>SRMA01027249.1:60463-660463 GCA_007224835.1 Danionella cerebrum | reverse complement strand
ACAGATCCTTGACATTTCCTCTTGCGAGGGGCGGGGCTCTTTTACCTGACATTTACTGTCCATTCCTCAGTGCTCCTCATTAAAAATCTCTGCATCAATTAACAAACCTTGCACTCCACAACCTTTCGAAGTGTGTTTGCATGCGGATGTCGATAATGACCACAAATGCACACAAATTAATGGAGTAAGCGGGGTGGTCTTAGTCCTTCAGAAAGACCTTCACTATAAAAATGTTCTGTATCCAAAGTTAATCCACATTGCTGTCTCATGCACATTGGTGATCTCAAGACAGACTTAAAATGGAAGAAAGAAAAAACAACCCTTCTACAAACAAGTTATCGGTTGTTTTCTTAATTGTAACAAGTTAACAGTTGTCAATTGAATGGTGAATACACTTCTCTGCTGGGTTCATTTTCATTGTTCCATAAGTTTGACATCACTAGCCATAAATTTAACCACACAGTGTGAAAAGCCATAAGAATTTGAACTTTGGGTCATCATCTGGGTACCTTTAGATATCCGTTGTAATGTTCTGTGCTTTTTGGGTCACTCGTTTAATTTTCAAACACTATTTTTGGCTGAAATGATACACAGACGAATCTCTGTCTATCAAACACTTGACATTTGGAGGAAAGATTTGCATTCACTCTGCTGCTGATCCAAAGAGAGCACTTGTCATGTTTAGTTTGATTAGATGTCATTCTAGCGTCTGTCGCTCTCTGCATAGTTGATTTTCTATGTTTGAAATAAATACAGTACCCTGATGTGTTTGAATAAACACTAGTGTGTGATGAAGATTAACTGGCACTGTTGGGTTGATCAAGGGTTTGATGAAATCGTATCGGATGAAATAGTTCAGTATGGTTTGTTTGAGATAGTGTGAATGCGGCCACTGACAAAACATGTGGACGAAGACCAGCTCTGGTGTGGTTTGATAGTAGTATTAGTGTAACATTCTCTAAACATATCTAGATGTACATCTTTGATAAATGTCTGGCTAGTTGTGATGTATACATTGAGTTTGTATCGTCAATTTATCATTTTTTAAAACTCATCAGAGATATGGGCCCAGCGAATAGAGACCGGTTCACATAGCGGAGGTACTTCTTTCCCAATCTTCTTGTCTAACATTCTATTTTCTACTGCATTTAACAAAGAATATAATTTTGAAAACACACTTAAACTTTTCTGTATTTGAACTCAGAATCAGAAAATGTGAAATTTCTGAACAAATGACCCGTTTATTTACAACCAATAAATAAAAATAAATTAATAAAAAGTACGGTAATTAATTGTGAATTATCTTAAAATAGATGCAACCAAAAGTCTTTTGAACTGCTTTCAAATTGAGTTTCAATGTAATACAAATGTACCACCAACAGCGTAACTCAATTACTGTTAATTGCTGAAGTGTTTGCCACCCAGGAATGGTTGCAATTTTAGGCATCATACATCCTGCCCGTTTCTGAACATGTACAACACACAAGAACGTTTGTGCACTACACAAAACAAGTAGTTTGCAGTGATTCACTGTGACTACACCAATCAAAACCTCTTACACTCATCAGAATATAATGTTTAATCTAGAGTAAGGGTAAAATGAAAGCAGTGCTATTGGGAGTCTTCATGATTTTGTTTCAGCTTCAAAAAATGTATATTTCTTGTTGATTATTTGTCATAATGGAGGGTTAATTATATCAAACCCTGCTTTACATGTCAACTCTCTTGCTTTTAGAAAGCTCCTTAGGGTCTGTCTCACGGACTTCTCTAAATGTCTGAAAAATGGAAAAGGGTACAGTAGTTGCACTCTAAAATTTAGAAAAGTGCGAGTAATAAAACACTTGTCACCCGTGCAGAGAAGGATGCTTGTTTTGAATTCAGATTCTCTCTTCCATTGATTTCAATGGGAATTTTTGGACTTTTCAACAAAAAAAGTAAATAAAATGGCATTAATGAACCTCGGAACACTATTCATCAATGAGCTGCGTGAGTTTCTGTATATTTACAGCATTGTTGAGTTGAAAAGCTCCAAAAGTTTTCTTTGATAGAAAACAACATAGTATAAATAAAAATGACCCTTCTTTCCAACACTCGTTGGTTTTTGTACAACTGAGGACTCGTAGTTGTGAATCACATGGTTCAGCATCGTTTGGGGTGGTGAGTTGTAGACCCATCACTATGCCTTTTATAATCCTGTAGGATTTCTGTCAAAAAAAGTTATTCTGTACAATAACTGAAACAGGATGAAATGTTTAATTTCTTTTTCTAGACAAAATGAAGAATTTCTCAGACTTGACACTAGCTCCACCTTAGCGCTCACCCTTTTTCAACACCCAGTTATCGCGGATAATTGATTGCTGCAATTAACATTCTTGCAAAACCCAGTATGTTACATTATAATTTGTGGTCATCCATGAGAGGATGGAGATGGAGATAATCTATTTATTCAATTTCAACCATTATTATTTTGTGCATCCACACGCATGTGATTACAATAACAGGTTTTGTGATTAGACCTTCGTCGGGCGCAGAATCAGCAGCATTGTTGCAGCTGATGAAGACCAAATGAGATGATTGGAGGACGGCAGGGTCATAATTATAAATATGGTTTGAAAAGATCATTTACATCAGTGTGTAGCGCTCAGTCTGACCCCAGTGCATCTATTAACTCTTCAATTAGCTCGTAATTGTTGAGGATGTTGGACACAAGACCATTTCATTAACCTTTAGAAGTCCGGGGCTTTTTGAGTGTTTTTACTAGTTTACAGTTTGCTTTAATAAATTACATTTAAACTGTTTTTGTGGCAATGCTCGATGTTATTTTTTTTTAAGTACAGTTTCAGCTTCTTTTTTTTTCAAATATATATTTGGATTACATTACACTATAATTCGACAACAAACTTGAAATTGTACAAAAAGTACAACTATTTTTTTTACTGCAAAAATAGAAAAATATTGTGCCTTTTTTTAGCTAGAACTTTGAAAAACACAAGCCACCTCACTTTTCTTGTACTTCCTAGGGTTATCCCTTCTTTTCTACAAAAGATTGCATCGATGCTACTGATTTGGGGTCTGTAAAACCCCACATTTTTATTTCAATTACCGTTCAAATTATGTCATGTTTGTTAAAAACCCAAAATAATAGGCGGGTTGCATCATTTGTATTCAATTGACAACAGCTGGTGTCAAATGGAAATTGATCATCGGAGTAAGAAATAAAGTTCTAAATAAGAACGGGGAAATGGTCCTGACGTGAATTTTTATTTTCCACCCACTTTCTATGCTGGAATGATACAAAATCTACGAGCTCGACCAGCATGACTGGTTTTATTCCCAGTGGGAAGCAGGCACTGATCCATTGTGTACTTTCCATTATAAAGTAATTTACTTTGTATAAAAGAATATTTTGAATGCATGAATAAACTCAGACCTCCATGTTTTTTAAAGAATTCTTTTTTCAGAGGGCACAGCAAGCGCTTTCACACAACAGGAGTTTCACAAATCACTTTGCCGTTCTAGAGAGAAAACTCTCAAAATAGACGTTCCGCTTGAATTGTTAATAATAGCTTTGTAACTACAGTCAAATAGTTTCAATGATGAGAGGCAAAGGTCTTTTGACATTTGGTTGCTTATCCACTGGGAAGATTTCTTTCTTTCATTTTTTTATGTTATTTTCTATTGACTTTTGTAGTGTTCTATTCAAGTTACGAGAGCTTTCCGTTACACTTAAAGCATGTATGGTACAAAGTGAATGTACTTCCTGCATTGTGTATAATATAAACTGGCGTCTTGGTGCAGAATACATGTGTAATAAGAGTGAACATCAGACGTTACAATGCAATGTGCTTGCAAGGAATTTGATGTGAATGCAAGCAGCATGTCTCTGCTGGCTGGGTCTCAAGCTGCAATGCACCTGCACAAGCTGTTGAAGAACAATTGCGCCACCTGCTGGAGTGAAACGTAGTTTTACATTCAATTGTGACTAAGGTGCTTTCCTTTTCCCTTACGTTTATGATTTAATTTTGATTTCAAATATAATGTATAGGTTTCAAAAAGGTTGTCAGTGTTGATATGGTTTGGTTATTGTTTTCAAATTACAAGAGTTGACACATAATTTAAAATGTGAGAAAATGCGCAGTTGTCAGTCAGTTTTGCTTTACAAACTCCAAATCAGTGCCATCTAGTGGCAAAAAGAAGGGATAACTCTTGGAAGTACAAGACCTGGGAAATGGTTTGTTTTTCAAAGTTCTGGAACAAAAAAGCACAATGGAACAAAAAGAGCTTGGAACACATTGTTTTGACCTTGTCTGCCGTTTTTATGGCGGTTTGTCTCAACACTTTTGATTTTGGTAGAAAGCGTAAAAACGGTTCGTTTTTTTTTTATGCAGGGTTTTTATTTAATAAACATTACTTGGAAGTCGGAATTGTATTTCCTTGTTATTTATTTTATTATTTATTGTTGTTATTTCCATTATTATTTATTCAAGTTTTGGCCCTGGATTATTGTGTAATGTAATTAAAAAATATTTGTTAAAAAATAAGCTTTGGTTATACTCAATAAATGAGATCAACCATTACCAGAAAACCTGTTTTAAAGATAATTTATTATAGCAAATTGTAAAGTAGTAAAAATGGCACCGGACTTTCAAGAGTTAACCACGGTGCCATTTCTTACATATACTATGTAAAGATTTGAAAGTTGTGTACAATGTACTAAAGGCCCTCTAGTTATTGGGTCTTATAGTAGCTTATAGAACAATGACCAAACAACATTTCAGATGTTATACTATGATATCGCTCCATTAGTTTAAAAATGCATTGCGATTTATTCAATAATTCTTGTAGTAGTTGTAGTTGTGTGTAGTTGATATTTTTTATGCTCATATTAGAAATGTATGCAAATGTTGGCGTTTCCATCCAAACTTTTTTTTATGCGCTATATTCCAAAACGAAGGCGTCTATGTTCATTAGACTACAATAGGCGAACACTGAACAAGCAGCGGATCCATGGCTGTACATTAAGAAATCTAGAAAGAACACTGCTAAAGCTTGTTGATTCTCCACAGTGGTACTGGTGAAATGTTTTTCACAACTTTTCCACAAACTTTTTAAGCACTCTTCCGGGGGGGCTGGGGGTTTTCTGCATTCTGCAATAGATATGAACAATACTTCACTTGGTTTCACGCCACGGTTGAATCATTAAAGAGCATATCTTTTCTATTAACGGCAACCTCTTAACTTCTGTGGAATGGGTCTGAGGCTTGTAAACATGTTAAAACACAACCTTTAACCCTAGCAATCTTAAATCTAGTTAATGTGAGTGATTAGTATGCACAAAGGCTGGCATATTTCATTTTCTGCAGTGTAGTGTGAGGCCTCAGTCGCAGCCTTATCAGCTCGGCCTGGGAAAAGGGAAGCCATTAAGGTTCCAGAGAGCAGGGCACGCTCAAATAGGAAACCCTGTCACATAAACACCACGCTCTCCCTTTGCCTGGTTCCCATGACCCATAATAACTCCTGCTGACATTACACCGCAGCACCTTGAATCCAATCAGGCGCTTCTATGCATCAATGGAAGACCCTAATGTTCCCGTGTTTGCAGATTTTGAGCAACTGATCGACTGATGAAACCGTGCGTCTGCTGCAGGTTTCGGTAATATTCCATGAGTCAAGAGTTCATCGGGGTTGAGGAAATGGAACATGTGGCATTGGAGCAAGTGAACAAAAGAACACACACTCTCAGTTTCCCTCCTGGCCTTGTGTGAGGGGGGAAAGGCAGAATGGGTAGAGTAAAGGAAACTGGTTTGAATTCAGCTTGTGGCTTCACACCGCTTGTGTCATGAGAACCTAGAGATAGCGAAACAGACCAAAGATCTAGATGGTATTTTAAAATCCTGGAGTGCACCTGAGGATAAAGGCACAGAAATTGATTATATTTCGGGTTTTGTTAATAGTCAAATGTTTGTCATGAGAAGATTGGGAAATAACTGGACTAGCAGCCACTGGAGGGCAGTAGTGCTCTTCTCTTGTAGAGATCACCGTTCCTTCAAATGTTTTTGGAAAGCTTTGTATTTTTTTAATTCCAATTTTTGCGTTGTAGATACAAAGTAAAATCAGGGTTGCTATGGTGAGTTTGTTTTGACACTTGTTCTTCGATTAGCTTTTGCAGAGATGTGGTTACGCTCCTTTCACCATTTCCATATCTGTAATCAACATTTATTTGCTGTTATCTAAAAGAAAATAGAACAATTTTTAAACCAAAAACTGAGCACAATGAGACGTTTGCTGTAGTTGGCCCCGGATTGTGGAATGTCACTGTATTTTCTCAAATATATATTTAAATATATAAACTTGCTTCTACTGGCTGGCATTTTGGCTGTGTGGTGGTGTTTTTTTACATTTTTAGTGCCGTCCATCACATTATCAATGTTTTTTGTTATCTATATCCTAATGTTAAGGCTGTAGTTTTTGCCTTGTTCAGCATTGTGGTTGTATCTGCTGTTTTAAATCTGCTCTATAATGAAACTTTACTTACGTTTGAATGTGTTCATTTAACTCCAGAGAGTGTGGAGCTGTACGAACCCGCAACACGTGTTGAGACAAATTCTTAATTTTTTGTTCTGCAGTAAAGAAATGGAGTAAGTTGAGATTGACTTTAAATCAACTTCTGTTTAAGTTTACAATGCTGGCATTTTCTGTTTTCTGAAGAGGTCAGAGTTTAAAAGGTTTATTTACACTTTTGTTGTGGAGGAAGGTTTCATTAGTAATTTTATTGGTCTGCTGCTCAAGGTTAAGGAAAGTCTCTGGCCTCATCCTTTACCTCAACCATCACCTTTTGCAGGCGACTGCAGCTTGAACAAATGTGGTGACTACACTTAAAGACAAATCTTAAAACCTTTCTTGAGCCTCTCTATGTTCCTTTCTTCACCAAATAACACAAAATATGTTTAAGAACAGCAGAAATAATTGTACAGTATGTTGTCTTTTGCTTCCTGGCAGGTTTGCAAACTGAATCGTCAGAGAGGTTTAATGGACTTGCTCTAAAAAATGCTTTTTGTTTTTTTTTTTTATTTTTAGCACATACCATCTACCAGTTTTCATTATTAAACACAGCCATTTTATTGCTTGTTTTGCTACTCGGTTTCAGTGAGAGGCATCGTGGCCTAGTGGCAAAATGGGTTTATTGCATATCTTCTCTAATATACTGCACCGCTACAAAACTCTTGGTTCTTACAATAAACAAAAACAGAGCTAAAGAACTTGATAGATGATAATAATAATAAAACAGATTTCTTCTTCAAATATTACTTTATTGCTACAAAAGCTACAAATGACAGAAAGAAACAGAGTCAACAGTGACCCTCGCTGCGAGTGCACATCATCACAAGCTTGTTTGTGTTTCCTTCACATTGTAGCTTCCATTCTTAATTTCCCATGCACCTCCATCCCGTCTCCTCCTTGAAGAGCTGTGCATTTCCTGTTAGTCTGAGTGATGGAGGAAGAGCATGAGGGGCTTCCTGTTTCTCAGGCTGGCAGGGAAGGAAGTGTCCATTTGGTCACACGGAGCTAGTATCTGGCATCACAAGGCTTTTCGGGCTCTACTCGGTGGTGAAAAGATGCTCACACCAGGGGCAGGATGTGCTCCAGAGATGCCCTTCTTCAGCTTGCTTTTTATCCCATGAACCACAGCAGAGATGCTAAATTTACGTTCGCTGTTTGTCCTGTGCGTCCCTGCTGTCGGATGTGTTGTGCACTGGAACGTAGGTGAAGGGGTTGTTTGGAATAACACAAACACTTGACGATCCTCGCACCGGGATCTTCATCTTTCCTTTTTTGTGGGTTTCCGCTCACATTACGAAATCTTTAGTTGTTGACCTAAATTGCCCCTAGATGGGGAATGAGCATGTCAAAGGTAGCTCTAGAGAGGGCAAAAGGAGGCAGGTACCAGCTGTCAGACAGGATTTTAGTGATTTCTTTTTTTAAGCAAATATTCAGCTATTCAAATATGATATTTTTTTTTCTTTATTAGCATTTATTTTAATCATTGTGTGTTGTTTTTCAACCATTTTAGGGTGATTTTGAGTCTTTTTTTTATAATATTATTTTTACACATATTGAGCAAAAATTCACTCAACGATTCTGTCTGGGCAAATTCACTACCCTTAGGTGTTGTTCTCTAAATTAAATCAGATAAATGTTTTGTTTTTTTAATCTACCGCAGTTCCAGTCAAAATGCAGCCTGACTGAGATGCTTTTTCAATGCGATTAGTGTTACATTGGGGCAATGTTTCTATAGGTCTGCACCATTGACATCTACAGTGTTGATTTAACACTGTGAAATATGGCGTGTACACACTTGGCAATAAACGAAATTCAATTGTGGCATTATATGTTCTAATTCAATATGTGGTTTAGGATGGATGGATGGATAGATGGATAGATGGATATGGATGGATAGAGATAGATATAGATAGATAGATTTTTTTGTTGTGAAGCTTATGCTATGGATTCCATTGAGCTTGTCTAATCACCAATGATTAATTCACCACACATGCTTGTTTATCTTGTGTGATCAAGCTCAAAACAAATGTTATGATATAGCTGTTGTTTATTTACTCTCCAGCACAATGCCCTCTGGGATACGTGCCCTATGGGAAGCCTGGTTTCTAGTTTCCCCCAAACAATGGTGGCATGCAATATGGGTCAGCCGTTCCTAAGCAACTTCCAAGCCTACCGGACTGGCTTAGGGTTTCAGATTGTTTCATAATTAATCAGGCGACATGAATAATTAATTCTGGAGAAGGGCTAATTTACAATGTGGAGTAAATCCCCCCCATTCTCTGTTTGTAAGTCAAATTCACAGCCATTAGCCACCTCTGTGTGTCGGGCCAAAGCTATGAATTTTTTCCCAGCACCATCATCTCACATTCGAGAGTGTGTGTATGTGAAGCATGCGATGGCTTCATTATGCCGATTGAGGCAAGGCGTTAGGGAATGGAGCCACTCAAGAGGTTAGCATCGAACTCCCACATGCTGACCACTCCAGCTCAAGAGTGCTTCACTGCCCAAATGATGCTTCCTAACATCCAGCCTAGAAAAATGGAGCTGCTTTTAACGTTTTGACGCAGATAGTAATATTGTGTAATCGCCTGGTAAAGCTGTGCCCCTTTTGATGGGGGATAAGGGGTTCACACATCAGTGCCATCTGAGGCCTGCAGTGCAAACACAGATGATGCTCGCACATGCTCTGATGAGAGCCTGCAGCTCTTTGCGTGTCCCACAGAGGTCAGCACCTGTTGTTTTGGTTGCTCATGCAAGGAAGGAGGCTCCAAAGCTTTTGATTCAGTAGGAGATTTGTCAATAATAGTGACGGTTTTTTTATTAAATGTGATTTCTGATGGCCCTTTGATTTATTTAAGATGAGAAGGGGTGAACAATGGATCTTGGTTGAAGCTTGATGGGAAATGGAGAATGTAAGGAAGTCGGATGGTAAAAATGGAAAAGGAAGAGATCAGAGAGGAAGTATTTTTGTCTTTATTTTTGGGCTCTTTGCCTAGTCCTTTAGCCCAGTTGATACGGTTGGCAGATTCAACATTGTGCCTCCTAGTGTTTGGGATATGCTTGGGAAGCTTCTTTTTAAAGCCCATTGTTTTACATATTTGAAAGTAGTTTTTTAACCATAGTATTGGTTAAATTGTTTCAAGAATTTAGTTTCAGGTTTGATATTTGCTTTTTCTCTGATGCTTTTCAATTTAAATATGCACCCAAAGCATTTCAAAACGTACCCAAGTTGCACTGGTGCATCTGCGTTTATGTTTGTTTTTGTGATGAATTTCTCCTATTAGGAACCTGCTGTGAAAATCAAACTTTAATCTTTACTTTAGCAAACATCTCTAATGGTAATTTGTCTTGTAACTCAAGCAGTTTAATGCCCCATTGTCTACCTCTGTGGTTATTCAAAGTTCATCAATATCAGTTCACATGTAAGTGACTTCAAAAATACAATAATTTTAAATTGAATTTTTGTTTTGCATTAAAAATCTAATCGTTTTTTGGGGGGATTATAAAAAAGGCTGTCTGCATGTGCTCTGCTATTTGATCTCAAGGAATACAAAAAAAGTTGTTGCTTTTCACCATTAACAATAGACACAAAAATGAGTTCTTCTAGCATGATTTGCAATCTTTACATACAATTAAACATGTAAAAATTGCCATTGTTTAAAATTTTATACTTAAAAACAATATGCTTTTTTGATTAATTCCCCTATAAAAGCCACAGTCTTTGCCTGACTAAACAAAAAAGGAACGTTTCTTTTTTTGGTAAAAATTCCAATCCAGGTTTCTGGACCTAAACACAGTGATCGAAGTAGATGCCACAAAAACTGGCACGAAACCGCATTACTTTGTTATATTTAATCTTTTTTTTTCTTCAGATTCTTCAGATTTAATCTGAAAATTCGATGTAGTTTAAAGTAATGTAGTATCCAGATAAAGCAGACTGCTCATTAGTGCAGCGCTGGAGAGATATTCACAGTCTTTAATGATCAGGCTTTGGGTTCCCTGGATATTATCTTCTGTAATTCAGCTTAACAATCGTCTGCAACTGAGCCACCAGGGATTTGAACATCCACCCTTCAGCACGGTCTGTACTGCAGACAACTTTTTCCCTCCTAGTTTTTCTGAAAGCCAGGCCTGTTTTTCAGGAGGCAGGGGATGCAGATGGAGGCGGGTGTTGTGTGTATGTGTTTGGGCGAGTGGAGGGGGGTTAAACAGAGAGGCAGTTTAATGACCCTGACATCCCGCATCCTCCATCTGCTTTCATAAGCTATTAATTAGAGCGCTGCTATCAGAGGCCCCCGGCCAGCTATCCTGCTTCTCGCTCTTTTTCCTTCTAAATGCTTCTTGAACGTTCTCCCTCATCTTCAAAAGCATCTACTGTCTTTTCTCTGCTGCACATAGTGTACAATATTTCGTCCATGAGGAGTAAAAAGTGTATTACATACGCTCGATTCATCAATTAACTAAATCTTAATTTATCTCAAAAGAGTTTAAAACCAGCTCAGTTCAATGCCCTTCATCAATTATGAATCGAGATCAATTCATCGAGCAGCTGATCAGAAGGCAATAATTGGTCCCTGTGTTGATACAGTGAGGATCATTTAATGTTACAACATTTCCACTGAAAACATTAGTGTGATTCTTCATGCACATCATTCAGATAGATTTGGAAATGTTCAAGACCAAGTTGTAACCCACAGATGCAGTCAGATTAGGGAGATTACTTTATATTAAATGAGTCATTAACTGGACTTTGTAATGAATGTCCAATTAAATGGATATTGTGTTTTTTTCTCACCAAGTTCTGAGTAAAACCAGTGTCCAATCCCCTCCTGATGTTTTGTGAAATGAAGATGAAATAGATGTGTTCTTCCGAACACTGGCTTGCTCCTTGTTGCCCTCTGCTTTTCTTTAGACAAGGCTCTGATTGTAGGTAGAAAAGTTGTTTTGAAAAGTTGTTTTGTACAACCTGGAACAGAGCACCTTCTTTTAATCATCAGATTTGAAAATGTACAAATTTTAAGATCTTAAACACATTTTTTGACTAAAATGTTTAGCAAGAGAGTAGGCAGAGCTGTGTGTATTCAGCATCACTACTGGAGGAGATCCAATGTCCGCATATGACGTCTATCTTTAACTCGTCATTTTGTCGCTGACTATAATAGTAATTTTTGATCATCCTAGAAATTTGTATGTACTTTTTTATTCCATTAACATTGATTTAAAAAAAATAGCACTTTTTACATTTTCAACTAATGAATCCTTTAAGTGTCTTATTTTTGTTTTCGGTTTTGTTTTTTTGGATAGAAAAAAAATTGACCAGCAATAATAACTGAAATTATTAATTGACCAGTTCAAGGACTTGTTGTTTATCTAATTATTGCTGGATCCAGTGTAGTTTGGTGTACATTTGCAGAAACGGTGTGTAGTTTTACAACAAATTCAATACTCTATAAAGAGTTTTGGAATGAAACGAGGTTACCTCTGCTGATTGACATCCATTGCTTAAGTAAAGGAACAACTCCATTTAATATCTGCATTCTTTTTTGCCAATTTGGGATTGTCAAAAAAGTGTATTTATTAAAATGTTTGTGGGGGAACTCACTTTAGAAATTAAAAGCACACAGTCTCTGTTTCAAGTACAAACCTCATTTCTGCAGATTTCTTCCATTGTTAAGAGGCAAACCGCCCACGTGTGTGCCAGCCAATCAGGTCAGTGAGTGACCTAACAAACCAGCCAATCCGTGATGGCTGCCTTTTGTTTCTTTATTTTCATTAAATGCAATTGTTGTTTCTAGGAAAGATATGTTGAGGACATAAGCCACAGTTTTCTATGTTAATAATTTAATTCTTTTTAAAGATATTATGTTCTTTGAATAACCTAACTATTAAAAACTGTACAGCCATCCAAAAGGCACTTGTTTTTACAAGACTTTAAAGTGCAGTCAACAATATCCATTTGTGTAGTATTACGTTAATCAGTATTCTTTCTGAATTTTCACATAGAAATGTTTCCTTTTCCATCGATCTCTGTATACTCACTTTCTCTCGCCTAAAGACCCCAGCTCATTCATCGTGTTCCTTGACGGCATGAATATTTCAGCAAGTGAAATGGTGGTCCCGTGGGGGTATGTGGGAGAGTGAGGAGGTCATGTTTCCATGTAGTCAGGGCTCCCAGAATGAGTCCCATCAGTAAAAAAGCTTGTCATTCACAACCGAGACACTGATTGGACTGAGAGATAATGGTGGCTTTTTGAGATGAGGGGGTGTAGATGAGGGCTGAGATCAGCTCCTCTTCATCACTGCTCTTGTTTTCACCTGCTGTTAATGTTTTAGCTGGAGTGAAGAATGGAAATCACCAGGCTTCAGAGTGTCGAAAGAGACTGAATCAGAATGAGGCATCTGAAATTTTAAGAGTTGCATGGTCCTTGTAAATCAATTTGGAATTTTATCTAAAAATATAGGCTCATTATATTTGCATGCAGTGGTTTATATCAAATTTGCTATTGAATTTCAATCAGACTACATCATTTGATTTGATTTAATCATTTAACATCTTTACTTCGTACAAATAACACAAGTCAAATTTTATATATATATTTATTGCAATTTTTACATCAAATCAAACAGTATCAATTAAGACACTAACCATATTATATTGACATTTTTTACTTCAGCTGAACAGATTTCAGTGGGGTTGTAGGTACATTTTTAGAAGAACTTTTCTGTGATTCACCAACAGTTTACTATATTTAAATATTCACAGCACCCCTGTCACAAACCCATAAAATACTAATGACTTAAAGTGAACATATCATTCTGAAGATTTGTTTCTGTAACAAACACCATGGCTCTTTTTTTCCAAAGACTGCTTTAATAGTATTTTACTATTTTTATCAGACTCGAACAACCGATGTGACATTTGTGAGTGCATTAGGAATAATGTAATAATGAAAGTGGGTCTACTCTTTTCTGTATTTTTCAGGTCAGCCTCTTGCAACATTTTGCATAATACCATGTCTTGTTTGTAAAATGAAGTGTTCAGATATCTGACTTAAAATCATATCATAAACGTTATCTACTCTGTCTTCAAATCAGGATTTAATTGTTGATAGTACAAAGTGTTTTTAGAAGTATATTTCTGCAAAGCGCAGTAACTATATCTGTCTTTAGTTGTTGAAGCGTATGACTTGTGTGGGATTTAAAAAACTGCATTATATCACACTTTGCATTTAAGGCATTTTATATACAGTACTTTTATATTTTTTTTTACTTCAAACGTTTGCAAGTTTTGTAGGATTATAGTCAGGTGTTTCATCAACCAAAAAGGCAAACATAAGCTAATAATCCTTAATGTCACAATAATGTTTAAACCCAGTAATGAACTGAAACTAAAACAGCTGTGTAAGAAGCTTGAAACTGGTGCTAGCAAGGTGAGATGAGAAAGACAAGCGCAGCAAAAAGACACAATGTAGATTTCAAAGCAGACTGGTGTTTCAAGATGTTCTGTTTAAGCTCTTTTAAAGAAACAGAAAATGTTGAGCATCGTTGATACAAGACGCGTTAAACCAAGTAGCTCAGAACTAAGTCAGACCCAAACCTAATTTTTGTGACCTGTTACACCAGTAATTCCCAATTCTGTGCATTAACTGAAACAGAGCCGTACAAAAAGTTCATTTTTTTCATTGATTAATCTGAATTATCTTTTTTTTTTAAAAATGACTATTCTCAGATAATAAGTTAGGTTTCATGATTTTAAATTCAAACAGCTATTCTGGGTGATAGAAATTTTAGCATTAGCTTAGCATAGATCACAGAAGGTTATTAGACCAGTAGCATAGACTTTCTATATTAATATCATATGTATTCCATGAGTAATAGTATAGTGACACACGATCAGAATGATGCATGATGAGTGATTTTCAAATACTTTTACTTATAATTACACATTGATCCAAAATGTAGTGATTCAAGCAGAAGATGCAGTGTGCAATTTTTTTTCACAATTATGTAAGTTTTTAAGTAGCATGGAGGGTTTTGCATGCTTTTTTAGGCTGGTTTCGTGGAGGATAAAGCTGAATAAACACACACAGAGTTGGGTAAGGGTGGCAGAGAGAGAGAGAGCTCATGGGTGAACGGGACAGGGTGTACACACAAGGATCATAATGCCCCAGAGCCAGGGGTTTGACAGGGAAAACTCATGACCCTCAGGACATGCCATGGGAAGTGGCCCCGCTGTCACTCAGATCAAAACAAGCACATACGCACACTGAGAGCCTCGTCGATGACTATTTGCTAATCCAAACAGAGGCCTTTCTGCTGCAAGCGTCCAACTCGTAAGGATAAAAATATTTTAAGATTGCTGTTCAAAATGTGGAAAAAACAACCTGCAGATCGTACCAAATTTATAAAATTGTATAAAAGCTGTTCTATGTTATTATTACGACTAGTTTATAGACTTGTGCTAATCATATATCCTTCAGACTGTCTTGTGCCAGCTTATGATGGTAAATACTCTTAAATGATTGGTCAAGAGAAAGTCTGACATGTTCATTATTGATAGTCACTTATCAATCTGATTTGTTTGCTCCAAGCCATCCCTCATCTACGACCCATTTCACCCTCTAGGAGGAAATCCAACATATTCTAAGCATAATATCAGCTACAGAAGACCTTCCGCTTCCCAAAAGTGTGCATTGTTCTCCCTGCTGTCACCATGGTGATAAATGTCCCCTTTTTGGTGCCAGGGAGGCAGGAGAAGAAAGAGAGATAGGAGGAGTGAGGGAGAAAGAGAGTGGCCATTGTAACAGATATGTTGCTCCAGAACCACTATATTGATTAAATGTCACGAAAATGAGCCACAATTAATTTATTCACAGATCTTGATGGGGAGAATAAAAGTGAAGTCTTTTTTACTTAAAAAAACTACAATTGTAATATGCAAGACAAAATGTGACGGTCGTTAGAGCTGTAGTCACTAACAGTAAGGGTTTATTTTTAAACAAATTGAAAAAGAAGCCAAAAGAAGTCAATAGTGTGACATTTCTAGACACTAAGTGCAGCATTTCAGCTCAATTCTTCTGCTGTTTACAGCAAACCGTTTCTTCTTTCTTTGGATTTTGTAATTCTGTAGAAAAATGTCCCTGACTCTTTGAAAATCAGTTCAAGCAGTCAATAGCACAACCAGTTTTATCTGTTTTCACCATTACGCAGGTAAAACTGACAGTGGCCACTAGCTTGTGAATTGTTTTTTGACGACATGTGTATACCCTCTGTGGAAACCATAAAGCTCATACTCTCGCAAATTCTAATTTATGTTGGATTTAATTTTCTGCTGATATTATAAGAAAATATGGTATGATTTGATACATTTTACTGACAAACTACTGGTCTAATCGGTGCCATTATCTGCCAAGATCATGCTAATCATGCTATTGGTAGATCTTGTAAATGGGATACTAATCTAATATTAATGGGAAACCATACTAATCATTAATTTGAAATCTTAAAATATTCTGAATGAGATCATATTTATTGGCTGATGCATAATTAACCCTTAGAAGTCACACAGCCTGTTTTGAATTACGTAGGAATGATCTGACCCACTTGTTTAATCGTGACTAGAACAAAAACCAAGACCTTTGAGACAAAATAAAAATTCATTAATTAACCATTATTATTAAACCATAAAAATGGTTTGTTTTCTCTTTTTTAGATTACTGCAGTAAAAAATTACAAAATGTAATACTTAATTAAATTTTTTTTGTACCATTCCAGGTTTGTTGTGGTAATGAAAACAAAGCAGTAAAAGATGCTCAAAAAGGCCCCAGACGTCTAAGACTTAAAGTAATTTAAAATCAAATTATTGAAAGTGGTAATAGCTTTGACAACTATTTTTTGCCATCTTTTCTTAAATGCAATGATGATTTTTAGAGATATAAAATCAATTAAAGCTATGGATGAAAATACCTTTAAAATATGTATTACAGTGGTACCCCGAGATGCGAAAGTAATCTGTTCCAGGGTGACGCTCATATCTCGAACAATTTGTATCTAGAAGCAAGTTTTACATGTAAAACGCCTGATCTGTGCAACGGCTCTCAGAAACAACAATAGAAAAAGAGGAAAAACCAGAGAAAAATCAAGTAACGTTTCTTCAATCCTTAAATCTACACATTGTTAATGTAATAAATGATAATAAAACAGAAGCAAAATACGTAATATGTACACAAATGTGAAACCTTGCTTTGAGAGTGAGGTGATGTATCGGAGGAAGGGAAACGGATGGCAGAAAACATTACGGCAGCACATAAGAAAGTTCGCTTTCTCAAGATATTTCATGAATTACTGACACCAACAGGGTTTCAAGCACAAGCATAAAGAATACTGAGCGTGTGAGAAGCGATGGAGAGAGCACGTCACAGGGATTCTCTAACTTGTGCTACAGAACAGCACTTTCCACGTTCTAAACGTTTTTTTTTACAACACCTTGACTAACATTTGTTATAATACATTATTGGTAATCTATACACAATGTTTCGCTCGATTCAAAACTGATTTAAAGTGAATCAGCCCCTTAAAGCACACTTTCCTCAAAAGGAGAAAGGAGCGCAAGGATGCGGAAGCGCTGCGCGACGTGAGAAACAAGTGGAAAATAGAGCAGAAATGTTTGTTATTGTTCGTATCTCAAATTTTTCTTCGTACCTCAAAGCAAAATATTTCCCGCGAGACCTTTTGTATCCCGAAGCATTCGTGTCTCGGGGTATCACTGTATTTTTTAAAAGCCAAACACCGGAGAAAGCGGGAGGATGGTGCTTGTTGTGCAATTTTCAACAGCTGCCCTTGCATCAGTCTCACTGGATGATGGGTTATTGGTTCACGAGGAATCTCTCTATTTCCCCACTCACACTTCCGCACATTTTTCGATGCTGTGGGGTTTACAGTGTCATGCACAGGCACGTACCTTTTCCTCTTTTGTGAGGACGTGTCGGCGTGAGCGCCAAACAAAGCAATAAATATCTCGCAGTGCCGTTTTGATCTGTGTGAAAGGAAGTCTTTGATCACTTTCCTGGAAAACAAGGCACACCTATGACCAGAGTATGTTGTACTCTATGGCTTCTCTAGTTTGCTCAAAAGAAAATCTTCACTTTTGATTTGCCCATAATGACCCTGTGAGTTGACCTCGGAATACGGTGAGGAAGTGCAGCAAGGAGAAAATGATAGTTGTGTGACCAAGACAAATGATGAGGAGAGAAGTCGCTGGTGAATCGAGATCAGATTTCACTTCTTGTTGTGTTATGTACAAGTGAGTGCATGCTTCCACTGTCTCGGATATCTAGCATGGAAAAACATTCGTTCAAGTAGACCTGAACCGCAAAACTGACCACAGATTGGTTTGAGATGGTTGTGTAACACTAAACAAGCCTGTATCTGGTTTCCCACACATACACACACACGCACTCAGCGAGAGAGACAAAAGGATGTCCTCCAGGATGCGTCTTGTGCTCTGTGGTGAATACATTCAGAGTTCTCAAGGAAACAAGTTTGAAAGCCCATGTTACTCAGAAACACACTTACTGTAAGCTTTTTGATTCTGTAGCATTAATTTATCTTGAAAATATGTGAATGTAATTATTGTCAAAACAGCAGTTCAAGGTCAAGTTGATACTCACCATTTACACACTTGTGACTTGAGTCATTGATGACCGTCAATAAATTAAGCTCGTGGAATCTAGTTTAGTTCTGAACTTGGACACTTTCATATGTAGACCTACACTCACTGGCCACTTTATTAGGTACACTTGCCCAACTGCTCATTAACGCAATCAATGCATTTAAGCATGCAGACATGGTCCTGAAGATCTGCTGTAGTTCAAACCAAGCATTAGAACGGCTATTTTTAACATGGTTGTTTGTGTAGAGTATTTCAGAAACTGCTGATTTACTGGGATTTTCAACTGAGAGAAAGGCAGTAACTCAAATAACCACTCAATACAAATGAGATATCTGGAGAAGAAACACCTGTCTTCGCCACAGTCTTCCTGAGTATTATTGCTGACCATGTCCATCCCTCTATGACCACAGTGTACCCATGATGCTAATTCCATCAAGATAATGCTCCTGGTTATAGAGCATGAATCATCTCAGGCTTCTTTCTTGAACATGACAATGAGTTCACTGTGCTCAAGTCACCAGATCTGAATACAATAGAGCACCTTTGAGATGTGGTGAAACATCACGAAGCAGCAACTCCATGATGCCATCATGACAATATGCACCCAACTCTCTGTAAAATGTTCCCAGAACCTTGTTTATTCTATGCAACAAACGATTAAGGCGGTTTGGAAGCCAAAGGGGCAGCAGTAAGGTGTACCTAATAAAGTGGCCAGTCTGATAGGTCAAAATTTACCCATCATTAAAAAAGCTTTATTTACATTTTTTCTAAATCTTTTTTTTTTGTTGATCTAAATGGTCAAAACAGAACAAAAACATAGCCATAGCACTGGTTTCACTAAAGCTGAATGATGAGTTTGCCACTCACTCGTGATTGAAAGTGCCATTTCTAAGGATGCTCCAGATTTATTTTTATTTCCTTTTTGGGAAGATAAGGCTAGAAACAACCAAATAAATATTTATTTTAACTCCACCAATGCAGGAGTAGAACCAGAAAGCAAACATATACGACAATGGCCTGTTTTATTTCTTGTTTCCAACCGTTTTTGTAGTTTAACTGAATTTTCATTTGCTACTTGAAACGATATTGTATTGTCTGCGTTTTTTGACCAGTTGTGAAGCGTCTTTATAGACATTAAATAATAAAAAAAAATTGAATACCCCATATTCCAAGCTTCTCAGCGAATAAGATATTTGTTATCTTTGAATCTAATATTTGGATCTTGTGTGATAGGTCCAACATGAGTTAATTTGTCTTTCTAGATGTAATATATTATAATATACTTATTGTTGCAAATCAATGTAAAATGGAAATAACAAGAAGCTTCCACCGAATCTGCAAAACAGGTAGCTGTCGAAATTCACGCCATGCATCCGCTCACTGGCTAATTAGCCACCCTGCTGATGCTACCCTTGGGCAAACTGCATTACCTAGCGCACTGCAAAGAGATGTTCTCTCCCCACTGACCAAGTGATGTCCGATGACTGACAGCAGTCGCCTTGTAACAAACGAAGTAAAGCTTTTCGAAATGAGGTGAGATTGGTTACGGGGGCACAGCCCAGGACTAACAACGCCACCTGAGGCCGTCTCACCCCACACCAGACAGGCCATGCTAGTGTAATACAGAGCGTTTAATGATGAGTGCTAACCCCTAGAGAGATCCGGAGCACCAATCTCACCCCTCTGCTCAATTAGAGGTGATAATTAGTGGTACAAAAGAAGACAGGAAAGTGCTGATACCATGCCTGGTCCTTCCAAGCAGCAAAGCAGATTTTTATCGAAGCATGATGTCCAAGTTGTTGGGGAGAATGCAATGCAATGCTATGGGGAAAATATTTCACAGTGGGTTTTGTTTTTACTCGAAGTGTTTATATTCATTCTAAAGTTTTAATTGTGTTGGAACTAGTACAAAAAAAATAAAATACAGCACATTATTTCCAAAACAAAAAGGGCCATTGACAATTTGACGCAGGATATAATAAAATAGGTTTAAATATATGCAATAATTTCTCTTTTTTTAAGGGGTAATAAACTGGATTTTGCATACTTTGTACATGGAGGTCAGATGATGTAGAGATTGCAATCTCTACATAATACAAAAGGTTGGAAAAAAATGCATGTAATTTTACACTAGTTTTGTAAACCATTTTGACTTCTAAAACCGAAATGCCATGTAAACTGGCATTAGTTAAATCACTTTCACAGTTCCTGAAGAAAATTAATGCAAATGGATAGAGTATGTCTCCAGTGCCTGGATCTATTGATCTTCTAAACTTTTGATCAACATTAAATTGCCGTTTCATTTAACTTCTGGCTTTAGTTAGAGGTGTCTATAGTTAGATAAGCTCAATCTTTTGTACTAAACCAGCAAAATATCTTCCTGTGTTACTTTGTGCAGCTTATCATTGGTGTTTAGGGCTCATATAATACTATAGAAGGAAAAAGATTAATCTAAAATTTATTGCAGGCAGACATGCATGCGTCATTCTAGCAGTATAATGGATGTAAACAGTGATGTCATTGATGGAAAATTAAACAGACGTGATATCATTGGCTTATTTGCAACATGCAATACTTAATTTATATTTGTATGGTTCACACTTTACTGCAGTCACCATGAGAAGGCGGTAAGCTTCATGAAAACTTTGATTTAACAGTGTAGTTGACACTTGAAGGTGTTTCATGAGTTCATCACCAGGGCCTGCCTTCTATTTGAGCAAAGAGTGCCAGGTACGACGATAGTATCCTTGTTATAACCCCCAGTTAGGGGATTTGTGGAGGAAGGTGGGGTAATGCTTGAACTGGCTTTAATAATAGAGTGAGTTTAATTGGGAACATTTGGGCATGCCTTGATTGCTTCTCCTGAACTACGTTTTACAAACAAAGAGCCACTGGTGGTACAGTTTCTGTATCATTACCCTCAAAACTTTGCAACGATTTAAACATTTCCTAAATAACTTCAGCCAGAATGATTATTGCTGAGTGCATCAAGCTCATATTTGGCAAAAAGCAGGTTAAACCCAAGAGAAGTCACCAGTTTTGGATCTACCTTCACGGCCATCACACCCAGTGTTTCCAGATCCATTCAGACTCTCTCTCTCTCCCCATCAACATTGACAAAAATTATCCTCATCTCTCCATGGACTGTGCATAGACTACCATACGCAATTTCCTACTTGGAGAACCATGTGCTCATGGTCTTAACCTCTTTGTGGAAATAAGTAATTTCATGTCAGCAGGAGAGCAAGTGCAAGTGTGTTTCCACAGCCATGAATGAACAAATTACTGCTTTCACAAGCAAAGCACTATCCCCATGTCCTTCCTCCCTCTCTTACCCCAAGCATGGGGAGATTAATTCTGGGGTACCTTTTGCCCACTCTTGATGAAATTGAGGCCTCAGATGGGGTAAAAGAACTTCTATGGGGAGCAGATGGTCAGATGCCTGTGATCTGCTCCTTTTTTCTTCCATTTAACCAAAGGGGAAGCAAGCACCGTTGACTGCACACAATGAGGAATTTGATCACAGACTTAAAAGGCTCCACGTGTGCTTCACATGTGCTGAGAACTTGGAATGGAAACCATATTTAATGACAGGTGTGACCCTTAAAATCTGTTGATACAACAGAGGCTCAAATACAGTTTGTTTGGATGAAAAACTAGTGTTGAGGCCACCAACAGCAGGTATTTCATTGTAGTGCTTTTAGTCGATAACACTTCATTATTCAACTGGGCTTATTAAAATTTATTATGCAATACTTAAAAATACAGTGAACAATTATAGCTCCAAATCTACATTATTATACGGTGCGGTAGCGGTTTTTAATTTCAGTCGGATGTAAAGAGTGCAAGTGAGGAAGGAACGCGTGCGCACTGTCGTATAAACAATCCCACACGGAGTTGGGTGTTTTTTTTTTTTAATTGCTGTTTCATTTTTCATTTATTTATGATCGGGCAGTGAGAAATCCTTCTGCTGTCCTGCTCTGTGGTGTCGTAGTCTGTCAACAGAACATGTAATGTTTCCTTTTCCAATCCTACTCGCCTCTCTCCATTAACATGGTTTCCTGTCACAATCTCTACTTCCGTATCCAAAAACGGCTTTTAAAAAAAAAAAAGATTCTCATCTTGTGATTTAGATTTTTAAGTAATTATGTAGTGCAGACAGTCACATATGATCAAGAGGGCTGCACCTTCAGAGAAAAAAAAACTATAAAGAACTCAATGTTTTTTACAACAGAAAAATGCTTAAAAGAGTTTTAGTTGCTTTTGAAAGTTAAGTTTAGTTTATTAAAATGTTTGTGATACAACTTCAAAATAAAGTAAAATTTTAGCACCAAATGTAGATGATTAAAAATGTGCAGTAGCACATGCTCGCAAATTAAGTTTCAGCTACTTTTTCACAATAAGACAATGCTTACAAGATTCTTTGGAAAAAGAAAAGCTTTTAGTTGTTTCTTCACTGTCCTCGGCTAGTAGATAATCTTCCAATCCTCTCTGGATTCAAACTCTCTTATCTTTTAAACTCTATTTCATTGCAAGGTAGATGTTTAAAACGCATTACATTTCTGTTTATGATAAATAAATTAAAAAAAATAAACAGACCGGAGAAACAAAATATAGTAATACCTTGCATACTTATTATTATTGTTATTATTATTATTATTATTATTATTATTATTATTATTGTAGGATGTTTGTTTTTTTAATGTCTACATTTATATTATCAAAAAAGTTGATTAGTTGATTAACCAATTAATATGTACAAATTACATTGTTGTCAAATTGTAAATAAAATGATAAACATGAGGAAAAACAATTATCCAAACTAGGTGTTGCATTGTTATAATAAATAAATTAACATTTTGCTGCCCTAAATAAATGATAAACACATCCAACATGCTTCCTCATCTTCTGGACAGTGATCCATTTCAATTTAGGGAAATAAAAGCAATTCTATTTCCAGCTAAAGTATAGAAAATGTGTATTTAACTAGCTGTTCTAATAATGTGACTTGTATTTTAACGTTACAGTGGGTCAGAATAATAATTGATTCCAAGTTGATGGTTCACAAACACCATTTTTGTTTGATTAATTTCATTGAAGTTCATTTACAGGGTTTTTGTAATGTTTTTCCCATAGAATTGAACATACAGACTCATGCCTGTGGCTATTTCTGTATTCCATGTTTCAGGATATACGTAAACAAAACGGGAGTTCAGCAGCGATCAATCACTCTTTTTTTTCACTTCCAGCTCATAAATTCTAACTACAAACAACCTACAAACAGGGCTGATTTCATTGCATGTGTTGCGGTTTCAAGCCTCAACCAGATACTTTCCTGCACTCAATTGGCTTTGCATGATGTTTAATTCTCCTTGTTTAAGCATACATGCGGTCCAAAATGCCTGGTTTTCAGTTACACCATGTACAGTGCATCAGCAGTGGCCATTCTCTCTCCATTGTAGTTTCACAGCAAGCGCTAGTGCTCACACTGCCTAATGGATTCCTCCGGCGATCAGGTTTTCAGCCAAAGCACCTTGAATAATTAACCTTTCTGCTAGATAAGGCTCCTTGGGTTACACTGCTGATTCGGATTACCACGGTATATACAAAGTCACATGCATGCGTTCACTGGTACACCATCAACATCCACAGCTCCATCTTCTTCTTTTCCTGATACAATGTGTTGCATCTCATCTGCCAACAATTGTAAATACTTCCTGTATCATGAAATCTGATTTAGTTTCTGTACAGATCCATCCAACTCTTGCTATCTAACATTTGGGTTATATTTTGCTGAACCTCTCAAGTCTAATTGCATTTACATATTGAGTACACAATGTCAAAGTGCCGTCACAAAAGACCATTCAAAAGGTTTTCGAGATATCTGTTGGACATTTTGGGCCGTGAGGGAAACTGTAGCACCTGAAGAAATCCCACAAAGACATGGGGGTGGTGTCAGAAACTCCACCCAGGAAGGCCAGGCTAGGTCAACGGTTCTTACCAAGCTTCCCATCCATTAATGTAAACAGAGTAGAGGTACAGGTCCCAGTTGTACAAAGCAGAATTCCAACTGCTCATTTTCACGCATTGAACCACCCAGACAGAGTAAGCCAAGCCATGCTAACCTTGATGAAAGGGAGATAGAGACCTCCTGAAATGTATTCTAAGATGCCATTCATTCTAGAATCTAGATCTTATGGAAGTGCATTTGGTTCCATTTGCCATATTTAATGCACTTTAATAGATTCATAAAAAGAAAGGAAAAATTAGACTAGAGTTAGGCACCCAAACGATGTTGGGAAGAGTAATAAAAATAATTTAGAGACCTGTGCCTGCTACAAGGTATAATTCCCCGCACCATTGAAGTCTACTGTTACACCACTGATTTAAGGACTGCACCTTGATCCTGCTCCTCCGAGGGAACAAGAGACCCATCTTGAAATTACTTTTCCTAGCAAAGGTATTGAAGAAATTGTTCCACAATGATCTGGAGCTCTCTGGGCCGTGTGATATAGCTTTCAGGTTCCACATAAAACATTGCACCGCACCAACTCTCTTTGAAGTATAATGGTATTTTATTTATGTTATATCCTAATATTTTGTTGTAGGCTATTGACGCAGAGAGGGTCATATTTTAAGAGGAGATTTTATTCCGTGGAGTGCCTCAGGGCTCAATCCATGGTCCAATTGGATTTTCTTTTTTTTTATATGTGGAGATATTTAAATGGATAATTGAACTGTCTGTAAACAACTTCCCGTGCAGCACAAGACGAGTGAATCTTTGGTTCATTCAGTATGTTTAACACTGTACAGAAATGTCGTTTTAAACTAGATATCAATGAATGGATTTTGGAATACAAAACAATATCGAGGTCATATATTTAAGGTCAAATATATGTATATATTTAACCCCAGCTTGCTTCAATATATTGCCATTAGTATAAATAACTTTTGTGTTATTTATTGTTGTATTTACTATGTTTGACAAAAAAATAAAACTCCATTGATAGAATTAATCTATGGCATTTTGGGAGGGAAAAGGTCATGGATTTATAAGATTTTGTACAAAAAAATAAAAAGTTGTCCATTTGTTTCAAATCACTAATCACTACTAGCATTTAATATATAAATAGTTTTCGTGCAACCTTTTTTTTATTTCAAATATATAGATTCATAACATTTTGGAATCGAACTCTTAATTTGTCTTTATACCCAACAACAACACAACATGACTATCATCCCACACAAGACATGTTACAAAAGGTCTAACCACCTTAAATGATGTCTAGCTGTGGGGTGATGTTACGTCATCAACAATTGTAGACTAATACATAGTTGATTGATGTCACAAACATATCCCAAATATGTGTACTGCTGAGAAAAAAAAGCCTTGGGTGGATTTTAATAATTATATGGCAGTTACGAACAGAAGCTACATATCTCAAATGTATTAATCTAATGTTCAAAAGCAGTCTCACAAATACTACAAATGTTGACTCCAATGTGATCTTACACTTTGAATTGAATGGTTAACTTTCATTATATAACCGTGTGCTGAAATAAACATGTGGTGATGTCCTGGGGGAGGCTGATCGTGACTGACATCAAGGCACATCAGAGAGGCTCGTGTGGATCAGAGTTTTTGTGGCAGGCCACCTGATAGCACCTGGCATGACCTGATGCTACTCATGGTTGTTAGTACATGTTTAATGGGACAGCTTGTTCTTGCCCTGTTACATCTATTTGAACACTGTTCGAACACACATCACCAGGAACATAAACTGCAATCCAAAATGGAGCTTTCAGCTTGCCATGACCTTGCCTACAGCAATAGAGTTACTTGTTCGGCAATGGAACAAAGAAACACTGACTGCTCTTTTTGAGTTTAGACGAACATACACATCAGCTCCACCTTTTGAATAAATATAGCGCTAAAAAAGTTTTTTTTTTTTTTAAGTTATGTTGCTGTCAGCATTTACCAGCCCTCAAACATTCATCAAATATTCAAGAAGCGTCTGGCAGCGCATCTAACACTTGACTCGACTGGCACTCTCGGACTATTGGATAGCCCACGACACGTGACTTACTCTCCACATTTATTAACAAGTTTGCGTTCTTTCACATTTTATTCATTTACTATACAATCACACGCAGGTGGTGACAGAACGTGGCTGCCATTTCGTGCCTTCTGCCCACCACCAAACACACCCCACAACATCCAGTGCAGGTGAAATGGCTGGCCCACAACGGCAGAATGAACCTGGCGGCGATCAAATCGCCAACCCTCTGGTTCTAGGACCACCAACACACTTGTCACTCCAATTTTCTTCTCATTGGATGACCCAGATCCGATGATGTAAACAGAAAAAAAGTTCAGGCATCTGGATATTTTGTGATCGCTATCTGGCCTTATTCATACATGCAAATAAATCAGATTTTGTAATATCTCACAAACTCAACACCATTAAACAGACAATTTAGAACGAAGTTCACAACCGTTGAATGACGTCACCAGAAGTGGGTCAATGCTACAGCATTCTGGTTATTTATGTTGAATAATATTATATGTGATAGTAATTGAACAAGTGAATTTTGCTTAGAGTGAGAAGCTATCCCTTAAGCATTTTTCATGTGCGTCCATCATTATTACAACATCCTGGTAACCTCGTGCATGTTGCTATGGTGAATGTGAACACAATGAAATATGAAAAGGGTTGCATTTGAAAGAACATGTAACAGAAAGTGAAAAAACTGAGTTTTGAGGAATACACACTCTGCAATTACTGTTAATTATTTGGCAGGGAAAAGAAAGAAAGAAATTCAAATGGCAAAATCTATATGAAATGACGAAATATTAACAAATTTCTATAATGCAAATTCAACATTCAAAATAAGAAACTGAAAAACACTCACTTAAATTTCCATTAGTCTGTACGCGCTAGGTTTTGCTGATCTTGTGTTTTGTCCCTGTCTATTGTTACACATTATCATATAAATGAATTAATCCTAGAAAGAAATATTTGACAAAACTTGGCAAATAAAAGTAAAAAAAAAAAAAACATGAATGAAGAGAACAACCTTGTGTTTAGCTGTAGATACACAACATTATTGAAACAATGCAATCGAGAATATCAAACTAAATATTAGAAAAACAGGCTTTTATATGAGATTTTGAATATTTCAATAGGTACTGGTCCTAATGTTGGAAAAGGTTTCGATAGTAAAAATGTTACAAAGTTCACGTTTCTCATCTCTAAACCCTTTCATCTCGGCATCGAACATGCACTCCTCTTTTTTTTCTTTTACAAAATCACATCAAAAGATTAGAAGATGGGATGATTAATGGCCCAGGTTTTCCAAATCTAATTTCCAGGATTCAGAAGCTATTAGATCTTGTAGCTTTTAGCTAATACAGCGCTAGCCTTGTTGTGCCACATGGCAGCAGAGGGTGGGAAATTCAGATGGACAAATCAAATTATCTCCAGTGTATAGCAAGATAATGGCCGTTTGCCCCCTGCTTGAGCTATTTATTTACGTGTGTCTCTTTCCTTTGTCCATGATTGAGGGAATGTTTGTCTCTTTCTTTCAAAAACCCATATGTGACAGGACTCCAAAATGAGCTGCTTACAGACAAAAGCGCTAGTTCAACCACACGCCACCCTGCATGCCCTTCAGCTGAGAACCGGGAACAGAAGCTGCATTATACAGTAGAAACACGGAATCGTGCAAGTCAGCTTCTCCAGTAAACAAGCCTGAGAGACTCTGAAGTCCGAAAGAATTCATTTAGAGAGGGCCACAGTGACAACAACGACAACAACAGGAACCCAGCCTCCCTCTAACGCAAGCTGGTTTCCTGATGTTCGAGTGTTTCCTGTTTCTCCACGTGAAGATTTCTCAGGCAGCTCAGGCTGTACAGGGTTCATCTCCACAGTTCAACTTCACTCATCCAAGAGGCGAATCGAGGCAAGGCTCAGTCAGTCTAAAAGGCCAGAGGTGAGTGCCACAAATAACAGCTGGGTCTAAATAGATATGGAGGGGAATGGCTATTTGAGAACGGAACCTAGGAGATAGAGGGCCCAGACTAATGGAGAGCAGAATCCAGGCTTTTAAGAACCTGTGTGAAGTGATGACCAGGGGGACCAAAGCCCTCTGATGACTGATCTTCAGCTCATTAAAGCCCTGCATGTTTTCAAAGCACAGCTAATTGTACAAAAATGCAGTCTACAGATAACACGCTCACTTAGTTCTGCGTCCACTTTTACTTCCAAGCCAACAAACATTGGGTTTAAATCACAAGACGTACAGGCCCCTGTGAAATCACACTTTTATTTTATTGTGTAATTATAAATAGTAATAGAGTAAGGCAATGTTTTACTCTAGAAAAAAAAGACATTTTTTTTTCTAGGGGGAAATCTGATTTCTTGTGGTTGTGTAAATAAAAGATTTAAAAAAATCTAAGCAAATAAAAGTGCCATGTCTCGGTATTAAATGTAACATAAATTACATGGTTAATCTATTTAATGTTGCATTTTAAGCTGAAGATTAGTGTCTCGCACAACAACTGGTCAAATAACACACACTGCCATCATGGCAAAGCCAAGGGAATAATTTGGAATTGAGAGGTAGACTTGTTTAAAACACAAACACAGTGTAGAACAAGACCCCAGAGGCAGAAAGCACAATATTTTAAATACTTTAAGAAAAAAAAAAAAAAAAAACTTACTACAGAACCAAGAACAACTGCCGATAGACGAATGAATGACTCGGACAAGCCTGAAATTGATGTCTCAATGAAGAAAGTCAATAGAGCCCTGCACAGGAATCCATCACAATGTAAGAGATCTGTGCGGCACACGAAAGTTCAGAATTTATACCAGAAGACCAACAAATCTGGAGAAGCTTGATCGATCGATGCGACACACTAAAGAATTTGTGCAATAAGACCCACAAATCTGTAGGACCTATAGAGATCTATGGGGCCCACTAAAGTTTGACCAGTATAGATGATTTTGAAATCACGATTATACATTTATTTGTATGAAAAGCCATTCAATCTTCCTGAAGAAAAGGTTTCGTTACAAATGTGTTGGAAATTGGAGGGTTGTGTTTTTCATATACTGTATGGTCAAAAAAGCCACCATTAGATGCTAAGTGACGAAGCAATGTGAATATTCCTCAAACAACTGTGACCCCTACAATGAATTCCTTAATTCCTGCATCTTTTTTTCTGTGAAGTATTATGTTCAAAATGAAACTCTCTATAGATGAATGTAGCTAGCTTTTGTAGAATAACAAGGGCAATCATCCATACTCTTCACCAAGTAAAATATACAACCATTCAAGCCCTGATTACTCGCAGGTTTCCAAACAAAGGAGGATGTGAGAATTGGCGGCGGAGGAATAGCTGCAACTCAGTGGATTTCTGCACATATCCAAAAAAGATTAAACATGGCTTCTGGAGCGCTAGCATTAGTTAAAAAAACACAAGGGAGAGGGCACAGGCTTATCGCTGCTATGAGCGGTCCTGTTAATTCACAACAAATTAGCCCTGGCGTGTGCGATGAAATAACCAGACGCTTGTTTGTTTGGTCAGGCCGCGGAGGGCCGTTATCTGACGTCCGAGCCTCTGCTCATGCTGAAACTTTGGTCTGAAATTAAACAGCCTTTGCTAGGAAACACCCTCATGGCTGTTGAAAACTACCAACCCAGACTTGGCACAAGTGTGCAAGTGCCGTTCAGCATCTGGTGCACGGGCTTAGAGAGGAAACGTGAGAGGCTTCAGCCCGTCAAAATCATCCCCTTGTTTCTAATGGAGATGGAAGGAGAGCGCAGCCAGACCAGCACCTGAGAGACGTTTTTCACCCTCGGCTTCTGACCTTTCCCACTACAAACGCCTTTCTCTGATTTGGCTAATATGTCCACGTCACTGAGGCAATGCCTTTTCAGTGCACGCCTGGAACACCAAGGGCAATATTATGACATGATTCAAAGCAATAATGTTGTGTTTAAATATCTGAAACAGGATGAGGTTATTGTCTCAAGTTGATTCAATTTTTCAAAGCAGCAGCTGGTTTTCATCTGTATTTGACCCAATGCTTGTTGTGGTGATGAGAACCTTCCCCTTATGAACATCACAGTTTCATTTCATGGTTTGGCACTCTTTTGCTGCAGGATTTAATCCCTTACTATTTTCCTTGATTAAAAACATGCTATAAATCCATTTTCATGAGCTTTAAATCAAGTATCTGGCTCTGAAGTGTTACTTGTTTCAATACGCTCAATATTTTTCTGAATAAATCTCCAACCGTTAACAGTGTGGCATATTGTTAATATTGTAAATCACACACACCTGTAATCAATCCATTCCATTCTTTTTCAACAAGCCCCGCCCACAACTCTCGGCTCACCTGACACAAAGACTTGAATGCTTTGTTAATGAACACTAAAAAGCACTCAAGGATCCCACCAGAAATACCCACTCCCTGTTCCGTTCACCTTTCCCAGTATCGGTGAATCTACAGAGTAAAAATGAAAACCAGATAACAAGCAATGTTTATCTGTTAAATTGAAAGAGGACTTCTTCATTAAGCTCCTTGGGTTCTTGAATGCTTTGTTAATGAACACCAATTGATCTATTACAACAAAACAGGATGTTAAATATACTCAAAGATTCCTTTTAGCCTCACATAACTCTTATAAATTCACCAATGAACTGTATTTGGTCTTAAATATTTTGCACAGTTGATATTAAAATCCATATCCCTCCGATGTTTGTCAATAGTAATGCTTCCATAGCAACCTGACTTCAAAATAGCAACTCTTTTGGCATATCATTATCTCCGTTAAGGAAAATCATAGAGACATGGGGGTTGTGTATGATATCACTGACTCCTCCATAGTAACCAGAAATTGTACCTAGGCAACCAATCTATTTTGCTAATAAAAATACTTTTAAATGGCATTTTTACAAGCCAATATCAAAGTTGTACAAACTGTTTTTTAAGCAACTTCAAAGAAGCTTTGTTAAAAATCTTTTGGGATTAATTTGTGAAAATTCAAAGGGGGTTATTATAATTAGGTCTTCAACTGTAGCAAAAATAATATGATTGAAATAAAATGTATTTTCCATCAAAAGCATTTCTAGCTCAAACTGTAATATAAAAAAAATACCTTACACAATAATACAAAATGTAACAATTCCATTAGGTATTCTAGATGTCCTTTTCCCAGGATAATCTGATAAAAACAGAAACACACGTTTCTGGAGCCGGTTCCTTCTACCCATTCCACCATAACCTAAGATGGTCATTTCCACATCAGTTAAGGGAGTTCCCAATCCATGTCGGACTATCAGAATACCTCCAGACCCCTGGCCCTGGAGGTTCTTTATACTGATGTAGAAGGGAACTTTGGTCCAGACTTGAACATCCACAAATGCACTGTAGCATTTGTCTGCCAATTTTGGATCCTTTTCACAGCGGAACAGAACTTCCAGTTGAACTTCCGACAATAAAGAGTGGAAGAGGTCCTTTAGTTTGATGCAAACTTGATGTACTACTGAACTATGACACTAATGGACAGGAAAAAGAAAATGGTCTTTAAAAAGTAACTGCACATACATTACAACCCCCCCCCCCCCTTCAAAAAAACAAAAAACAAAAACAGAACATCGGAAATAAGCCAAAACACAAATAACTATAAAAAAACCACTCAACGATCCCACCCTGCTACACCAGAAATATCCACTCGCTTTCCCAGTATCTGTGAATCTACAGAGTTAAATATGAAAACCAGATAACAACAAGCAATGTTTATCTGTTAACAGTAAATTGAAAGAGGACTTCATTAAGCTCCTTGGGTTCCCATGGATGGGAATTCACTCACTCAGTGCTCCACTATTGGCCCGTAGACACAGTTTAGTGCTTTTTACAGCTTAATCTGTCATTATGGGCTAGAAGAACAATGGTGGAGCAGAGCTGTGCCGCATTAAATGTGTCCCCTGTGTGTTTCACTGCAATGGCTGCACAGCACGACAACTAAGCATCAGAGAACACGCCACAGGTCTCAATCACTGCCCGACATTGTTATGGCCATGAATGCCCCCCTCACACAATACTGTTACACGGCTGCAAGGAAGAAGGCCTGGGGAACGAAACATGAAAAGCGTAAGTGAAAAAGCAGTTCATGCTGGTGCTGAACCTCATGTGAACCCACTGGACCCATAAACAACTGCTTGCCATCTTGGTGTTAGGGACATGTGGTTAACAAGCTCAGTGCTTGTTTCATCTATCCGTCCACATCCACGGCTTGCTGTTTACATTGCTTCCACTTCGTATCCAAATTCACTACGTTTCTTTTTTTCTCTTTGGTTTTTCTGAAAGTTTTGAAATGAATTCAACTATATTACACACGTTTTTGTCAATAAACGGTCTGCACATGACAATAACGGTAAGTTATAAGCCATGTTTCCGTCCAAAGATGCTAATTAAATTTCTGCACAAAATTTCTCACATATATTTTTGCAAATAAAGCACTTGAGTCTATCCAATGCGTCCAAGAGAACATAAACTGGTGCCAAATATCAAAAGAAAATTAAAATTGTTTTAATCCAGGGTTTTTTTTAGGAAATATCACAAGATGCGCATTAAAGTAGGTGGTTGGAAACGCAGCTGTAGTGGCAAAAACAAAATGTAATAATTCAAAAGTGCGTAGTAAACTGTGGAAAGGCTGTTGTGTGACAGACTGCTCGAAATGATTCTCAAAAATGAGCCCAGTAAAAACAGAACAAAAACTAACCAGTCTACAGAATGTAGAGGGAAATTAATTTAAGCAATTCGAAAATAACTGGAATGCAGATGCTGAAACCTGAATTTGTGACCACATTCGCAAATCGTTAATTAAATGTTTAGCCTCTTTATTCAGTAACAAACTGAAAAATAAAAACCTTACATGTAGCCAAACATGATATGAACTGATCAAGAATGTATTTTTTTTAATAGCACAAATGTTTGAGTCTGAGCAAAGTCGCAAAGATCAGTCGATTCAAATTCTTTTTTATCATAAATGTGTTAACAGAATAACTCGCCGTTTGGTTCATTTTTCCACTTGTTTTGCCCCTCAGTCCCAATAAAGGTTCAACTGCAACAGTAAAGCTGTTCTGTTAACTCCTCTAGTGATCAAATTGCTTATTGTTTTCAAAGATCAAATATTTAGATATTCCCTCATTTTTTTTTACTTTATGTAATTCACATCGTCTTAGGATTTCTGATTTGTTGGCAACATGAATATTTCATGCCCTCATTCATGAAGCTCCAGACAGAAAGTCACTGGAGCTGTGGCGCTCAGAAAAGGGAAACTTGGCAGAGGCTGTAAGTTGGACTCGCCAGCAGAGCGGCGGTGTGCCCTCTGACCCAATGAGATGGATTCTCTTTCGAAACTCTCCATATCGTCCTGTTGCCCCAGCAGGGGAAAAATAGATACATTACACAGAGAGAACGGTCACTACAACATTCTTTCTTCAGATCACAAAAAAGTTTACAATATAAATATTTGTTTTTCACATGCATTATTTACCTTTTATTTGGGTACCGCCATTACTCTATGTGAGTTTCATCATTATGCTCATTCAATTTGGTAAAACCTTAGTATAAAGTAATGCCAAACACATTACACATGTACAATGCAATTGTAACTTTTTATAAAGTTTGAGATTATCTTTTTAATGGTTAAATATTAATTTAGTTTATTTGTTGGTAATTTAAATGATATTTTCTCATCTTTTGTATATTTTATTTACTTGTTTTCCAATCCCTTTAGGTTTAGTTGCCCAAGTTCTCAGCCCAGGTAATCAGATTAAAGGTGTTTGTTCCTCTAGCCGAGTGCTGAAGTGTGTCAGTTGGCTAAACGATAGTCCTCTCATCTTGCCCTCTAGTCCAGGATTACAGCAGTGAGATTAAACACAATCCATTCATAGAACTATGTGCACATTAAGAGCAATTAGATTACGGGCTAACATTTGCTTGACGAGTTGTATTGGTGGTGTTTTGCACTATACTGGTTTGGTGGGTATTTGATATTTGTTGGCTTTAGAGGAGCGTTAACTGGATTACATCTACAAGAGTGCAGCCAAAAAGGGGCTAAGCACTAATTGTATTCGGACACATTGTTAGTTACTAGTACTTTTATTGAAGATTTTAGTAAATAACCCTCATAAATAAACAAATACTGTGCGGGGGGGAAATGCTGTAAACAAAGAATGCTTTCAAGAATGGAAGTGCTACTAGTTTGTTCTAAACAATGAACAAAATGCAGTGAATGGACGAGATATAAATGCTAACGCAGTACTTTAACGTTAAAGGAAACTCCACAATGCTTCACTTGGTAACGCTCTCCAGTCCTTCGCTGAAAAAGCTGCCATTTCATATTTTAGACCAGTTCACATTTCATAATATGACCCATTTTAACCTCCTACACAGCTGTTTCTGTTTCATTTCACAATTTGGTTGAACCACTTGACTATAATCCTACACAAATCCCAGATTTTGTGCAAGTGTACCTATAACTGATGCTGATTTTAAGGAAATGGTAGCAACACCAAATTTTAACTCAATCTAGATGTTTCTTTAATTAGCTCACTTTGCATTTTCTGAATTCACAAAAAGAATCAACTTGTTTTGTTGCATGAGAAATAATGCTTAAACACACGGCAATTTAGCTTCTTATTTGGTTGAATTGAACGCAGTTTCAATTTAGTTTGAAAAGCTTGGAAATCATCCAATGGTATTACAGCTGATCTTCTCTGACATACCTTTGATTTATTCTTTTTTTCTTCTTTTTTAAGTGTACTTCTGCAATGCTGTGGTGTCCTTTTTAAGAGTTGTATCTTACTTTACTCGGGTGGAAACAGATGTAATATAAGTGTTTAACCTGACAATTTCCATGCAAACGAATACAGACGGACACCAGGCCCAGCTCACACATGCTCTCGGTCAGCCCGAGTTATGAACAAAACTTTCAAAGCCTGTGCTATTGTTAAAGGAGCACCTGGTTTTCATCCAACTCTTACAACAACTTTGAGATGAGTGGGGGATAAAAATCTCATCAATAACAAGCACCGCGTACATATGACAGTGTGGGCACAATACTTGTCTGCATTGTTTTCAGAGCAGTTACCATAAGACACTTTCCCCATAGGATTAATGTGTGTATGCAACATTTAAGTCATTGTACATTTTGTAAATTTTTTTCAGAATGTTGAGAGTCTTTTCAGTACCAAGAAAAATGTACCATTGAAGCAATGTTTGTGGACAAAAGTAGTGCGCACAAAAAAAAACTGTAGAGCAGTGATCCAGGCATTTCGTCTTATTAGGGGTGTAACGGTTCACGGTATGTATTGAACCGTTTCGGTACGGCCTGTTCGGTTCGGGACACTTGCGTACCGTTTCGGTATTCGGTATTTTTATTAAATGATATAAATGCATTAATAGCGCGATATTAAGTGCAGCGGAACAATGTTCCTAGGCGAGTTTCCGCACGGACGCTATTGACTGACGAGCGCGAGTAGGAAAATTTAATCATATCAAAAGCGAAAGAGAAGCCAGAGCTTGAAGACCCTCTCACCTCACTACGGTCTCCTGTTTGAGAACACTTTGGCTTCTCTATTAAAATACATAACGGGGATAGACGAGTGGATAAATTTAAAGTTGTATGCCGACATTGTTCCACGGAGATCGGGCAGGCAACACATCTAACATTTTCTACTGCTGGAGATATTATAACCAGATCTATGCTCTCTTCAGAAAATGTGGATGGGTAATCTATCCTAACTAGTTGCAGTATTTCATTTTTTATTTAAAAAAAAAAATGTGTTTTTCTTAATAAAGAGTGCAATTTATTTAAAATATCACCCAAATGTGTCACTTTTATTTATTTTATGCAAGAATTCTACTGTGTATTGGCAGCTTTTCAAAATAAAGATTATGTAAGTTCTTATTGTTTTGTACCGAACCGAACCGAACTCTCCAAGACACTGTACCGAACCGAATACGATTTTAGCGTACCGTTACACCCCTACTTCTTATGGGCCGATCTTAAGAGTATGCTTCCATAGGCTTGGTGTGTATCATCGGTCAAGATAAATTCATATTTTATGTACGACTCCTGATATCGTCTGTAAAAAAAAACTCTATTGTAAAATGTGTAAAATAATCTAAATTAAATATCGACTCACATTCCTTTGTCCACTTACTCATGAACAAAGCTACAAGATGCCTAAACTCCATCACTACACTAACTCGGAGGGAGCATGCCGCCTTCTTTCGATTTACACCAATGAATCAAATTCAATGGCTGTTTAGAAAGTTACTGCCTACAAAACCAGCCTTCAGCATCGATTGTCCACTTTCGGCTGCAACAAGCATCTCCTGTAAGCTTTGTTAGCTTCTCGCTTGAACACATTGCATCAGTGAATCATAATGTCTTTTAGGCTTAAAAACATTAGACATTTGTAATGAACTGGCAGAAAGAACTGGCACCCTGACTGATGAAATTAATATAATTACTTGATCTCTGGAGACATAGCAGAGAGATTTTATCATTACTTGAATTACTTTCTTGCTGTTTAATAATTGTCCCACCAAGGCACAATTCTGAAAACAGAACAATCGAATGCAACAAAATTATTTTCAATCATGTGAAATATAACCTCCAGTAAAATGTGTCTTAAATAAAACTTATGTGATGAAATTAAAAACTACACGGAACATGAAGAAGTCCAACATCATGAAAAGGTCAAAGTTTGATGGTCCCAAAGCTAGAAAACCGTCTTTCACATCTGTTGTCCATTTTATTGTGTGGAATGGAGCTGCAAGATTAAAGTCACATGCTTTTTGTTTAGGAAGCTTTTTATATAAATAGTGACCATTTATTTTACGATGAACTATTCTTCACTACAATGTTCTATTTATAGAACCAACCTGCTTTCGTAAATACAGTGGGAGGCAGCTGACTAGACTGTTTTCTTGTAATTCCCACTTTTGTGTTAAAAACTTAATCAGAGCTGCACACATCAAACTGTGAAGGCAATCGTACTGAAAACATACGCAAGGACTTTGTGCTTCCTTATTTACAAACATGTTTTTCCTCGAAGAGCTTATAATGATCAGCATCTACTTCAGTAGGTTGTGCAGTATCGGCAGAGTCTTTTACAGTTGAAGCAGCATTTCTTCACACTCGAATTGGTCCTTAAACCAATTTACGGCTTTGGCAGTGATGAGCTTTGTTTACAATAAAATAGTGGAAAAATAAACGTCCCACCGCAAAGCTGTCATCACCATCAACAGTCAAAGGCCACAAGGCTGACACTGCAGTGCAGACAGTCACAAGGACAAACGGAGCAAATTACTATACATCAATGAGTTTTGGGACTTTCTGAAGGAATCTGAGATGCAGGATTATTTTTCTTCCATTCATGTTTCATTAAAACTGGTACTCCCTGTCAGCCAAAAAACAGTTGTTATTGAGCATGGCCGTAGGTTTCTGTGATCTTAACTAATCATTTTTTATAATAAAATGTCATAAGAACAATAAAGTTGGTAAAAATATATTCACTGAATCGTACAATTTACCAGGAAGCTGTTTGGGACGAATAATGTGCCACTCGGGCATTGGTGGGTTATTTCTGAACGCAGCTCTGCACCTGGTCCCCCTCCATAGACCCTCTAATGCCAGCTTTCCATTGTCCTTCCATTCCATTTGGCCTGTCTTTCTACAATGCACCTGCATCGTGCAGATGGAAACAAACAAGAGGTGCTGGGTGGCCTTCTCTACATAAACATCTCTCATCTGGCCACTGTGGCAACTGCCAGATTGCCAAATGATGATTTATTTGATACACTCAAATAAAAGGTAAAATCGGTTCCGTCCTCCCCCTTTTTGGAAGACAAAACTGATTTCTAAAACAAGAAAAAGAGCATTGGTTGTATGGGAAAAGAATTTCACAGAAATGTTCTTTTGGTCCTCTATTTAAAACATGTATGTACATCAATTTTGTGTTTGGGAAATAATGATGGGAGGATCATCTTGTAAGTTTGTAAAAATTCCATAAAGGAAGAATGATGTGATACAAAGAAATAGAATTAAGAGTCATGTAATGGATTTATTTATCTTTCTTTGTACTGGCGATGGTTGAATTTACTGATATTGCCATTTTTACATGAGCTAAAAAAATATTTACCCTGCTCTTCAAATGACATCTCACTCTGCTTTCTGATTGGTCATGGTTTGCATATTTATGATCGTGTCAAGCCCTGTCAATCACTTTCATGTTTAGTGCTATGAATGTGATAAATCTTCTGAGATAGTAGAAGGTAGTAAATGTTTTAATGTACTATCTATAGCACTGATAAATGCACAGATAAGCTCTCTGAACAATTTTTCGTTAAACTTTTTTTTTTTACAATATTCAAATTAATGGTGCAGAATGAGTCTGACAGCATCATATCACTTACAGATAAAGAGTCATTTTTGCCTTGTTTATAAAATAATGTACAGAAAAAAGCATGTTCTTGAGATGACGTTATTAATTCACAACAAAGAACGTTTATCCTATGTTGGTGTTTCCTGGTACAAGGATTGGGTGGTAGCTGTACATTCTGACACTGGGTCATCAAAAGTAGTGTAAGAATCCTTTAACTGATCTTTATTGAACTTTTAACACTTTCACCAATTAAAGCTTTTTTAATATTCTAAACCATTTAATCTACTAGAACTTTAATGGTGCCTTTTTTCATCTTTAATGTAAAAAGATCAAGCACTTTTTCTCAGTTCATTAGACTTGGCAAATGCACATTACTATTACTGATGGGGATACATACAAGATTAATTAAAGTGTTTGAATAGAAATTAAAGTTACCATGTGATATCAGAATTATAGTTTTGAGGCCCAATGCTGCCAACATCTGTAAAGACAGATTTGTCTGGCTGACCTACATCACGGAGCACTGCTCAGACACAAAGCCTTCTGCAAGTTCTTTTCTCTCGATTAACACATAAATGTTTAGGTCAAAGTAGTTCTGTGAAAACAAACCATGCCATTTTGAATCTTTTTCATCCTGACAGCAGTCCAGATGTGTGGCCAAGAGCATGAGAATTTAGGAGGAAACATTTACTGTTCAATATGAAATTGTTTCAATCATTACTAATAGTCTTCACAATCATTTCAAATATGCTCATATTTTAAAATAAAATCACAAGCGGGTCATCCACCTGATTGCAGATCACTTTCTGGATTTAAATAAAAGTGCTCCCATGACCTCATGCAGACCCATGGTCATGTTTCTGTGAGAATGCCACGAGCTCTTCAAGTCAGTTATAATAGATACAAGCTGAAAAAGCCTTTTCAAAATGTATGTTTTTATCGTGTTTGACTTGGCAAAAATTGGGACTTAAAGACAGGGTTTATGAAAATTAGACAAGGGCATGAATTACCCTTTAAGCTTTCAACAAAAAAATAGTTGCACATGTTACTTCTTTTTTTACATGACATTTCTTGCCAGTCACGTTAGTGTTCAATAAAACATTTGTCGTCAAATTCTTTGCACCCATCAGAAGCACAGCACACGACAATCAAGCATACAGATACTTTCCAAAAAAAGAAAGAAATCAAGCACAAGGGTTTCCAACAGTACCCTCTCACGCACCTTTTGAGCCAAAAAAACGAAACTCCTGAATGTAGTTTTCGCCCTCCTTTTAAACACAGCCCAGCACCAGGCATAATTTGGGAAAACCAAGCAGAGGGTGAATAACCTACTATCAGCTAAATAACCAAATATCTAAATCTAAACATGCATATCTGAAAAAAATTAACCAATCTAGATTTCATATACACATTAAACCATCTATGATCAAATAAAGATGGTTTTACAACCCTTCTCTCAATACTAGGATGGTCTAGTCCTGATCAATGGAAGACACTGCAATCAACAATAAAACTCATAAAAGAAGAAATGTCTTTCTGTCTCTAAATAACACAAATATATTAAAATCATAAGAAGATTCTACAATCTAAGAAGACATTTATGGTTTTTAATTTTCTGCTTATGCACTTATAATTTTGTATCAAAGTTTAAAAAGAATGATATAAAAGCATAGCAGCAGAAGTTTAAAAATAAACAGCAGCCATTTATGTGAAACACAATTAATTTCCTTTCGCATACTCGATTATTTTTGGATGATGCAGTAGTTAATGTAGACCCGATAGATACATTTTATTGTTTTCAGACTTTGGCACAAAAACCTCTCAGACGACCAAAGATGTTAATGGTGCAACACCAAAAAGAGTCTTGTACGAACTACGGGTTTAAATGAAGATAAGGATATTCTGAGATCACAATGCCTGTAATCCTCCATTTTTAAGGAAATCCGAAAGATGTTACACATCTGTGTTATTACAGAAACAGTGGTGAGAGCTGTATAATGAGATAAAAAAAAAAAAAATCAGCCCAATGTTTCTGAGGTTGTGGTTTCTGGGATGAAAAAGTGTCAAAGAAATGAGGAAATTCTCAAACAAGAGTCAAGAACAAAGCTTGGTTGTGGTTTGTTAGACTAGAGTCCTGGTGTGCATCACAGGGCATATCCACTCCCTGCCCTCTGGCAATTCTGTGCAGATTTCTTGAGAAAACAAACTATGTTGCTTTACTTTTGTTTATATATAACGTTTCTGCATAATGACCTCAAGCTTTTCCATTTCAGACAAATAAATAGACGGACGAAAGACAGACTGATCTACTTGAAAACATGATGCATTACACAAACATTGAAGTGCTTTATCTTTTACACATTTTTATCTAATGGGTTAACAACTCAATATGTATTTATTATAAACACCTTTTGATGTATTGAGCTCTGGTCGTTTTGAAAATTTAAAAAGCAGTGGTGGGTAGAAGAGGGTTTGTCTATCATGCAAGTGATAAGAGACTGTAATTATTGTACAATTGTTTCACTTCAATTTAACATCAGAATCATGTGCTTGAAATGATGCATGAAGTTTTTAAAATATGATTTGCACTTTCATTAGTTATCCTTAAGGAAATTACAAAAGTAGGGTAAACGACTATTAGATATATTTCTCATAAAAATCCATCAGAACTAGTTGACCAGTTTTTTTTAATAGAGTTTTTTACCTCCAGTAACAAAACTTGGGATTTAACTACTGATCCTTATGTCTGCCTGTGTCTGTGGGACTATGCATATAAAAGAGCCAATTCCATTATTTTGAAAGTAGATTATTTGTGGAAATATATGAGGAAAGCGAACCGTGAATCTTAAAGTGCATCTATATCCTTGTCACCAAATTGTTGGAGCCACTTTGAAACAATTGCATTTCTGAATTGATCTTGCGATGCTGTGAACTTCAGTAACCTCTTTGAGAAGCAAGTCTCTAACAACTGGTTGAAATGCATCCAAGGTCAAAAAACACTTTTTCTTTTAATAGATGTTTATTTTTACCAGAATTTTAAATGACTCGTTTTATGACTCATTCGTACGAAACTCCTCCTTTATGTGACCCAACCTGCTCACTCCATATTACCCCCTCTTTTTTAATTTTAGGCTCTTATTGTAGGTAAATAGTTGTTTTGTAGCTGTACGCCCTGGAACAGAGCATCTAATTATAATCCTCATGTGTAGATATTAACAGTTAGCAAGAGTGAAGGCTGGGAGGGGTCAAATATCTGCAAACAAGAACATCCTATAAAACAAGAACATTTTGAGCACTGAAACATTCGCTGTAGCTTTGTTGTTCCATTAGGTCTTATGTCAAAAGATCCAGCAGACATTTTTGAAACAGAAACCTGCAGCTGTTACTTAATAATACTGAAATACTGCATCTCAACTCAACAACATTACCACATCAGTGGGAACAAACTCTAAAAGCACATCTGGAATAAATAACTTTTTTATGAGAAGGAGAAATAGTTTTTTTTTATGTTGCACACATTCGTTACACTTGGTGTGACTGGTGTTAGAGCTTGAAATGTTCAATATAATATATAGACTGACTGTTTCGAGTGTCTCTCAGTGCCCTGGCCAATATCACTTATTCTCCCCCCTCCATTGGGGATATCCATGGGAACTGTGCCCCTATATTCAGACCCCCACAAAACATGGCACTCAGAAAGGAACTGAAACAGAGGGAAAAGCCAGGTTGGTGTGGGGGAGGGGGTAATGACAGGAAAGCTGCTATTGAACCAGCTTTAAGGCCACGGCATCCTCACAAACTCATTCACAAAGAGCAAGCTGCTTCAACGGCCATCAGTGTAGCTTTCTCAATGGAGGCACACAGCGCAAGGGGAAGTCCATGAGCAAGACTATTTTCTCTCATCATGGGGGGGGGGGGGGTGGCAAACCCAAAGTCAAAAAGCAATCAACTTGTGGTACATTTGGGCAAACAAGATCAAATGCCCTCCAGTTACATGAATAATCGGCTGGGCCCTTCATCTGCTGAACCATTACAGCCTATGCCATTTTCTCCGACAAAAGTCATCAAACGCAGGGTCATTAAAAAGGAAATTACCTTGCAATTATCCTGTGCCATTATGTGTGGTATTTTCTCTTTCAGAGAGAAGACGGAACAAGAAACAGCCCCACAAACAACCAAGCCGACAGACATAACAAAGATGCCATGTTATGAGGATTGGAGAGGAAAAGGAGTCGTCGTGGAGAAACACCTGCTGGAGGAGCAGGAGAGCGAAGGAAGCAGCATGTACAGGATGAGGAATGACGCTCTGGAATAACTTCCATTCTTGATGAATCTTAAAAATCCCAGAGCTATGACGTGGACTTTTCCTGATGTAAGAGATAAGACTGAGAGGCTATAGTGGGGCATTTCCAGTTTGGATCTTTTGAAAATAAATAAGTATTTATTTTGGATTAATACTTCTAACAAGTGCATTTACCTCTCTAATCAATCAAAACAATGAAGTTTCTGACTTTTCAAGACATACCAGTGTACCTTTTTTGTTAATGTTTTTGTAGTCTATGACAAAAAAAAAAATCTCACTTGTGGATAGTCCTTAAAGTCCTTGGTCCTCGTCAAAGTATGTCAAAATGAGGAAAACAAACAATGGTTCCCAGAAACTACCTCTCCTGCCTTAAAGTTTTTTTAGTTCAATATTTTAAAATGATTTGTAATTTGCATTCATTAGTATCAGGTACATGCTTACTCCTGCCAATAATCACTAAAACCAACTTGAACCAATCCCAGATCACATGGTTCATAATGGACAGTCAAACACAGTAGTGTGCCAGTCTATCAACCAATTGAAATATAAATATTAATGCAAAAATACCAATACAGCAGCATGAGTCTCCATCTTGGAATAAGACTGAGAACTTATTCAAACATACAAAATTGAAACATACAAAACTAACTGTGAAAATGGGGGAAAACAAACAATGCTAAATATTTACCGGTAACCTCCATCTGTTTGAATTCATCTCATGGAGAGTTTATCATGCTTGTTAGACGACTCACCATGGATGGTTTTCATGGCTGTGAGATGCCTTTCAGATGAATTCTAGATGAGTTTGACTAAGTACTTACGATGGGTTGACAAAATTGTATCCAATAAAAGATCTACAACTTAAATGGTAGCGAGAAGAAGTCTTTGCTACAGTGTTTTATTACTTAGGTGTCAATCATCGTAAGTGGAGATACCTAATTATTGTAGTAAATTAATTTTGATAAAAATCAATAATTGGTGTTACGAAATATTTGACTTAATGAACATAGTTGCATTGCAATATAATCGGTTGTTTCAGCAAGTAATTATACCAAACTGGTCCTAATGATAATCAATGGCACAAGTAACCACAAAACACTGGGCGAGGAAAGCCCAAACTCTGCTACCAATATGAGGCCGAGCAACAAAACACAAGGTGATAATACTGCATCAACAAGGTCTCTTACTGACAAAGAATGAGCTTTCAAAATGTGATATTCATGCATTGAGAATCATAGATGAGGGACATATTTTTACACCATTTTCACACCTGCCAATGTTTGCACAGTACTGTTTATACAGAAGCGTACACTGCTTTACAGTTCTGACTTTTGAAATGAGCCAAATGATGCCAAATTTATTAAAGCAAGAAAGCTACTTGTCAATAAGTCTTTGTTTTTGTCTTGGTAATGGTTCTCTATTCAAGCCATGTTAACAATTGAACAGACAAAGCCATATTCCATGAACATTGTTCTGGAGAAGTCTTCAACATAAGCAAATAAATGTATGAATCCGTTTAGGAATCCGATTCGATCATCCCACTTTAACTATTGGAATTGTACATTTATAGAATGACTGAGTTTCCATCTCTTTTCTGTTTGTTTTTTTGCTTTTGTTCCTCTCACAACTCAACAGCCTTGAAGAGATTGGCTCATTAAAACCCAACAGCGTTTGTTCTGAGATCCCTGCGTGTGGAAGCTGGATGTTTGCTGTTCCTTTCCAACAACCCCTTCATTTCATTCCCTAAATGTTCTGTGTCACATTAACTGAGAAAGCGCTCGAGTGGCAAACATCAAGACAAGCCTGTATGTGTTTTTCATGAATTTCTCTCACCTCCTTGATTTAGCCTTCCGATCAAACATAAACGTATTTATACAAACATATGTAAACAAGGAAACCAGACAATCTCCCAATCTGTGTGCGTTTGGTGGTGTGCTTTGTGCATGTGTATTTCCAAATGTCAAAGCTTGGCTCTCCATTGATGAGAAGGAGTAACTGAATCAGACAGGTCCAAAGACCCACCAAATTACTGTCCGGTGAGAAACCAGGAAGCAAAAGCACTCTCAAGATCAATGGGTATGGCAGCAACAGGAAGAGGCCGGGCCAGAGCTGCCCAATGACAGTGAGGCCTCAGGGAGCAGCAACTGACGCAAACCAGGAAGCCACCTGATGTGACTGGGGTCAGATAAACGCAACAGCAGCGGCCGCGGAAGAACAGGTGCTTCCTCTAAGCTTGCGGCCTTCTTCGGCCATGTCAGATGAGCTTTTCCCATTCGCTCTGTGTGTGTGCGTTTGAGAGAAGCTGTAAAAGGAACAGCATCCTCGGGTGGGACAAGACGAAGGACAGTGCACGCACACAGGCCAGGAAACTCTGCACAACTCCGGCTGTTTTTGTTTTCGTTCACCAGCTCTGTTTCTATATATATTGTGTAAACACACATTTAGTTTCAGAAAGAGAAAAACTCGGTCAGATCAAGGAGCCAGGTTCATCTGCTCCTAGAAGAACATAGGGTGCTTTAAAGAAATCCTTCCAAAATATATATATCCCCGTCACACGATATAGCTCTAAAAGAGTCAAGTGTTTGATACTATTAAAGAATGTGGAAATCTTGCCGTGAAATGCTATGGGTCTAATTTGATTCAATAATTTTTGCCATTTGGACCCGTTTTCCACCAAATAACATCTACATGGAACCAATATTTTCACCTCTACATTTGAGCTTTAAATTTACTTTTTTTCCAAGTGTATTTATTCATAAACTAAAATTAGAGAGTGATGAATGGTTTCTTTCTCAACTTATTCGAACGGTAACTCTTGTACTGTAACTAATATTGCAAATCTTATGCTTTGTCGTTTAAGTTGTTGTTGTCATAATAGGCCTGGAATTTGCACTTCAATTTAGAGAGGTAAAAAAAGATCATAATTAATATATTCTAACCTAATTATTGTATGACTTTCGACATCTATTTCATTTTAGGGAAGATAGGAGCTGCCATCTTTGGCACCTGTAATGGTCACCATACCAAAGCATAACAAACTTAGGTCTTGAGTAAAACGTAGGTCTCAAAAGAAAACGAACCCTCATATATTTACTTTATTGAATTTACAACATTTGCTTTCTGTCTACACGGGAAGCCGCATTTGAGTGCCCTGTCTCAATAGCCATAGATTGTCCATTGGGAGTGGAGAGTTTCACTTTTCCAACTATATGAAGTCAGAAAAAGTTCTCTGTGAGAACTTTGAGTGTGGGATAAATATACAGCTTAATCGTTTAGTATTATTCTTACTCTATGTTTGGTTTTGTAAATTATCTTTAAAATATAGGGTTGCTACATACATATGCATTTCATAATCAGTTTAAAGTTGAAAAAAATAACTTGTTATAAATATATAAGCCCCCATGATAAATCCACATTTTTAGAATGCATTGAAGATAAATGAGATCTCACTGTGCTGTCTATACGTGCTGAAGGCATCACAGAATAAAACAATAGAATGATGAGATGAGGGCGTCCTGAGTCATCGCAGGGGGAGGCACGTATGCAGCCTCTCCATGTCCTCCTGCACACATTTGGAAGTCGTTAAACTCCTGACCTGAGAACAGCACTCGAGCTGAAGCCAGACCACCACAGCTGAAGCTGCCCTCAATGAAAAGAGGCTTTCCTGAGCTCAGATGCTGTAAGAGAGCAGCAATCAGGAATGATGCAGATGATTTGATCTGCAAGCATTCAATGGCTTTTTCCAGTCAACCAAAGAAAAAAGGTCCAGGTTTATTACCTTCCAACAGATTCAATTCTTGATTAGAAGGGAGAGGTAGATGCAAAAAAACGGTTTTGTTTTATAACTTTCCATAGATAAACTAGCAATGCAAAGGTTCCAAAAGAAAGGAGTTGTATGGACAACTACTTTGTAGTACAAACTACTTTGAGAGCAAACATTCCAATAACGGTTTAATACGTCTTTCCATAGCCATAGCTTTACGTTTTAAAATGCCATATTTTATGCCTTTTTTTTTCATTGTTTGTGCAAAGACAGCTTGAGCACAAAAGAAAAAAATATCTCCAGCAGTTGAGCAGCTCGGATGTTTGGCAGTGATATAATGCCCGTTCACTCTTTGTTGTGCGGGTGTCAGTTGGCGGCTGCTTTTGGGGGGGGGCATGAGTAGTGTTGCCCCTTTGTTTGTTTTCAATGGCTCATAAACAGTCTGCATAAACCGATAGAAAAAGGGCCGCTTCCCTTTCGCTCTGTGTGCGGCTGAGTCCTCGTTCACACTCCCTGGGCCATGCAAGTATGGGATTGTTTTGAGCTGTCCAGTGAGGAAGGAAGCCAGTGTGAGAAAGTGCCTGTTTTTTCTGAGTGGACAGGATTTGGCCTCATCGCGCGCGGTTCCTCTTTTCACCGGCTGAAACAATGCAGTGGCGTCACACCCCTCGGCTGGTGCTCTGCGTTTCACATGGAAAAATGTTCCCAGAATTCCTCTCCCAGGCTCGGAGGTGAGGCTGGAAATGGAGAGATGCATTGGCGAGCAAACGAAATGGAGATCGATTAAGGGAAAGAAACTGTGAAACCGGATCGATGTTAAAACACCCAAAATAAAGGACAGCCCCTACACCTACAGAAAAATAGCATTTGGTTGTGGTAATTAAAATTTGAGAAAATCCACCATCTAGTGGTCCAAAAAAGGGATAACCCTTGAAAGTAAAAGATATGTGATATGGCTTGTGTTTTTCAACGTTCTGGATCAAAAAGTGCTTGGAACAGTGATTATGTTTAGGAGAGGTTTGTCTCTTTTTTTAACACTGTTCACATTGTTTTGACCTTGTCTTTGCTTTTTGGGGTGATTTATCTATTTTTTCGTCTCAGCACTTTTTTTTTCTATTTTTCCAGTAAAAAATACTCAGAATTGTATTTTTTTTTGTACAAATTGAGGATTTGGGGGAACTATTGTGCAAAGTAATGAAAAAGTATTTGTTAAAGCTTGGGTTGTACAAAAAAAGTGATATCAGGCATTGTCAAGCAGTAAAAAAAAAAAAAAAATGCCCACCGGCACTGGACTACTAGGGGTTAATGAGTACCAAATGAGTCGAACCCTAAGTTGTTCACCACTCACAGTCAAGACCTGCTGTTTGAAACAATTAATGACATCATAGACAGCGTCTAGAAGAATTACTAATATTGCTGTAGCTTAAACATGTTGGAAACTAATAAAGAGGAATTTCTCTGTTCCGAAAGTTTAGATCATGTTGGGTGAAAGGCAAGGTGTACACCCTGGGAAGCTCTCAATCATCGTTCACTCACTACTAAGAGCAAATTGGGGCTATGTGGGAGGACACCCATGCAACCACTGGAAGAACATGTCAATTCAACATTTCTAGCCCTTCGCCTCCATTTTGTGCATTCACACAAGGCATAGGGGTGTCCCAATTCTATTTGGAATGAAGATGTGCAAAGACAAAGGGCTGCAGCGCTTCCATCCTAGGGAAGGCTGGAACCACACTTGAAAATAAGGCTAAGATTGTCAACAGTGTGAACTTGAACGCAAGAAATTTTGTCAATCAATTTTAATTTTATTAGGATAATGTTTAAGTGCCTGACAACATTACATAATACTCACTTATAGCATGTAAAGTGTTTACAATTTTGAAAACTGCAAGTAGTGATGTATTTTCTGATCCTTCAGAACCTGGTTTATATGGCTATGGTGTAAGTAAGAGACATTTGGCCTTGATTCAGTAACTACCCAGTGTTGCCCACTTCAGTAGTGTGCTGACCCATACACAATTATTAATGAAGAATTTTAAATAGCAAAAAAATATATATTTTAATTACTTGCACTGCAAAACAGATTACACACAAAACCTTTGAAAAGTGAAAACTTTTTTTTTAAGAATGGCAAACTTCTAGCAAAGATAGAAGACATATGGTAGAACAGTGAAGTCTATTTCTAATAATCCTACAAAAACAGCAGCAGATGCTGAGAAAGACAGCAGCTTATGAGAGCTGGTGCTTCAGCACTGAAATGTGTTAAAAGCAGAACAGGACTCATGCCAGCCTGCCCGTTGTTAGCGCATGCCAAACACACCCCTCTGTATGTTCACACAGGCAGCCAAGAGCACCATGTGTTTTCCGGGTTCCCCAAACCTCTCACATGTGGGGGTTATGGAGGTGTCATTGTGCTGCATGACTTACACTTGGTAATTTTGATGCAGGGTAAAATGTCTTCTTCGTAGGGAAACATGGCAAAAAATACATCTGCCAGCTAAATTTATATTTAACATTACTTTTCAGAAGAGTTGCATAAAACCCAAAATCTATTTGGATCTTTATTTGGTTTTTGGAGTTTCCAGTGACAGTTTGACGCACATTTCAGGTCAAACCCTTTCCCCATCTTAAAACACGCACTTATATCATAAACGGATTTCACAACGACTTTTAAATTATTAGTTTTGCGACTCGTTTTTACAAAACCCTTCATTTACAGGATACGATCTGTGATGATTGGTGCTTAGAAAATGACACACATTTTGCTTGGTACAGAGAAAACTACTACAACGGGGATCACCATTCTTACTGGTTGTGATTGGGAGGAAGAGGTCTAAATAAACTGGGAATTTCTGCTTTAATAAAAGCAGTTTGGTTTTTAGTGAACGGCATTTTGGGCATAATGAAATCTGAAAAGCTGTTCAAAAAACCTTCTAGTTGTGTCTTAGTCAGAACAAAATCAATTATTAGATACAAAAGTGATTTTTTTAATGTTTTAAGAGTGTGCTTTCAAAAACCATACGTAGGGTCGGCCAAATCATAAAATAGAAATGTTGGGTACGGGCATTGAACTCAAACAACAGTAAATGTCCACCTGTTAAAGTCCAGCACTCATTGTATCTAGTTGTAATTCCATATGACCCCAATGATTCGACTGTAATGAGTTCTTATCGCAGCTTCTCTGGTGGTTTGAAAAATGGTCTCTTACAGTAGGTCCTAATGAAGGATTTCAGATTTGAAATTAAATAGCTTCGGTAATCTTCTGAGAATAAAGATAATTCTGAGATCTATGGAAAGACGAGTGGGTTATTTCTCTTTGAAATAGCCTAGCAGAGCACCATGGGGCTATGCAAGCAAACAGACAGTGCTGTTCAGCAGGCGATGGGGGTAAAAACATAGATCACAGGCAGCGCTCGGCATGATAAAGAGCTGGTGAGAGGGCTCTAAATAATCACCTCGCAGATGTTCCTGTACGCAAGCTCCTGTGTTAGGAACAGAAGCCGATGGTCAGATCATAAGGATGTGAAGGTTCTCAGAAACAACAGTCAGGATGTACCACTAGGAGATGGTAGAGGAGGAAGGAGGTAGTAGAGGAAGCTGACTCAATCTTGCAGGGAAACAACTGTAGGTATAAGGGCTTTCGTACCGACTCATTTTGGTCTTGCAGATAAAAATGGCTGATCCCAGGGCTATGACTACAAAAGTGGCATATAGTGTACTGCACCCTAAGACCATTTAGAAGTTTTGTTTAGTGGATTTATTATCAAAAGAACACTAAGAAACATATCTTAAAATATAGACAACTAAAATGAGGCTCCTTTACATTTTTTTGTTTATATAAAAAAAAAAAGTCACCACATAATAAATGCATACATATTTTTTGGAAAATAAGATTATATCAGTGCCAGATTCTCCAAAAAAATAAAAGTTCTGCAGTAGAACACGCTTTGCAACTCCAAAGACACTATAGTGCTCAATTAATCACCACCTCAGCATCGCCTTCCTTTTCTTCAATAAAGTTTTCTAAGTGAAGTTAGAATCTTTGGAGACATGTTTGGGGTATGTACTATAAAAATAGGGATTTGAAGGCATTATTTGAATTATCCGAAACCTTTGATGGCTGCTGATCTGCAAGTGCATCAGTGACTAAATAGATGTTTTTAACATTTCACGTCTCATTACATAACAAACATAAATTCATGGCTAAAGGAATCATCCAACGAACCTCCACAACCTCAAATCCCCTGCCAACCTTGGGGGAAACATTGTCAGACTGCCCGCTGAAAGAACAAAACACAGTATGTTTGACACATTTAACTATTTAATCCTCAAGCAACAAAAAGACAAAAATCGTAATAAACCAGAACACGATGGCACACAATAACCCCCTGGACTTTATCCTCAACCCAGCTGCCAAGAGTTTCTATTTTAAAAAGCAAATAAAATAATTAGATTTTTCTATTGTGAACATTAAAATGGAAACAATTGTATAACTGTGCATTTGTAGAGTTGAATGCAACAGGAATTGAAGGTTTTTACACATAAAAGGTTGTGTATTCTACTCTCTATTCTGGAACAGATTCAATTACTGACGCCAACATGTCAGATTTGATTGACGTGCCCACATCAAGCAAACACATTCGTTTTTTGTGTTTACAATAAATACGGGTTCACTTCACTATTTGATTTGAGTCCATTTTTTCATGGCAAAAAAGTTTGATATTTTCATGTTGATTCTTTACACTTTAACTGGTAATCTTTTGTAGTAAACTTTGAAAACTATTAAATAGAGGTGTGAAAAAATGCTTTAAAAAGGATCATTTTCTTTTGTAAATAATAAACAAAGTAATTTATTGTACTATATTTAGTATTATAGCCAGGTATACAACAAACCTGGCCATGAACTTAAACAGAAACAGCTGTGTATTAAGTTTAAAAACTGATGAGGGACGGCAGTAACCTACCATCACGGCGAGTTATTTCCTGATTAGATTTAGCACAGCAATAAAACTCCAGGTAGTTATACTGCATCAACAAGGTCCCTCCCAGACAAAGATTTCAAAGTTAAGATGTGACATTCAAGCTCTTTTGAAGAAACTTGTAACGTTGAGGATTGTAGATACAAAGTGTAACTTGAATTGATCTTCAGGGAAGAGCGGAGACAAAAAGCCATACTGCCAAAGTGGGAGCAAGACAACTTTCGTTTGCACGAAAACATAGGAACTGGGGTGCAGAAAATGGCAGCAGGTGCTCTGAACAGAGTCAAAATGTGAAATGTTCGGTTGTAACAGAAGGCAGTTTGTTGATCAAAGTGTAGAAGAGTGGTACATTAATAAATATCCAAAGGTAAAAGTGAAGCGTGGTGAAGTTCATTGAATGAATGGGGCTGCATTTCAGCAAATGGAGTCAGGATTGATGTTGAGCTCAATGCAGATACTTATTCCTCACGCAATACCATCAATAACATTGTATGCCAAATTTATTCTGCGGAGGAACAACAACCCCAAACATACAGCTAGTCATTAAAGAGGCTATATAATCATTCTGAAAATTATTTGGTCTTTGAAGCCTCCAACAACTTGTTGAAATGAATCCAAGGTCAAAAAAACAATTAATACACATTTATTTTTACCATTTTTTTAAACGACTCAACAATGAATCAACAACGACTCCTTTATGTTACACATCCTGTGATGATTGGTTCAACCATCTGCTCTCATTGGATACTGTGGGATCCATGAAATGGAACACAGCTTATGATACTCCAAAATCAAAAGCGATTGGAACAGGATTCTGATCAGTGGTAAATATCCCAGTTACATTAATGCTTTGCCATTTCGAGCGTGACTATTTTACAAATGAATAGATGGTGCATCAGTGGGGGGGGGGGGGGGTTGACATCAGTTGACTCTTTAGTATTAAAGACGATCACGATACACATAGCACTTTCACATTTAAAGGTCAAATTATGTATTCCTCCATCTTAGTGATATGTTACGTGCTGCATGAAATGTTTTTTTTTTAAGGATAAAGGCACTTTAAGAATCTTCAGTGCAAACATTCATTATTGAGTGTGTCTGGGATTGCATGAAGAAACAGAAGGATGTGAGAAGATCTGTGGTTAGTTTAGAACAACCTATCAGCAGAGTTCCTTCAAAAAAAAAACTGTGTGCAAGTGTATTTAGAGGAATTGCTGCCATTTTGTAGGCAAAGTGTGGTCACACCCAATATTAATTTGATTTACGTCTTCCTCTAACATTGATGAAAATAAATCAATTATTCACACTTGTATTTTTGAAAGCATTCTTTGTTTAGAATTTTCATTTCTTGCGTGATTCCAAAGTGTTCAATCTCACTGATCATTCTCCCTCTCAAATTTTGCCAATCAATGTGCTTTTATCTTAATTCCAGGATTCAATAAAGATGACAACTTCAGCCGTCACAAACTATATGGCGTGTGAAAAAGTGCAGCAAATTTCTGTTTTTGGTTCTATACTTTGAACCAACCTCTGAAGAAATCATCTGCACTCACTGTTCTCAAGCCAGTGTATACATACAGTACGTACACACGGTCCTCACACAGACTCGATGCAGACAAACACAATGACACACACAGCTGTCTGGAGGCTGCAGATAAGAGAGGCAAGCTGAGAGGAGATGGGAATGTGAAGGGGTGGAAGAATGAATCATAAAGGATGAGAACGTTCAGCTGTGAAAAGACCAGACAGATCCTTGCAGCATTGAAAACTTCTGTTAAGGGACGACCCCAACACTAAGCTATTGTGAACAATGAAATCGCCCCTCCATAAAAGCACTAATGACTATGATAAAACACTCTTTCCTTTTGTTTTCACTTCAGAGTGTTGTATTTCCCTCTACAGGCCTTGCAATACAGCTCTAATTTGTGTAATAGATAGATTATCGAGATATAGCATGGCAGCCAACAATAGTGCTGATAAACCAAATAATTCCCAGGCAATCCTTGAACGACGGGATTGGCAAAAACATCGGAGGCCAGTATAGACGGAACACCCCTTTCGTTTCCCTAACGAGGCCACAATAGGAAAAGAGGCAAGGCCTTCTCAGCATTGTGTTCCCTGCGTGGTTCTCTGGGACATTGCAACCCTAATATGTACACACAGGATGCGGGACGAGTGATAAAAAGGTAGTTGAAGGAGCAAGTCAGGTAATCTAAAGAGCCAGGTTTCTGCATGCACGGATTGCACCATCACTGATTTTGGAGGATACAAAGAACATGCATTTTTGGAGTTAATTCGTTTATTTGGACCGTTGCATTGGTTGAAATACATTTCTGACTAATTAAATCCAACAATCCATTTTTAGTGTATTCATACCAAACATTTGCGCTACTGTAATGTATATATAAATCCTTGTAGGTAAAGTTGAAATAAATAAAAAATAAGTTTTAAACCAGTGTAACAGTTAGCTATTATTTCAGTGCTGAAAATATAATCTACATCCTGAAAAAAAAATACAACATTGAGGTCAACATTATTTTTATATGATTGTGTAGATGAATTTTGTGAAACAGAATGTGGTGCTACTGACTGATATAATGTTTTCTAAATTTCTATCATTTAAAGAAAACATTTTGTGATATTAAAGTATACTATAGATCAACACTTTTACTGAATAACATAGTAATCTATAGGGTTTAGTAAATACATAGACTGAAAGAATGGGCATAGCATCCACCCATGTGTTGCTAAAGAGGGATTTCAAGGGAAAATTGGGTGAACCACTGCAGCCGAGAACAACCAAACTTTTCAGATGTAAAGAGCATCCTCCCAGCTCTGGTCTCTGTTCTCAATTAAGTGGCTTTACCCTTATTTATGCAAAATTGTAACGTTTACAGTATCTTCAATGAATGAGTAATACAGAATGTTCCACCCCTACAGCTGACATGAAAGGAAATGCTAGGAATTCAACTGAAGACACCAGACTTTAACATGTTTTCAGTTGCAAAGACAAGCAATTTAAATCGAAGTCTAAGATCTACCCCCTTAAAAAAACCTGAGAGTGAATTGCAGTTACATTTACTGCTATATTGGCTTCCAGAAAGCATTTAAATGATCAATGTGTGCCATTTTTGGGGACCTGAAAAGCTTTGGATGCACACACACACACGCACTGGATTGGAAGAATCTACTAAATAATATTCCATGTAAGGCATATATTTCTAAATATAGTGAATGAATGCCGTAAACACAACCCAACCCTAATACTTTCCGAAACATAAATTATGATCATCTGTTTTACGAAGTTTACAAAACGCAAAGTGAGTGAACAAAAGAAAAATTTAAATTTGTAGCAGCATTAACTCTTATAGCTATGTTCTTATATATTTTATATGTGCTCTTTTGAAGATGCACAAGGAATAGGCAAAAGTAGAGCACCGTAGACACAGTGTTCAGCCAAGGAAACTCGTGCAGCAGATGCATAAAGACACATCAGCTCAGAACTGGCAGAAAAAACCTAGGTACACACCTAGAAAAGTCAAATCAAACTGGTTTAGATGAAAGAGTTGCAGCCAAAAAGCCTCACCTCATTTGTGGGAATAAGGCCAAGTGACTTAAGTTTGCTCAAAAACATAGGAACTGTGGTATAGAGAAGTGGCAGCAGGTGCTCCGAACTGATGGGTCAATATTTGAAATATTTGGCTGTAGAAGAAGGCTGAAGAATGGTAAAATAATGAGTGTCTGCGGGCAACGGTGAAGCATGGTGGAGGTTCTTTGTATGTTTGAGGCTGCATTTCTACAAATAGAGTTTGTTCAGAATGATTGATGTCCCTAATGCTGATCGATGCAGGCTGATATTTATCCATCATGCAATGGTGGAGGAGTATGATTGGCCGCTAATTTATTCTACAGCAGAACAATGACTTAAACACAAAACTATCTTCAGTGTAAACAGGAACTAGAAGTACTGGAAGTGATGGCAAGGCATGGGTTCTGTGGGGCAGTATAAGATGGTTTGCTGACGTAAGCGCACACTCTCACGCTCCAGACACATGGAGGAAATAGAAGTGATGCAGCGCAGGGAACAAAATGCATCTTTCATCTGTTTTACAATGAAACAGGTTTTCAGCTTCACTGCGTCCATACATCCAGTCTCAAGAGTCGACTAATATGAAAAAATATGAAGATTTTCTATAAAATATTGATGTTTTTCTCTTGTCAGTTCACTGTATTGTGTTTGTTGATGAGGGAGTCAGTTATGCTGAAATGGTCTTCAATTCAAGCATTTTATACATTACATATATACCATTTATTTTCAAGATCACCACAACAGGTGCATATTCAACATAAAAATTAATCAGTAAAATCTTTTCATGTCCAGTCCACTGAGCTTTCCATGTACAGTATGCAAATGGCAGTGTGTGTGACTCGAGGAACACACAAATGTTATTTCCTGAGGGTAAAATCAACCCCCAGGCCTGGGTCACAATTTCCCTCCCAACTTCCCCTCATCCTCTAATACTTCCTCCCTCTGAAGCACATGAATTCTATTAAAACAAGACCCAGAGCTGCTTGTTTGGAATCGCTTTTGAGATTTGGTGGGGGGGGCTTTCCAGTTCGTTTCACCTCATGCCATTAATTAGTCACCAGCATTGTTTCAATGAAGTAGAACCAAATGAAAGGTTATTGGCTAATGGAAAACCATCGTTTCCATGTTGATATGATTACACTGCTTGTAGAAGACCAAGTTAATCCAAACCTAAAGCAGATGTGAGGAAGATGGCAGCTTGAAGCATTCAAAACCACTTTAGCTCCATTGCTTTTAATATCTATAGTGTAATGTGGACAACAGTGAAGACTTAAGTAAAGCAATTTTGGGATCATAAACCACTCCAAACAAACTTCTGCTAATCTGCTGATTTACTGCACTGAAGTTATGTTCCTGCTAAATAAATCATTCTTCATCAAACACCCAACCAGTCTTTTATGCAATTAAAACCCCCATATGCTGGTTGGTTGCTCATCCCCAGAAAATAAATAAGAAGAATAATACAACCCATATAAATATTTCCATCTGAAACATTAATCAATGTGCCCCTATCTCTGTTTGTGTACCCAGACAAACTGCTGACTAAAGTGAAGATTGGTCAACACGAAATCCAAACCGTATCTGCTAAAGAAACATTTCCCATGCTCACCCTTAGAGCGATCATTTCAATCCCCAAGTGAGGATTTAGTGCATTTTAAAGATTTTAGTAAACTACATCTAGAATTGTGTTTATCTGTTTGTTTTATGTGTTAACATTTCCTCTGGATATTCAGGAATCCGCAGCCAGAAAAAAAAGACCTTTATGGATTTTAGGACCTTGTTACCCTTAGTCACTTTAAACTTATACACAAATTGGAGCTTTCTTACGGCTGTAAAGAACTTGTCTTTAACATGCGCACGTTTTGACGTGTTATGCCTTATTGATTCCAGCAGAACCAGGCTGAAGATGTCGGGGACTGATGGAGGTTGTTTCTCTGTAAACACAGAGGGTTGGCTGGCAGTTTACACTGTTGGAGAAGGTGCACTGCTTTGTTTGTATATCAACAGCAAGCTTTAGGCAAGGATGCTGTCTCTAAATAAACACACAGCAGGCATGATGTCTGTTCCGATCCAAAACCACTAAGGTAACCTCTGGTGTTCCACAGAGTTCAGTCTTGAGGCCTTCTCTCTTTCTCATCGATCTCTTGCCCAATGGTTTGATATTTCAGGGAATTTGTAATCCATTTTCACCGCACAATTATTTAGTTCCTCAAAATCTTTCTTTTCATTCCCACATCCCTCTCTTTTTGAGTTTTGTAGAGCTCAAAACTTGGTGGTGAAATATTGATAATCATTGGTTCTTCTCAAATTACTAAGTATAATTCTAAAATCTAAGTATAATTTTGCTACTGTAACACTGCTGTCTCCTTGTTCAGACAGTTAAGGACCATGAGGCTCATATTTTATCAAACCCTCTTCTTTAAATGACATCTCAACTCTGTTACCCGTTCTACATTTCCCCTTATATCAAACGGCGCACAAAAAAAAAAAAAATATTGAGCCATGCTCTGGTCACATCACACATGGACTAGTGTAATTCATATTTGTTTGGCCAAGCTTCCAAACCTCTTCATAACAATGTTTTCCAAATACCTCATTCAGACCATTTCAACCCGTACTTCATTGGTTGGTGGTAAAATACTGTATCAATTTCAAAATTCTACTTCTGACTTACAAAGCAATCAACAGCATCTCTCCCTCCTACCTCATTGACAAACCTTAAGACACAGCTGTTTAACTTGATCGGTGTTGAATACAGCCTTCTATTGGGCTATGCTTCAATTGATATAGTTTTTATCTTGTCGTAAGGCGTCCTTGAGAACATTGAAAGGTACCCTGAAATAAAATGCATTACTATTATTATTATAATTCAAGTCTTATGCAGGACATATCTTCACTTGAGCAACTGTTGGTGTTAGAAGTGACTAACAAGTAAAACGTTTGGGCCAAAAATAAATTTAGGTGTGTTCATCGTCTGGTTCCTGATTCCTTACTCAAGGCCATTCGGCAAACCTCTCCCCCTCAACTACTTCATGTCTGACCCGCATTAGACACTTTATATAAAAATAAACATACTTTTTCCAGATGTTCAACTCCGTTCTCCTCACCTGCATTTGCAGAATTGTACATTGTTGAATGTCTAATCAGCTTTTTTCCCCATTTCAAGTTCTTACAATCCTTGTTATGATCAGATCTTTTGTTTTTCTCACCTTTTGTCAGTCTTTTTGTCATTTGCCTAAATTCTACTTTCAGATACTAGCTTCACAGAGGCATCGGACATATTGTTGGGATCAGTTTATTTCCTCTGTCTGTGTCTGAGCTTGTTCTCGCCAGACTGACCATAGAAAATCAGCATTTTGTCTGGTCATATGTGCGAAATATGAGCGAACTGGCAAGCTGAACTCTATGCTGGCGTCTGTCTGCGTCGAGGAAGTTTCCCCTTGAAATAAAGTGAGAAATAAAAGCTGAATCGAAATGAAATATCAGTTGTGAAATGTGGAAGAGCACCACGGAAGGAGTTCACCAGTTTTTATTTTCCCTGGAATGTCATTCATATCACACAAGCTCTTTGAACAGCTCTTGGTGCAAAAGGAGTTGGATTACATGTCCCATTTATGGGGAAACCCATAAGCTCTTTATTTCGCTCTGAAATGTAATGTTCATAAACAGATGTTTACTATTACAGAACAAAACACGATACGAGTGAATATTTGTGAACCCCTTGAGCTATTTAGAGCTTTTCTTGTTAGCCCTTTTAAAAGAGAATACGTTCATTCTGTTTTTATATGGAGGAATTTTCATTGATTAATTATTGTATTTAAAAAGGTAAGCAATTACCCAGTTCCTTTGGTAAATGGGTATTCAATACATTAAACAGACCAATCAAATTAGCCATCAATATAGGGGCAGATTTACAGAGGTCAAAACTAGTTGGTGCTTCAATCCACAGAGCAGCTCCAAAGACTTACATCATCATCATCATCATCATCATCATCATCATCATCTTGCTGCAGATGCCGTCACTGTGCATCATCCAGTGCACTTTAAACAAGCAGATGCTGTATGGACGAGCATTGAGGAAAAAGCCTTTTCTCTACACACAGCACAAATGGTGTCTCTTGAGCACAGCTTCATTTTAGAATAAGGTGCTGTGGTTACTTGGGACGTTATGCGTGAGAACGTGCTGTGTGACCAGTGCAGGGACTGGGAATCTTGATAAAGTTGAGGGTCGTATGGATTACACTCAAAATCAGCAGGTGTCCAGGAATCAGTGACAAAGTTAAAGTGGTGCCGGAGCTGGATCTGGATCTTTCATTGACCTTAAAAACAAGGGAGTCATGCAGAGGAACAAGTCCCACATTCTGGAATGGGCATCTCAATCCCTGCACATGAATATTATTGAAAATTTGTGGTGTGATTGCACTTCACACGATATTCACTCAGAAACGCTTTGACCAAAATTCAGATTGCCTGTCTCATTGAAGGTTTTTTTTTACTTTTAAAAGGTGTATATGAAATATATGGCAGCTGCACTAAAAGTACTGTGTAAGCTCAATGCAAAAAAATGGCTTATTAAAATAATTTATGTAGGGCTGAACGAAATCATTTGAAATGACAAATCCTTTAAAACACAGACACGACAATACTATTTTCCATTTCTGAGAATAAACAAATGTATTTCAGCTCAAACCAGGAAGATCTGAAATAATCACATTTAAACGTAAATGTTTTAGGGCAGAGGTCACGGAATGGCGGACCGCGGTCCGGATCCGGACCCCCGAACCATCCAATCCGGACCGAACCTGATTTTTAAATAAATATAATTTGTTGCGCGTTGTTCCGCTGTGTTTAATTTCCTTTGCGCCTCTTCTTCTGTCACAGCATTACGGTAAAGAAGGGAGCGTTTTAGCCAATGAGCACTATGCCTGTGCAGCATGCTAAAGTTGTCAGAGGAAAACACAGACAGCCGAAAAAAGTTACGAGAGACGGATAATACTAAACGAAGAAGCCAGTGCGAGATGGCGTGCTCAAAATACAGTCTACGAAAGGTAGACACGGAAAATAGAGCGTTTAAAGATGAATGGACGGACTCGTATCTGTTTATATTACCCGCTGGCAGCACCAAACCAGCGTGTCTCATTTGCTCCGAGACTATCGCTCTCGTCAAAAGCAGCAACATTAACGTTTCTCAAACCTACCCACTTAACTCAAGCATGTTTAACTTAACACCTGTTTTTTGTGTTTATTGTTTCAATTTATTTTAAGATACAGTATTTAATTTAACTGAAAACGTATCTCAACAAAGGCAAGTTAACACATGCACTTTATTTTGTATTTTTCTTAAGGTTGATTAAAAAATATTTCCGGACCTTCATTGGTTGTTGATTTTTAAATTTGGACCCAGCTGATTTGTAATTCATTAACCCTGTTTTAGGGCGTCTTTGGCATGGCACATATATTCAATATATTTCACAAGGGACGCGACATCCCCAGGATATTTAATATTGATAAACATATAATATGGAACAAATATCACCTGGAGACACAGACATTTCCTCTGACAGACAAACCACCATAGGTTTGCTTATTTAGTCTAGCAAAGTAATTTTTGTATGACATTTGAGACTGAATCAGTCTGATTAAAGACTAGTCTTGAAAGACCGAGCGGTTTAGCGCAGTAACAGTCAGCAGCTGGTTCTGAGAAAGCAGCACCCCTGACACTCTCCCCGTGTTTCATTAATGGCCATTTCTCCAACACCTACATAACCCAAACACACATCATTAAAAATATATGTTTGTGTGTCTCTGCCTCACACACTTGCAGCCGCTCTCTCACACACACACACACGCACACACACACACAAATGCTTCCTAGCAATCAGAGGCTGAGAATAGGAAGAAGGGAGAGGAAGCGTCTCTGCATTCACAGTCTGGGAACAAGGGGTGAAGGGGGGAGAGGGGAAAAAACGGAACCTGGAATTTTCAGAGGAAAAAACAACAGGCTTCCAAAAATATCCTTGACCCATCCCAAAGCAGATAAACAGAAATATTATTCCTTTGTTGCTCCGACCATCATCATTTTCTGTGGCCCTTCCAGGAAGCCCAGTGGTAAGTGCTCATTAGGATCCTCATCAGCCTCCTGTTTCATGACGGTCACACACTGAAACATCACGACAGTTGCTAGATGAGCACGCTTTCCTGTTCAAAACCATCTGATTAATCACTACTTTTTCCAGCGACTAGCTTAATTTGCTCTAAAACCTCTCATGTTGTTCCAAATCTTTGAGAACACAAAGAAAGACATTCAAAGAATGTTTTCTTCAACACAAAAATGTCAACAGGTTCCAAAAACAATAAAACAACATTTCTTCTGTGTTCTTGAGGAGAACAATGTCGAAGAATGGGATGTTATGGAGCAGTATACTTTAATTACAAAACGTAATTACATTTTTTTGTTGTGCGAAAGGTACACTTGAACCAAATCTGGTTCTTTGGCTCGTAATTAAAGGGGAACCTTTTTTGATGACATTCATCATCAAAGGTGCTATTAAGAACCAACCATCAAAGGTGCTTTTTAGCTCTAATTTAGAACCAACGGTCATATGTATGAAATAAATAAACTTTGGCATGATATATATGACCAGCATTTGTATATAGCACATTACAAACAACAAAGAACTACCTTAGAACCACAAGTGCTAAAAAGGTCATAACAGTTTCTTTATGCTAACAAAGTGTTTTAACAGCACCAAAAAGAGCTTAGGGGGTTCTTTGAGGTAAAAAAAAATGCTATATAGCACCTTCAAACCTGCAAAGACCCAGCGAAAAACCAAAAAAAGCTCAATGGCCTCAATTGTGTCTGCAAAATACCCAACCAGCAACACACATTTTGTTTTTAAGGGATTCAAGTGGCATGCAGTTAAAGAAGAGTTGCATACACAGAACATTTGGCTCCACAATAGACTTTGTAAGCATTACTGTAGCTCCCTCGTGACAACACAAGAGTCTGGCATTTCCACTTGCCATATATATATTGCTTTGAAATTAGTAAAGGGTAAAATGGACCAAATAATGGAATGAAAGGAAGAGAGAGGCTTTGAGGAGTGTTAAACTTTGAAGTTGCACTAAAAATGCGATAAAACCTGTGCAGACCTGGCAAGACCATGACCCAAACAGATGGGTACAAGCAGAGATCTTGAGCTCTTTAGTACAGTGTTCCTTAGATGTCATCGCTGAGGAGGTCATGTGACATACATTTGTAGTGCCCATTATTGCAAAAAGGATCGAATTTTTCCAGAATTTATCAGCCCACGTGAAAAGGCCTAATGTTGGGAATCAAGGAACTTTAGTGCAATCTATTATGGTGTTTCATCCTAATCTGATGTGATGTTTCCATGGAGCAACTGACTTTCACCCAAGTAAAAATGGGTTCCAACAAACCCCTGTGATCCTAAATAAAAATAAGCAGCTATGGATAATGAATGGAAAGGATTGGTTTTAAAAGGTTCTTTTTGAAATAAGGCTAATATAGACTATTTTCCTAGGATTGATGAAGTCATAGGGTTCCGTGAAGTCAGGACAGCTTGCCAGATGAAGTATAAACTTTACACAACACTACAAACAGACAGGCTCTGATATATCCTTCGTTATATGAATAATAGTGTGTCAGCACTTTGAGGTTACTTCCTCTGACCTTGGCTTCCTAAGTGATTCAATTTTCTCCTCAATAGTCTGGTTCTGAAGACTCTCAGACAGACACAGTCACTAGGAGCAACCCATAATTGTGATGAATCTATGGGTTAGAAGTGTACTTCTGTGGGTTAGAAGAACCTGTGGCGAGTTATGCAAAATACTTTTTCTAACTCTGGACTTATGAAAAAGCAAGCTGAGACGATGACCCCATGACCCAAAGCATTACAGATGTGGACCCTGGTAGTTCATTAAGTGAACAGCTAACAAGATCCTTGGAGAGAGCACTTCAGCTATGAAGAGTTAGGCCATCAATCTACCCAAAAAGTATATTACGTGTATTCTTATTTTGCAGAGAAAGAGTCTGTCGTATAATACTCCTCTGTCTTATTATACAAAATTCACTAAACCCACAAAATGTTCTTTTACTAGCACTACAAAAAACTATTTGAGCACAGCTAAATTCACAGTGTTAAATCAACACTACCGTTGTTACATTTATCACCATGGCAGTGTTCTCAACGAATAGTGTTACATTGGTAGAGTTAATTCAACCTGCATTGTGAAACATCTAACACTGGGCAGTGTTTATTTAACCCACATTGTCCATTCACTTCAGACAGAATTACATTCAAAACTGAAGTGTCCATTCAACTCACATAGTGTTAAATTTAACGCAGTGAAGTTTTCATTTAGCTCACATGGTGTTACATTTAACACCAGGGCAGTGTTCAATCAACTCACAGAGTAACATTTAACACCAGGGCAGTGTTTGCTGTTAGCAGCTGTATAGTGTTATAGGCCCTCACCATTGGCACCATTAGTGTTGATTTAGCACTTGGAATTTTACTACTGTGATATTTAAATCATTCTCATATATATATTTTCATTCAAATTTTTTTTGGTTCTTTAAAAGTTCTTTAAATATATAGAAATGCATTAACAGAAAATTAAACCTTAGACTTTATTTTTCGTCCATTATGTGTCTTTTTAATCTTTTTAAAATGTTTTCCTTTATATTTAAAAGACCATTTTGCCAGAGAAATGAAACCCCATCATCCCTTTCCAGGGGGACTTTAGTTCTAATCAATCAAGGTGTGAAAGGGTGAGGTTTTTCAAACTGGTGACCTTTGGATCTTAAGGAAAATTCCTGTCAGCTAAGCAACAACTTCATCTTGATAATAAAGGTAAGGAAGGAAAGTTGGGTTTTAGACAAGCTGCAGTTTTTAAGTATATGTGAATTTTTCCAACCGCACTGAGCTCCCTTTTAAACTGTTTATGAATGTTAAATAGAAACAAGTTCTGCATCCCAAAAGAACATCTACGACTTCTCAGACATTACCCATGTGAATATTGATAAGAGGAAGTGAAAGAAAAAAAGCTTTGGGGGGTATCTTAAGTGCGGTTTTCCCTCCTTCTCATCTTGGAGTTTTTCAGGGTGGGATACAACTGGGATTATCGTGTACTACTGACATTAATCTGGTTGTGACAAAGGCTTTACTGAAATGATGCCCCATGTGTCGCTTTTTATACACTAATTTTGTTTTCCCACATATTTTCAGAGGAGAAGGCTTACACTGATATAAGCCTAGATTGACTTATTAAGAGAAAAACAAAGTAATTCAAAGATGCACATTTCATTTATGCCTCACAAGAGATTGTGGATAAGACAAAGCTTACAGTTGATTAATAGGAGTACATTTTGCGGGAAGATTAGTGCATGATTTAATTGAGTTTCGAGTCATGTTCTAAACCCCTTACATAGCTGCAGGTGGTGTCTCTAATCTATGCTCTGTATCTCAACCACATGTCTTCTCTTATAATCAAGCCAGGAAGTGGAACTAGCGTTTCTGTCATTAGCTCCATCCCAGCCTAATCTATCAGGTTCAGCTGCAGCTCTGTAGGCGAGAGCATATTAAAAGGAGATTCATTTAAACCCAACAGATCCTCTAAATGATTTTTCTGCCATGTAATAATTTTGTTCACTATTGTATAGGTAGAAATCACCCAGTGGCTGAGATGTGTTTCTTAAGATGCACAAGAGGATTACAAGATGCTATTTTCCAGGGTGAATGGCTACAAAACAACTGTTCTACCTACAATAACAAGGTGCAAGCCAGTGTTTGTCATTTTACCAAAGATTCATTAAAAAAGGAGATAGTTATTCACTGGAAGAAGCTGACCTCCACCCACAAGAAGCAGAGTTCTACTTGAGTCTACATTGAAAAAGAAAATAAAATAAAATTTCAGTACTTATATTAAGTAGTCGAATAAATCCATGATGTGGTGCAGCTGAAGGCGGATAGCTGAAGTGAAACCTTCAGGTTGGGATTATTTTGGGCTCAAAAAAGCATGAACCAATTCTAATTTTGCTATTAGAACCCAATGTTTTTTTAAATTACTTTGGCTGGAGTATTAAAAAGCGCTAAATGAAAGGGTGTTGTGTAAATGAGTGGGCAAATAGCAAAGCCACTTAAGAAAATCTCAATTTTGAAAATAACTATGATCATATGGACCGGTCCTAAGTGCTAAGAATATCCGTTCTGTTATAACGTTATTCATCCTTCTCAAAGAATTTTCTGACGTCTTAAAGTTTTCAAATTATTGTCATTTTTCTGAATTTTTATTGTTTTATAATGCCATTTATTTCTCAGCCAATATATTTTTCTATTAGTTCCACTGATTGCTGCTTGGTTTGACTTGCCTGACAGATAATATAAAATCGTAGAGTTATTGTCAACCAAATCACTGAAGCTAAAACCAGAAACACTCATTGAACATCATCAGAAACGGGCAAATGAAGATGTAGTTTATGTATTCTCACTCAAAGAAAATGGGTTTCAAGGGAGAAGGGAATGTCCAGTATGAAACTCAATTACATTTTGTTTTGAGACTGAAGGCGGAGCTACAGAGAGTCAGGAGAGAACCCATTTCTTCTACAGTGAGAGGCATTTTACCACTTGGAAAAGATTAAATGGATGTTAAAACTTAAACTGTACAATCAAAACACATCTGAGTAAGAGTGAATGGTTTCTGATTGTTTTTTGTTTGGCAATTGTTCCCATTATTTATGGCTCGCCACCATCTGCCTCGTCACCATCTCAAAGTATACTTTCTAGTGATGGGAAGTTCGGATAATTTTACGGATTCGGTTCTTTGAGTCTCGTTCAGTAAAATGAACGGATCTTTTTTCGAGTCATTTCGTTCATTTTACTAAAATATCAATAAATGTTGAGTGCTAAACTATAATGCTAAATTTAAAATGAATATAAATATATTACTAAAGCCTACCTGGGTCTTTTAGTCTGGTTTACCCAAACTCTGATCTGTCTTCTTTAGATTTAAATCTTTTTTGTTCGACACAAAATTACTTCACTCTGATGTTAACGTGTGCAGTCCGTGCACTCAGTCCGGACTGGCTTCTTTAGAACTTTTGTCACGTGACCGCTACAGTGCCGGGATCCGATAAGATTCGTTCTTTTAGCGAGTCCGGGTCCTTTCGGTCTTTTCTCTTTCCGGCTCATGATGCATTGGTTAACATTACGGAGTGGCCATGAGCCGGAACCCGAAAAGATTCGTTCTTTTTGCGAGTCCTCCGGGTCCTTTCTGTCTTTTCTCTTTCCGGCTCATGATGCATTGGTTAACATTACGGAGCGGCCATGAGCCGGAACCCAAAAAGATTCGTTCTTTTTGCGAGTCCTCCGGGTCCTTTCGGTCTTTTCTCTTTCCGGCTCATGATGCATTGGTTAACATTACGGAGCGGCCATGAGCCGGAAACAGAAAAGATTAGTTCATCTTTCGAGTCATTCGGGTCTTTTCGGTCTTCTGTTATTGATGATGAACGGGTTACGCTCGGAAAACCACAAGAATGATGCGCATGTGCCAATGAACGAATCCCTCTCCAACACGACTCGTTCATACGGAGTCACATTAAAGATTCGTTCAAAAAGAACGAATCGTTCTTGAACGACACATCACTAATACTTTCTGATCTAATGAATTGTCGAGTAAAATACTTTTATAGTGTTAAAGAAATTTTTACACAAGTATTTTATGGTAGGTGGAAATGCTGGGAGATGTAAAATATGAACAATTCTAAGCATTCTAAACATATACAAAGACTTTTTATAGGTATTTTTTTTAAATGGATGTTCACCATTATAGTCACTTCTTTGTTTTTCATTTAAAAATGAATAAAATGCAGCATGACACTTTTTTTTTTAGAAGGTCATGGACACGGAATGATGGAGGTCTTGAATTAAGCTCATTGCTCATGGTTTAAACAGAACAGCTTCCAGTAAAAGTGTTCTTAAGAGGAGTGTTGGAACAATGCTGTTGTGTCAACATAATGTGGTAGAGGATCATAGAAAGTTCCAAAACAGGTTCAGAGTGATAGACAAGCTCCTCTCGATGGGTGATGGGTGAGTGATTGAGATTTTAATGAGAAACCTGGCAGACCAGCATCGAGATGAGGAAAAGATATCAGATGGCTATTTTTTATCATTATTATCGATATTTTATGAATATGCATATGGCAGCCCAGTTTATTTCAAATGTATGTTTTTAACTGATTTACCAACCAGACAAAATGGAAATGCCATCCTGCTTTCCTCATTTTCTCAAGCTTAGCTACAACAAACAGAGATGTGAACTATGATCATTGGAACAGGTGGCTTTTATTGCTGATATATCCAGCCTCTGAACACAGTGCTACCGATGGACAGGATATTGATTGTCCGAGACAGATTGTGGCTCAGAGATCAAATGTAGCAGTGTGGAGCGTGAAGCTGCCACGTTTTAATAGGGGTGTAATCCAAGTGGACCAAGGCCATCTGCCTCCACTTTCAGTCCAGGCAATTAAACATGTAGAAAAAAGCTGCTAAAAGGAGGTCTGTTTTATGCTTTAATTTTGATAATTAAAGTGAGAAGGGGGGATGTCTTCTATTCAGATCCAAAGTGCTAATCGAAGTTTAAACTGAAATGATTTTTGAAACAAATCTGGTATTTTTCAAAAGATCTTCAGAAATTACAACGTTATCCACTAAAGATTTCAAACATCAAATGTTTTAAGTAAAATTTGGTAACTTTGCCTATAAATGATTGAAGCTGGTTGTCTGCCAAAACAAGACGCCTGACATTGTACACAGACCAGACAGCTGTGGAGTGGAGGGAAGTGCCGTAGACATGGAAGGAAAAATGCTCTCTGATCCACTTTTCTGCTCGCCACAGGTGTGAGATCCAAAGATTTTGGGGGGTTTTAAATTATAAATACCTAAAGTTAGAATTCATCAAGATAAAGAGCTCAGTTCTGTGATCTGAAATGCCGCGCAAAACTTTTACTCCTCAATTTTGGTCTCCTTCAATCATCATCTTTCATACTTGTTGGGGTCACGGGGGTCTAATGTGCTTATCTTCAGTACATTTCAGGCGACAGTACACCCTGGAGAGGTCACCAGTCCATCATAGTGCAACACACACATTCACCCACACTTTTACATCTAAGGGGAAATTAGATCCTTCAATAACCGGACGCATGTTTTTTGGAATTGTAGTGGAAACAGGGTGAGAACATGCAAACTGGGAAGTCTTGAACCCGGCAACCTTCTAACTGAAAGGCCACAGTTCTAACTGCTACCCACTGTGCCAACATGCTGCTCCAACGCTTGATGAAAGAGGCAAGGGTCTATCAGAAGCCCAAAACCTTTTATACACAAACACTGATCACAAGCAATAAGTCGCAGTTGAGGATGGTTTCCTTCACCAGTCAAACAAATCCTTTTGTGTCAGTTTTGTGCATGTCATCGGACAAAAATCACCAACTTTTGGAAAAACCACTAACCATTAGTGCTTTAACATTAACATTCATATTTTCTGAAAAGAAAATAACTGAAATTACGCCATTTCTACATGGAAAACTCTATTGATCAACAGGGACTGAAACCAAACAGACAGTTTTTGATATCTGAGCTGAGTCTGTCGCTTCAGACACATACAACCTAATTACCCTCAGACTCCCTCAACTGCTCTCGTATTGCTCACGCTCGAAAACATTTCCCAAATAAAATAAAGCATTTGGTTAATATTTCTCACCAGTTCTAAGGTCTCTACACTCCCTGCCAGCAACTTTCATGTACGTCTTTGAATATGGGTCACAAATTATCTCTGTGCCAAAACACTTAACTGATATGCTCACCATGTACAAAGATGGCACCAACTTCATGTATAAGACAAACATAGGATCACTTTCACTGCATCATTCTTAATAATTTTAAACAAAATACTAAGATCTGGCATAACATCACAGCCAACATGACAACCACTTAGAAAGTAACTTTCAAAAGATTTCAGTACTTACTTATTTTGTATGCATTTTTCACTTTCTTGTGCTGTTTTCGTATTAAAAGACCATTGGAAAAGAAAGCTATGCAAATTAAAACCACTGTCCTGTCAGAGAGTAATGTCTCACTAAACCCTTTTATTGATATTAATGGACAGTATGTCTTTAAAAATTAAGTTAAGTTATGGCCCTTTTAAAAAGCCATATACAGTATAAATACTGAAACCCTTTGATTATTTGAAACTGAATTGCTACTGTTCGCTACTGTATCTGATTGGACAATCAGATATAATAATACATGGTAAACTATACTAAAAGTGCCTTTTAGAAAAATGGTAAACCAGGCATTCAGACCTTGTTTTTTCATCTCCCTGAAAAAAAATGTCCAGATTTACACAAGGAACTCTCATCAGCACCATCAAAACACGCCAAACATTCATAAAAGCTTTTTTTACAGTGCGTCTGTTTAACATGAGCATATGGTAGCAGGGTAGATAAGGCATTGTTTTCCACTGCGGAGGCAATCAAACCAGAAACCAGCTATCAACTCAACCTCCTGGGTGCAAATAATACTGCGGCATCTAACTGTAAAGGCTGTTTAATGACTTGAAAGCAAGCTGGTTTTGGATCTGCTGTGAGTGGTAGTACTTTTTAGCAAGTTGCGAAACAAATGAGAGCTGATATGCCATGCGGTTCTGTGCACTAATGCACTGCTTTGTTCAGTGAAACTCTGTGATTGCTCACGATAAGCCAAAACAAACATGTCATTGCTGTGGCTAGTTTGTGATAAATGGTGCTTTAAACAATTAATTCAGCTCGTAAACAAAACGAGTATCAATGCACAGGGTATGTCTACTTCTGCTCTGTACTTTCTCTCAAGCTCTTGATTTAGAGCACATTTTCTTTCATTTTATTGTGGATTTGTTCTGGCCGCCATCAGCATGGCAGGTGTGTAAATAGGATCACAAAGCCAATACAAAGGACTTTATTCAGGGGGGAGATTAATATATTACTGTAGTATATTTTTACAAAGAGACCATGACAGATCGAAAATACAGGGCGAATAAACCATTTGGGCAGACATTTAATAATTTAATAATTAATATTTTTGTAAAAGACACTGGTCTTTAAGATGTGTTTAATAGATGTGTGCCAGTAATCTTTTATGCTCCGTTTATTTGTGCTACATCTTTTATGATTACATTATTATGAATATTGGAATTATTTTGTAACAAACTAATAAATTGTTGGAATTAGATATTATAAGTAGGATTTTAATTAGAAGCTTACCTTGCTGGACTGTTCCAGATCATCCTTTTCTTCCAGAACCTTCTCTTGACTGTTTCATCAGGATCAGGAAAGCAAATCTGTAATAAAGATTATACGAATTTGTAAAACGTACAAAGCATGTAGAAAAAATAATATATACATTTTTTACCACTCTTTTCAGAAACTCATAAAAAGTTGTAACAATCTTTTTAAGTGTTTTTGTTTTGAGGTTTTGAAGTGGGGGCAGTGGGTTATGGCTGTTTCTTTACATTAACTTTTACTGAAGAATTGGCTACAGTTGGCTACAAATTCATAAAACAAATGTTAAAATAAAATTTCTAACGTCAATGTTTAATTTATTACATTCCTTGGTTATCCTGTGGCTCTCCTAAACAAGCAGAATGATAAAGAATTAAAGCTAATGGGACTTTTTGGTAAATGTTGCACTGTATCAGTCTATAACACCTAGAACCCTGAACATTATCAATTTGTGGATGATTGACAAGTTTTTTTTGACATCCATTCTGGTTTTCAAACAAATTTGGCAGGCTAGCAGGAGAAACCAAAAAAGCTGCGTCGAAAGAGCTCAAATGTCACGGCTAACCACAAAGCAATTAAACCCCTTTCATGCACTTTCGCCACCTGTGCATGTATCAGGGGTTTCTTTCAGAGTGATGTGGGCTTGTTCAGAACGCACTGGCAAATGGAAAAGAAGCTTTCTGTAATTATTGAAAATGTGACATTATTGTGCACCAATGAATACACTGATTGCATACTCTTATTCCGTCTCTAGAAACTATGCAAGCTGGAATATGCAGAACAGGTTAAATCAGCCATCAGAGTGTGGCCGTGCCGCACAAGCTCCATTTAACAGCAGATGGTAAACAGAAGATCCTCAAGTGACACAACCCTCCAATAACGCAGCCCAACAAACATCCAAACGTCTCTTTGAACCAAACATGAAACTTTCTTTGAATGTGATTTGTTTTGTCCAACTGTGATGCGTTCCGATGCCACTTTGATAATGGAAAAATCATTTACAAGTTGTAACCGAAGATTTTCAATATCCTTTCGATAAAAAGCTGTTCAAATAAACATTTTTGGAACTTAACTTCATTTTGATAGTATGGTTTATGTATTTACATTAACACCAGTTCCAGGAAATTACCTTTAAGTCCTCTCCACGCATAAAAAAACATGATTTTTACTTTAAATATCTGATATCTTCTCTAATGTCAGTCTTTGCAGTTTTCAGCTGAAAAAAAATGTGACGTGTGTCTTGAACATAGAAATGCAGCAGTTGACATCCAATGACCATTCAGACCTGCAGCTTGGGGGCAGGCGCAGCACCAATTGGTGGGTGAGCCGAGGCGCATGACTCCCAATGTTTAATAAGGGACAAAAACTGCAGCAACATGCATGCATTTACACATGTTTCATTGGAGGTAAATATTAGGTGAAACGTCAAATATTTAATTTGTATTCAAATTTGCCTTTTGGTGGTCATTAACAATGGATTAACTATTGACTTTTATTTAATTAAATGATGTTCTAATGTAAATAAATTTCACCCTACCCTATACATTATCTTCTAGTTTCACCTTCATAATATCGATTGAACAAATTTTTTTGTTGAATCATTACACTCAGCTTTAAAAAGTGAATGCTCTTTGAATTGGTTTTACTTCATCTGGTCTACTTTTCAAGATGAGGACTGATCTTCTTTCAAACCACTGTCCAGTGATGAGATCTTTCACTCTCCTTTCATATAAAAAAAAATGTACAGCTTTTATCCATAAGCAAATTAGCCTTTTAGCTATATTTTAGAGAATATGTTTTCGGTGTTTGAAATGGTTTTATTTTTCACACTTTAAGCCACTTTATAATTTATCCATCAAGTCTCAAATTAATATCCATCGCGTCATCTTCTTTTTTTATTGGGTCGTTTTGATCTACAGATATGGAAACTGAGCAGTTTTGTGACTGTTATTGCTAAAACCCTCATTACCATACAGCTGAATTGTTATCTCAGCCCATCAGCCAGAGGCCCGTACTAAAGCTCTCGAAACGCGCTCGTAACGAGGGCCACGCGACTCCACAATGACACGCTGGATTTACGCTGAAACCCCAGCGCGTGCCGCATTTGCATCAAATTAAATGAGGAAATATTATTCATCATCGTAATTTTAATTAGAGCTCGTTCAGGAATCTGCCTTTCACAAATTTCAAATGACCATCAAATGAAAATGCTGTTTATTTTTGTCTTTTGTATGAGCAATATTACTTTGCGGGTTGGGGGTCACGGCACCTTTCGTTGTACCTCTGGTTAGATCAATACGTTTTGCCGTGGAGGTAAATGACCCTCCGCTGACCGCGCGCGCGTTCCGTGATGTAACAGAATTACCCGCGCAATTGACTGGAACCAGGGCAAACAAGAAGTAACAGGTTGAACGTTGGGTAAAGTTTTTCTGACAGAAGGACAGACCCGCGGTGTGAAATGGTCAGTATTTAATCGTCCATGCCTTAAATATGCCAACAGATGCTGGGCTTGTTAATAATCACTCGCGCAGTCGCGCTCAATTGCTCATCATCCTCCGCGCTGCGGTGGGTATTTAAAGTGGATATCATTGTTGTCGAGTGAGGGGGGCTGACTGAGTAGGCTATATAAAGTGGGCGGCGTTTGGTGATAGACAGTTTATATAATGAGCAGCGCGGACACAAAGCGCATAAATACAACGGGACGCAAGAAACAAGTCTCCATTCAAGATATACAAGAGAGGCGCGATGATACCCAACTGCGCGCGATGCTGACGCACAAAGTTTAGAACCAAAACAAGACCGTGCCATTGACACTAAACACATCAGTGCGCTCACTGTGGAATACTAAACATGAGACGTGGATATCGGAACACGAAGAGGAATAAGACTGGATGCTGAGTTGCCTTTGCACCTTTTGGATAACCTGGAAATTTGACGGACGTGCCGCGCGGACGCGCAGCGGGATATACCTTTTTACTCTTTGCATTTGTTTCCATTGCGCCCTTTTACACTGGAATAGTCTCTTTCGGGGAATATAAGCGTGGGTGACGCGGCTGCCCAGGAGAATCGAAAAGCATGGCAGCTTGGTTCACCTTTCTCATCGCATTTTTCACGACCCTTTTGACTCAGGTAAACATGTCTTGGATGGTCCTGCATGGAGGACCGCGTTTTCACCGCGAGAGCGCTTTAATGTTTTCAGTGTTGTAATGCATGTCATTTCTTCCTTCAGATACTTGGATCTGGTGTTTTCGAACTCGACCTTCACGAATTTAAAAATTTCAAAGGCTTGCTCGCAAATGGCAATTCGTGCATGCCGGACTGCAGGACTTTCTTCCGAGTTTGCCTAAAAAACTACCAGACGGTCGTGTCTCCAGGTGATTGTATCTTTGGAAGTGCCATAACGCCTGTGTTGGGGAAGAACTCGTTTAGTGTCATGGGAGGCGGCTCTTTTAGCACACCAGTTCGACTTCCATTCAACTTTGGCTGGCCGGTAAGCTCGAACCCATCACATTCTGGGTGTGTGGGGTATAAAAAAAGGGGGATTCTTGTAGTTTAGACTAAAAGTATTCCTCTAAACAGTTTAAGAACCCTTCAATGTTTCTTTGTTTTAATAATGTTTACTGCATTTTCCTTTCAATGCATTGTTTTAATAAATAGTTGTGTTACATCTAAACATCTGTTTTCCCTCAGGGATCGTTTTCATTGATAATTGAAGCATGGCACTCACCTTATTCAGATCTACCTGTAGGTAAGATTCCTTTTTACCCACTAGAGGGCGACAGTTCGATATTGGGCAGTTCGATATAGAATTCCAAGCATCTCTTACTATAAATGTTTGCATAATAAAAAGAACGTTTTAATTCCACTGGGTTGCAAATTGAATTGTCAGGTGGCATTTCATGCAATGATACGTCTGCGTTTGAGTTTGTAAAAGTGTAATGCACTTTCCTCTTGTTTTGAACACCTTTGCATTCTCATGCTCAAACACAATTGAACTTCCTTTCAGTTTATTTTTGGCGTGGGAAAGCTCAGTGGACTTTGGTGAGAATACACAGTGCTTGCCAAAACCATCCGACTGCATTTTCCTGTATTTTACACCTTTGTCTATCCCGCCCATTAGAATGGGATAACACCATGGGAATATTTTGCTTGACTCAAAGGAAGAGGAAGTTTAAACATAAGTTATATTCCAAATGAGTCAACTTCCCAGAGGTAAAAGCTGGTCCACATTTGGGTCTTCACTTTGGGCGAAACATTGAAAACGAAAAGCATTTTTTTAAACCAAAGAAACCCACTTTTAATTAATGTAGTAACTAATAGTCTAATCAGATTTTTCTGTTTTCTCAACAGACACTTATGACCCCAACTTGCAGATAAGCTTTTTTGCCATCCAAAGAAGGTTGGAAGTAGGGACACCATGGATTCAGGATGTTCAAAGTGGCAAGCAGACAGAGCTAAAGTATTCATACCGGTTTATCTGCAATGAAAACTACTACGGTGACAGTTGTTCCAAAAAATGCAAACCCAGGGATGACCGTTTTGGACATTACACCTGCAACCCAGATGGACAGTTATCCTGTCTTCCTGGTTGGAAGGGGGAATACTGCGAAGAACGTAAGCAATCAGAGAACACAAATCAGTGGATCCTTGAATTATTACTGTATGCTTTGGTGCTCCTATAACCTTTAATGTTGGTCTGTGTTTTAAAATGAAATTCTTGGGAAGTTTTAGTATGGTCTTCATAAAAATGAAACATTTTACTGCACGTTTTGTTGGAATGTATTTTGTTTTGTTTTGTTTTTTTTAGACAGGTATTGGCTTGATATAGAGGATATTTCATGTTTTTTTGTTTTTGTTAACCAAAACACAAAACCTCTAACTTGTACTTTTTATATCCCACTTAACAAATAACTAAGCACCTTTGGTGTTATTTAGAAAACCTAAAAAGTATATTTTTACAAAAACAACAACAAAAAAAACTAAGTTTGTTGAACATGCCTAATTCCAGGTCGCCGCCCCAGGTGATTGTCATTAAGGCGCGTTAGCTTGCTCATGGCAAATTATTTTCGTTTAACGTGACTTTTAACATACTTAAAACAACTAAAATGTATTTTTTTTACCTTCAATGTCCTAATGGGAAGAGGTTTCACTGTTTGTCGACAGCGGGAGCAAGCAGCTCGCCGAGACGCCCATGTGCTTAATGAAAACCAACTGCTTGGCAGCCGCCAGACTGTGTTCATTTGGTGTTGTATTCGGTTCCTTCATTGTGGGCTACTCTTGTAGTTTCTCAGAGAGTGTTCGCTGTTGATCAGGGCGCTGACACAGTTAGTATATGTGTACACTCTACTCGCGCGTGCTTGGTAATTTAATCCTGCACGCGCGTCATGGCAAGCACGCGCCGGGTTAATCGCGCCATTATTATCCGCCACGCGCCACGAAATTGTAGTCCCTATTGTTGCGCTCCAGCGTAGCAGCTGCAAATATGGTTCTAACAGACTACAAACAACAATAGAGGCAGCTGTCCGTTATTGGGATGAGGCATCTGCTGCGGTGTTACCAGCAGTTCAGTACTGGTCGTGTACCCGCTCCGAATCAATGTCAATGACGGCTCGAGAGACAACAGTAAATTACCCGCATCTGTGGTTGTGACCTCGTCTGACAGGTTCTGTATTAATAGTCACAGAGATGGCTTTGGATACTGATAATGAGCAAGAATTAAACGAGCTGCTTTTAATAAGCTAAATCCTCCGAAACTAATTCTGCTGTTGTAAAGCTGTTGAAATCCGCTCAAATGCACCGTTATCAGTTGAAGCAGTACACATTCATATAAAAGGAAAACATACTAATATTGTTTTCGGCATCTAAAATGTTTACCTCTGCTCTTCCTGTTGAACCCTCTTGACCACAAAGCTTTAAATATAAAAAAACTGAGATATTCATGCATTACATTACCTACATGAGGGGTTTTTTTTATCAAAGAAAGTCTGGACTGTCTACAAAAGAAAATAAAAGTCTTTTTTTTTTTACTAATGCTACTTTATTCTCTCTTTAAACACAGCAATCTGTCTGGAGGGATGCAGTGAGGCCAATGCCAATTGTTCTGAACCTGGAGAGTGTGTGTAAGTATCGATATATATGACCAAATTTATTGAAATTGCACTTTTGTGAAACAAATTGACTTGGGTATTTATAAAGTTCAGGGAGCAGTAGTTTGAAAATATAGATAACTTTAGCCTAATCATGTTTAATTTTATTGTATATTTGTGCTTTGCAGGTGCAGAACAGGATGGCAGGGTAAATTTTGCACGGAGTGTCAAAAATATCCAGCCTGTAAGCACGGCACGTGTCAACAGCCATGGCAATGCAACTGTAAAGAGGGCTGGGGAGGACTTTTCTGTGACCAAGGTAAGAATAAACCCTAGAGTTCTTTATTAACCTTGGTGTCATACTGTAGCACTGCGTAATAGAGCTCAAAGCACTTTAGTTCATTGCTAGTGCTGAACACTCTTAACACGATACCCCAAGAGTACTGATGTTATTATTTCCTTCTAAACAGATTTGAATTTTTGCACACATCACAAACCATGTGTGAACGGAGCCACATGTACGAATACAGGACAGGGCAGTTACACCTGCACCTGTCGTCCTGGCTACACTGGGGTCAACTGTGAGCTTGAAGTGCGAGAGTGTGACAGCAGCCCATGCAAAAACGGAGGTCTTTGCACAGTAAGTCATAAATCCACTGGAAAAACTTTGATTTTATGGACTCTGAGGGGTGCCGGCTCAATCTGGGGAGAGGAATGACATTAAAACCACATGGATATACAGCTTTCCTGTGGCCCAGTCAGTAGAGCATGACACAAGCAACGCCTAGGGTTATGTTTGATTCCCAAGCAAAGCAAGCACTGATAAGAAGTACTACAGTGGTTTCATGGGTATAGATAATGGAATGGAACTACTGCGATTTTACAATCCGTAGTCCCCCAATAGTAGTCAACATCAAAGACTATTGAACTGGGTAAAACATTCAAGATAACAACTCATAGTTTATCATCTGTATCTAAACCTGAGAGCCCGTGCCTTTTCTTGATGGTCCAATGAAAGTCCTCGGAGTGAAATGAAACCCGGTAGCAGCAAGACTACAAATGCCCATTAACAAATGCCTTCTTTTATACCCCACAGGATCTTGATAAAGGTTACGTTTGCACCTGTCTGCGTGGTTTTGAGGGATCTCACTGTGAACACAGTCTTCTCACCTGCGCAGACTCCCCATGCTTTCACAAAGGCCGATGCCACGAGAAGGACAATGGACGGAGCTATTTGTGTGATTGTCCACTTGGCTACACGGGTCTTAACTGCGAGAGGAGGATGGACATATGCTCAACTCTACCATGCGCTAATGGTATGTTTTTTGGATGATGACTCTTAATCCAAATAGTTTGGTCAGCTGTATTGGTCATGTGATTTTAAAGGAGCACTTTTTTCCTCACACACATTCGCAATAACGAGTAGTGTTTTACCACTTGGACGCTATTTAGCCCAGACCCGGTGATGACACTTTTACAATAGGGTTGCATGAATCATTGAAGCCAATTATAAAAGTAGTATTTCCGCTGGTTTTACAGCATGATATAACTCTAAAAGAGTCTAGTTGTAAATAGGTAAAAATGTGGTATTTATACTGAAGCCCTAATCACCAAAATCTGGATTTAATGATATATGCTACACTTTGCTAGAAGTTATATCTCCAGATAGGTGATGTTGTCACAGGGGTAAAACACTACTTATTATCTTAGTGGAATATGTTGAAAAAGTGTTCCGAAAAACTTGGACAAAGCTTGAGTATGTTACTGACATTTGTGCCTCGAATTTTCAGACGGCCTGTGCCTGATCCTGGGAGGCGTTCGCGTTTGCAGCTGTAGAGCAGGCTTCACTGGCCAACACTGTGAGATCAACACCAACGACTGCGCTAACAACCCTTGTGCTAATGGAGGCACTTGCTACGACCGGATCAACGACTACGTCTGTTCCTGCGCCCCAGGATATGAAGGCCGCAACTGTGACCGACCCTCCAACGCCTGCTTGTTTAGGACTTGCCTAAATGGTGGTTCCTGTGTTGGCATTCCCGGGAACCCTCCAGCCTGCTTCTGCCCCAGTGGCTTCACTGGACCCCACTGCGAGTACTTTTCCATAACCTCTCCTGTGACCAGCGGAGAAACCCAGGATCGCTTCCAATGGGTCGCGGTTTCACTCGGTATTGGCTTGGTGGCTCTTGTGGTTTTGCTCTGCATGGTTGTCATCGCCCTGCGCCACATTCACAGACAGGCATCTGGAGAAAGGACTCGAGAAGAGGCCATGAACAACCAATCAGAATCACAAAGAGACAACTTAATCCCAACCTCCCAGCTAAAGAACACTAATAAGCAGGTCAGTCTGGAGGTGGACTGCACAGCTGACAAATCGAATTACATACACAAGAACTACCACTTGGACTACAACTCGTCAAAAGACTTAAAGGACATTGTATCTCAAGAGGACAAATCAAGTCATAAATACGAAAAGTGTTTAGAAGAGAAAATACCATTGAGTAGAATGTACAGGTAAGGAATGGATTTCATGTCACTTTGATAAATAGTTATGTTTAAATGGATTGAATTCACTTTATTATGCTGAGGTCATGCTCCATTAGTGCACCACCCAGTAAATTAACCTTTGCACTTAGGGCTTGGTTTGTGACTGTAATATGAACATCAATACTGGCTAAAAGAAGTTAAACCCTGATATCTGGCAGCTCGACACACATTTACACCATCACACATGGCTTTTATACAAGGACCCAAAGGCATTGACTTGAAGCCTTTTTAGCTTGCTAAGAGACTTTCTATTGATTTGGACCACACAACAAATTTGCTCTTCTTACAACGGCCTCTGCAAACACAACAGAATAATCGGCCAAATCCTTTCACCCCCATCTTTGCACAATAAATAGCTGCCCCATGTGCTTTTAGTTTGTGTTAACACGAACCCTTATTTGTGTGTGCAGGGAAAAGCCAGAGTGTAGAATATCAACGATATGTTCCCCAAGGGACTCTGTGTACCAGTCTGTGTTTGTAATAGCAGAGGAGAGGAGTGAATGTGTCATAGCAACTGAGGTAAGGAGGATCATTGCATTTCTTGATAAGTCTGCATGTTTCCAGCCTGGATCCACGGGCCTGGCTTTATCATTCTGCTACTAATGAAGCCTCCTAAGCAGAGGTTCACACACTCAACATGTGTGATAATGTTCCAGTTAGGAAGTCACAACCAATCCATTCGGATATGCTTTTGCTCTAAAAGTTTTTAATAAATCAAAGCTGCTCATTACACCGCTTCCTGGATGTTCCTATAGTAATTTATGTAGCATCTAGCAACATTCATTAGCTCACAAAACATGCACAATTCTTGGTGTACGCGTTGAATCTAGCGTCATTCATAAAGAGCGACATACGTACAGATCCGTTTTTGTCATGACTACAGTTATGAGACGGTTAAAAAGTTACGTAGAATCTAGCGGCATTCACTGGCTAACGTAATTTGAAAAGATATTTTCTTAGCACTGCCAAAGTTAAGTGACGAGTTCTATAATTCTCTATCACCATTCACAAAGGGCTAGATATGCACAGATCGGTTTGTCACCGAGACGGTCATGTGACATGTTTTTACGTAACATTTAGCGTCATTCATTTGCTTACAAAACATGAACACACATTTTGTTAGCACTGGTAAAAAGGTGACGAGTTCTTTGATTACATTGAACCTTAATGGAATAAATCTGCACAAACCCATTCAGGTCACTGCGACAGTCATTGCATCGCATCTACCTCGGCTCATTGGCTTACGAAACATCCAGATATTGTTCCAGAACTGTTACATGAGGTAACTGTTTCTGTGTTTACATCGAATCGAACACCACTCTTTAACGGGTTAAATTCGAACAAACTCAATTACGTCACCGCAACGGTCATGTGACGTGTTTGATAATTACGTTGCATCTAGCACCATTCATTCGTTTACGAAACAAGCACAGACATTTTCTTAGCACTGTCAAAGTTAAGTGACTAGTTCTATGATGACATTGCAGCTAGCACCATTCATTAATGGACTAAATACATCTGACAGTCATGTGATGTGTTAAATAATTACGTAGCATCTAGAGCAATTAATTAACTTGCATCTAGCATGATTCATTAGTAGTGTATACGTACAGTCCTGGTGCTGGCAAATGTGAAATATAATTATGTAGCATCTAGTATATAATTATGTTAATTATATAATTATGTAGCATCTAGACATTTACATCACAAAACTGACAAAGTTTTGTGGCATTTTTAATTTTCTCCGACATTTTATTGACTGATGAAATTGTCACCTTTGTCATTTTGAAAATTAAGGAAATAACTGAATAGTCTCCATTTTGACATGAATTCCCAGAGCCTAATCGAAACTTTTTTTTTCCTGTTCACAGGTATAAGACAAGCTGATGTTTATGAAGAGAGGAGACACAATCACAATCAAAGCATAAATCGTATTTTCATGGATTGTTTACAAAATACTTAAGAGACCTGAGATTTCTATTGACGTCCACTGCTGCACTGAGAAACTTGAGAAACTGGAGAGAGCAGGATCCTGCTCGTCAAAAGCAATAGTTTAGTTTTATGTGGAAAAGTGTACAAACGTGTACAGTCCTGGATGATTTCTGAACTCTTCTGCTACGGTATGTTTTTCCCCCCGTGGACTGAAAGGAAAAGGGACTTCAACACATTGAAAACATTGTTTTACTCTAATCTTGGACGAGTTGTCCGCCAAGTAATCAATCGAAGGTGCCAGGGACTTCCAAACCTTCCACCAACATTGCCAGCTATGCAAAAATGAGGAGGGGAGCACCAATCACAGCTCACCCATACAAATCAACCACAAGCATAATGAATGTCTTTGGAGAAACACTGCTAACATCAATCATGTGACCGTTACTGTTTGCTCACCTCTCTACAATACGATTGTAAGCAGCTGAGAAATCACTAAAAGCCTTAAAATAATGATTGTGCCCAGGGTCCTCTTGGATTTTCAGAGGAATATGAGAAAACCCTACAGAAGCGTTACACCCTGAAGTGTGCCAGCATGAAACAAAAGGAAGCTTAATCCACTTCTTTTATGCAACACAGCCCATGAGTTCAAGACAGATCAGAAACAAACAAAGCGACTGCTCACCACTGGCTGCCTATAATTAGTTTTGAGATTACAGAACCAATAATGTCATTTTTTTTAAAGCGATTATTTCCAGAGTTAATTTAATAATGACACATGGCTCTTTATATGTTTTATACTATTATTTTGTATATAATGCATATTTATAAGAAACCAAACATCCGAAGAATAAAAACTTTAAATCCTTCAAGCGGTTATTGTTGTCACTGAGAGGTATTTACTTACGGATCTACTTCATCTTTTAAGGAATTGTGTTTAGTTCCTCACCAAGATCATGTCAAAGGTTTGGCTTTTTACATTTCCTCAAACTATTTCTCCCAATCATTGAAAGCCCCCTTTAAACCCCCTCCTTCCCCGGTTGTAAATTGGCTTGAAATTTAAATCCGTTGCCTCGGTTACCGACCCCTTGAGCTGGAAATTCTGAAACAAAGACGAGGAGCGCAAATGACAGAAGAACGGCCCCTCCTCGAAAACTGAAACAGATGCCCCAGGGTGCAACCTTGCCCTGTCATAAAAACAGCCGCATATGCTTTGCTCACCAGGCTCATCGCAGAGCCGCCAGAAAGCAAACACACACTTATCTGCAGACACAAACGAGCTCCGGCTCGAAGGGCCTCAACTTTGCCTTGAGGGCTAGAGTGGAGATCTCCGGTTCCAACAAAAGAATGAGGCAGAGCTGAGCCCGTGCCCTCTGCACCCACAGATGGGTTTCAGTGGCTTTGTAAAACGACTAAATCGGGGAAAAGCAAGGCACTTAAGAATCAAATCAACCAGCCGTGAAATGCACATGGTTGCAAATGCTTTAATTCTGAATTCTATCAAGACTAGCATCCTTCCCATTAGCTCTTCCTCTATAATTCAGCACCCTGGCCAAAGTCAACATCATGAGACCCCATGCAAGGCACCCGAGGGCCACGCAGGAGATGCGACTCTGAGTGCTTCAACAGAGACTCTGTTCCGGGGGTCAAACTCGGGTTACTGTCCATCCCGAAGAGCAACATAATCAACACCACACAACAAATGTGTGCCATGCTCCACACACGCATCCTGTGTATCCGTATCATCTAAGCATCCTTGTCTTTGCGTCTGTGCTTGGGTCAAAAGGATGCTTAGGAAGTATAAACACATTTCGGAAAGGTTTCAAGAGAATTTCCGTATGGGTAGCCAAAGCGTTAAACACTTGTTATCACTGCAATTAGTCTCACAGTGCAACCTGTTACCTAAACTCAAGAGAGACGGTGTGTGTGAGCTGCTCTCTGGCCTCTGGGTCTAAATCGCACGACCAGGCATTCTCATTGTGTTATAATCACTGCATCCTGTTTGTGACCTAGTGACATCATTTCCTGCTTCCTGTCTGATTAAAAAATGCAGAACATGCCGGCACTGGCCAAATGCTTTTCTCACGCATCTCTTTCTTTCACCGCTCTCTATTTGTGCAGAACCCCAAAGTTTCAGGAAACTAGTTCATAACAAACAAAACAAGGGGGAGGGGCGGCATCAAATCAAGACTATTGATTTCGTTTTAAGAGTATTTTGAAATCTCGTCTTCGGAATGTGAAAACATCCTTGATGGGAGGATGCTAAACATTCATTAGATTTTGACACAGACAGCCAGAGGTAAACAAAAGTGAACTCTTTCTGAACCCGAGATCTCACTTTATTTACAGGGTTCACAAAAGTCCTAAAAGCTAAACCTAGATCTGCCAATTAAACCACACAGCCTAACGCCTTGAGCATCTCACAGACCTTCCATATGCAATTCTCCTCATCAACACTAGATGTCACTGGAATGCTCAAGCACCTAAGAGTAATGCAGGAGTATTCATTCACAAAATCTGTTCCATCACTCACTTATTGTCTAAACTTTTATTCAGTGCCATTTTTTTCCAGATACAGAAATTTGGGTGACAATTGTAAAGTTAGAAACAATTATTTAAAAAAAATTTTGCTCATATATGGAAGTATAACTGCTTAACCTCTTTTTAAGTCAATACATTTAGTTAAAAAGAGTAAAAATAAATGAAGAGATTGGTTCAAAAATGAAAGAAGTCCATAAGTTTTTCATTGACAAAAAAGGTGTTATGAACTAAAATAGAATATTTTTGTGTATGAATAATTCTGAACTTCTCTATTTAACATGTTCTTATTGTGGCTGTCTTTGGTTAAAAGCACCAGCACATCAAAATTATTTGTCTTCTGGTCTTTATTGTGTTTTGCTGTAAATATAAGCTACGGCAGGAATTGAGGCCAGTATCAACTTTTGTTAAAAAAAAAACAATGAATAGTCAATGAAAAAAAGTGATTATGTGGTGGTAAATTGTCATTTAACTATAGATTTTATAGTAAAATCTGCAACTGGAAGGCTGCATATTAACAAAATATTTTCAGGTTTTCATAAAAATAAAACACTGCATCCAGAGATGCGGATGGTGTAGTAGACATACGACATGGGTTTGATTGTCAACTCTATCGTCTTGTCTTAACTCCCTCCCCGTGACAAAGGACTGTAAAAGAAGATGTACGACGGAACCAGAAAAACCAGAAAAAAAAAACGTAGAAAAGCTACAGCCAAAAAACACTGCTAGCTATTGGTTGCTATTTACCTCTACATTGGTCGTGTTCTTTTAAGATTTTCAGTTACTCCGTGGTTACAAATACCTACTCCACAGACTGCAAGATCAGCACACTAATCAATAGTCATGAAAGGGCTGAATTGGGAACTTTCTTTCCTCCATAACATTGGTGCTTCATCCATTTTGCTATTTTTAAGATGATAAAAAATGCAATAATAACCACTAATGTCAATCTGTGGGCCCAAATAAATTAAATTTCGTATCAAATGCCTCATTGTGTCTGAAACATGTTCTGTATTATATCAGGTCTGGTAGAAAGAATGTTTAAGACCACTTTATACGCTCTTAGGGCATGGGAATAGGAATTCCCCCTCTGTTTATTTTAGGATCAGGCTTCTTGCTGCTCCCCCATTGGCAGGCTACTTCACATACATGTGCTCGTTTTGACATGTGATGCTGATGCAGGGCTTCTGACAAGCTTAAACTTGTCGGGTAGGGCAGCCACCATAAGCAGTATCTAGACCAAATATTATTCTCTAATTTATTCCTTTACTTCTGGAGAGCACAGTTGTAACCTACAACGAGAAGACACCTGGTTTAAATCCCAGTAAGTGAAGTTTTCCCTATTCTCCTTGTGCTTTTCCAGGTTTCCTCCCACCTCCCAAAGATTCTAATTTGACATGAGCGAAGCTGAGAGTAAATGTGTGGCTTTATAATAAATTGGTGAGCTAGGCTCTAGCAGACCCCAATTACCCGAAATAGCAACATGCAGATGAATCAAGTAACAAAAAAAAACCCTAAACAGGTTACACAAAACCAGATAAAGTTGTAATGTAAGCATGTTTGGCTCTTAAAAAGGTATGGAGTATCTCTAGCCTTTGGCATTCATGTGAGGTCGTTGAGGGCCTTGCGTGGAGAAAGTAAACAAGCATCCTGTAAAAGGCCGATCAGGTCTCTGGAGCTCCCCCGTCTGCCCGAGCTAAAGGCAGAGAAAGCTTGCGCATCACACAGACTTGTAAGGAGCTTACATGTGCTTGTACGTTATGATGCCAGCTAATACCTCTATTTATAGATAATCCTATTTTAGCCAAAGAAGAGCCCAAGTTTTACTACAAGGAAACGTCAGGGGTGACAAAATGCAGAGGGGGTTTGTTTACCATCCCAACCTAAAGATCAGCTATAGAGAGCAGCAAACACGGCACTCAAGTCACTCTTTATGCTCGGATCAGACTCCTAGACTGCTTGATTTATCTAAGTTTGGGATAAATGTAGTAGTTCTGTAAGCTCCTGGACACGCAAAATGTTCCAGTGTAAAAAAAAATAGGTTTCTTTATATCTGTTCATGGCTGTGAACTATTTCAAAATGTATATTTTACTCTTTCAATGAATTGTTAAAAGTTGCATTTACAGGCTCATCAGAAATCATTTGTTATTGTTTTAACCTGCAATAGAAGCATATTTATAATCCCATTTTTTATTTATCTTTGAGATGGAACCGAAAATACAAGATGAAAGTGGCACGCCCCTTAAATAGAGTAGCGTAGAGACATTCTGGGTCTTTGTTTCCCTACTCTTCTCCTCCTTGGTTCCCCCTCCCTCTTTTTTTCTCTCTAGACTAGTTTTCTATTTTAGGTTCAAATAAAACCACATTTTTGTTAAACTCTGGTTTCAAAGTCGTCTTATTTGGTTTAATTAATGGAGTAAATGTGATTAAATAAGTAATAATAAAATAATGAATACGACTAAAGATTAAATAACTGAGTTATCTGCTCACCTGGCCGATCAAGGGTAAAGCTTCCTCTCTGTTATTGATAGGGTGGACACACTTTGAAAAAAATTATTACCGTTGACATTATTGGCATGCATTTACAAAGGCAAGAAGTTCCTATGCAGGGTGATTCCGTACTCCACCCCAACAGAAAGTTGAGGTGAACTTTGACCTAAGAAGTCGCATCATTGAGCCACCAGATTGGAGAAATCACATGCATGAGCTCTTTGTGATTACTCAGGCTTAGCAAACTAGCTATAAATTATAAAAAGCTATAAATGAAAATAAAAGATGAACTTTCATTTTAAACAACTCATAGTGGACAGTTGGCACAAGGCCAAATATTACTATTATTTTTTTTTTTTCGCAAATTCGACTTTGTTCATTAGTATTATGACTGCTTCTTCACCCTCAAGGTTATTCACCATTGAGAGTAGTGTGAAATGTCTCTAAGCAGAAATCCAGCTCAAAGAACCCTATAGACAGACAGAGACTGGAATGATTGGATTTATTAGGGTCTTTGGTGCACCTTTAATAAGGTTTGCAAAAGAATAAAGTCACTGTGGCTCTTTTGCAGTCTCATGAACACTTCATGGAATAATGCAAACGCACGTTTAAAATATTGAATAATCGTATTTTTGCATCTAAGTGCTTCCCCACTCTACTCAGTACCCCCAATCGACTTTATTTATATAGCACATTTTACAAACAGCAAGCTGCTAAAGTGCTGCACAAAATAGTATTTAAGTCAAACATTGGAATACAAAATAACTATGACAGATAAAACACAGTAAAACAAACCAAAACTAAAATACACACATTAATAAAACACACAGAAGACCACACGATTTGACACACACACACACACACACACACACACACACACACACAAAAACACAACCGTAAAACTATAGGTTTAGCTATGTACGTTTCTAAAACCAAGTCACCACAAAAAAGTGGTGTGTAGTGGTTCCTGACTTGAGACCTAGTGCAGGGATTTAAGCTTTTAATGTTATCCTAGTGGATTTCCTCTACCAGACACTGGCTTCCTACATTACTGGCGTCTTGGTCTCTGATGGTATAGTGACTAGTCTAGGGTGAACATTTCAGCTACTTTAATAATTACCATCTGATCCCTATGACTATATGTTTCATAAGCATGTTGTAGAAATGAAATACCAAACAAGTGACTGAAATTAACAATAATTCAAAGCATGTTTCTTCAAAAACAATGTGTTGCTGACTAGCCTGTAATGGATGGATAAATTTGACTCATTACAGTAGTCTCGTGGCTTTGGAACTGGGTGCACAAGTCAACCTAAGCAAATGTTGACTAAAGACTAAGGCGTTGTTGTGATGCATGTTTTTCTTGCTTGTTTGTGAATGCAATGCTGTTATTTCTCAGGGTGGTATGTGGTACAAGAGCATATTATGCAAGAATGCTGATAAAAAAAAATACTCTGAGTCAGCCATAAAGTTAAGTGCTTGGACATTTTATTTAAGAATGTTGTGCAATTCAAAGGAAAAATAAACTATGTGTTCTTTCTAAATGTAAGATACCAAATACATTACTGTACAAACCTGACGGTAAGTGTACACGTACGTGTAGGTCCCTAAATGGCTTGGATTGCAACAACATTGGGTTCTTTCCACCCATCAGACTGATCAACGCAGTTCATTTTTTTTCCTCACGGTAACCTAGCATAAACACCAGTCACCTGGAATTTATTCTTTTTCATAAAAGGGTATAAATTAGTTTCTACATTCGTTATAGGGAAAAATGTAAATGTTACATTATCATAAATTACACAAATATCTGAAATGTAATGCCATATGAATAGCCAAAAGTTGTAAACAACCAAACTGCCCCTTGACCACATGCATGGACAGGCAAAATTGGAAAGTAATGTTGTATTTGTATGGGTGGTATTACATTTTATATACTTGGTAAAAGTTTTACGTTTATCGTAATTCCACGTGAGTACATTCTCAACTGTTTTCGTCCCAAGGAGAATTCCTAGAAACCCCAACCTGACGCAATACTCCGTACCCGTACGTCCTGTGCTAGAACAACTACAACCGTTTGAAACGCGTGCTAGGGGTTGCATCAGACGAACAGACTTTGAGTGACAGACAATTCAACGAATGAGAACGAGAAAAGTCTGTGACTGACAGCTAATCTACTAATGATGTTGAAGATTGCTGTCACGTTGCCGGAGCGCGTGAGCCAATCCTGTAAGTGTGTAAGTATAGAATACCAGAGAAACTGGTAGACTGAATAATCTACGATCTGATTGGTCAAAACACCAAGATACACCCATTGTCGACTTCCAATATATCCTGCCTCACAACAGCCTCATTTCATCATCCGATTCCGATGACCTGACGAGGAAAAGAAGACAGCCGGGTCGACTGAAAGAGTCTATTTCTTTCGAGTCTGAAATATCTGTTTTACAGGTTGGCGTTAAGTTAGCTCCTAAACAGTTAGCTAGTTGTTGCGCTAAGCAACCACTTTTATATTTTATTCTAAACCGAAAGAGCCGAAAAGGCCAAGATGGAATTTTAAGGCAATAATGCGGTAACTGCACGGCATCGGCATGCAACAGGCAAAGATAAGCAACTTGCGAGACCGCACCATCACAACTGCTAAGCAGTTGGGCTCCGATACCGTCCGCGGTATAGCTTTGAGCCAGCCGATACCTCTGCTCCTCGACCGGAGGAAGCTAACGCTAGCTAGTTAGCCCGTGGACCATAGAGCTGCAACATCAAAGCGCACACTGTTACCGATCTATCCGCTAACTGCCCTGTAAAGATGAAACCTCAAGACGTCGTCACCGGTAAATCCAGCCTGTGGATCTTCGGCTATGGTTCGTTGGTTTGGAAACCCGACTTTAAGTACAAGAGGAGCAAGGTCGGTTTTATTAAAGGGTACAAGAGACGCTTCTGGCACGGAGATAATTTCCATCGCGGAGATGATGAAATGGTGAGAATTTTTTTTTGTTGTTGTTGTTGACGCGTTTTTAAGGTTACACATCACATTTCCATATTGTTGATCCTGGTTCTATCTGTTTCCGTGAATAGCCCGGAAGAGTGGTGACGCTCATCGAGGAGGATGACGTAAGTGAAAGTTTTTTTTTTATACTGTATATTTAAAAAAGTTGAAATAGAAACCAATTTGGGTTTTAATTTTGTTCGGCTGAAACTAGTCAATTTGATTTAGATTTTTCTGTTTTCGTGATATATTGCCTTTAACGCTTAGCATTAGCTAAATCCTTAGCTTTAGTTTTTATGATTTGAGAATTGAAGGATCTTATATTTGTGTGTGAGAATTTTATATTAAAGTATGTGACATTCAATTAATAGGGCTGGGAGTGTCATCATTTGACCGGGCGACTCCTAACAATGTAAACTAAAGTTAACCAAATTAGTTTAGGGATATTTTATTAGTAATAATTTTTGTCAAAGCTAAATATCGAACCCCCTTAGAATAGAAACAAAATGACCCCTGTGCGCCGGTCCAACCGGATATGACGACACCTCATCCCGCCCTTGAAGTTTAAACAACTTGCTTTAATTTTCAGTATTGAAAATAAACTGTTTGAATATGTAAATAAGTTGAATGTGTTTCTTTCCACAGGCGTGCACCTGGGGTGTAGCATTTGAGGTGACTGGAGCTCAGGTTGAAGAGTCTCTCAAGTACCTGAACGTGAGGGAAGCTGTGAGAGGAGGTTACCTCACCCGAACCGTCCAGTTTTTTCCACGGGGAACAAACCAGTCTTCTGTCCAGGCTCTTCTGTACATCGCCACTCCTGACAACCCCATTTTTCTGGGGCCTGCCAGCACAGAGGAGATCGCTGCTCAGATTGCTGTGTGCAAGGGGAAGTCGGGGCACAACATCGAGTATCTGCTGCGCCTGGCAGAGTTCATGAGAGTCAGCTGCCCTGAGGTTGACGATCCCCACCTGTTCTCTATTGAAGCTGCTCTTCTCACTACGATTACACCCATCCTGCTTGCAGCACAGAAACCGGTTGAGCTGCTGTAAAAGCTTCAATATATAATACGTGTTTCAGCCCCAGGTCAAATACCGGCATCTTATGGTTATTCATGGCATTATTTAGAGTTGGTGTCAGTTTCTTTCTATACTGAAATGTTAAATCATACTGTATTGTGGGTAATTAAGAGACTGTTTTTTTTTAAGGCTGTTAATCTTTAGCATCATAAAAATGATGTATTTGACCCCCAGTATGCTGTGCTGTGACACATAAGCATGCTCGTGTTGGTGTATTGCCAAAAGTTGTCTGTTTTAAAGTGCTGTTTTTTTTTTACATGCAGAGCATGAAAACTGTAAGCCATTACATATTTGCACATTAAACATTAAATATTCAATCTGTTTACTGGGCTTTTTCTTTGAAAGTCAAATAGTTATACATTTAGATCTCCTACATATAAGCATATGTAATGTCATTTAAATAAAACAAACTAAAATCACTTAAACCATATTTATTGAACATTCTCTGCTAAAGTAGTAAAAGATTTTAAATATATACAGAGCTACAAAAATAGATGAGGAATTGGGGAAAATCTTGAATTATTAAAGAGATGATACACTATATATTTACATACATTATCACACTCAGTACATGATATTTGTCGTGATAAAACCGTCTTGTCACAATTTACACCAAGCACAAATCATATATTACACAACATTAATTTATTCTATACATTTCACATCGAAATAATTAGTCCAAGTCTGAGCAGTTTTTGAGCAGCACTCACTTCTGATATCAATTCCTTGCATTAAATAGAGGGAAAAAAAAAGTTTATTCTTACAAAAAGAAAAATCTATATTAGTATCAGGCCAGAATCTACATTTGCAGCAAATAAACAAAAGGCCCCTCGGTTTACGATAATGAATAAATGTCAAGTCTTGAGACCTTAAAAAAAACAACTTGTTACGATTATTATTGAATAGAATGTAGACGTTCTTCAAGGTTTTCAAAAACCAATGTCTATCATTTCATGATTGGTGCCAGAGAGTGACCTGTTGGTAATATTTTTGAAGATTAGACTCTAACGAGGAATCATAACAAAATTGTCACACAAATAAACAAACCGCACATGTATGAATTTCAATGGCAATGTCTCGTTTTGCATTTAGAATGTGGGGCAGAGGCAGGCTTCAAAATGACTTCGAAGTTGGCATCAGGTCAGGTTTCACAGTGACAGCAGGACTTGTGATGCGGTAATGGCTTGACATACTAACTCTGACATTTGTCGACTTGGGACTGAAAAAACACTGGCCCCCGGCAGTTTACCAGCTGCTACCGACTGCTGTGATTGCTCTGTCCTTTGACTTTTTTAGCAGCATTGTGTTGGATTTGTGAGCTTCCATGGGCTAAAGTCAGTGAGCTTGGAGCCAAGGCACTTCCTTTAGCCTTGGGGGAGGAGGTGCCAACAGGAACAAAGGCAGGGGTGGCTGAAGAACGAATGAGGCCTGTTTGTAAAGAGCTGGATGCTGGAACACCTGAAAATCATTTACAATACATGGTCAACATAAAGGTATTTATGGCTAAGGGGGCTTTCACACCTTCTTTCGAACTAGAGTTCATTTTCTCTTTTCGTTTGGTCTCGGGACGAATTCGAACAAACTCTAGAGCGGTTTGTTTGTACTGAGAAAATAATCGAAATCTGATCTGAACTAAAAACCAATGAAGATGACAAAATCACTAGCCGTGTCCCAATCCAGGTTCTGCATTCTTCAAAGCCACCAACGAAACCCAACCACTTTGTGTTTCTGTGAGCAGGATGTTGCACAGACATTGTGTTTATGAAGTCTGGCTTTTGTTCGCATGTACAAAGCCGGGCTAAAAACACACAGCATAAACCCCACAGTCAAACCCATTACCTTTAGATACACTGTAGCCATATGCGGCATATGCAGCAGCAGAGGCTGCCGCCGCCCCTGCCATCGCTCCTGCCATGGCTGCAGCACTGCCTGCAATAGACTTTCGTCCTCTTCCCTTCCTCAGAGATGATTTTCCAGGCACCGCTGTGCCTTTGGGTCTTCCTCGATTTCGATTGGTCCTTCCCCTCCCAGGACTGGATGTATCTTGTGAGGAAACACCTGAGGCAGGGTCAACAGTAGCCCTTGTTAGTAGGTGTGTAACGATACACTGATCACAATACGATTCAATTTTTTTTTGTAACGGAAAGGACAGTGGAGAGTGACAGGAAATCGGGAGTGAGAATGGGGTGGGATGGGAAAGACAACAGGCTCGGGATTCGAACCTGCGTCAGCCCTGCGCAACTGCGTCCTGCACGCTACTACTACATGACGCCGCAGGACGATACGACCCAATTTTAATACATTTTGAAACTATTTATGTAACCATACAAACATCATTTGAAAGTTTTGAGACCATAAAGCTAAGATGGCTAGGCTCTAGATTTGTTTTAGAGAATTTAATATCATCCATCCACTAGGGGGCAGTGCTAACATTTTTAATCTCTTTTAATCTAAGTGATGGTGAGAGCTCGTTTTAGAATTTATTTCTATTTATTTATCGTTGTTTAACTTAAAATGGCATTAAAGGAAAATTGTCTCCTAGTAAGAAAAAAACACACACGAATGGTTGGAACGGTAAAGGAGTGGCAGGAGGTGACTAGAATCACAATCACTTCAGCTCCTAGACGAAATATCTCAGTATTGCGATTTATTGGCACACTCCTACTTGTTGAAGCAATTTTGATGTTGCATGATCCCACTATAGCCTTTGATTTGTGTGTATTTTGGTAAGCAGGCTTCAGATATTTGGTCTTTCTGATATAGTTCTCACCTGGTTTCAGTCATAAACTAAAACGTTTCTAATCTAAGTTATACCGGTAATCACCGACCTATTATCTATTGATTCGATCATCTGTAAATCTGGTACCACAACAATAGACCTTCCAAACTTTTCCACAAAGCTAAAGATTTTTGGCCAAAAACACTCTAAAACTAAATGAATACAAAAGGTCTTGATGTTATATATAATGTTAATATAATATATACTAATAAATCTGTGCATTATCTAAATGTTATTATACTTTTTTTGTGCCAAAACTGCAATCATTTATAAGAATGATGTTGCACAGCAAACCCTTCAGTGACTAAACTGATAAGTTATGTTGTTAGTGGTACGTTTGTACTGCTGGGAAACTCAATCTAAGAAATCTGCTAGAAAGAGCTATTGCTAACTGCAGTTACAACCTGTGAAGTGCTACATTATTTAATGTTAGCCAATCAGTTGTCAGAAATGGGTGAAATTAGAATCCTACGAATGATGATAGTGTTGGGTGAGGCCAATGTACTCTGAATGTTCTCACACAGTTCCTTCGGGACATGCACATGACGTCTAGTTGTAGAACTGGTGAGTGTACAATGTTCAGCCAATCACAAAACAGCAACTTTGTGGATTTAGGTTGGTAAAAATGCTCATTTTGCTGGGGCTTATATAACAAAAAGCTTTGATCCCAAATAAATTTTGACAATTAAGTCCAAAGAACCACGATACACACCGTTCATGGTGTCAGAAACTGATCCGGCGATGGAGGCGGGAGAGTTGGTGGCCTGAGACTGATGTGCGGAAGACATAGGTTCATCCACAATCACCAGCATGTCGTTGCTGCTCTCGTCAGCAGGAATGGAGCTGGGCTGCAGCTCACTGCTCAGTGAGATCTGCAGAGAGACACAGTTCTAAGGGTGAGACCGGGACAGAGGGATGGCAAGACAACAGGAAATGGAGCAGGAGGAGGAAGAGTGATGAGAAATCAATCTCGGTGAACAAGAACAGAACAATGAATAAAGATAAAGTTTTTATTTCAGGTGAAATCCGACTGGTTACCTCACTGAAGGGGCTGGGGATGGCGGAGTCCATGTCCACGCTGATGAACGAGTCCTCTCCATCCGCTGACAGGTTGGAGTTGTCTGCAGATGGGATGTAAGGGATGACCACATTCACTCCCTCCTTCTTCTTCTTTATTTCTGGGTCATCCTCCTTTCTCTTCTGTCACAAACAAAACAAGAAGAGTATGAAGTAAAAAGGGACTAGAATCTTTGCCCCGTATTTAAGCTAACTCACCTTTTCTGCATATTTCTCTCTTTTCCTCTTCCGTTCTTTTACCTTACTGCTCTCCTCCAGCTGCCGTTTCTCTTCCTGCCTCAAACGCACTGCCCAGAAATACACCCAAAGCATCCAATCAGAGCCAAGCGACACTTTTCTTACACATTCTACATTCGGTTGTCATAAAAAAAATCTTACATTTTTTCTCCAGCTCCTCATCATCCAGCAGCAAGCTGACCACTTCTTTGGGCTTCAAGGTGTCCGGTTTAAAGTTCCCTCCAGAAATGACCATCCTCTGAATCTGAGAAGCAGATACCACAGAAGAGAATAACTAAATCAAATCACTGAGAAAGAACGAATGGACTCTTGGATTGTTGATACAGATGCCTCTGACTGTTTACATCTAGTCTGTAACTGCACAATGATAAATTATAATTGCATATAACTGTACAAAATATGAGCTAAATATCACTTTAACGACAAGGTTAGTTATTGGGAAGAACATAGACTTTCAGAATCAGAAGATGAGGGCAAAATGTGCATTTCATGAAGGTAAAGGGCATTTCACACTGCGCTTAGCCCATTTGTATTCTAGACACCGCTTTTAACACCAAATAATTGCATTCAATAGCATTTTGAAACCCTGCTTCGGACCAGGGTTAGCACCACAATGGTGTTGTTAATCACACATTGCGGTGCTAAGTTTGTTCAGTGTGAAACGATGTTTGATTGTTGCTGCTAAATGGTTGGCCAATCAGAAATGAGCAAGAATTACATCAAGTCACAAACAGGAAATGCACAGAGAGCTGCCACCAGTGATGAGTCCTGGGAGCGACCCATACTTTCCCAGACAAGGATGCGTTTGTAAACTAAACTAAACACTAGTCTCCCGATTCTGAAGAGTAAACGTTCTAATGCGTTACAGATAACCCAGGATTCCAGGAAACCCAAATATGAAGCCTATTGAATGATAGAGTTCAGTACAGTTTCAATTTCTTTTCATTCTTGAAGTTTAAGCAAGCTTTCGTTTTATCGGGGCAAGCCCCGTTGGTGTTAGGAGGAAATGTAAAAGTGCACGGTCAAAAATGTGATTTTATTCAAGAAAATAAAACAGAAAAGCCCATTGTAGGGAAAACCTCACTAACTATACTTAAATTACAAGGTTAGCTTACTAAGAACAAAACATGAATGTAAAAAGATGACAGGAATAACTAAAGAGTCACGTAGCAGTGAAAAACAATAGTCAGCAAACTAGAACACAATTAAAAAAGCACAGAACATTGAATAATGAACCAGCACCCAAAAAGAGGAAAGACATTAAAAAGAAGACAGAGTGAAAGCCAGAACGAGAGATCGGTGCGGAGAATGAGGAATACAGGCACAAGAGGAATATAGGACAAAATATTAGGAACAGGACAGAATAAAAAGAACAGAAAGCCTGTGCCATACATCTTTAAGCCGTGTTGTTTCATTTGTTCATGACTCGTAATAGTATTCCCTAAACAATGTTATCTATTATTTTCTTTGTTATTCCTGGTGTCTTATGAACGCTGTACAAACACATTTGTCACTTTTCCCGTGTGTACAGACCTCGCTCTTTTCTTTGGCTCTCTGCAGGATGCGTTCTTCAATTGTGCCTTTACAAATGAGCCGATAGACTGTGACCTGTTTGGTTTGTCCGAGTCTGTGAGCTCGATCCATGGCCTGCTGATCAACCGTAGGGTTCCAGTCACTGTCGTAGAAGATCACCTGAACAAAGAGGAAGACCGTTACAAAAAAAAGGTTTCGTAGTGGTGTATATCCTCAGCCATTCCCCTAAGGCAAGTGTTAAGAGGTAAGCATAGACTTTTAAAGGCCTTTTTAAGAACATTAAGAATAAAATGTCAGACCTTTATCATACTTATGTTCAGTTAACAAACTGCCATAAATTATAAACTATAAAATCTAAAAAATACATACTGTAAAAATGACAAAAATGTCCACATTTTCTGCCCCAAAATCTTTTTGTGTGATTTGGAAATATATAGGTATATATATTTTTTTTACATGAAAACTAACATTAAATGATGGTTTTCATAATTAAAAAACTACTTTATGTGTGGTTGCTATGACAGCCATCTTTGTTTAACCAAATGTGCCGGCTCGCGTGGTGCATACTGGGAAATCTGTAAATGTTATTAGATGTAACACTTTTAAGGCCTATAATTTGCATTTTTATATTTTCAACTTTTAAGTCCCCACAGATACCCCAATGCATAAATGTAAACTATTAGTCTGTACAACTAAGAGCCTGTACATTATGACTTTTTCAACTTCTTTCATTTAGCTGCTCGAATAGAATGTTCCACCACAATTCCTCTTTCTGTTTGCCTTTCTTTTATTGTGGTATCCACTTCCAGATAAACGTCCCGAAACCACAAGCTTTACATGATGCACATTTAGCTTCATAGAAGGTCAGTGAGTTAAACAGCTATGATTACACGAGTGATGAACGGCTAGAGCGCTAGAAGCCTCTGGTTCTCATCTGTGCTGATGGGCTACGGCCTCACCGTGTCTGCAGCTGTCAGGTTGATCCCCAAGCCTCCGGCTCTGGTACTCAGGAGGAAGACGAAAATATCCGTCCTGCAAAGGGAGGGGAAAAAAGGAGAGAGAAAGCAAACAAAGCAAGTAAGGATTGCGCTTTTTAAAGGAGCGACCCAGCCACCCAGGATTTACACAGAGAGACGTTTCAATACACAACATACTCCTGTGGAAAATCAAAACCAGAGCCCAGTACACCCACAGCGAGCTGAGCTAATGCAAAGCAGACCCCCGTGAGGAAGGGTGGGGAGGGCGCAAACTCCTGACAGCAGCAGCACCACCACCAGGGATGAGGAATTTGCACTTGGTGACAGTTTGGAAAAACAAGCCCCAATTAGGTTTAAGAAGAAACGAGGTCTGATGGCGGGGGGTGAACACTCACCGACTCTGGAAATCAGCCACCATGTCCCGGCGCTCTGAAATCTTGGATGAACCATCCAGTCTCATGTAAGTATGCTTGCGGTACACCATGTACTCCTGCAGGAAAAAATAAATGTGCACACGTGACAAACTTCACTTTAATCCTCATGAACCACTTTTTTTGCTTTTCTCAGATGACCGTCTCAACTCCTATGCCACCCAGAGAGAAACCCTGCTTCAATCCGGACTACCTTCAACTGGAATGACTGCCAAACGCACATCTGGATTATATGAAGCTAGCATTAGCAATGTTCTCGACTTTGCATAGGATTTGTTCCAGCGTAACATTAGATCTCAAATCCTAAATATCTCTGCGGCTGTAACTAACAGATGAGAGCATCTTAAACGGCGTTACACCTCTGAGAATAGAACCCCGGGTTAGCAGAGTGATTTAGTTTGAGAACAGCCAGAAAAGTCTTGAAAAGAACTTAAGAAGGAGTGATGATGTATGACAAACAAGGAAAAACCAGAAGGGATTTGCTTGGAAAGAAATTAAGCACTACTCAGAACTATGAAGCCCCTAAAGAGACTTTGCAATGGGATAAAAACAGGGTGGGATTGAAAATAGTTTTAATCCTTTTGCATTCCCTCGCAAAGATTGCATGCCTTGCCAATATAGTTTTTTTAAAACTTGTTCTTATCAATAAACTCCCACAGAGTTCTTTCAGCAAAGGGGTATTTAACTCAAATTTAAAGAGTCTCATATTTCTTTTGTAGAAGCGAAGGTCAGAAGATTATTTTATAATATTATTAAGTAGTCTGCATGTAATCAATATTTGAAAGTCAAATTAATGCACTACAACTCAAAAACATTCTGAATATTTGGTCACACATCTGCGTGAGATTCCATAATTTCCATAAGTGGGTAATCTCAGTTCAAGGTGTAGGATTTACATAAATGAAAAAAAGTACTGATCTTGTGTATTTATAAAGATTCAAGTTTAAAAAGCATTGGAAGTTAAGTAAATTGTGGAAAATGATCTGAGCTCAGTCAAGTGTTTTCTGAACTTTGAGAGGGATCACATTCAGAAAAACATTTTTTGAGGGCATCCAAGCGTGCCTGGCAGAGTGAATGGCCAAACTCATGGTGATTTCTGCCCAATACAAGTCTATGTAAAAACAAATGATTTCCTCAGAAATTACGTTATTTACTCAAATTGTTTGTTATCAATACAGTGAACAAAGATAATTTTGTGTGGCTCACGATGTCTCAAATTTCCCCCAAAAAACTAGGCGGGGCCACGTGATTGACAGCTAAGCTGAACAGAGCTGACTGACCGCTTTGATCACGTTGTGAGAAAGATAATTAGCGCTGATCTAACTCAGAAAAGCCGTTCTCAAATTCTTGTTTCTAATTACAAAATAAGTTGACATATGACAATTTAAAATATTGGTGCAGCAAATTGATAGAAAAATGCATATTTTAAACACATCTAAATGTAAGAGTCGGCAGTACACCCAAAATCATTTCTGGGATGATAAAAACCTGTTCTGTTTATATGTCAACCACCCATATACGGTAACATTTTAGCGAATCTGAAGGAAAGGCTAGAGTCCGGACGAAAAAACATGACATTATGGCTTGCCATACTTGTGTAACGCCCGTGGCATGGGCACACTCACCTCTAACAGGTCTATCATGCGTGTCATCTGAGAGTAGATGAGAACTCGATGGCCCTGAGACTTCAGTCGAGTCAGCAGCAGGTCCAGAGTGTAAAGCTTCCCACTGTCTGTGATCAGAGACTCTTTGTCTAAAGAACAAAGACGAGAAACACTGTTGACAAACACCCAGAAGAAAAAAAAAACTCAATTCCACACAGTCGAAATGAAGCTGATTATAAAAAAATAATCAAAGGGTTATAATGAATAATCTTGAAAAGTGACAGCAATTTCCCTCGTGCATGCAAAGTGTTCTCTAATCACTCCACTCCTGCTCCGCTCCGGGTTTTCCATTTCCTGCTTCAGTCATGCTGATGACAGAAACTCCAACCTCTCATTAATACTTACACAGCAACTAATCCATTCTTTCAGCATAACGGTAATAGTTATAATCTAACCGGCGTCTAGTTTAATATGATCAATGAGTAAAAATTATTCATTTAATTGGATGAAAACTGTCCTTTACTCGCAAATACTTAATGCGATATTCCAGTTTTGCGCATTTAATTCACATCTTTGGATAGAAACCTGGTTAAGTTTTACTTACTGTATCAAATTTATATATTTTTTTTATTTAGTCACCTATGACCTATTGGCACTCATCTAAGACATCAACAACCCATTCATCGAGCATCAGTGATTCTAGAGTCATTGGGCGGTCAATGGCCTCAACCGGGCAGTACTCACAAAAGAGGAAGCACGGGCTTCCCATTGTTGACTGGATCAACCCTTGACCCTGAGGTCAGCTCATAGGGCAAAGTCAAATGACCCTGCTAGTCACGGGCACTCAGAAAGTGATTATAGACAAAAAGTGAGCTGTTCCCGGAGCAATCTAGAGATCCCCAGGGAAAGTTTGATGCCTGCTGACCGTGCCTTACAAAACACAAAGAGCCTGTCAAGCACACGGTCAGCATGACCAAGCTGCTTGTGCCACATCATGTCCATGCTAATGTGAACCGCAACTGAACCTTGACTCCAAACACCTATGACCCTGAAAAGTCATGTATGTAATCCCTTCATAGAGTGGATGAAAGTGACTCGAATTAGCCCAAACACTGAAGAATCTTTCTCACCATGTTACCGGTTGACAAGATAATGAGCACATGGATCTAATTTACTTTAGTCGAAATAAAACGAAGAAGTCTCATCCATCAGACCCATGGGTCATTTTTCTAGCCTGGGCAAAATTCCAAACATACAGTTTCAGTAATCTACAAGGCTAACAGACCGTTCTAAAAGCATAAATTGATCAATACATATATATATATATATACACACACCGTATTTTTCGCCATATAACACGCACTTTTTCTTCCCCAAAACTGAGGGGGAAAAGTTGGTGCGTCTTATACGGCGAATGCAGAGCGCCGCGGAGCGGAGGGCGGTCACGGCCGTAGGAGAGGCGTAAGAGAGGCATAAGGCCTAGCTCCGGAGCCGTCGGGCATATTTGTACACCCGGCGGAGCGCTGACGTCATCGCACATCTCTGCTAGTCAATCCTACCATAGCGCAGATTGTAAGGAGCAGGTATGAAACATTACAGCCTTTTTTTGTTTCTTTTACTGTTTACTGACTGTTCATGTTACATGTTTGGCATATAATTGTTCTTAAACTGCTGTTAACTTTTACACAGTTGACATAAAATATTTTACTACAGTATTTGGCTCAGAATCTTCTTTTTCTAGATCTTCCTCATTTAAAATTGGGTCTTATATGCCGGTGCATCTTATACTGCGAAAAATGTGGTATATGTAGCTAGCCTGAGTTAGGTTATTAGCTACGATAGATCCCATCGAGTTAATGCATTTCCATCGATAAACTTGAAGGCTTGTTCTGAAAACCAAAGCAAAAATAATGTAAATTTCCAAAATGATTAGCTAAAATCCCTAACGTTGTGCTTATACACAGAAAAATTAGCGACAAGAACTGGATTCACACTAAGTTCTTACCACCACACTAAGTCTAGCCCCCTTGAACCCTCACATCCCAGAGACACCCCTGTTGAACTGCATGCCCTTATTTACCAACTGTATCCCACACAGTTAACATCAAAGGTTTTGCTTTCCCAACAAAAACAATTCTGGTCGTATTTTTAGACAGAGTCTCCCTTATGGACTTCTGAAGTTTTAATCTATTGAGTCAGGCGTCAGTTGGATGAGGCATAGACCTGCCAGATCTGCTTTTACAAAGCCCCTGAAAAACTAAAGGAAAAAGATGGCGGTCTCATGAAATAATGTGACTTACTGGTACCCATAGTTTGACAGTTCTGGCACCAAAGAGTCTCCATTCCTGTCTTATCAAAACCTCCCACACACTTCACAAGATTGACTACTCTGCAATTACTTTTTCTGTTAAGCATGCCACATCATCCAAACCCAGACATTCTTATCAAGCTAATCTTCTACATAAAGCATTTTCTAGAGGAACAAACTTCATTATTTAGATTTTACGATTATGGTTTGGAAAAGAGGATTATTCAGCAGTGAACATTCACAGAGGATAAATGTGTGTGTTTAACACAGCTTTCAAACTGTGAAACATGGAAAGCTCAGGAAAGGATCATAGAAAGGCAGCAGGCACCATCAATCCAACCAACCTTAAATGCCAACCCTATAAGGGTCCTTCCGGAAGCCTGGACTCTAATCTCATTGCTGCTTTCCAGAACCTAGGGCTGACCCACGGGTGACCTGAAAAAATCTGCCATCAACCCTGTATGACCTCATTAACCCCACTGGCAGCTTAACTGGTTTTCCGCAACCTTGTAATTTCATTAATGGGGTCTCAGCTTCGGAGGCACTACTTCTGGTGGGCCAATCACGAATTATAAACTAAGTTTAGCATTTCCGAAGCCCAAAAAACACCAACCATCAGCTAAACGTGCACGGAGCCACAGGTGAAGTAGTCAATAAAAATAATATTGGATTTGCCAATGATGATTCAAGACCTTGACTAAAATTTACTAGGCAAATCTGATTTGAAAGGAAATAATATTTAATAGGAATCTATACAATGAAAAGGAACTAGTTTTCGTGAACTTGAAAAACGGTTTTGTTCAATTTGCTCGCTTGTCACTTCAGAGTGGGTGTGATAAAGTCAGTAAGTAGTTCCTTCTACCAAGATGTTATATTTAACGCCCCATGTTCATGTATAACCATTCGGGTGATAAATATAGCATCGAAGGGGTGTCCCAATTCATAAGTGTTTAGCCCTTCTTAGCCCTAAGTTAAGAGGTGATGGGTACTCATAGGGTAGGGGCTAAAACAGCAAGGTAAGGGTAAGTGAGAGAAATGGAAATGGATTAATGACACGAAAAGGTAAATATTTCATAAGCGAATTAAACGCACCGATATATAAATATCAAACATGAGTCAAATATGCTGCACAGTTTTGAGAAATGAACCTTAAGAATGGATTCCTTGTCTAGCGTCAAGAGTTTTGTCAAGTAATATCAGACAAATATTTGTGACCTGTATCGAATTCCGACTCTCTGTGAGTGGTTTTAAAACATAGTTTAAAGTGTAATGTTTTAACACATCAATAACTTTAGCCAAATACATTATAATGCTAGTAGTTTACCATTTTAAGGTGTTTGGTTATGTTTTCCATTCAATAAGTTTCCTGTCACACACCGCTGTTAGATCCTCACCGAATCTCTTTCACAGTTACTGTCTTTGTAGTGCTTGTCTTTTTTTGTCGTACAACACGCTGTTTGCCGCCACAAAACAGTGTAAACGTTCCAGCAGGTTGAATATTTACCAGTTGCTGTAGCCTAGCAACAAGCTGCATTGTGATTTGTCAGATGTGACGGCCAGGAAAATCAAGAGCTAAAAAGATCATTTACGTTTTTTTCGTACCGCAAAATTACATTGTTGATGTAAAAGGGGTTTGTAAATATATTATTGTTTTTCAACTAAAATGGATGTTAAAAATTGGGCTTTGATTGCAAGAAAAGTTAGCCCAAAAGTTAGGCATCCAAATGGAACCAAAATGTACAGCTACTAAAGACAAGATGCCGTGACAAAGCCTCAGAATAGAGCTATGTGGAACCAAACCCCGTACCATATCTTGCTTTGGGAAAATGCCATAAGAGATTGTTTGCAATGTCCACATACATAGAATGTTTCAAAACCTGAGCTATTCTTTCTTTGTTTGAAGTACAATGTGAACACTATGAACACCCCAGCCCTTGGATATAATAGTCCAAGTATTGTATCCAAGCATCCAATATAATCCAAGTATTGAAGTAGCGATGGCAGACAAGTAGTTACTCACTCTGAAATTGCTCGATTTTAGTGACCGATTTGCATTTGTATTTCAATTGATAGAGCGGGAAAACCACAATAGAATATATGTAAGGCGAATGGAATATATAAAGATTAACTAATGTACATCCCCAAACATGCAAATAGCTAAATCCGACAAGAGAGACATACAATAAGCTTCATTAACCCTTCACTTCAAATATGCATACAGCCTATTTTGTGTAATCTTTGTCAGTAGATTAAAAATAGTTTGGAGCAATCTTTTAGAGCCATCTTTATGTATTCCTAATGATATAAAATGTGACAAACTGTTTGTTTGAGGAATATTGTAACCAGTCAACCAACCACAGATCATGCTGGAGTGGGAAACGGAACAAGCAAATAAGGGATGTCATCATAAATCAGCCAAATGCTGACTATATTCAGCAGATTCTGTCTGGGATCCGAGCACAAACCCAAACACAAAAACAAAGGAGGTAAAATATTTGTGGCCACATTTCACACAAGAGGGAGGGAAGGCAAGCAAAAGCTGGCAAAATGCTCCCTCTGTGGTGCAGAAAGAGACCTGCAGAAGGGACAGAATTTATTTCAAGTAAGGTTCAAATCAATGAGGTGTGAAATGCGACCGGGATTCAGGATGAGGATATCAGGATATCAGGATTAGAATATATTTGCCTATTGATTCACTCACCCCAAGATTCATCCTACAATATCTTGTAAAATGTGAAGAAAACAACCATCAATCCAAAACAAAAATACCATGGGTTGCATGATTTACCATCATAAATGTTTGAATTTGGCATCGAAATGTTGACCTGTATTTTAAAGGCTTGACCCGGAATCTGATTGAAGTATAATCTTCACAAACACCTTGGGGAAAGCCGGCTGTTTTCCACAGGCAGATAGGTGGGAGGAGGGAGCAGATCACAAACAATTATGCAGTCACTGTTGTTTGGGCCCCAAATCAAAAAAGCCAGGAATATTTCCGGCCATTTTGCTGGAGTGCAGAGATTCCTTGAAAGAACAGGAAGGGAAAGCAGATTTTCCCACAGGCTGGAGAGGTTTCACTCACTCTCTCGCTTCAAACAGAAAAGGCCTGTCCTTCTGTGGCCTGCCTCCCAATAACAGCCATATCAAAGGTACACGAGCAACATAAGCTCTGCTGCAACACTGTGTTCAGTGTTGAAACAAAAATTACTTAATTACTTAAATGCAGTACCAAATATCAGCCAATAAAAACTGCCAATGGGGTGAGCAAACTAAAAATTGTAGATATTAAAAATAAATAATATAGAAAAGATAAGCAGCTAGATTCAAGCAATGTTTGCATCTTGAAATCCAACATCTCATAACAGAAAAGTCCATTAAACCCCGGTGTTTGCGATACTAGTGATGGATGTTTCCAGTATGAGTAGCATCTATAGAATGTTGGGTGCGCCGTAGGAAATTATCCAATTTTACCTCATGGCAGGGGTTTCCACATCTCTGTGTTTTATTGTGCTTCTGTTTAGGTCTCATGCTTTGTGCACATTTTACTTTGTTTTCTTCTCTCACTTGTTCCCGGCTTCTTAACTTCATGGTTTTAGTTCTCAGCTAGTCCTTAGTGTTTCCCCATCAAGGGAGATTTCTGTTTTGTTCTAAACGCTTTAATAAATTTCTTTTTAGGCAACCCATTAACCCTTTTAATTCCCAGCTCCTCTGTTCCAATTTGTTTTAAATCAAACTGGTCTAATTGGTTTCACAAGGAGTGAGTAGAAATATTCAAGACAGCAGAAAAACTGATGCAAACCATTTTCTCAATCAGACTTTTTTCTGCCATCTGTTATCAATTAAATGAATGGTTAGTAAAAGTTCCTGCTTGTTTTAGATGTGGGCAGCCTAAAAGAAAATAAATGTGGCTGCACACAAAATCATTTTGGAAACTGTTTGGGAAAAACAGAATAATTCCCAAAAGACAGCATTGATTTTCTCAGCATTAAAATGATATGTTGCGTTTAAGATTTGCAGCTTCTTATGTCTCAGTTGTTCAAAAGATTAGTAACGTAAATATGTAAAATGTCATAAAACGTGTTTTCTTAAATAACAAACACTATTAAATATTCTTGAAATGACAACGTGGCTTGACATTTCTGTTTTAAAACTACTTCAGTGGTTAAATCAATCACAAAATAGTATTTTTAAGAACAAAAACTCATGTAGCATTTTCTAAAAATTACCCAAATAGTTAAATTTACAGCATAAATAAATACTGTACTGTCTAAATATCCTTTATTATTCCAATTTAAGCATTCTAAAATATAAGTTACATATAAAATGTCAAAGTGAGAAATTCAAGATTCATTATTTAATTGCAAGATTGCACAGGATTTAACAGTACTTCTGGAGTCTGGATGAACTTCAGTTTTTTAAGCTTTTTTTAATTGTGAATTCACTTTTTTAAAGTACCGTAATTCAAAATCTATAAAGAACACGCAGAGTTTAAGCTGTTTTTTCAGTTGCTTACGAATGCTTTATTTCCATTAGGTACTGGTGGGAACACCAGCCTTCATCAATGAGTCTTACCCAGTCTTGTGTCATTTCCTTCCTTGGGTACAGTATGACTCTGAGAAAATGAGAGAAATGCGCTCTGAAACACCTCGAGCCTGTGAATGAACATCCAGAGCGATACACACACATTCACACTCGTACACATTCAAAGAGCTTACCTAACACCGTGCAATAACAATGTCTTAAAGCCAAACTTCCTTGCTTTGTCTACCCCTAACTTCACAAGCGCTCCCAGACCTTTCTTTTCCCAGTCTGCTCCCAGCATTACACACACACACACCAGCCACACACCAGTTCCCGCAGCAGGCTCAGGCAAAAATTGGTCTTATCTGCAAAACAAGTTCCATAAGTATCACCTGGCACTACTCTTATCTCACTGTCTTGCTAATCATGTGACAAATTTCTGTGGTTTGGTGCCAAAACGGTGACAGTGACTAAGAGGTGCACAGACGTGGCCTCTTCCATGACCCCTGGCACACTCCCATGGGACTCAATGTTGTTTTGGGGGCTCTCTGTGACTTCTCTATGATTGAAATGCACTTTGGCCCCGGAGCACACAAGTATTACGAGCTGTTGACAAAATTCTCTGGTTTGTGTTCAGTTGAGCCATTTTCTTTTTGGCTCTAAAACTAGGGGGTATTTTTAAGGAATTTTTTTTACTAACAAATTTATTTAGTGTAAGGCTGGCAAATGATTTTAAATCAATTAATCAAGATTTTAATTAAATTAATGTGATATGTTGCAATAACACTATAATTGAGAATAATGGAGGTTCTATTGTCTGACACAAAGACAATTAACAAATATTTAAAATTCATAATCGTGATTCAAAAACATATAAATGTGACACTAGCTGCGTTTCCACCCACCTATTTTATAGCCTTAAATCCGTGGATGGAAACGGCAAAATCCACATACATTTTTGAAAAAGAAAAAAATTACGTGTAATATGTGGCGTATACGATAAGAAAAAATGTGCATAAACTAGGACGGAAATGCATTTCTTATCATGCTCACCCATAAAAAAAGTGTGATCTTACGTAAACAGATCAGATAAAAGTTTGCATTTGTTTGGGTGGACAATAAAGTCAAATGAGGACCATTTTAATGAGAAAGAAGTGATGACCATCCTTGATGGAAGACATCAGTGTTATATCATATCGTTATTATATACGGAAAAAGACCTTCTGCTAAACTTTTTTCCACCATATATGGCAATGGTTTATCAGGAAGTGACAATTTTGTTCTCTTGGACTCATTCAGACGGAAACGGTGCTTTATTCACAAATATTTTATGATATTTTCCAGTTTTGCATGCAATTTAATGTGCATCTTTGGATGGAAACATGGCTAATGTCTATTAAAAATATATTTCATAACACACCTACAGTCAAGCCCCGCCCCTGGGATTTGTTTAAACAATAACGTCTTTTAAGAGTTTAAAAACTCTTTACACAAAATGTCAGAAGCGGGTCAACAATATTTTGTGCCTAAAAGAGAAACTTTTATGTTAAATCAGCTCACTAATTACTATGTTAGTTCACAAAGCGATGGCTTCATTTGTTTTAATTTCAATAATTATGTATTAAAGATTTTCATAGCACACATGGTTCACCCATATAGTGTTTAAATAAATCACTACTTTTGCAACAACCTTTCAGAGATATCGGCTCAACAGAATGCAAACAAAAACATGAACACGCACAATATAAAGCCCAATGTTTTTCTCTAATAAACCTGTTCACTCTTCACTGAATGCTTCGTTTTACACATGTAAAAGTGAGCAATCAAGAAACAAACACATCGCCCGGTGTCATAATTTATAAAAGGAGGAAGCTGTCATAGTTGAGGGCTGTATAAATTTCAATAAAATTGAGACTTCCTCTGGAGACATTTTATTTTTTATCAACAAACCAATGAATGTGAGAAAGTGCTTTGTCTGAAATAAAAATGTCTTTTCTGGGACAATAGCAGGATGCAAGCGTCTTGGAAAATGAGGTACCTCTCAAGCCCTTTTACACACAGGCTGGCATAAACAAACATGAATGCACGCTAGCTCCCACCCAGGATTTCACCTACCTGGAATCCTTATAAAGGACCAGCCGTGCCGCTGCTGCAGCGCCATAACGCCCCCTGGGTTCAGCGGACGGAATCGCTGAGAGCGCTGAGCCCAGGCACTTGCCAGCTCTGGAGCTCCGTACAGGAAACACTGCTTAGCAATAAGGCTGCCTCCGTCACGGATCTGCCTCCATTCATACTCTGCACTGCGATCCACACAGTAGCGTTCCATGGGAACTGAAGTAACCTATACAAAGAAGAAAGTGCTTAGCAAACACCTCTGTTTAGAATTTCAAACCCCCTTTCCTCTGGATAATTGACATCTCAGCATTTTTATCGCCAAGAAACATCAAACAAATTGCACCTTGAGGAGGTAGAAGAATCATTTCCAGTTGTCAAAGGGAGCAGAAGAACAAGCCTGTCTCTCTGACATTTTGTCCGAACCCTGCTGCTGTGGCAGGAAAGCGTGCCAGAGGTCAGCGGTGCTAACAGCGCTAACAGGCCTTTGAGTAACAGATGACCATTTCCTTTAGTGATTCACGCTGTTCTCAATCCCTTCCACCGATCCATTCTTTTCTCCCTCTCCCTACTGTTTTATCCCTCTTTCAGCTTTATGGAGCATTTTATGGCGTGCTGACAAACAAATGATAATATCTTCCTTTCATTCTTATCTGTGATGAAAAACAGCTCAGCGTTGGCGGGGCTAACAATTTTGTGGGGAACAGCTGACCAATGGGAACACAAACACACAGATGTGGCCATAAAAAGCTGCCAGGGTCAAGAGTCCCTCATGAATAAAGAGAAAAAGGGCAACTAATCTATGTTATCACTTTCCCACAGTGCCCATATGCCCCCGGTGCCAAAGGGCCAGTGCCAAAACTGTACCGATTGTCAGTGAGGCCGAGGGCCAGACACGCTGCTGAATCTCAGAGCTGGGCGAATGGAGAGATTTGCGAAAGCTGCCAAGTTAACAGCAGATGCTGGATGAAAAATAACATGACTGAACCACTGACGTCGAGGAAACGCAAATGTAGACTGGCATGTGTAAAAGATTCTGATTTGGATTAGCTTCAGTAGTTTTCCTGGATTGGGAGCTTTGGTGAATCTTGAAAAACATTAGCCACATTTCAGTTGAGGTTTTGGGTTGGATAACAAGCTCAAAATGCCTTTGAAAAAGCTGTCGTTGCATGAAAAGATCAAATAATCTGTGATATCAACTCATCTGTGAAAAGTGGTTATGGTTAAAAAAGGCCAGAGGTAAAGAGTCAAAAACAAGAAATTGAGAATATAATATCTAGAAACAAACGAGAAGGACATCAAATCTCAACCAAACTGAGCGTCATTTCTCAACCCTCCCCTTTGCTCTACCCACTTTACTACCTGTCCTATTAAAAAATGCCCCAAAAAAATCTGACCACTATAATTTTTTCAGAACTTCAACGATTAACTCACACTGAAATGAAGGAGTAAAGATTTTAAGAACTGTGTTTGATACAACGCCTTTGTAATGAAGCTATTGCTCTTTAATAGTAAAGACTCCTCCAAAACAACCTTAACCAATAAATCCATTAAGCATTCATTTCAACCGATAAATCAATTAAGATTAAGGAAAAATTGTTTTATGACCCATACACCTTTTAAAGCAAAAAAATAATTGATTAATATGTGAAATGTACCTGTTAAATACGTAAGAAAAAAGAAAAAAAAATCTAAAATAACAGGAATATAACAGTAACGTAAGTAACCTTCTAGATACAACTAAATAAACAATCCTGCATTTAGACCAATGTGAAAACTGAACGGCAGCCAATCTCAATCAAAAACCACAGCAGATATCTAGAGAATTAAGTTATTCAACAAATTAACAACACAGTCTCAACCAAGTAAGATTGTCAATTATCGAATCAAACTCAAAGCAAAAGTTCAAGATGCAATCTTTTCCCTGCAACTCACAGGCACTCATGTTCTAGATCATAGTCTTCAAATTGGAATAAGAAAATACTGAAAATAAGATCAAAGTTGAATTGATTTTTAAAAGCATTTTTAAAATAACCATTGATCCCATTTTTTAAACGATCACATTTATGTTGATCAAAAAAATCTTTTCAATTTATAGTCTACATTATCAAAATAAAGATCACAGAAAGTCTTCTTCTTTAAATAAATATATTGTCATTTGAAAACTATTCACATCATTTATGTGGGATACAACATTGTGGGTCCGGCCTGTCACATTCCTTTCTCTGCCAAAGATGCACATTATAGTGCTTTTTGCTTAGCTGTCCATCAATAGTCTGAGAAACAACATTTAAGTGAGCCCCCCGCCTTCTCATTGGTGGACTTGTGCTGTTTGCTTACTCTCCACTGGGGTCATGATCAGCTGAGCAGAAGATCTTTGGTGGGGTCAAAGAGGATAAATAAACTAGGCCTGTAGTGAGGGCCACACAGACACAAGAGCTTTCATTTTTGACAGCTAGTTTGTTTCTGAGACAGTGGGAGATGCCTTGCAGCACCTGACCACCCTCAACGGAAATTCACTTGTTTCAAAGAGAGGTATGGAAAGTTGAAAGTATGGTCTTTGTAGAGTAGAGTGTGTTCCTCACCCTGGGTGTGACCGTGAGTAAAAACTTGGGTGGTTGAGTGGCCTGATGTTGGAGAGTTCTTCTAGATGACAGCTTGCTGTGGATCACCACACTGGTGTGAGACATCATCGAAGACCCTGAGGATGTGAAGACTAAATCCTACAAAGGAGAGAAAGAAAAACCGTTAACAATTTCAAATATTTATGACTTGGGGGTAGTTTGAAGATGCTGGCTTCCCACAGCGTTCTTAATTTTTCAAAAAGGAATGCATGGGTCTTTAGCACCTCCTAGTGAACTACTTACTCCTCAGTTAATCTAATGTAACTCCAATCTCATCAGCTCCATTTGTCACAAGGCACAAGGTCACAATGAGCAGAAGTGATACCCTAAATGAGACCATGGCGGTAAAAGATATCCAGACGGGGTCACTGTCAGAACCATGTCTCGAATGACCCCCATGAATCATAACGAAAAGCCTATATCTGCCTGTTTCCTGTCTGGACCCACACAAGCGACAAGAATAAACAGAGCTGCCAACTTCATTTAGAGGAGCTTACAAGATAATGATGGATGAGGTGTGCAAAACATGTGATGAGTGAGAGAAACCGAGTGAATAAAAAGATGATATGAAGAGTTAGATTTAACAGAAAGAGTTCTAAAAAAAAAAAGGAAAATCGGAACGCTACCAAACATAATGCATTGTGGGTCACCAAGAGCTTTCTAGTTTTATTCACAAACGTAAAAGCCAACTTCAGGATGTTTGTTTTCAGAAAGGGTGTTCACTGAATCTTCATTGCGAACTGCTCACTGCCGATTGACCAATGAAATAAATGAACTGATGAGTGATAAAACAACAGCCATTACAGGAGACTGAGATGCAATAAGCCCTTTTCCTACTGGATTAGAATTATCTAGGGACTTGGGAATACAAAGAAATTTTACTGTGATTATTAAAGTATAAAAGTCTCCACTTTTTGAATTGGAGTTGGAAAAGTATTCCACCAGTCGGGAACAGTGAATGAGAATGTTCTGGTGAGAGATTTATTGCCACTGAGATGGAACCGCTTTATGCTGTTTGTTTTCTGGACATAGGCTTCTGGTGGAGATGTAGGACAGCTTGTGACGGTAGGCAGGAACCAATCCTGTGACTGTTCTGCATGAGATCATCTGTATTTTAAACTTGGAGATGAAGAAGGAACTAAAGTTGAGTTAAAAGATGTTTGATGTGATTGGCCTGACGCAAAGAGGGGGATTCTTTAGAAGTCCAGTTGTATGGTGGTCATGCTGGACATGGGCTAGGCAGGAATAACCAGCAGCTCCATGTTGAGCTATGTTCATCCAGCTGATATGCCATTTAAACCATCTGCATGCAGGTCGTGAACATAATCATCAACCGTATCCATCATCAGAGGTCAGCTGAGGACGGCAATTGTTGGTTCGGTTTCTCCTTGGAGCCATCTTTTTCACATCTATGGAGCGAACATTGTGTGAAAACATATTGATGTGCGCTCACCGATGTCTGGAGAAAAACTGACTCTAGATATTCAACTTGAATTTCATCAAGGGTGCCTTCACAATTCTAGTTTGTTTAATTCGGTCAGGACCAAGAGGAACAGCTGATAAATTGTAGCAGATTTCGTCCTAATTCACACCTGCACTAGTTGAAAATACAGCCATGTGACATCATACGGGCCACTGATTGGTCGGATGTAAACAATGGAGAACAAAATGCCTGGAGACTGGGCAAACTCAATCAAAATGGACAGACTTTGCTTGATTTTGATCCTTGGCATCTTTAACGATTTCATTTGTGTTTATCGCTTATGATGCACGTTTGAAATCAACTGCTTTCATTAATGACGACCTTTAGATTTTTAAGCGAGTAGTGGCTTTCAGCTTCAAATTTGGCTAATGAAACTTTAACAAATTGAGCTGAGCACAACATCTTGAGCCAAGCCTCAGAGTGCTTGACATGGTCCAGTCCACATTTCCACAAGCGAAGCTGATTGTTGTGGTGTCGTGTTGCCTGTCCATGCCCCAGTGGAGCTGGGAGACGCTTGCATGGAATAAACGCTATAGTGGGAAGTGGATATTATTACACCTCAATCAGCACCTTCTGAACACAGACCATAGCACGCATCAGTCTGTCAAACAGCAGGTTAACCCTGGTCTCTGTTTGGGCTCCGGGGGCCATGAAACTGGAATCTGGAAAAGAACATGTATCTTCACTTTCTCTATCTGTCTGTCCTTTCCTCTATAATCAGTTTGGACTTTTGCTGTTCCCATGAGCACTTGATACACTGCAGCGCTAGAGTATCTCCGGGGTAAAGGGAAGAAGGTTTCCACAGTGAAATATGATCCGTTGCAGCAAATGAAACAGGAGTCATTCGAACTGGTTCAGTGGGGTAACCCAAGGCAGGAGAGAACCTGCCCACTGGTACACAAAACTCCAAAAGTAGAGAAGATAAAGAATCTGTTGAACAAAGGCTCTGTGAAATCAAATCTTTGGAAGATGCCATTTTTGTTTCTGTGAGAACACATTTTGATCATTGAATGACTTTTAATAGAAATATGCTTTCATTTTCCAACTGAGCTTGGGTTTTAAGCTTACTCTAAACACAGTTTTTGTGTACTCATCAGCTGTTTTCAAATTTTAACAAGCTAAAGCTACAAATGTGTTGTATATGCTGTTTTTAGCCCTATTCAGACGGGGCCTTTCCAAACAAAATGTGTTTTACACAAAATCATTTTCCGAAATCTCAGACATCCGCATTTGGATCGGGATTTGATTTCTCAGACGAGCAGAGCAACAATAGAGCAATGTCGTCCAGGAGTTTTTTTCTAAATCGAAAAATGGTGGGCACGACACAAGTTCAACACAAGCCTCTGAATTCGTACAGAATTAGATTTCGAACGGCAAGTTTTCTGAAAAGCAGTAGGTCTTTTGCATTGCAGATTCGGGCGGGACTAAAATCACAAAGTACACCTGAGAAATAGACATTTTTCCTGATCAACCCCTGTGAAACTATTCCCGTCTGAATAGGGCTTTATACCTCTTTCTACAACATTCTCAGAAAGCATGGAACATATGTGCAAGCATGGGAATATCTGGGGAAAAAGGAAAACACCTGTAGAACAGGACTGCTGTGGACATTCGGGTAAGACGTTGTCCGGTTGATCCACAATAGTAGATCTCTATGAGAAATACATTTCCCTTTAAACTCACTATCCTCCTCTTCATCCCATAGGCGGCTGTGATGGAGCCGGTGAGCTGATTTGAAAGACAGATACAGAGCAAACCACCTGAAAAAAAGAAAAAAAAAAGTCTTCTTCACTCGTCGCATTCAAAACGTTTTCTTTGTTGGTAAAACTTGTAAATGTACTATCACTCATTTCACTTATTACAGGTTACCAGAAGGCCAGCAAGACCTCGAGGATATCATCTACTCCCAATCCAGAGATGCAGTTGTGTAAAACTATTCCAGCATGTGTGAAAAAATGCTGTAAACAAATAATGCTTTCAGAAATATAAATAATACAATTTAGATCAATATTTGGTGTTACTACCTGCCTTTTCAACCAGTACCATTTCTTATAAGTACACTTGTGCAAAGTAAGGGATTTTTAGGATTATATTAAAGTGCAATAATTCTATCAAATAGGTGCTAATGATCCTCAATCTTAGAAAAAGGTTGAATCCCAGTAATGAACTGAAACAAAAACAGTTGTGTAGGAGGCTTAGAGATTAAGTAAAGAACAGTCAAACTCTGATACAGAGGTGAGGTCCAGCTGTATGCCCAAGTATGCACAAAAAATAGTAACTGGGGTGCAGAAAATGTAGCGGGATCTCTGGAACGATGCAGATGTGAAAATGTGAAATATTTTACTTTTTAGCAGAAAGCCGTTAGTTTATTGAAAGGCAAAAAAAAAATGATTTTAACAGTTATAATTTAGAGTTAAATGATGAAAATAACTGAATAACACTTCTATCTTTGAAAGGATTCTTTACTTACAGCATTTCCAGTTATATATATATATATATATATATATAAATAAGTGATAGTGAGAGAGTCGATGTAAAGTTAAGCCAGAAAATTGAGCCTAAGCTAAATACTATATTTATATGTATATATTTATTTAAATAATTAATTACTTTTCAACAGGTAGATGTTTTATTCAGAAAAAGTGTTCAGACAGAAGAATCTAAAAATGTATTTCATGCACAAACTGAACACATTTCATGCAAGAATTAAACATGTTTTAATTTCACATGTGAATGAATTGTGTTTGTTTCCCATCACTTAATCTTGTTGTATACATGAAAGTGCTGTTAAAGCGGTTTAGTTATTTTGTTTTCACCATTTAAAGGAATGTTTCTGATGTAAGTATTACCATTACATACACCAGATTTCAGACCATGTGTGTTTTAAACGAGTGTAAAGTAACTGACCTCGCTAGAGTCCCCTGAAGCATGATGTTTGACATCTCAGCAGGAGACACGTCGATGAAACGCAGGAAGGAAAAGCAGCTGGCTTCATTGTCAGCTATACAAAACATGCAAACAATCAGAAATAAGTGGGGTTTGCCACTGACAGTCTGAATACAATTGTAGAATAATAAAATAGACTCACTTTTCCTGTGAAACAACGACTGTTGAATGTGTTGAGCAGAGAACGGGGAAAGTAAAGTGTGCTTAAGCCTGGAGAAAGCGACCAGAATGAATGAGAATCAATTAAATAAATACAAACTGAGGTCGTGTTGCGAATCAATGTTTTGAGTGGATTCACATAAACAAATAAAAGGTGTTCTATGTTATATATATTTATCCAAAGTGACTAAGTGGATCTAGCAGCAACAGAAATCCAACATGGTTAGGGAAAAATAGTAAGGACCTGGAATTCAACTCACTTTCTCTTGCTGTGCTCATGTGAGCAGAGGACGCCATGTCGAAACAGAAACTTGGACATAATGAACGGCTTCAAAGACATGTGGAAAGGCGAACGGATCTCGAGACGTTCAAACAGGTCGGGGTGATTGCACACCTGGAAAGATTAAAAAGAGAAGGTCCCAATGACATATAAACTTCTGCAGAAGATCTTCTAATAACTGGGTCTGGAGTTTGAGTGGAAAACAATAGGGTTCCCTTCATAAAAAAGGCAATGGGTTTACTCTAAAGGCCCTAAATTTTTATTTCTGCATCAAGAAGAAGTGAAAAGGATCACAAGAGCTCTGTGTAACAGGATAAACAACTCAACAGAGCGGGTTTCCCATATTTTCTTGTTACCTAAGGTAAAAAGCAATAATCACAGATCAAATATTTTCATATTTGTAACTTTACAAAACATTAAGCAAAAAATACCATTCAAGAAAACACCAGATTTAAAAAATTGTATTGTTTCCAGATTACAACATAGAAACATGTTATAAATATAAACGTTTATTCAGGACGATTGTAGACTTTGTAATACACATAGAAATAAACATGTAACCAGTTAAAAAATGATTAGGCTTCTTGATTTCTTGATAACAGCCTTTAGTCTCCTGCAATAGCTGTCTCAAGCTCCATTAGATTTGTTGGTCTTCTCGCACAAACTCTGAACTTGAGTGTGCACAGATTTTCTATTAAATTCCTGTCTGGGCTTTGAGCAGCACAGTCGGCTCGGGTACTGGTGTTTATGGCAGCATTCTTTGGCCAAAAACCACCCATGAGGGCATTTGACAGACATGTGTTTTGCATAATGTATTGTTTGGGGGCGTATGAATGTCACCATAACAAAGTATGACGAAACCATTTGTCAAAATAATTAGGAAATTCAATAAAAAACAATATCAATACATCACCGATGGTCTTCCCTGGTAGAAAAAAAAGCAAAAAGGGATACCTTTAAGCAAATGATCTTAAAAGATTAAAGTAAACTCATGGTCATGAATTTTAGAATAGTTTCATTTTTGTTTTGTTCTGATTATTCTTTTCATCTGACAGAGCAGCATTGTGAAAATGTACGTGAATGCTGTCTTTTTTTTCTTTCTTCTCAAATTCCTGTATGACAATCTTGCAGCCTTGTACCTTCTATTGAACTCCAGATGGGGAAAACAGATGACTGTTATTTTTCTATATATGAAAAATGCATTTCTTACCAAGTTTCTGTTAATTGTAACAAAATCAACTTTCCAATGTTCATTAAAATCCCAAATGATTGTGTTTATCATATAATAAAAGTTTCTATTGGCATCTGAATAAAGCTGATAAATCCAGGCTGACCTTGCGGAACTGCATGACGAGGTTCATAAGGCTGCTGGTGGTGCTGTGGGCCTGCTGTGCCGTGCCCATCGATGACTGCAACAAGTCTTCGATGGAGATCTTGTTTTTCAGAGCCTGATAAAGCAGCCGCTGCCTACTGGTCAGCTGGCAGTATGTCAAGATCTCAATCTGAAAGGTTCAAGTTTGAACAATTAAACACAATTACATTCACAAGATAAGCTTGAAAAGAGCAACGAAGCTTTAAGTTTGATTCTCACCTTGTCGGAGAGCTCATTCTCCACGTCTTTCTTTATTCGGCGCAGCATAAAGGGCTTCAGGATCATGTGTAGTCGGGAAAGTTGATCTGAAAGGCCAAAACACCACGAAGTGAAAACGGAGCAACATTAAAGGAAGGCATTTACATATATTCAGCAGTTGATGAGATTAAACCAAATTTTATTTGGGTCACAAAAACATAAATTATGAATAATAACAACATACATTGAGATTTATAATTCTTCTCTTTCTCAAAAACAAACAAAAAAAAGGATGCGTCAGTATAGTGTAAGTATCTTATGAACATTACATTTACTGTAACGTTAGCGCTTAAGCTACCGTCAACAGAGACTTCGCAGTACAAAATTCAGTCACAAAATGTATCGTGGAGTTACTGGGAGACATCGCATTTACTTCTCTGAGTGAAGGTTCTTCTAGTTACTTCTGAAACTTCTTTACCTTTTTTACTTCGTTTTGTTGAATGTAATATTTACCAGTAGACAATTATTCATTAATCACATTTTAAATGAGAAACATAAAACGATTCACTAGATTTAAGAGATGACTTAATTCAACATCGGTGCTGCCCCCTAGTGGAAGGATGAAATTACATGATATAAAACAATCCAACTAAACCCTAGTTTTCTTAGCTTTTGCATGTATTTACTCAAAAGTTGTATAGTTTAGAAGTTGGTTGTAACAAGAGAGTAATTTGTCTCTTATTTCGACCATTTCATTGTATTTTAGACATTAAAAAAGGTATAAAAACTAAAGATGTGATCGTTAAAGATAGAAAATAATTTCCAGACGCATATGCTATTCCACGGAAGCTCATCACTCAATTAAAATTGATTTCTTTGTGTTTTTTTCAGACAGAATGAATACTTTGCAGCACAAGTGACTGTTTAAGGTAATTTCATTTATGTTGTTGCCAATTTTGGATTGTTTTTAGATTTGTACGGTTTGTAATAACCCCAGTATTGCCTCATCTTCATCATCATCTTGTATTATTACTATTTTTATTATATTTTTAGGATTTATTATTGCACAACTTCAAAATTGCAATTATTTAATCCCAAAAGTGTTTTGAGGTTGCACAATCTTTTTCCTGATGGACACAAATTACTCAAAATGAACAGTTGCATTTGTTTAAGAATAATCATTTCAAACCAAGTAAGAAGACTTTCCAAAGCAAGAGTTTGAGAAGATTAAACAGAAAAGCAGATTTATTTAATGTAAACATGTAAACATGTTTCAGAGGAGGAGAAAGAATAAGAAAAGCTGAAAAGAAGCAGTCAGCTCTGTGGGAAACAAAAGAGAAACTTTAAATTTAAAGTATGCCGGCATTGTTCCACGGAGATCGGGCAAGCAACACATCAACATTTTCTACTGCTGGAGATATTGTCACTGCAACCAGATCTGTGCTCTCTTCAGGAAATGTGGATAGGTTAATCTTTTTAGCCAAAAACTTGAATAGTTAGTTTTGTTGATATACAAGCTGAAGCTGTTGCTTGTGTTAAAAGTTTTCAGGTCCTAACTAGTTGCAGTATTTCATTTTTTATTTAAAAAATGTGTATTTCTTTATAGAGTGTGATTTATTTAAAATATCACCCAAATGTGTCACTTTTATTTATTTTATTAAAGAATTCTATTGTGTATTGGCAGCTTTTCAAAATAAAGATTTTGTAAGCTCTTATTGTTTTGTACCGAAAATTAACCGAACCGAGCTCTCCAAGACTCTGTACCGAACCGAATACGATTTAGCGTACCGTTACACCCCTACACACTACATATATAAAAAACATTTTACAGACTTGACAGACAACGTACAAAAAACACAAGACATGACTGACTTTCATCGATGGCGGATTTGTTTTCAGCGTGGCTCTCAATGTCCTTGGAGAACCACTCATTGAACTCCTCATGAGAGTCAAACAAGGTTGGCATGATGAAGTGCAGCAGGGCCCACAGCTGAGAGAAACAGCAAAGTCATCAGGTATTTGAACGAACATTGACTCCCCAACGAAGCCCCTCATGAGTACGCTCACCTCTGCCATTGTGTTCTGAATGGGGGTCCCTGTTAGCAGGAGGCGGTTCCTACACTGGAACTGAAGGAGAATCTTCCACCGGACACTAAGCAGAAACACACACAGCTAAAACGACCTCCCAAGCAAACCTAAAGCCAAGGTTAATGGAGAACATAACTCTTAACGTGACACGAATGTAATCCTATGAATCCTACAGGGATTCTCCACAGAGCTCAGAAGCACTTATGTCTTTCATCGATTATGAGGACTTTAAAGACTTAGAAGCTCATGAAAGCAGCTCCAATGCCTTGTCAAGACTCATATTAGGCAATAAATCATGTTCCGAGACAACAGAAGCTGCACGCACATGGGCTGTCATCTCCAGAGAGCTACAAACTCACACTAAGAGCTTGAGAGAATCTCGATCCCAGAAGCGTTACGGTCCAGACAAAGTGTCACTACGCTGATAGTGAGGATGCTAACATGGAAATATTGACACTTGGAGACGGTCTGTAGGCTCTCAGAAGATTTTATTACCATTGAGAAGTGTTTAAGTAGTAATGTAGGACACTGAGAACCAGTGCATTATTTACAAGGTGTGCTGCTGATAAAGAGTCCGTTTGTCTACAAATAATGTGAAGCTTTACTATATAAATGAAGACATTATACAAAGAGGGAAATGCATATTTCACCCCTTGCTTATAGAACAAACAAACCAACAATCTATCTATACTTTTAATGGTTTAGAAAAAACAGCAAAATACATTTGAAAAAACATTTGCCACTTTGTTGTTGGCATTACGGGAGTAATCCTACAGCTCAAAACTAAAATGAGTGAAAAACCCTTTTATTGTTCTTTTCCCTTCAGTGTTGTAATACTGTAAATGTTCAGAGGAAAAAAATGCAATAAAAAAATTCAGCATTGTAAAAGCATTTATAAAATGATTTGATGCAATATAAGTAAAATAAGTATTGGCCACCTCCGCAAAACATGAGAATACTTGTTGGCATAACTCTAAAACTAGTGTAAAGTTGTTTTTGTTCTTTTCTTTTTGTCCCCTTAATGTTTTTTAAAGTACATGTACCAAATACTTTTGTTCTTCAACATACCATTTTAAAACTGACTGACCGATCAACTTTCTGCAATTTTAACCTTGTTTCTGTTCCGGAAATGTGAAAAACATAGTAAGTGCCTTTTTGAGTTCATAAAAATCAAATAATAATCTATAATAAAAGAAAAGCGTTTAGAAATCGAAACTGCTCTGTAGTCTAGTGTCTAAACAAGTCATCCCACTGGTTCATTTCAGTCACACTCTTTCACAGTAAAATGTTCATATACATGATTAATTTCTAAATAGCTGAAGAGTTGATGAAGAGCAAAAAACAATAGTTCAGACACTGTTCATCATCAGCATAACAGAATCTTTCATAATACACAACATTCTTACTGAAATGCCACCCCCTGCTCCACCATGCCGCCCATAAAGTAAAACGTCTTCACTGAAATGTTCTCAGTACCTGGTGCTGCTTTTGAGAGCCTGTGCCTCGTCGAGAACCATGTACTGCCACTTCACCCGCTGGAAATACTTCACATCCTGCACCACCAGCTGATAACTGGTGATCACCACATGAAATGGTGCATTCTGGGTGTAAAGAGTTTTCTGAAATAGACAAAAATAATAGTTTATTTTTATATATGGTTTATTATAATAATATTTAAAAAATGGTTGTAGAGTAAATATTACAAGAAAAACACACCTGGCTCCAAAACTTTCTGATAACTTTTCGATCATGAGGGTTTCCCCAGTACGGCAAAACCTGTGACAAACAACGAGAAGAGATTTCCAATATGAATAAATAAGTTGCTTAACAATTGGTTAAACAACTACAATGCCATGGTTTCTCATTATTTTCACAAACAGAAAACAATACATGCTTCAAATACAGCTGATGTATGGCTAGCAAATATCATTAATGGGATCTCAATACTAGTGATGTAGAGGGAATTAACATTTAGGTTGTCGGTTTTGCAGAAATACGTTATAAAAGGTACAACACTGCCCCCTAACGATGTCCAAAAGAACACCAGAAGTGCAATGAGCTCCCAAACATTTCCTGTCGGCAAAAATATCAAAAGCTAATAAGAGGCATGTTTTCTATTGTTCTGAAAATAAACCCAGTTCAGTGGGTTTATAAAGGGTTTGAGTGGGTGTCATTGAATGAGAGCAGGAGAGTGAGGAGCCCAAGCCCGCAGCTGTTTCCCTGCACAGCTGCAACACTCACCTTGAATCTGGGCACAAAGCGGGAGAACTCCTGATGCCAGTTGTTGAGTGTTGAGGCTGGTGAGATGATCAAGAACGGTCCCCAGATGTTTTCCCTCTGTCCGATCAAGCACAAGAACAGAAAATAAAACCAACAGGTGCAGAAAGTGAGAAAGATTTGCTGTAAAAACAGGAAATAACTGCAGAAAAGGCAAACACGCTTGATGGCTTCCTATGGGCCCACTTTCATGTTACAAAAATCTGTTTTCCTATCGTTTCACAAGCTCTGAGAGCTCCATCGGCAGCAGAGACAGCTGTAGATATCCAATCTAAGCCAAAGAACTGATCTGCCAAGTTAGGGTTTGTTTAAGAAATATACCATTTAAAAACTTCAATATACCATTATATTTTCGCAATAAGATTTAATGTGATCACTTCTACAAGCAAACAATGGTTTCAAATCTTGTAAAATAAAAACTAATAAAATGAGCAGCAATCAATCTGGCAAAAAATAAATACATTTATTTGCAAAAAACGTGAAAAATAATAAGAAATTACCAGGCATCCAATGGAAAAAGTGCAATAATCAAAATGTAAAAGCAAACTGAAATAAACTGTTAATTATAGATACATTGTTCTTCATTTTCGTCCTTTCGTTCCCATACCTTTCATATAAAATAAGTCAATCAATAGTTCTAGCAATATTATGTGAGATGGTGGTACCTTGCACCACTTCCTTTTCATCTCTGGTTCTTAATAGTCGGCTTGTGTTCTCTCTGCGACATCGAGCAAACTGCCAAAGTTGTAAGAAAGCGGCAGAGCCCTATATGGGATTTCTTTAGATACGACAGAGCACAAGTAAGAGTATTGTGCTGGAATCGGGCAAAAACATAAGTGGAACAAGTCTCAGATTTAAAAATGCCATGGATCATATTTTGGGAGCTCACATAGGGATGCCAATACAGAGTATCCTGTTTCTTTTAGTAACATTTTTAACATACAATACGCTTAGTAGTAGCAGCTCAATTAGGTTATGCATGATTCTTATAACAAAAATCTACAATTAAAATCTGCAATTGCAATTGAGGTGTCTTCAAGGTGAGTTTTGACTCGTCATAACATACATGGAAAATATATACAATGTAAATTTGCCAATTCATAAATGTACATTTTTTTTCATATTCACTCAATGGAAAACATTTGCAGGAATCTACAAATGAGTTTTGACTACCCGCAATTGTATTTAAATATGCACTCTACATATATTTTCACAAGGTGGAAGTCTATGACTGTGTCTAGAAATAACCCAGAGATCTTCAAACATAATTTGCACTAGTCAAAAGAAGCTGACCATATGTGTAGATGGTTGTAGATTAACTGTATTTGTCAATCCAGTATCTCACATACAACTCAGAGTACTAAAAGTTAAAAAAAAAAAATGCTAAGAATTAAAGCCCTATTAGAAAAAAATACCAATGTTATATTTATGCAAGTTCATTTTATTTTTAGTAATAAAACTAGAGGAAAAAAAGTGAAAATATGTATTTCTTTATCCAAAATCTCTAGACTCTGTGAGTATATACACAAACAGCTCATATCAGCTTATTTCAGCATAATGTTTGTAACTCTAAGCTACTATAGGTCAATCGGTCTCAGCAGTCGGTACCTCTGCAAGATGAGCCAGTAAAGCAATGCTCTGGACCGTCTTCCCAAGCCCCATCTCATCAGCCAGAATGCCATTGATGCCCTACGACAATTGACATTCAAACAAATCATTACAATATTAAAATATGTGATAGTAACGTTCACAATATTTTATTTACTGTTTATTCAAAAGATGTAATGTGACAGCAAAAATGGGTCATTGTTTCATTATAGCTCATAAAAGTGTGTCTATGTTGCACTGTAAAACATATTGAGAAGTCACCTGTTCATAAAGGTTGGCCAGCCAGTTCATGCCTTTAAGTTGGTAGCCCTTGAGTTTGCCATTAAAGATGGTGGGCTGTGGGATGTCTTCCCCCGCTTGAATGGATGGGTTCGACAAGCTGTAACTCTCACCAAAGCCAGATCCAGACATGCTGGCGGCATGCAGAGAGGCACAGCGACTGTCTTTGGCTTCCTCATCAAACAACCTCGTCTTGAGAAGAAAAGGCAATAATTGTGGTAATAATTCAACTTGAATAAATTTTATTAAAGTGTAAATTCCACTTACTCTAGCCTGGTGGATCTGAAAAGCTTCTTTGGCATTTTTGAGGGCCTGGGACTTGTAAAATTCACTATCTGAAAGAAGCAAACATCAAAATCATGCAATTTTTCGACTGGACGTTTTATTAACTAGGCTCACTTTTTCCAACCCAACAAGAATATCTGGGTCCATTGTCAAAAAAAATCTATTAACTGTTTTACCTGTCGGTACCTGTCAGGGATGCACAGATACCATTTTTTTAAAGACTGAGTACAAGTAGCGATTATTTTTTTCTGGTACATGGAATCTCCTACTTTGAATCCAAAAGTTTAAGAAGGTGGCAAATTTGCCTTTTTTCCTGGTTGGTTGCTCAAAGCTAACATTAGTGCTAGCTCCATGCTCATTTTTGTGTTTTAGCTTCAGATAATTTCACATATTACTTGTATTATAAGTGCTGATTTTTGTACCTCAGATGGATGTGTGCAAATCGTGGTGGTATTTCTTTCAGGGTTTTGCTAATGGGTTCATTCACTGATTTATTCTCATACTCTGTAAATGTGGAAATCTTGGAGCAGGGTCACATATCGGGCCTTTTTGCCGTCAAAAGGCCAATACCAATCTAACACTAATCTTGAAAAATTGGTCTTAGAAAACACACGTTTTACACAAAAACATTCTCACAATCTCAGACATCTACATTGGGATGGGATCTCGGACAAGCAAAGAGTTTGCTGAAAAACACTGGGTCTTTTGCTCTGGAGGTTGTGAGAGAAAAAAAAACAAACAAACATTGCAGATTCGAACAGGACAAAAGAACAAAAAGTACATCTAAACAACAAAAATTACTCTAACAACTCCCTGTGAAACTAGTCCCGACTGAATAGAGCTGTAGTCTACCTCTAAGTGTTCAGAACTTCATAGTAAATTCACGCTACCCATGACATAATTCATTAAAAAGAGTGTCCTACAAGGTGAGTCAACGTTAAACAGCTCCACATTATATTAAAACACAAGATTCATTGATGATTGATACAAAAAAATCAATATGTCCTCACCGTAATCTTCCTGGCCAACATTGACCATAACTCCCCCACCGATGTCGATCTGCTTCTGGGATGAATTGTCATCAAGCTTTTTCAGGATCTCTTCCTGAGTGCCATCTTCTCCGACGTTCTGCTTGCCCCCCATAAAATGTGCGTAGAGCTCTGTCTGGGTGATCAGGAAGTTCAGCTTCCTCTGCTGACGCTTTGCCTGATGGGACAGATGGGATGAAATGTGAGGTTTGTGAAGCACTTCTCAGCTAAATATTTTGAGTTTGTACCTCCCGCATCTCCTCGTCCAGTTTCCGCTGCTCAAGAGCTTCTTTCTCAGCTCGCTTGCGATGTTCCTTCTCCACCTTTTCATACTTCTTCCAATACAACAACATTTCTTTGGTGAGGCGTCGGGCCCGAGGTAAGGTCTCTTTGCAGTTCTTCTGCGCTTGGATGGCTGCCCTCCTCACCTCACGCATACACTGATGTGCTAACTGGAAAAAGACACACACATTCAAAAATACTGATTCTAAAATTCTAAACTAGACTTTTATGAAAGGAAATGCTTAATACATGAAAGGCTACAAAACATTTGTGTTTCAGGCAAAAAATGTACTTGTTACAGGCAATAATAACAATTTTAAGTTTGACGAGAATATTGGAAAACAATATAATTGGGTCATTGAGCTTAACGATTGAGAGTCTTGTGAGGTCATAAAGGTTTACAAGGACCTGAGCCACCAGTTGATAAAATTTTTTTAAAAAGAATGTACGGTTTTTTCATACTTTACAAGAACGTTTAGCAAATATATGATTAGTTGGTTTTAAGGAAAAAAGGAAAGAACAGAGATAGACAGCTGAGTTTTTTTTAAACACTCGTTTCAAAAAGTCTCGATTTAAACACATACAATTTCTAAACCGCATAAGGCTGGAACTGTATCTGTTAATTTTTTTCAATTTTTTACACAAATAAATATGAAATCGCAATATTTGTTTTAAAAAAAAACGCATTATGATTATTTGGTCCATATTGCACGGCCCTATATCAAATCAAATTTTGTTTCGAGGGCTGATGATGTTTGCAAACATTACAAATAAACATTTCCCTCACTAGGTACATCTAGATAAAAAAATGTATTACAACAAAATTATTACCTTTCTAGCATTGGTTGAAACAAAGTTTCTTGCAGAAACCTTCTGTTTAAATGCCTGAAATGACACAAAAACAACACAATAAAAGTCAGGAACAGAAGATGAAACATACAAACATGTGCTTCACAAAACATGCCTCTACCTTTGGGATTTCCTTTTTGGCAATGGTAAGCCAGACCTTTCGTCTTCGTGCATTGAGCTGTTCAATGGATAAGTGCTTCTTTTTGATAATAGGAAGAGGTGCATCATGGGAAAACTTTGCAAATACTTTAGTAACGTGCTGCCGGCCTTCCATCGAAAACTCCTCCATCCGCTTCTTTTTCTTTTTCATCTTTTTTAACTTGACTACAGGTGAAAGATGAGCAGTTACACAAGGAAACATCATCTTCCACATTCATCTCCAATAACAGAACATTCCCTTACCCTTACATTTCTTCTCATCCTTGATCTTCTTTTTCTTGATGCCCAAGAGGTGGCGCTGCTGCTCATAGAAAGGATCATGAGCAGACAGGAGGCCCACGCTGTAGTGCTGAAAGTGCTGCAGCTGTCAACATAGGAGCACATTACTAACGGTTTGCTTCTGTTGGTTCAGCAGAAGTGGTGGGTTACCTCTCTGTCTGAGTGGAACTTGCTCTGGTGAAGTCTGGTGAACTTGTGCAGGCGAAGCATGTCCTGGAGCTCATCCTGCGTCATTGTGAAATCAGAATCATCCGAGTCTGTGTCTGAATCTGTCGTGTCATCACTTAACAAGATGCCCTGCAATTCAAAATCAGGTTTGTACAACAGCTAGATTTGGTCAGGTTCACGGGCTTTATACCGGTACATTTCCCAAAGGGTAAAGTTCATGTCCCCAGTCCATTTTACACTCACATTTACTCCGAAAGGGAACTTAAGAGTCGTCTTTTAACCAAAAACATGCATGAAATGCTTGAAAACATTGGTTGAACAAGCAGAAACACAACTATATGAAAGTATTATTGACAAAGAAAAATTTTAAAAGTACTAGTGCGTGTACCAAAAAGTTTGAAAAACGAGAGAAAGCACATTTATTTACATAATTTAAAAAAAGGCAAAACATGTATGTTACATTAAGAGTTAAATACACACATGAAACGCCTTTGTTTAAATTTGTAGAATTTCAAATTTCCCACCTCCCCAATAAAAAAAAACAATACTTTTTAATAATATTACAATATTATGTTTACAAAATGGACCTTACTTAACAAGTACTTAAGCCACTAAGTAACTATAATTTTTTTCTGGAGATTGCTTAAAAATGTACATTTAAATAAACAAAAAAAATGTTCAAACCTCTTGTTTTTTTACTGTTCCATCAACTCATAGACAAGTTAAAATTCTAAACGCTCTTTGGATTCCCTGTGCATGAACCATTTAAAAGTATTTTCAAATAATTATCTTCAAAATAAAAGCCTCACAAGCACTATTATTTTTATCTATACATACCTTCAGCCATTTCCTGCTTTTCTTCAGTTTGGAGAAGTTATATAGACTTGCCTTGTCAGCTTTGTGCTCTGTGGATCAGAGATATCAGTTAAGAAACTAAAGCTGACGTCAGACCAACACACATCTTTGACTGACATTTTTGTGATGGCACAAACTAGAAGATCCCTGAATAGCATTATGTACCACTGTTCACCTGATATTTTCACCCATCTGGATTAGTGCAGTCTGCTAAACAATGGTTTGTGCTGTTGTTGGGTGTAAAAATGCACAAACCAGTAGACATTTGCTTACTGGGGACATGTCATGGAAGTAGGTGGGATCAGATTCAAAAATCTAAGATCCAGACTTTTTTTTGATGATAGTAGAGTTATGAAATCATCGTTGGCATTTTACATTAACAAGCACCCTAAAGCAACATATAATCTTACAGAACCATCTCCACTTTGACACAGAGCATATGTATTTATATATCTACCTTGCAGAAGAGCTCCATTGAGCGTGCCGCACTCACTCTCTCCACCTCTGGAGGAGCTCTTGATCTCATCCTGAGGGTCAATGTGCTCTTTTTTCACTTCCAGCAAAGGGTTAGTAGAGGCCAAAGATCCCTCACCGAAACCATCATCGCTGTCATCACTGTAATAGAGAAAAAAAACGTTATAAATAAATTCATAAATTGCACCCATATATAAATAGTTGTGAATTAAAAAATCTGTAATATTTACAATTCTATGAACTTATGACCCTGTGTGAGCGAAAGCATTACTACAGAAAGCCTAGCTAGCTAATAGCTTCTCTAATAAAAATGATTTGAATATATATATCTGTCCACATACATCACTTTAATATTCCAGACAAATCCTTATGAATACTTTCCTGGTGTTAGGAAAATCTAATTTCTGGCCGAATTTCAATATCCACTGAAACTGGTCATCCATAGCGATCGTAATCTTCAGAATAACTCACAGTTCTGCACTTTTCCGTATTAAACAGAGCCATTTTAACAACTATTTTGCCACTCATGGAACAGTGGTAAAGTCATGTCGAGGCATACCCTCTATTAGGTGGATGGAGGAAGTGGTATCAACTTTTTTGAAGCTGTTCTAAAAACTGTCAGTATTTTTGTTTTGTCATACATAAGACAAATCATTGCAGGCATCAGTTAAAGAGATACGAAAGTATAAAGTTAAATTAAAGTCCTAATTACCTCAAACTCTGGGGTGTGCCCCAGGGTTCAGTTCTGGTTCCCCTGCTATTTATCATCTATCTTCTTACACTTTGTTATATTTTTCGCAAACACCAAGTCCATTTTCATTGTTACGCAGATGATACCCAGCTTTACCGATTAACCAAACCAAAGCTCAAACTCCCACCTTCATCCCTTACCAACTGCTTTTCAGATATGAAATCCAGGTTCACTTCAAATTTGCTGAAATTAAACAATAATAAAACTGAACTTCTTCTCATAGGTGCACGATCCACTATAAACACATAACTTTTCTATCGGCACAGATGCTTCTTTCATACCCCCCATACCCATTCATTCACTGCACAAGTTAATAATTTCAGCCGGACCCCCCCTGTCCTTCTTGTCACCATGGGGAGCAGAGTCTTCAGCCACATTACTCGTCCGCTTTGGAATTCTCATCCTCCTGATCTCCGTTCTCTAAACTCTCCTTTATAATTGAAAAAGCCTTCTCCCTTTAACAGCACTTCTTTTTTTTGATTGTATTGTATTCAATTTACTTTTACATTGTGTTTTTATTTGAACTGAATGTCCTTGTACGGTGACCTTGAGTGTCAAGAAAGGCACCTTTAAATAAAACGCATTATTATATTATTATTAAAATTAAACATAAGGACAGTTAAGAACCTTATTTGACAAAGAAAAGCAAAAAATGTGTAAATGTGTCAGTAATGTCTCAGAATTAGGTGTAGAAACGATCATAGATTAGGCTGAAGGAAAGAAGGCTGAAATTAATTACCTGGAAATGTTTTGGTTAAAAACAGTTGCAGTCTGCCTTAAAAAGCTGTCTAGCCGGAGAGATCGTTCCAGGTACTGGAGGTGAAGCGGTTTGGCCAATTTTGAGCATGTGGCGTCCCCCACGCCATCCGGCTCTAAGGCCATAGGTAGAATTTATACTCCCGATGGAGTCCAATCACTGCAAATACAAAAGTTTGCATGTTAGATCTAAATAGTACTGAGTATTACGAGTAAATATTCAGTTATGGTAAAATATTTCAAACCTTCGGAGAGTGAGATTTCATTTCACTATGAAAAATGTGTCTGAAAGAGAAAAGTAGAATTCTATTTAAGGAAAGTAATGCATAGAATCATTCATTTGTAGCTTTACTGATATTTTTCCATTATCACTAAGAGGTTTCACCTCTGTAGGGCAGCAGAGGTCCTCGTCTATCTTTGCGCTTTACATCTGCATGTACATGCTCCAGAACTCAATGAAAGAAAGATTATTTCTTACCATCAGCATTTTACAGGTTTCTTACCTGTCTGCAGTTAAATATATTAATTTGGCAAGATCAAAATCCAGACAAGTTTCCCATTATTTTATCGCAATGTCTAATCAAACAATAACTGCCATAGTTTTATCGATGTGGGCCTTTTTTCTACTACAAATAATTTTGCTAATTACATAGAGGGCCTTTATATCCTGTATATAAAAGAAATATATTGCTGATCATATTTGGTGATTTGAAATGAACACCCCCATTTGCCAATTTTCACAGATATTTGTGAAAGGTTCCATATGCCACACTCTATTCAGTTAATAACCTCAAAGCACCTTTTGCCCAAAAGATGACCATAGATGCCTTCCACAAGAAGGTCAAAACACAAAAGGTCATTTCATAAGAAGGATACTGTTCACAGAGCTCTTTAATATAACACAATAATATAGAGGCAAAGTATAAAAAAAGTGTACAAACAAACAAGATAACCCCACCCTGGAGAGGACTGTGAAACAAAACCACAATTAAAACATGGAGGAGATTCATAAAGAGTGAACTGCAGCTTCAGGGGCCATTGTGGACAGACATATGCAATACATAGGTTTCAGACGTCTCATTCCTTTTGTCAAGCCTCTCATGAACGCAAGACTATCAGAAGCGCCTTGCCTGTGCTGAGGAGAAACAGGACTGGTCTGCTACAGAGTGGTCCAAAGTTATGTTCTCTGATGAAAGTACATTTTTCAAATTTTTTGGAATCGAGGTCCGACAGTCTAGAGGAAGAGAGGACAGGCACAGAGTGAATGTTACTTGAAGTCCCTCTTACACTTTCCAAAGTCTGTGATGGTTTGGGGGGGGGGCATGTCATCCGCTGATGTTGGTCCACTGTATTTTCTGAGGTCCAAGGGCAATGCAGCCATTTTCCAAGTAGGTTTAGAGTGCATTATAGATTCTACTGCTGACCACCTTATGGAGATTCAGATTTCATTTTTCAATCAGTACCGGTCAAACTCTATTGACCTTAACACTATAGAAAATCAAACTGCCACAGACTGATCAACACAAGGTCAAGCCACATCACATAAAAGGAGCCGCACCTAAGTATTGAGTGCTGTACATGCTCATACTTTTCATGATGATACTTTTTAGTTGGCCAGCATTTCTAATGCACCACCAACTGCAATACCCTTCATCAGCAGTATGTTGTACCATCTTCTTTAATGCATAAGTGGAGCATATGAAAAAAAAAGGTAATGTATAGTTACAAAGTTGCATTATTTCATGATTTGAGGGATACTTAAACAGATATGGTTCCAGAGCTAGACTGAACTTTACAACAGGGTATTTGAAAAAGAAAGGTGAAGTTGGAGATTGGACATTTGTTTTCCAGGATACCGGTTATCCTGGATAATGTCAACCTCAATTATTCAGTTTCAACTTCAAAAAACTATTGAGGCAATAATTTGTGCATCTTATTCATGTCAAAGTATCTTTGTGTGTGAACCACTGGGGTGGATTAAAGAAAACGAAATACAACGCTGCATTCTAGTAAACAAATACAGAATTACAACTCAAAACTCCTTGAGAATCGGCAGACAACAGATGGGAGTTCAAATGGACAGCAACAACTCAGTGAAGAAAACATTTAAGTGAAGGCATCACACATTTTGTAACAGACCAGTGCCCTTCTGACAGTTTATTGTTTGCACCAATATGTCTTTACCATGTGGTTACACAATCTTGAACACAATATAATATCATTAGACAATAATTATATGGTAAAACATTACAGGCCACAAACAAATTTGACTCACACATATTTTATTGTTTGTTTATTATGTAGTGTTTCGAGTTCAACTGTAGCAGCAGTGTCGTGTTGGTATAACGATTAAATAGGTCCCAAAAACAAGAGAACTTCATAAGAAGTTGACCACCAAGAACCACCATATACAGAAGTCTGAATGACATGACATCAAGCCATTCCTGAACCAAACACACCATCAGAAGCATCTCTGCCAGGAGAAAAGCTACTGGTCTTTTACATATTGGTCCTAAGACCTCATTTCAGATGAAAGATAATTTGTCTCAAAATCTACAGGAAGAGGCACAGAAATTGCAGTGATCATCTGCTGGTGCGGGTCCATTGTCTTTTATGAAGTACACAATCTAAGCAGCTGTCTACCAGGAAATTTTAGAGAACTTCATGCTTCATGTGCCGAAGTTTAGTAGCCTTTCAATCAAAACACCCCATGAAAAACTCATGAGCTATTGTCAATAGAAAGATGAGGGAACAGATTGCAGGATATGAACACCAGCTGAGGGCCAATATCAAGGCAACTTGAGCTACCATAACACTTTCACCATCAACGCGTTTATAGCTAGTTTTCATGCAGCATGTCCAAATCTAGCTCAAGATTTGGGAAAATCGCTGAGAATGCTGGTACATTTTCCACTGACTTAACATGAGGTCAAACTACCATTGGGTCAAAACTGTAACTCAAGCTCAGAACCTCATAGAAACTTTAAACAGTCCGCACTTGTGTATTAGAACATAACAACCACTGAGCAAAAGTATTTGAACTCTCAAAGGAGATAAAGTCTTACTTAATAATGTTAATTGGCACCAAAATATCTTCAAGATGAAACATTTGCAGCTCCCTAGCAACCAAACTGTTTCCCTAGCAACCAGATTTTCTGAAATCTGTGTCAGCTTTGCTCAATGAGAAAAACATGGGGGTTGATTTAAGTAAGGGAACATTTCATAACATCCCAGACCCCTAACAACCAGACTGTTTACCATAACAACCACCTTGGCACATAACTATCGCAGCTAAGGAAAGTGACAGACACAAGGGTTGGTTTATATCACTCACATTGGCACGAGGAACTTGTATGATGTCACTAACTCCTCCATAGCAACAAAAAAATTCTACGCTAGCAACCAACATCAACTCATGTGTACAAACTTTAGCTCTTTATAACAATAATAACTGGTATTTTTGATTGAGTGGAGTGACGTTCTTCATCAAAGATGATTTATTTAAAATGATAAAAAAGGACATTACTTAAAAATAACTAAATAATCACCACATTGCAAATAGTGCACAAGGCTGTATCTTCTGCATTTACCGGTTGCGGTGCCAACAGTAAACCAAATACTCTCAAAATAATTGTTGGATAAATCTGACTATTACCTGGTCAATTGTAAACAGCTAATAGATTCAGGTGAGAAAACAGATAGCTTAACTGTTCAAGTTTGATTTGTACTCTTGGGGCATTTCAGTACAGTTGAGATAAAGTCAAAGGTACTGTTTGACACAAAGAGGAACTGCACAGCGCTTTAAGTGTCGTGATAACTCCTGACAAAACACGTTTAGCTTTCCACAATGTTATCGACATGTTGGTGTTTTAAATCGCTTATAGTTGGCAATGGCATAGCTAACGTTAGCTCACCCAGTTGAGTCTGTGGTGCTAATGCTAAACCCTTCAGCGTTCAACTGTTAATCTAAATCCAGGATTACTGTATATGCTGCTAGTTAGCAATATTGCTATAAAATGTTGTGTCGTGACCAGGACAACAGTGCTTTCCTGAAATTTGCAAACGAATGCTAAGGATTTCTAGCTCATATGGAGAGATGTTAGCACATGACTTTTTGGGTTGATCTAATATCTTCGGAAAATATTTAGAATGATTGAAATGGGTTCTGTCTCTTTAAGGCCACCTCCTCATTGTCAAATGAAATATTGGGAGATGCAATTTTAAATTGGTTAAGAACTATGTGGCCTTCTTCCACGAGGTCAAACACCATCTGGCTGAGCTCATGCCCCTGCGCCGTGAGAGTCGAGGACACAAGCGAATCGACGATTCCCATATTCTAAATCTATCTCCCTCCCGGCCATCTTCCCCCTTGCTACCCCGCCACTTTCCTCATAAACGCTAGCTCACCTTGTCCCCGTGTCCGCAGTTTTAGCTTTGTCTCTGCTGCAGCCGAGTCACAGCTCCCCGTCTCCAAAATGGCGGTTGTGAGTAAGGAGAGAGACCGTGAGTCGGTTACAGCAGAGAGGCGGCCACTTTCAGTAACTGAGAGAGTACGGACACGGCGCCATGGCGAGGACAGAATGGGGAACAGGCATACCAATCAACTATAGAGTGAGAGCTACAATCATCTTGACGTTCTAAGGCACTATAGTGAAAAAAATGAAGCATAAATAAAGTTAAATATTAGTATAATATGTCAATAATAAGAATTACAACAGCCTTGAATTAATCGACTTTTATTGAACGCAAAATCGTACGCTTCGGAATTCTACTGATTGTGTCTAGAAAAACCGAGCAATGCCGAAGATCTAATGACGTACACTTTCCGAAAATACCGACAAAATATCGCGTGATTTGGACTGGACTTCAAATTATTCAGACTTGTACTAAGTCAAATACCAAAACAAAATCAATCTAATTGTGGGGAAAAAAAGAATATTGGATAACACCCTGCTTACCACCGTTTTTGAATTTCTTGTTAAGTTTTTTTTTAATAACATTAAGCTCAAAATTCAAGTGTTCAATGCTCTTGTATATCCCCTATTATTACTGTTTTACACCCCTGTAACAACTTAAAAATTGTGTCAAATAAAACTTTGCTCTATCTTGGTTTTTCTTTTTAGTATTATTTATTTTTTTACAGCACACATAAAATACTCATAATGCATTCGCAAAAGAAAAGCAAATGTACAATAAATTTTAATGGTGGCCACTGTCTAAAGAATATTAAATATACATGAGTGTATCATCCAAGCAAAGAAATCCATTCATACATTACATTTCTGTCAACAGAATTGTTATAATGCATTCATTCAGCAAATATGATGTTGCATATGCTACAACAAGGAAACAATGCACATTTAGTAACAAGTACACCATATTTGCCAGGTGAATCATGGATAAACGGTGATGCTCCCAATTGGTCTCATTTGTAAGTGTCCTTCAGAGCCAACTGGACATCTCTTGATCAAACTTCTGTGGGTCAATAAAAGGCTTGTCGATTGACTTAATCATCAGCTCACCACAGTATACACACTCACATGCAATGATGTCATCGATATCTGACTTGATCTGCTCTCTGCTTCCCTGGCCTTTGCCCAGACTCACTGTGTCCTCCTCTCTGGGCCTGTGCCTAGACTTGGAGGTCTGTGCAGTGGCTGCCAACTTCTTCTGCAGCTCCTCAAGCTTATTATGCTTAAAGACAGAAAGGTGAGGTATGACTTCCTGTAAAAGGCAATCATAATGAAACATATGTCCACATAGAAATAGATAAAACGGTCTGTTGAGCAAGGGGAAATCACAGGTGGCACATTTTTCCTGAGACTCCACCACACCGTATTTGTTGCGCATCTCCTGCATGTCTTCACGAATTCGTTTTGCACTTTCTGTGGCCTCCTCCATTTCTTGTTTGAGCTCTTCAATGTGTTTATTGTATTCTTTCAATGAGATGCAAATAGCTTCCTTAAAGTGGTCTATTGTGACAAAGTCGGGAAAGAAAGGCAGGATGTCCTCGATCTTAAGTAGGTTACAACTAGACAGGCAGTTCATGGCCTTCTTGACGTCCTTCTCCTCTTGAACAACATGGCAAGCGATCTTCAGCCACAGCTTCTTCCTCAGCTCTTCATCGTCCTCTGGAAGGTCGGCACAAGACTTGGCCAAATCTACATCCACCTAAAGGGATAAACGCAACCGATTTTATTTAATTCCTTTTGTCAATGATTGTAAACACTATTATTTTAACTATTACTTAAAACAGAACATCTTTAAAACCATATATGGAGTTAATAACTTCTGTCAAACAGTACCCTTCTGTTCAACGTTAGCTGAAGACCTCATACCGCAGATTCATTACCCAGATAGATGATTCATTAAGCCCTACGATGGACTGGCGACCTGTCCAGGGTGTACCCCCGCCTCTCGCCCAATGTGCACTAAAAATAGGCACCACCAGACCCCCGTGACGACAAAATGATTCATTAATATTATTATATTCCCATTTCTAAATAGCCAACTTGATTGTTCAGTTTCCAATTTCTGCATTTTTATTAACCAAAAGAAAGATTTTCTATGAGTTTCACCCCAGGTCTGATGTAAGACTTCACTGGTGGTTGAATCAAAGTTATTTGTCACTTTTCGCGCACACAGCGAACATTTTTGTCTAGAATGCTAGTATACGTTCCATCCACAATGGACTATGACCTCTTTTCATTCATGTGTGTAGAAATGTTTTTGTAGTTCTAAATTTGTCCATAAAGTGGCAGCACTGAACTAGGTCATTGTTTTTTATTTAAGTTAATGTCAGATTTTTTAGAGTACTTTAACAAGCCTACAACATTACTTACTTTAACAACAAAAAAAAAGTGTACAAGTGGCCGCTACGCGTTTGGGTGTCTAACGTGCAAAAGAAAAGCTTTAGAAAATGATATTTGTGCATAAATCCATACTGCTTCTCAAAAATAAATAATGCAGTACTGGCAACCACATAATGACTATGGGGCTGTTCACATTTGCCATCTTTTGAGCGCTAAAAGCAGCTATTTTCAATGTATCTGCACTGTTTGTGTGCTTATAATGGAAGCAACACTCATTTTCCGAACCACATCCCCCCCACACATTGAGTTGAAACATTTAAAGTTTTCAGAATGGCTCAAACGCAACATGGTTCTTGTGACTAGAATCAACCAATCAGTTTTTTGTTTCTTTTATTTTTTTCCAGAAAAATCGAAGAGCAGCTTATCATTGCGATACATAGGCCTATCACAACAACAATTTTGTTTGTTTAAGTAGATTTTGTCAGATTAATTGCCACAAAATTAATTGTGTTAATATTTCAATACTGTTTTTGAAGGGTTTCCAACTACAAAAATGTTAATAAGGCCATAAAATGCACCCATATAGAGTTAACACTGGTTTTGGAAGACATTTTTTTCTGACTTTTCAACCATATTTATTTGCGAGTGTGTGCCATGTTGCATTGAAGTTATGGTGGTCTGTTGATAAGTGGAGACGGGCTCGTGAGTAGTTCAACACAATCATTGGGTTTAAACCCAAAGCGCACACAACAGATTACTGACCCAACATTTAAATGACAAATAATTGCAGTCAGAATATCATAACTAAATATCTATACCGAGCTCTCACCAGGCCTAGCGGTATAGATATCCTGAACTTTATATTCACCAAGGCCTTAGTTTGATTCAAGCAACAATGCAAATCCAAACATAAGCTTGGTATAACAGCTTAGCAAAGAGAGACGCCTCCAGGGAGCTACCACCTGGGGTTTTTGGAGAAAGAAGAAGACATGTTTTAAAGGAAAAATGTGAATTAAGCTTTTCTTTAGCAGTACATACTTTTAAAGCAAGATCCACAGCTTCCTCGTAGAGCTCCATGATCTTGTAAACCAGGACGCAAGCCTGCAGGTAGCCATGCTCAGAACAAAGGCGTAAGGCATACTTCAAGTCGTAATGAATGTCAGAGACGTGGGTCCCTGCTTGTTCCAGGTACCACAGCAGGGCATCTGGTTTGTGCTTGGCATAAAGTGAGAGTAAGTAATTGTGAATGGCCTCATCTTTGACGTCCAGCTCATAAACACAGAACTCCATGTAGCGGATGGTCTCGTTTATCTGCTGCATGCTGCCCATCTGGCTGTAGTTCACAAGTGCTGGGATCAGATTCTTTGGATCCAACCTATTTCCCATCTGAATCCATGCATCAACCACCTTTTTGGGGATGTGTTGCATGAGGACTGGGGAGAACTTGTAGAAGAGCTTATCGTCACAGTGTTTGGAGAGAACTTCTAACGCTGCACTGTAGTCGTCGTGCTGGCAGTAATGGGAGATCACACGCTCATAATCTTGCATGATGACTGAGAAATACACCATGTTGTCTACATCACCATGACTAGCGAGCAGGTCATATATAGTGGTGCGGTTGTTATAGAAGCAATCTTTATGTTTGGGGCTTTTGAGAAAGGTACGGAACTCTTCACGGGTCTCCTGGAAAAGCTGCTGCTTGACTTCATCGGTCTCCAGCTGACCAAGCCGGTTCAGATAGAGTTCGGTCAGCCAGGTAACCAACAGGGTGATCTGAGTTCTCTCACTGGGCTTGAGGCTGACAAGCTTCTTGATCAGAAACTCTTTCAAGGCCTCCTCCTGCTTTGCCTCGATGAACTTCAGAGCGATCTCCTCAAAGTAGTTTTGTGTGAGAGCATAGCATTTGGCGCTCTCCAGGTAGCGCTTGTTCTGGAAGCAGTGTTCCGCTTCTTTAACGAGCACCATGTCTAGGCACTCTGGTCGATCCTTGCAGTATTCTTTAGCCAAATCAAACTTATTCACATTCATGTACATCTGCCAAACATCTCGTGCCTCTTTTTGGATGTGGTAGCGAAACACTGCCCTTTCTGTGTAGATCCACACAAGTCCTGTGACAGGGTCTTTGATCATCTTTTTTAAAGTTCCAAATTTTTCTGGAAACACATCTTCATGCACCACCTGCCCATTGAGAGTGCAGATACCGCGGACACGGTCAGGGAGGAGAAGTAGGAAGTGAAACTGGGTGAGAACAATAGAGATGGGTTTAACAACATTTAAATCAATGTCTTGTGTGTAATCCCAAACTTGAACATCGCTCAGTAAAGTGTCGGGCCTGATGTAGTCTAGCTGTCCATACAAAACTCCATTGCCCATCATCCATGCGAAAGCCTTGGGGCGACTGCGCAGTTTAGATGTGTAAAAGGTAATTTCACTGTAGCCCATATTGGCAGGGAATTCCTGGAAGCTGGGTAAGTGTTCCTGGTTTTGAGAAAAGATGGAGCTGAAACCCTGTTGCTCTGATCCATCAGCCAGCTTTCCTACAAACTGGAAGAGTCGCTTCCGGGTGGTTGCAATGATAAAGTACTTGGTTTCCAAACCCCGTTCAACCTCAAGGCAACACACTGGAGCTGGTCTACCATCCTCCTCCAAGGAATGAACTTGTCGAAAGTACTGGTCTGGATTGGTGTTGAACAGAGTGCCCTCTGAAGCAGAGATCTCAGCCTCAAAGATGATTCCCTGGCTAGTGCCAACAAGTATCGGACCAGTGTTAATCTCAGTGCCGATTATTTTGTTCCAACCTATGCTTTCAATCAGATGGCCTCGCCAACGTGAGAGACTTCTGACTTTCTGAGTGTTTCTGTTAAGGTAAACACATTCATTTGTGTTGAGGCAGATGACTAAATGTGAACCTGTAAGACAAAAAAACACAAATTTACAGACCTCATTTAAAAATAAGTGTGTTCATGTGGTTTAGCAATTTTTTTGAATGAAGGGGAAGGGCTAAGACTAGGGAAGGCCTTAACCACAAAGCCTTAAAAACAAAGGGCTAAAGGCCTCTACACACCAGTCCGAATTGAGATTCACACAAATCGTCAGATGGCTTCTCAGTTGGGTGCTCTTAGTCCGTGTCAAGAAAATATTTATGAAAAGATGCAGTTTGCGGTACAACAGATGCTCACCGCACCAAACGGGGGAAAAGGAAAGAAGAACAGCAAGAAAAAGACAACAACAGAGAGGAATTCGAAAACACATCATGGAGGTTGAACGGTTTATTCTGTTTGTGGCTTTGATGATTTGTGGTGAGCCATTTGTTTCCTCTACAAATCGCTATGAAAATGTGGGATGAGCTCCACCGAGTGGCTCTTCATATACCAGCTTTCATTGGTCATTCACCTTGCGAAAGACGTATCCGATATGTCACTCCAAAACTTCTGTCCAATGCGTGAAGTGTCGTTGGCGCCCATGGTTTAAAATGCCCGTGTTGTCGCACAAAACTTCTCAACTAAAATTGGGCTCATTCTGTAGAGGCCTTTAGATTCAAATGTTTTTATGCTAAAAGGATAGATAAGAAAGACTTGCGTATGGCACATATGTTTAGGTTTACAATATTAAAAACTACTAGAAGTGGTCAATTAGCTGTTCCTTCAGAATCATTTGGCTGATGTATACGGCTTTGTAAGGGTGTCCCTTTTCATAAGTTTGTATTTTCAGCCCTTCAGTAGGGCTGGGGGAAAGGCAAAGGGGTATGGGTAGGTGAGAGAACTGGAACTCAGCCTTAATGTTAAAGGGGGATCAAAAACCCAATTCTTAAAAAAACCTCTCCACTGTGATTAATCTTTACTCCCTACAGCTACAGCTACGTTAGATATAATATACTTCTATTGCAGTCTGTACCCTTTATCTGTACTTTGATTGCTCACAGGTATCTTGTTGAGCTCGCTGATTAGCCAGAAAGAATCATCACACATTAACAGTGTGTGACAAAAAACTGGTACAACATAGCCAATAACTATACCACTAAAAATAATGGACTGAAAAAAACCCAATCTCCGTTGTTCTGTGCACTCATCGTTGTGCATTTCTTGTTACTTTGGTATGGGGCGGTGCATTTCTGTCACATTCACGCAATGATGTCACCAAGTGGAACTAGAAGAATGTATTGAGGCGATGCATCCTAAGTGACACTCAGAGCCGATACTGGAAGTCTGTGAAAAGGCAAACTTGGCCATGCCGAGCCAGTTCGTGCTGTAACTAAAATCTGAATAATATTTGTGACATCCCAGACTTACCAATCTGAAGACATTTTAGGGTTTAAAGATTTCTTGCCATTAACAAAATACTTTCATGGAACATGTGCTTTTCATCTGTCCCCTTTTCAATTTGTGATTAAGATCAATCTGATAAACACAACACATATATAACGGGACTGTAAAGTAGTTTTTGACCCAATCAGAGATAATTGTTGACGCCGAGTTATAAACATTACGAGCAATAAGCCTAATACCCCTTCATTGCAGTGTGTGTGTGCTTGATTTTTATCAGTAGAAATGCTCATGGAAAAAATAACTAGGATTATCGGTGGAAAAAACTGAGTCCAGTGAAAAATTCTGAAAGTGAAACATACTTTTGAAACTAGTTAACTCAAACAAAACAGCGTAAATATTATAAGGTTAAGTGTTGGCACTAGTTTAAAGAGAAATCTAATCAGAGCATGTACCTGTGTCTAAAAGATAGCTTTAATGCTTAGAAAATTAATGCTTAGAAAATACCTGTCGGATCCAGGAAAAGTCTGTGGACTTTGCAGTCATCCTTTCTTCCCAGTTCAATCTGATTCAGCTGATCAGGTTTTCCGAGATCAATCCTGAAGCAGAATTTGCATGACAACACATTACAACCTTTAAATCTGCTTTGCCATTTTGCTTGCCTCTGAAAACGCCATTAAAAGCAATTAAGTGTATATTTTAACGTATGTAAGGCCATCCTTAAAACATGTGCAAGACTGACAACACAAAACAGCAGATTTTGTTATTTGGATACACAGATTACCTACATTTCAAAGAGAATTGTCAACATCCTCATCCCTCAGAACAGTTTAAGCACACAATGAGCCACTCATTGCCTGAATAATCTAATCAAGCAATGCAAATTAACTGCAAAATCGTCCAGTTAACCACAGGAGAACCATCGAAGTTCACATCACCTCAGCAAGGTGTCTTTCCCTAGACTCATGCATAGCTGGTTATTGCACACCGAGAAGTGGTTGATCTTTTCCGGAGGCGAGAAATCGATCCGCTGTTTGGTGAAAATGGGTTTCTCTTCCTCCAACCTTACATTTACGAACCCTGCGAACAGTTCGATGTGAAACTAACATAAGCGCAACTAATGGCTTAATGAAGACATATATGAGGTTAATGTTACCTGAGTGAGGGATGCCGATGTTAGCCGCGGACAAACGACTGTGTTGACGGATGTTCTGAGAATCTTCATACTGATCAAGAATCGATGCCATTGCAAACTATCGGCTATTCACAAAACCATGGGATGTACAATAAAGACTGAACATATGTATACAATTCACGTAACGTTAAAGAAGTATTACATTTCCCCTACCTGTCACTCACAGACAGCTAGCATAGGAGCTAACTGTCCTATTCTGAAGATGTTTACTGCTAAAGACCGAGTTGAGTTGTATTTAAATTGGAATTGAAATGTAATTAAAACCAAACGTAGACGTATACTTCGTAAAATCGTTTATAAATACAAAAATGGACGAGTTGTGTTGTGCGCGCTGCTGCTTTGGTCAGCTGATGAGTGTCATGTGGTCTTGTGACAAGTTCCCTGCTGTTCTTTTTCTGTCCATGTAGCGGCGCTGTTTATTAAACACTTGATTCTCGAAAGGAAAACATCTTTACTGAACTAAGATGCAAGATTTTAAACAATACATATGTAAACATTTGAGATACATTCAATTTAATGGTGAATCAGAGTTCATTTTGTGCAAGTAATATTGAAGATTTAATCATCTATTCTTTTACTGTGTGTTTGGAGAGATGCACAGTGCTGGATTGGTTGGGTACATTTGTGATTCATACCTGCAGATATAAACCCTGTTTTAGCCAGTGGAAAATTATTACAACTCATTGTGTTATGTTCTAAGCTGATTTGTCCGATTCATGTGATTTAACGTATTTTTGTCTATCGATTATATTTTCTGTTTTTCTTTGTTTTTTTGTAATGTGCTGCAGACTCCCCCCCCCCCCCCCTTGAGGACGGCTGCAGTTTGATTTTTTTTTAAAGTTCGCCCCTAATCATAAAATCTATGGAACAAAACTTTGATTTTCAATAGCTTTCTATAGAGAGAACAAAGTTTAATGGTGTTTTAATATTTAAAATGCTAGAAGGGGCATATATACTTTGAAAGACACCGAACCTGGACTGGGACACAGCTGTAGATTGGGACGTAGCTGTTTGGGACAGAGTCTATTGTGACACATATGATTGAGTGGTTACCTGTTCATAGTGTTCCTTCTCAGAAGGAGCCAGACCCAGAAGGAGAAGAAAACCCAAAATATATAGCATCATGGCTAGCGTGTACTTGTTTTGTTTTTATTTTGGCTCTTCTTTATGTAAAATCTTTGCTTAATGTAATGTTGGCACTTTGTGCACATTCAGAAAAACAGAATGAGCAAGCATATTTTCAGGGTTAACATTGAATGGTGACAAACCAGTAAACCATTGTTTATTCCAATATTCATTATTCCACAGCAATCCACAATTATTTTAAAAAAAAATTGTGTGTGTTTCACAGAAAACAATTTTGGATCTAGCTTATTAAGAAATCATGACCTGGCGCATCTCACTTAAGCTCAGATTTGTGTTTTCCATAGAAACCCGTGACCACGGGGGGCGTGGCCAATATGCAAAGTCAAACCTCTCGATTGAAAAGCGGAGAGTCCCGTCACATCAGTCACAGATCAGTCAAACCAGCTTTTCGGCTGTAGAACAATGAGTCACTCACCACCTTCGAAAAAGAAGTCGTACGTGGAGCTTACAAAGTTTTCCTGAAGATCTTTCCTCTTGACTATTTGTTGGACATGCCACCTCAAATGGATTACTTTTACCACGAGTCCAGAGGAGCGTCGGTGTGCCTGGAGCAGGACGCGCTGGAGCCCGCGGTCAGCTGCATGCTGGTCGGGGATGGAGCAGTGGGCAAGACCAGCATGATTGTCAGCTACACCACAAACGGATATCCCGTCGACTATAAACAGACGGCTTTTGACGTGTTTTCGGGTGAGTGCGGACTTCCTCCGTTCTAAAAGTTGTGATTAATTAAAAGCAACACGTTGTAGAAAGACACTGTAAACTAATGTTTAGTCATTTATGGTTTTCAGGACAAGTTCTGGTAGATGGGACTCCCGTGAGGATTCAGCTGATGGATACTGCTGGACAGGTACAGGATAGGTTCAATGTACTATAAACTATTCTGTTGGACAAGTAATTCTGATTAATAATAATTAGATTTTTGGCTGCTTCCTTTTGAAAGTGTCTTGCTAACGAGATCTAAAAATGTTGTATATTATTTTAAATGTTCTATTGATATTATGTGTTTTTCCAAGTTTTGAATTTAAACTGCAGTGGAATGTTTTGAACGGCGTTTAGAATGTTAAGAATCTGTAAATAGCCTTAAAGTGAACCCGAAGGTTTTAAAAGAAAATATTAATAAAAGGCCTGTCTGCTTTGTCACATGCACTTAAACGTATTTGTTTGTGTCTTACAGGAAGAGTTTGATGAATTCCGATCTCTGTCGTATGCACACACGGACGTCTTCCTCCTCTGCTTCAGTGTGGTCAACCCAACATCGTTCCAGAACATCACCAAGAAATGGATCCCAGAGATCCGCGCATGCAACCCCTCCTCCCCTATCATTTTAGTGGGAACGCAATCGGACCTTCTTTTGGACGTGAACATCCTCATAGACTTGGACAAATACAAGGTTAAACCTGTGTTCAGCTCTCGAGCCCGGAGCATGGCTGAGAAGATTCGAGCTGCTGAGTACGTGGAGTGTTCTGCCTTGACTCAAAAGAACCTAAAGGAAGCCTTCGACGCGGCAATATTCGCAGCAATCAAACACAAAGCCAGGAAAGCGAAAAAACTAAGACTGTCAGACAGGCGAGCTAAAACGTTTTCCAAGTGCAGCTGGAAGAAGTTCTTCTGCTTCATCTGAATCCTCTGGATCTAACTGTGTGGAGTGTTTACATCAAACATTAATTTATTCAGGACTATGTGTTTACCTGTGAGCGTTTGTTTTCTTGGTGGAGATTTTCAGCGCTTCTCGGTGACATTTGGTGCATTTGACTCTTCTACAAGTGAAGAAAGAACTTCTAAATCATTTAATGCTCAGAGAGAGCTGCCACCACATGTAAATGGCTGAATTTGCATGAGCTGCCTATTCAAAGCTTGAATGGTGCTCACGTGGAGATGTCTGTGATGGTCCAGGGAACAAGAGCAGGGTTCTGTCTCATCTCTATTGTGTCAGATGCTACTTGCAAAGACTCTTTCATATGCAAGAGTTTCAGCTAAAGCCCACGTGAATGTTTGTCTCTCTCTTAGGTGCCTGAGACCTTAGCAGTCAAGCACCACGCTAACAGTGAATCAACCTGATAAACCTTGCTATTGTCTTGCAAATTCTCAAGATAAGGCTGGTGTGATATTTCCTGCAGCCGGGGAAATTCGCCAGGGTTGTTCCTGGTATCCTCAGACAGGTTTCGTGTCTTTTGCAAATGCATTGTGGGAAAGCAAACACAGTTGAGCATCTACTTAGTTAAGCCGCCACCTGGTCGTGCTTATGTTTTTTACATCTTTTACGCTTCTTGTGGAAGATATCTTTTTATTGCTGTTTGTTTTTAACAGTTTTGTTGTAATCGATTTGATGTCTCAGACAAGAAGGATGAACCAACCCCTTGATGATTTTTATCTGTTTGTCTTCAGCATGAATGCTTGATCAAACTCAAGAAGCACTTTTCTCAAACAGCTTCTTCTTCAGTGTTTCCTTGCATTGTCTATAGCATGTAAAGGCAAGATACATTTCTGATGCATAATCATTTTTAAAAAGTTACATGTTAAAGTTGTTTATATACATTCTTTTAATATTTCTTTTTAAATATCAAATAAATGCCCAATGTGCTGATGATTTTAATTCTTTCTAGCTTTAATTCTTGCAATCACCAAGAATTAATTCAATTGATATGTTATCGTACATTTGTGACCGTTATTCCACTTTTCCAGTAACTTGATAGACTTTTTCACTGCATTCTGCACCTTTAAATTATCCTTTGCGTACCTTTTTGGATTAGTTTGTAAAAGCAGGCCAAGTTGGGCCAAGGTGATACTTTTTTTGATTGGAAAGAAAAGTGACTCAATCACTGACTGGCCAGTCTTTGAGCTCTCTGATTGGTCAGAAAGAAGTCACTGCATGCATCATTGCAGTGTGCAAAACATTGCAACCAGGAGTCTTTTAAACTGAGCCGTGCATTTAAGAGGAATAAGCAACAAATTACTGTATAACTAATCTAAATTATTGCAGAGTTCTCTCAAATATATTCTGAAGCAATATTGACGTCCTGAAAAATATATTTACTTCATATTAAGCCATCAAAAAGCTCATGCATGTGACCTCTCCAATTTGGTGTTTTAAGTCATATCACATGATGCGATACCGCAAAATTTACTGCAGCTGAACTTTCTTTCACAGCGGATTCTTAAATTGGCTGTAGGCAGGAACTTCCAGCTATCTGTAGAGCATATTTTTGTACATAATGGAAATTTGAAAAGAGAAAGAAAATAGACCAGAGATAGATAGATCACACAATAATTAGAAAAAGTAAAATTCATTCAAAATAATGAAAAAGAGGAGAAATGTTGTCACCGCCTGTACCATCCCACATCACATGAGTCAACAAAACAGTGTGTTCATAATAAACAGCGACCGTAAAAGGAGTAATACCTAATCTACTTTGGTCAAAAGTGCAGGTATAGACCTTTCCATCACAGAGCACTGGATCCATGGTGAATACACCCACCACAAAGCAACCGTTCAAGCCAATGGAAAAACTGCATGTAGCCAAAGCTGTTCCATACCATGCTATCGAAATGCACCGAATTTGAGCTAGATGTAAGCAGTGACAGAACCTCGGTGAGTAAAAGAGGTAAAGAGAATGGAAAAATGAAAAATATAGCAAACAAATGTTTTTAATACCCGGAAACTATTTATAAACTGTAAATATCTGTTCCCTTTTACAAACATTTGTGAATCATTTAGTATTTTTTTTTGTTTGGTACCTTGACCAAAAGCAGATGATAAAAGTTTTCCATTAATAAAGCAGAATATGCAAATCAAAAGTCCCAAAAATCTGCGAAGCATTCTTCATATTGTTTTCTTTTCTAAACGGCTACTTCACATGCTTTAAATGACGTAGACAGCAAACAAATGTTATACACTTGAATACACTTCTAAAACGGTGATTCCTTAATGTGAAGGGTCCTGTAAATCTCTTCTGAAGGTGTAAGTGAGACACACGGTGAAGTGTGATTTATGAACTCTCACTGACTCGCACCGCTGGGAGTCTGTGAGGGGATCACCCTTGAAGTGCAAACACGGAACAAAGGGCTTCCAAAAGCACTAAATTAAATTCTGTTTGATAAATCGACCTTTTGAAACACCTACAAGTTCAGCACAAAGTCTCTAAACTAAAAATGCGGAAAAACCCAAAATTGGCATATCATTAATTAAATATTTTTGAAACCTCAGAAGTCAATTATTTTTTTCAAATGCATAAAAAATTAAATAAAATAATTGAATAATAAACGTGATGGTTACAATCACCAGTTAAGATGACCAAAAACACACAATTGCTCACGTTTGTAACAAAGAGTGAACAACCATGAATCATTTGTACTGTGAGCCTTCACTCACGCAAACAAAAGAGCATCTCATGAGTTGCACAATCACCGTCTGAATTCAAAGTGAACCAGGTGTCAGCACCGCGAACAATACAGCAGATCAAATTACACATGACCTCATGCTTCTATACAACCATACCGTTTTCTACTGCGTCTCGTATTCTTTATCTAAATTATCAGCTACTAATTTTAGTGGACTTCCAATTTCCATTCCTCCCAAGTTAATTTGATTTTTAAGGGTGTTAATAAAAAAGATTTTACATAGTTACATTTGTAGGTGTTGAATGAGCGATGTTGGATCAATGCGTTACAATTAAGGTTTTTGTAACACATCAGCATTATTCCGATTTTATTTAACACCAAGAATGAATGGTTTCAGAATTAAAAAGATTATAATTTTTTGTGGTATTGAAACTTTTTTTGCAAAACAATGTTGCAACTCTGTTAAGGCCTCTACACACCAATTTGAATTTTTGGTCCAAGGTTTCGTGCAACAACGCACCTCGATCGAAAACCATTGAAAACGGGAGCTCACAAACCAGACCGGACAAGTGGGGTTAAGTGGTGGACCCTTAACACACTTGGCAAAAATCAACCCAATTGGACATTGTGTAGTCGAGATAGAACAACTTTCTGCTACATAGCGAAACATCGAAAGTCAACGGACTGCCAAGAACGAAACATTCAACGAAATAAAAAAAGCGTTAAAATTGCCAAAGTTTGTTTGTGATCACATGAAATCTCCAGGAGGACTTTGCTAAATTACAAAGCCTGGAATTTTAAGTTTTACAAGAAAATTCTAAATTTAAATTTTGGAAACTCACTTCAAAATACTTTTTGTAGATCTTGGTCACTTACGTATAAAACTGCAGTATAAAACAGAAGAAGATTGGAAATTCCATGTTGCCACTAAGTGGCGCTATAACTGACATTGTAGGTTACTAAAAAGATTTGTAAAGACTTTAACCTGCATAGAAAATTTGAGCCAGATCGAGTTATTAGCAACTTCCTGTTTATTTCAAAAGTTCAGTCAGACGAAAGGGAGCCCCTACTCTCCACCTAAGGCATGGGTGTCACAAATCATTCCAGCCTTAGGTGGAGTGTAAGTTAGGTGGCATTATCCACCAATGGTGTCCAAAACCATTCCTGGAGGGCGGTAGCCGTGAGGGTTTTAGCCAAAAGCACCATATCGAGTGTTATTTGATGTGGACTATGGCCCTACAGTTATGATTTACAGAAACATGATCCTTAGTTTACCAATTGCTAGAAATATATACTAAATATTGACATCCACATTTATTTCCTTGATTGCTCAAGGAGTTTTATATAATAATCAAAAGCCATTAATCAAGCAATGCTCCAATGAAAAGTCACCAAAATGCAAAGAGTGATGAGGAAACGATTGATAGATTTTTGAAAGCAAGTTGCAATGTTGATATCCTGCTGTACCACAGGCTCTAATCCTAAAATTGTGAGGTAAAGTTGACGAACTTGTTCCTATTTAGACCCTTAAATGTTTGTATGCAGTCTGCATCAACCTGCGATCAGACGGAGGACAATGTCTTGTAAACAAGGTGATACTTGATAAAACTCTATAATGAAACCGTCATGCAGCAACTGAACTAATCCTCTCTGCTTGTGATTTCTGTGGTGTTTACACACCCACATTTCCTTGAGGACACACTGGTGTTGAGCATGATGCCGTTTTCCACATGTTGAGCAACAGAGGCTTGACAGGTTTAGTTCTCATGAATGGTTAGTGCTTGTGGTTAAAGAAACGGTTATTCATGTCTTTGTTGTTTTCTTTGCCCGCCTCTTTTCTCAGGGTTCAGAGTGAACTGATGAGCGGCTTTCGTGGCACGTGGCCAGTTTCACTCCTGTCACATCTAGAGTGGAGACTGAGCTCTTCCTGGTCAGCCTTAATCACAGGTTGCTCTTACTGCCAGAGGCGTTTCGGCAGACAAGATGAGGCATTGTCAGCTTTTGAAAAACCTTTGTAGTTTAGAAATCTGAAACCCACAGTCTTCTATCATTATGATATTAACCTTAATAACAATTTTAATGCAAGCTATATTTAGAACAAGCAACATTTAGTAAAGTGTCAACTCCATTTCATTCTTCATCTTCACAAAGAAAATAAGTATTTAATCAATTTTTCTATTCTATATCTATTATTCAATTCATCTAATCTCCAGAGCAGGCAATAGCATGTTAGCTTAGCATAGATAAATGAATTTGATTAGACCAGTAGCATTTTTTTTTTGTAATTCTACGGTGACTAGAAGGAGGGAGAAGACAAAGTGATTAACTAATAACAGATTTATTTACAAACTTAAACAAGCTGTACCGAAAAAGAAGAATGTCTGCATTGTCTGCAATGGTCACTCTTGAAGTGGGAACAAAGAAATCCCCAAAGTCTTCAGAGATGATGACTGAAGTTGTGGTGAATAGTATTCAGAGTATAAGAGAAATGTTTAAATCATTCCGTTTAAATCTTACCATTAATTCTGTATTTCGCTTATTTTGACAAAGAAAATACGTCATATATGCCATGTAAGTACTTCGTAAAAGTAAAAAGATAGTGACAATTGAAGGGTTAAAACAAGACGGAGCCTGCGCTTCAGTCTGTTTTCTTCAGTCCTGCTCTACTCTCTCTCTCTGGCCCTCTCACTCTCACCGGAGCACACATTTAGCTTAGCTCAGAATGCTAAATGTTAAATAAAACCGCCTCTGCTGGACCTCTATTAACTTTGTTTTAGAGTCTTGTTTTTAACATGAAAAAAAAATAAAATTCTACCACAATATAAAACCCAGAGGAGACACAGTGAAGAGCAATGAAGAATCCAAGAAGGCTGGAAGCGATCATGGAGAGTCAGAGGGTGTGAACCATAGCACTAACCATTGGGGAGGGGCATGGGTGAGTTTTTAACTGTTGGAGATGAGCTCTGGTTGGTTGGTTGGTGGGATTGTGATTGGTTTTGTCTCTTCAGGGCACAAAGAATGCCTTACAATGTTGATGGAAGTAAGGTGATGTGGCATATCCTTGCAACTGCTGCATCCTTGTTTCACCAACAAAGCCTCTTGTATTAAAACATATTTTACAGGAACAATATGATATAATTTTGAACTGAACTGAATTCAATGATCTATGCTAAAAGTGCTATTGGAAAATCTGGAGAACAACTGAATTAATTCCAAAATGTTAAAACGTCACTTATCTCTTGGCTAATCTCTTTAATCTAAGAAATATTTAAATGCAGACTCTGCTTAGACACTACAGTTAGTGAGGAGACTTTATCAGAGAAGAGATTTCCTCCAAGATGGTAAACAGCTGGAGGGCTTCGTCTTGGGATTTCACAGTTGGTGTCTGCACAACCGCCTGCAGGTAATAACGTTACACGTTCCCACACTAACCCTCCCGATTTTTCTGATTCATCTCCAGTTTCGGGCGTGTGACTTATAATCTGTTATGGTTTCAGTTCACAGAGCCATGTCCAATCTCCTTCTGCATGGATGGACAGATAACTGGTGAGACTGTTTGATAATGGGCACCAGATTATTGATCGCTTAGCTTAAGAGAATATCTTTATGGAACACCACAAACAGAACTTACCATTCTCATCCCAACTTTCACAATACTCCAGAGGAGATAAAGACTTGATTCACGGCATGATTAGACGGTTCAGTATGATGATATCATTCTGACCGTTGAACTAAATCAATGGCTTTGTTCCTTCGCCATTGACACATCACCAATGTCCACTTTATAGTTTGACCTTTTCGTAGACGAAATACAATGACCTGCTGAGTCAAAGCAACAGATCCATTGTATTTAACTAATTAGTTAACTTAAAAAGTACACAAATGCTGACGTTGGTTTACTGTACACAACAAAATCTGTAAAAAAAAACATCAATAAAGAAAGATCCAGGAGTAAATCAACAAAAATATCAAGAAAATTTTACAAGATCAAGGTTTAGGTAATGTTAACATGTATTGTATTTCTTTTAAAATAATACAGTTCATTGTATTAAATGAACACATTGATGATGATGTGTTGAGAATCAGTAGGGTGTGCCTTTCTCACACTTGGCATGAAGAGATGATGAGTGTATGTCTATGAGTGTGTGTATGGGGGACCACACAAGAAAGAGGAGTCTCACAACTGCTACTGCAAGTAAGGACAGGACGACAACTTTGAGGTTCACACTTCCCATGACAAGCTACCTTTAGTTTACATCAATCATGTTTACCCAAGTAACACTCGCACGCTAAAGCTTCTTCAAGGGACAAGATCATTAGCTAATAAAAATTCATCCCCCCATTGAAGATTCCTCAACTATCATGATCCTGAGCACTTGGTTTCAAGCCGCTGGAAAGAATTCAACATGGAATTCAACGCTTGTTATCCTCTGTCTTGTATGGTAAGATGGAATGTGGGGGGCATAAGTCAGCTGATTGCTGTTGTTTAAGAACATAAATGGTAGGATTTTTGTAATAAAATATCTGTAGAGTTCAAATTATAATGAAATCAGTAGAATCTGTAGACTTTACTCTACATTTAGACTTTAAAGCTTGGCTCCATTTCTACCCCTTAGCCTTTTGCCTCCTATTTGAGCATTTTCCCAATCGTTTTTTTTTTAAATGTGTGAAGCTCAAGCCACACTTCAAAATAAAAGGTTAAGACTAATAGTAAGAAATAATTTTGTCATCTTTAAAAGATAAAAAAAACTCAACAATTATATGTCCATATGTAAGTCAAAAGTAATTTTTACGAGTGTAACGATACACTCCATTCACAATGAGATAAATACCTTGATATTATGTCCACTCTAAGATATTGAAAATGTTTATATAATGAACCGTCAGTGGGAAAAATGGAATTTAAAATGTTTTCAGACCACAAAGTTAAGAAGGCTACTGTCTAGTTTGATTTGTATGAGAGTATTGTTTACCATCTTTCCAGTTTTGTTTGCATTAAGTCATCGTTTTTACTCTAAGTGATGAAAGAGCTAATATTAAAACCCCTTCTTGTTCAAAATATGAGTAAAGTATAATTGTCCTAGTAAACATTACATAAAACAAGAAGACAAGGTAGAGAAGTTTCAGAAGTGACTAGAATTACAATCACAACAAGAAGCAAATATGGTTCAGCTCCAAGTAGCTCTGAGATACGTATAGTGACCATTTGGTATGGCAATATATTGTGCCACGATAGTGTTACACCCCTTGTGATTAGTCAATTTAAAAATATAGCTTAAAGGGATAATGTGCCATTATTAGCCTAATATCATTAGCGTTACACATTAGACTCGCGTATGGCTCATCAAGGATTCATTTGATTATCTTCACATGTTAAAAAACTACCAAGACTTATTTGGCTGATCCATTTGAATGATTCATATGGCCGTTTTCCGGTTCATAGTTGTATATATTTCCAGCCCTCTAATCTTATCCTTCAATGTCAATGGCTGATGGGTAGGCGCAGGGGAAGGGCTAATGGGTAGGGGTAAGTCAGAGAAGTGGAAATCTAGTTACTGAGTCTTATCTCATACATCCTCTGCTCCATGATCATGTTTGTAGAACCAAATGTTGTATTTGCATACTCATCAATAATCTACAAGGATCATAGTTATCCCATGGCAATTACCGGTAAGTTCAGTCAGAACAAGTCAGTGTGATGGTTTTGAGGTGAGAAAACTGTGTGAGATGCTAGGGTTCTACAGAGACTCACTTGTATATGTTTTGCTGTGTCATTAGTGGTGAAAAATTACAGATTCGATTTTGAAATGTACAAAATGTACCTCAGGGTTTAGGGGAAGGACACAGAAAGCTGTCTCAGAGATTTAAGCTCTCTATGAGGAATTGGAAGACCAGATACAGAAAAAAAAACATCACACTAACACATGAAATGACAGTTGCAGAGAAAAAATGATTTCAAAATGAAAAACATTTCAGACTAATTTTTTGAATATAGTAAGCTACGTAAATAGCAAGTATTATCCTCCAGCCACTAGATGGAAGCGGTAAAACTCTGAGTGAGAGTTTTTTTACATTAAGTTTTAAGGTTTTTTATACACCTAGATATATATTTGATCACAATATATTGTGACATATGGTTACGATGTGATTTGGTTCGTAAACATTTTTGAACAAATTGTTCACAATAAAAAAGTAGAAAATATTTTAATATTGATAAATAAATGTGAAAGAGATGTTAGAGTTCATTGCACTCTTATAAATTCATCCTTTTTACAATGAATAGCACCAATAGTGGATTCCAACATTGAGTTGCACTTTAAATCTGACAACAGCTTGGATTCTTAACTCTTGAGCTAAGAAAGGAAGGAATTCAAGAGTCACATGATGGTTTGTTTGAACAATTTGGAAGAGGCATCCGCGTTATCATTTGTCAGCGCTAATCATAGTAATACTGTAAGAATGCAGTCCATGCAAAGCTGGTATGCAAGATGGCTGTGTTTGACATTCAAATGGTAAACTTAGTCGACTTCCCTCAACTATAAAACATAAAAAAATGACCTTAAAATAAGGAAAAAGCTTGGATTATGAAAACACAGATCAATCGATAAATGTTTATTAGCCTTTAGGATTTTTATTGACCCAGAGCGGGTTTAACCATTATCCAAGAGATGGCTTGATGGTTTTTTTCATTTGCAAGCTGGTAACGTTGACTATTGACTATTTCTCCAGCAAATCTTTTATTATTATGCTGAAATGGAGTACTATATAGTTTACAAAATCCATCTAGAAAATAACATTGTTTCATTTTTTTCATTAGTTAATACTCAAAACTAATTACATTTTAAAAAGGAAGAGAAGGATATAAATACGGAACCTTTTTGACCATTTTACCAAACTGCTACTGGTCTAATCTGATTCCATGAGCTATGCTAAGCTATGCTAAAAGTGCCCAGAGTTGGGGAACCGTGGGTTAGTTTCTAAGCCGGTAAGTGTGGAATGCTTCGTTAAGATGCGGATGTAATGAAATTTGACCAAATCATTGTAGTTCCACATTTCCTCATGAACTCAGATTAGTTTGATCAGCGGCGCTGGGTTTCATGCAAGCTCTTAATGATCGCTAGATCCCATTGTTTGACTGTGTAGAAGCGGATGTTGTCTGAACAGCCCTGAGCTCACATTACCTCAGTTCTAATCTCGAAGGCAGGGCTGATTGGCTAGATGCTCTTCCAGTCAAACCGGCTTTTTCTTTCTTTCTTTGACTTGATAGCTTTTAAGATGTGAGGGGTGAGGGAGAGCTTGTCGAGCCAGTCAGGTGAGCATTCAGTTTGTTAACAAAACCTGAGCCTTGTTTATTTTCATCATCACTTTACTATCACTATGACCTTTAGTCTGATTAAGAGAAACAATAACGTTGTCTTGGTTAAGTTTTATATAGGTCTGAGAACGCTCAACCAAGATTTTACCAATAGATTTTAAGAATTAATTATATGGGAAAACATTGTGAAGAACTGGAAGACCAGATGCAGAAAAATAAACACACTGTACACCCACAAAATGAAACACATTTCAGACTCATTTTATGAATATAGTGAGAATTATGTAAATTATTAGACTGTTAAAATGTGTCATATACCAGCGGTTTTAACTTTAATCGATAAAAAGTTTCGAATACTTCAAAGCCAACTGTAATTAATACGTTGAGACAAATATCAACCTACTGGATGCTCTTTTTACCACAAGGAAACATTTATGACCATTTATGTCGGATGAAGCTTCTCTTTTTCTGCTATTAGGAGTGTAATGATATGCTGAGTTTGTGGTATAATACACATCATGATATCATGTACTATACTCTTATATACAGTGCCTATAGAAAATCATCATACCCTATGAAATACTTTACCTTTTGTCACACCCTGGAAAATAAAATAGATTAAGTCTTAAGTGCAGTTAAGAGCTGGATGTACACATTGCAATTCTCATCATTAAAGTAAAAATATACTTTAAATAAATTCCAGAGGATGAATCAAAATGAATCAGTGAAATGCCTGGTTTGGTAAAGTGATCAGCCCCTTAGAGTATGACATTATAAACCTGCTCAGGTGCAAGTAATCAACTTCAATATTAAACACCTGGTTAATTGCCCCATCTGACATCAGTAGTAGTGGTGTTGATTGCCTTTAGAATAAAAAGAGCAGTTTCTTAAAGAATCCACTGTTAGTAGTGCATTGTACTGCAAAGAATTCACCATGGTTGGAAAAGTGCTTTCAAAGGACCTTCGGGATAAAGTTGTCAAGAGGTACAAGTTAAGAGAAGGCTACAAAAACATTTCAAAGGCTTTAGCTATCCCTCGGAGTACTGTTCAGAGCATCATTAAGAAGTGGAAGGTCTATGGCACCACCAGCACATTGCCAAGATCAGGCCGTCCATCCAAATTAAATGACAGAGCCAGGAGGACATTGGTAAGAGAAGCTACCCGGAGGCCAAAGGCAACTTTGAAGGACTTGCAGGACTTTATGGCTGGGTCTGGTCAGTCTGTGCATGTGACAACTATCTCCCAAGCTTTACATAAAGCTGGCCTGTATGGCAGGGTGGCTCGAAAGAAGCCTTTTCTAAAAAAGTGTCACACCCAGTCTCGCTTGCGCTATGCAAAAACTCATTAGGAAGAGTCTGATACCTTCTGGCGAAAGGTGCTATGGTCTGATGAGAACAAAATTGACCTTTTTGGACTAAACTCCAAACGTTATGTTTGGCGAAAACCAAACACCGCACATCACCCAAGACACACCATACCTACTGTAAAGCATGGTGGTGGCAACATTATGTTGTGGGGATGTTTCTCTTCAGCTGGAACTGGGCGATTGAAGGGAAAATGGATGCTGCCAAGTACATCAAAATTCTTGAGGAAAACCTGCGTCCATCTGCTAGACAACTGAGGATGGGCAGGTCATTTACCTTCCAACACGACAATGACCCTAAGCATACTGCCAAAACAACAGCAAAATGGCTCCAAGATAAGAAGGTGAATGTTCTTGAGTGGCCAAGTCAGAGCCCTGACCTTAACCCAATTGAAAATTTGTGGATGGATTTGAAGAGAGCAGTCCATCGCCGCTCCGCAAAGAATTTGACTGAACTTGAGCAATTCTGTAGGGAAGAATGGGCAAATATTCCCCAGTCACGGTGTGCAAAGCTTGTACAGACATATTCAAACAGACTTTTGGCTGTAATTAAAGCAAAAGGTGGCTCAACTAAATATTAAGTCAAGGGGCTGATGACTTTTCCAACCCTGTTATTATAGTTTTTTGTTTAATATTCAGTTGAAGAACTGTTGTTGTATTTTTTCTTTCATATGTTTGATTGTAAGACCAAATTTGTAAATAAAGCTGGAAAAGTTATTTGGAATGGGGTTTAATTTCAGGCTGTATGAGAAATAATGTAACGATTTCAAAGGGGTATGATGATTTTCTATAGGCACTGTAACTGAAATAAAAACACAAATTTTATTACGAATCACTGAAACTATCATAGGTTTCTGCTGGAAAATAAAATGTAAACTAGTTTGATATGCATTAGAGCATTTATTATCCTCCAGCCACAAGATGGCAGAGGTAAAGCTCTTTTTTATATAAAGTTTTTACAATTTTTGGATCTACGTGAAAATAAATAGGGCTTACATATTGTGTAATATATGCTTTTCCGCTTACAAATATCCCTTAAGTCCTTTTTTTGCTTACCAGGTTCACATTATGAAGACAAATAACATTTTAATAGGGAAAAATAAAGTATATACAGTTGTGCTCATAAGTTTACATACAGGCAATATTTTTAAAGGCCATATTTCAGAAAATATGAATGATAAAATAATTGGGTGAACTGTTTTTGCTGTTTTTATATCAAAGTTTCAGTTTTCATCATGATTTGAAAAGAGCAAACACAGTCATCCAACTACTAACCATGAGTGAGGAAAATGATTTTGCGTTATTTTTCATATTTTCTGCAAAAAAAAACTTTTTCTTGAGCATACAAACGTATACATGCCCAATAAACTCGAGGAATATGAAAAAAATATACCCACTAGTGTAAAACCTAATGAAAATTTTGCATACCTCTGACAAATAATGCACCATTTTATTCCCTCACATTCAACCACAGCTTGAAAGCGAAGAGTTTAAATAGATTTCAGCCAAACAAAGACCTTTCACAAAGATACAGGAATATTTAATGGAGGAAAGGTCTGGAATGGTAACAAATAAACGGGGTTGTGGAAAGAGACGTTGCTCCCGTGGGTCAGTTCAGATTTCAATGAAGCATGGCGCAACACCTGCTGAACGTTTCTGCACATGCTTATCTACAGAGGCTGCAGAGTTTCAATCCCAGAGAGCTGAAGGGGTGGGATTCTGACCTGAAGTTCCAGTAACAGTTTTGTTATTCATATGGGGGATGGAGAGCATTGAGTAAAAGCACAGCAGTAGAGCTGCCTGCGTAAAAATATAGTCTTATCCTATTTAATTGCTTTATAATGTCCTCGCGGATTGTTTTTACAGCTTGGTTTACTTCTGTATAAATGAAAGGGCTAGCTAATCCCAAAATATCAATTCTGTTATTAATTATGCACTCTCATGTGCTTCCAGCATACAAAGATGTTTTGATCTGTGCTTCTTGAATGTTTCTTCAAGACTTTTAGAAATCATATCAGTTGCTATGAGATTTGAGTACAACGAAAAGAAAAAGTCACTTTATAAGATGAAGTGATTTGATTTTAGCTTTAGCTCCATGTGAATATTTACCAGGGAGGATTTGAAGAATATAATATAGTTTTAACAAGTTTAAAGTGCAAATTAATTTAGCTAGCGACGCTAGGTTTTAATGTATAAGCATGGCGGTCTAGGACTCACACAATTACAATGCACTAAGCATTGACGTTAAGAAGTATTTTCTCACAATGTAATAAAAGATGAACCCAAAAATTGGATTTTATCTTCAGTTGTGCCGATACACCCTGCACATTTTTCTGATATTATGAATGGTAATATAAAAGGTTTTTTTCCCAAATGGTTGGGTGAAATGATTTATTGTCAAACAACTGTGTTTCCACTTTTTAAATCCTACTCAGTTTACAAATGACTGATCAAATGTACCGGTACATATTCTAGCGTGATAAAATACACACATACTGATACAAAAGGGTTTTACTGGTAAAGGAGGCCATCCTCACCTGCAATCGGTTCGCTTGGAATCAATGTTAGTGCTTGAACGGTTTCTGTGCTCCTGATAGACCCATGCCTCTTTTATTCAATGATGCGCTGACATTTCTTGATTTTGAGCGATGGGAAGAGCAAAAAAGGTTAGAAAATGGACGTAAAAAGATATCCACTGAATCAACAGTGTTCAAACTCTGATTAAGAAGTGGAAAAAATTTTAAAGACGCAAAAAACAAAAATGTGCAAATAACCCATGTAAAAATGTCACTTTTAGAAAAATGGGTTGCATGGTCGAAATTCTACACCAACACAAAAAACACAAAGTAGTCTGCTTATAATACGGCAAACAACTCAGAGACTTCCAGAAAAAAGTTATGTGGACTGATGACCAAAATTTAACTTTTTGGCCACACTCATAAATGCTACATTTGGAGAGGAGTCAACAAGGCCTATGATGAATAGGACTCCGTCCCCACTGTGAAGCATGGAGGTGGGCCACTGATATTTTGGGGATGTGTGAGGTCCAAAGGCACAGGAAACTTGGTCAAAATTAGATGAATGCAGCAATTTATCAAAAAATACTGGATGAAAATTTGCTCTCATCAGGCCGGAAGCTGCGCATGGATGGGATGCCACTGAACATTTATTATTCATTTATCTAAAACACTAGGCTCAGTCCACTTCTCATTGGTTCCACCAGAACAAAGAAAAGGTTCTAAAATGACCATCTCAGTCTCTTGACCTCAATATCATTGAAGCACTCTGGGGAGAACTCAAACATTCATGCAAGAATTTACAAGAGTTGGAAGGTTTTTGCTGGCTGCCTTACCATCAGAGAAGATAAAGAACCTCATCTACATCTACCTCAAGAGACTTCAGGCTGTCGTTGATGTTAAAGGGGGGAATTATTATGATCAGGGTCATTCGGAAAGTTTCTGTTGTCATTTTGACTTAAAAAAAGTGTAAACAAAGAGTTAATCTTTCATATATTCTGAGTATTTCCAGGGTTTGTTGCTCCACTCTTTGTATTTAAAATAAAACATCTAAAATGCTGACCGTTCCAAAGGGGTTCAGTGTATTCCTGGAATAAGTTGCAGCAACACTCGAGTCAATGAACAAACAAGTGAGCAGATGATTACAGCTGGAGAAGGGAGTCGCTCCAGCACTCAATCATCTACCACCAGGGTGTTTTCGAGTTGCCTCACGGCCTGTGAATCTTACACCTTCAAACAGGCCATAGGGCCACAGGGAAGCAGCCCTGCCGAGAGGGGAACTCCCATCACAGTGGGATGCAGCACCTTCCCCACACTAAAGTTTCCCTCCTAATACCAAACCAACCCATCACCCCAAAATTCCATTCAGAAGAATTTCTTGTTTAAATATTTGAGCTAAAGCACATTAACCGACGCACTACATTCTCAAAAAGTGCTTATAGAAGCACCAAATACAGTCCTTCTCCCACTTGAGCTTTAAATGTCAAGTTTTATCACTATTTAGTTTATAAACCAATGTTACTCCTCTCACGTGCCTCTCGAGTGTTTACGTAAACACAGACTTCCAAACCGTGCATAACGCAATGTAACTGGGTCAGGAGGATATAATATATACACATATCCAAGCTGATAAACACCACGGGATCAAGCTGTTTTAGGAGATACATTGATTGAAGGTGCGGGATACCCCCGAGCAGAGCCCCTGTGAGCTTCGCACCTCCAGGAGAGATGATTATCCTGTCAGGAGCATCTTCACAGCAGCCTAACAGGATCATTTCAGACCCTTGAGTTGTTTTCACAGCCTTTGTGGGAAAAGCCGTTCCAAATGGTAAGAGAGAAAGAAGCAGTGCAACATGGGAAACTGTATTTGAATAACAACAAGCTCTCTGAACTCTGACCTTTAGCTAATGTTCAAGCCCCAACACATCTAATACACGTTCAACCCAATCAACAGCATTTGTTGAGCATTAGGTGATCATTCTTTAAAAAAAGTGTCAAGGCAACATCCAGAGAACACACAGATAATGGAATTTAATGTGTAAATAATGAGGAGAACTCATCCGTTCGGAGAATTTCACTCTAAATTGTTAATTACAAAGCTATGTTTGATCGTTTTGTACAATTACGTAAATGTAGCTTTTCAAAAGTTGATCAGCTGATCATAAAAAATAAATAAATAAATAAAAAACTGAGTCCGATAATACATTTATGTTTAACTCATTAAAGGCGAAATGTGCTTTTATTAATAAAATGTTTGAAATTTACTTTAAAGCAATTACCTATTTCCATTATTTCTAACGTTTCAAACAAAGAATACAACATGAGCAAACTATTTCAGTCAAAATCTTCATTTGTCACAAGTAGGTTGAAACATAGTCATGAACTGAAACCGAAACAGCTTTGTCACAGGATTTAAAACTGGGAAAGACTCAAAAAGATCTCAAAAGATTTCAAAGCGGCCTGGAAGATGCACAATGAAACAGGTTAATTTGAAGATCGTTTGCAAAGAAGTCCAAGGAATATTATGCAAGAAATCGCAAGATGTCAAGGACTAGGAGATATCTAGCCCGAAAGAGTTGTAGCCATAAAGCTACGTAGGACTCAAGCTAAGTGACTCAAGTACACATTAAAAATGGCAGCAGGTGCTCTGCACTGATGAGTCAAGTTTTAAAATATTTGGCTGTTTGTTCACCAAAGGTCTGGAGAACGGTACAATGAGCGCCTACACGCAAAGTAAATCATTGTAGAGGATCCTTAAACCTCCAAATGGAGTTGGAGACTTGGCTTAGCTACTATGCAAAACAACCAGAGAAGCGTAGGATTGTCCCAAAATGTATCCTGCAGCAGGTCAATGACTCCAAACACACAGGAAAATCGTAATTAAGTTCTACAAGAGTGTGGGATTACACAAAGAGACAGGGTGTTAGAAACCCTACCATTACAGAAGATCTCTGGTCAGGTCTCTATGTCATTAGTACGTTTACTATGCAGAAAATTAGCTGATAATTACTGACCACAATTTAACGTTTCTTCCTGTGTAAAGCAGGCAAAACCCAACTAAACATTCCTCTTTACCACGAGCATCTAAATGTGATATTTTTTGGAAGCTTGCAAAGTAGAATCAGTTGAAAATGAACAAAGCAACGAGTTCAGTGTTCCAGAGAACCAAGGAAGCCATTTTGTGTAGGACGTACGTGACAGCTGCGGCCTAGAAATACTATGAAAACTGATATTGCAAGTAAGCTTCTCTAGCCTTCTGTTGTCTGACCCCTAGAAAGACTTCAACTGACTTCACCACCATTCTTTCTGTTGTTAAATAATATCAACACAATTTAAGTGGTGTGGTGGCAAGTCATTTCCCCAGCATCTAAATTCATAACACTAATCAGCCAAAGAAAGTGGAGTAGTTAAACTGGCTCCACACGGATATAGTTTAGCCGCAGACGTCATCCAGCAAAAGAAGGCATCCAACAAAAGCTGGAACACAATTAAATGCTGACCCACCACAAAGCAAATGAGATGGATTAGCATAATCCCTCAGAGCAAGAGAGACAACCAAGACCTGCTTTCAGAACAGAAGATAAAAACTCAGAACACATCGTTTTTCACCATTTCCATACTCATTTATCAAAGAAACATCAAACAATGACCAAAGTAGGGGTGTCATTTTTAATAAAACACAATTCGACGCATATTAAGAAGCAATACTTAACATGAAAAATTATACAGTGACAACCGTATGTGACATTTTTATCACAATCATAATAAAACACTTTGTCATTTTTGCTTTAAAAGTTAATGGCTATGTCCCCCTAGTGGTCATTAAAAGTCTGAACGAAATTTACTATGTAAAAACAATAAAGACACAGGATAAAAACCACGTTTGGATAGATTAAAAGAAAACGTATAACATTTTGGTAGTATTTAACTTGGATTTTTAATGCTACTTGCTTTAATTTTTATCAGTTTGTGAACTATATTTAAAACAAAATCACATGTTTGTGTCTAGTGGCACTTCAATGAGAAACCGAGGTGTGCAAAAGTACCAAATACGTCACAACTGCAGGATATTGTCCACTTTCACATGTATTTCCAATACCAGTTTAGGTCAGAATCTAAATATACTTGGGCTCCACGGTCCATTTTGGTCAAAAATTGGACCAATGGCTATTTTTCTACAGCATTTACAACATATTAAACTGACCTCACAAAACAAAAAAAGGAACTACATTTTTAATCCAACCAAAATAAACTTTTAAACTAACACTCCAATGTGTTAACAGCCACATTCTAGAAGTATGTAACATTTTACTGTTTCAAAAACCCTAAAGCTGATCAACAAACCTAGGCAAATAAGTCAAGAAATTATATAAGCCTTTAAAATATCAAGACCCACAAATGACAATGTAATTCTATAAAAGTACAGTTTTAAAATATCTTATAAATATGGAAACTCTGCTCATTTCGAAAATGAAATCCCACTTACTTGATCATATTAATTGGTATTAAAAGCCAAGCTAAATGAGCTAGCGCAAGATCTTGAATGGTGAAATAGATAAATAAATGGTATGACGTTACCTTCTATCTTTGGTGTTGACAGAAAATGAGCCTATTTAACTTAAACTTGTTTAACCAACTGTTGGTAGAGCATTGAGCTAACAACGCAAATGTTGTGGGTTCATATCCCATGGAAAGCAAAAACTGACAGAAAAAAAAAAATATGTTCATTCAAAATGCAAGTCACTTTGGATAAAAGGGTCTGCCAAAATGCATAAATGTAGATGTTAAATGGTTTCAGTAATATTACTTAACTTCTGGCTCTTTTCAAATGTTCAGCCTTCTTCCCAACAGTGCTCTGTTGAGAAAAAAAGGTAGAACCATTAACATAGCATAGCACAGACACAGAACTATGTCAGTAATGTAAAGAGTGCTTAGCATGTAGCAAAACATGAGCCATTGCCTGTGTATCATCTGCTCTCTGTTAGAATCTCTTGACAGCTCCTGTACACTTCAACCAAGCAGTTCAGCCGGGGCTTTGAACTCTGAGCAAAGAATGCATCGTGTTAATCTGGAGACAAAAATTCTAATAATTGAGCCTTTGCAAGAAAAAAACCAGCTGTTTCCTACCTGGAACAGAGGAACAACACTGCTCACTTTCTCTGAATCTACTGGGTCCTTGATCAAAATACACAGGTAGTATATAATGCTTTGCTGAGGAGAAAACACACAAATGATTGTGGAATTTGACTATTGGGTTACAATGATAACGACGGCACTCAAAAATTCAATTGATTTGAAAACAGGTGCGATAAGAAGTTAAAAGATTAATTTGGTTCTTTTTTTACATTGTAACATGCTAATGAGGTGCTGTGTGTGGCTAAAAATGGTAATTTAATTTATGATATTAATGATTGATAATCTTCAATTCATCTTTAACCTTGATTTACCAAAGTCTGTTCATGGCAAAGGTCTTCACTCTAGCGGACAACAAAGTATCACCAAACGGTGCCAGTTTGAGCGATAAAAGTGATGAGTACACACAATTTCAGATGTGTTATAGATTAATGTTATAGGGGCAAAGCACCAAAGTTGTGAAGGCAACAGTTTTATTAATTAGCGTTCTTACAATTATTGCTTTATGATCTTCTGGCGGGAAAATTATAAAATTTGGATCTTAAGGGTCACTCGACCCAATTTGAATCCTTTAACTCACTCTCAATAGCCCACCAGTCCAAAATTGCACTAATGTTTATGCTAATACCTTTTCAACTATATGGTCCACAAGCAAAATGTCCCTTTCCTGATACGCTTCAGTATACTGTATTGACAAAACTGTGTATATTCTAATAGCCATGTTACATATTTAAACACAGTGCCCTCTAGTGGTCATGAAGTATAAAAATTTAATATGTGTCTAGGTTTCTCCTAAAACTATAAAACTCTCCATATATCTGGACCTTCATGGCGAGCCATGTCCAATTGAACTTCCTCTGTTACTTTGAATTTGCATTAACATATCTTTACAAAAATTAACATGCCTCTATGTCCCGAGGTTACTAATTTCAGTCATCAGAAGGCATATTACATTTTTAACGTTGTTGATTTATGAAAGCTTTGCCATTTTTACCTTACATTGACTAAACCACATCAACTCATGATTAATTGATGCTTTTTTAAAAGCAAAATGACATAATTAACTTACAGTGTTCTATTTAATTTACTTAGGTCAACTTACAAACTCTTCTGGTTTCCTTTTGGATATGTTTTAAGTGGCTACTTGGCTCCAAATTATTTACCGCGGCTAAACTTTCATAAATTCATTAAAATCATTTGATTCTCATTGGCATCAGAGGGTCTGCTGGAGCCCATCTCTCAAATATGTTCAAAGTTTTTTAGATACCATATAAATGGCCTCGTTGATGACAATATCTTTCAGTTTGCTCATCTCGATGAAAGTCGTGCTTTCTCGTCCAGAAGCGTAAGATGACGACAGCTGGACACCAAGGGAACCGATAACTAGAAGGGTCTCGTGATCCACCTTCACAAAGTGGATATGAACCATCATCCCAACCAATGTGAGGATAATGGCGCTGGACAACACAGCCGTGTTCTAACCAGAAATAAATAAGCACAATGATTAAAGAAATAGAGAAGATGCTCGTGAAATTATATACGGTGTGGAAACATTTTACCGCGGTAAAGAAAAATACAGCATACGCAAATAACCACACGCAGCAGGTGATCACCATCACCCTGCGTAGAGACAGTTTGGGTGAGGTGACCGTGAACTCTTTGCAGAAAGAAGAGTGAGTATGACACTCTAGAGAAATAGAGTTGCCATTTATGTCCGTGAACTCCTCTTCTGCCATTTTCAACTCTTTCGATGCTGTAAATCCTCCGTCAGCACAAATGAGTAAAACGATTTTAGGTTAAAAAGTTCCCATTGATCGTCTTCATAACAATGAGTCTTCTTCTCGTGCCGTTGTCTGACAATATGATTTTAAGTTTCTGCCCCCTATCGGACTGTAGGCGAAGTATTGGATTTTTGTGAGTAATATCCAGCTAACTGAATTATTGGTCAATTTAAATTGTTTTGTTTGTATTTTATTTCAAAAGTTCCATTATCATCATGATTTATAAAATAATGTTAATTTAGAATTGAATTTAGCTGAAGTTATTTTCTGATTATTAAAAAGTGTTTGGTGTTCACAAATGCTTTTTAAGCAGAAATGTTTTTCAAACCATGCTTCCCCACCTAATTCCACGTCTTCTTTAATATGCGAATACTTTCTGCTACCACTGAGGAAATCCAGTATTTTGGTCATTGACTAATAGGGAGAGGACTACATTTCCCATCAGTCATAGCATAGGTAACTTTGTTCGACTACCGCTAGAGTGAAAACAAGCCGATCAGCTGATCTGACCTGGCAACAACATTCACCCGAATCTACCGGGGAGGGGAATCATATCACAAGCTGGTGGGAAAAAAACAGTTATTTTTGACATAGCCGGCTTTTATTTTTATGCGTTTGCAAAAGTCGTTGTTGTGTGCGGTCAACCAGGGAATCCAGAAGCTTGTTTGCTGAAAACATCGGTGTGATTCCTGCTCGAAATCAGCCTGTTTTGTTCGGTCAAAGCTGTGTTGATCTGAGTTGTCGGGTGAACATAGTTTAAGGACGGCATGTTTTGTACGGAAATTGTGTAAATTAAGCTGAACGAGTCATAATTTTCAAACTCCCAAGCCTAGAGGAGCTTTTCTGACTCGTATGCTAATCTTAGCTAGCGTTGAGTAACGTTAACAATAGCTCAGGACGATAACAACACTCGAATGTAGCTGTTTTCTCGTGTTTACGTCACCAAACAAACACATTTCTAAGATTATTATTTGTATTTTAGGACTACATACTTGACGAATATTTTTAAAACAGACTCATATCTAGACAAGTCTGACCTAGTGCCAGTGCTATATGGATGTCAACTGATCTATTTATAGTTCATATTGAATATTTGATTTTAAGCCAGTGTCATAATTTGACACGCCACATCGTGAATTCCATTGAAATTATGCCAATTGCTCTTCAAGAGTTTGTTTAAGGTTTCATTTGAGTCATTTATTAGGTAGTGTGTTTATCTTCGTATTGTAAATACAGTCTCTGCTGTAACTTTCTGAGTACTGATAGACTTTAAATTCGCTCGCATCCGGTCGGTTGTCTACCTCGCTGTGATCGTACAATGAGCGGCCAGGGCTCGTCAGTGGAGAAAGGGTTGAACGGCGTTCTGGTTTGCCAGGAGAGCTACGCCTGCGGTGGTTCCGACGAGGCCGCCTTTGAGTGCGACGAGTGCGGCAGCTTGCAGTGCCTCCGCTGCGAGCTGGAGCTGCACCGGCAGGAGCGCCTCAAGAACCACGACAGGATCCGCATCGCGCCTGGCCACGTTCCCTACTGCGACTCCTGCAAAGGAGACGGGGGTGTTCCGAACGGAGGGAGGTTGAGAGCGGTGGTCCGGTGTCAGGGCTGCAAAATTAACCTGTGTCTGGACTGTCAGAAACGGACTCACAGCGGGGTCAGTAAAAGAAAGCATCCCATCACTGCGTATCCTCCTTGTAAACCGATGGAGAACAACTGCAGCACCGGGGACGAACAGCTGGGTGAACTGAAAGCTAAACTGCAGAAAGTAACCAGCTTTCTTCTGGTTGACGAGAAGGAAGACATGCAGGTACTTTACACTACAGATGTTTTCTCTCCCACAAGAGGGACATTTGGTTATAGGAATTTTTATTCAAATTAGTTTGATATAATCGTTTGGAGCTTGACAGGGGGTCAACTTTTTACAGTATCGTATGTTGTACAGTTCATATATGTCTAACATTAAAGAAACATTGTTGATTGGAATAATACCTAAAAGGTCAGCTGACATTTTTCACACTCTGTGCCAGATTAAAGAAAATTGAGAAAAATATAGTTCCGTACTATCCTTTATAACCGCACTCGTTTAGCATTCCAAATATGGGATCAACGGTTGAAGACCTCCTTTGAGTCTGCACATCTGTATGGCTACTTTATATTTCTTTGAGAAGTCAGAAAGTTCAAATAGTCAAAGCTTCTCAATTGTAGCGTGATCCAACAAATCTAAAGGCAAGGCATGTTTATTTATACAGTACACTGGGTAATTGAAAGTGCTTTACGTGGGATTAATACAGTAGAAACAAGCATAGATAAAAAGAAAACAACACAGCATGACCTGCAGGAATAGCTGCACATGCGTTAAAATACTTTTTATTAAACTCAATCATAAAAACAACATCTGGAAGCTGGTTGCATAGGTGGGCCGCATGGTAGCTAAAAGAGTATTTAGCCTGTTAGCCATCAACCAGTGGTAGTTTTAATTTATTTGCACAAAAGATCTCAGTTGCCTGTTTGGTTTGTATTTACCAAGTCTTGTTGTTAGAGTTTCTCTACCAGAAGCCTCCTACATGGCTGTTTCTGTTTCAGTTCATGACTCTGTTTTAACCTACTTTGACCTTGATGATCATTAGTTCCTGTTTGGGATAATTGGCTGATCATACCCCTTACTTTAATCCTACAAAATCCCTAACCTTGTGCAAGTGTACATATAAGAGCTGATGCTGGTTCAATGAGAAAAGGTAAGATATACAAAATAATGAAAATTTTTAAACGTAATTTTTTATTTGCTCACTTTGCATTATGTAAATGTACAACACTGAACGCTATTATTGTTACCTTTTTTTATCAAACTTTCTTCAACTTGTTAATTGAGTAGTAAGGATTTTGGTGACCACCGCTGTTTCCGTAACCCTACAGGTGAAGGACGAGGAGGGGTTTGTGAAGAATTTAGCCTGTAGACCCGATGAGCTCCTGAAGGTGGTGTCTATTTTTGGAAACACCGGCGAAGGCAAATCACACACCCTCAATCACACCTTCTTTTTGGGTCGTGAAGTCTTCAAAACTTCCCCAACCCAGGATTCCTGTACCGTTGGAGTGTGGGCAGCCATGGACCCTGTGCATAAGGTAGTAGTGGTGGACACAGAGGGGCTTCTAGGGGCAGGAACAAACCAAGGACAACGAACCCGGCTCCTCCTGAAGGTGCTCGCTGTATCTGATCTTGTAATTTATCGGACACATGCGGACCGGCTACATGATGATCTTTTCAAATTTCTCGGGGATGCCTCGGATGCTTATCTGAAGCATTTTACAAAGGAACTAAAAGCGACGACTGCTAGATGTGGTCTGGACGTTCCCCTCTCCACTCTTGGTCCTGCTGTGATAATCTTCCACGAGACCGTACACACCAAGTTATTAGGCTCGGGTCAGTTCTCATAATTTCATAGATTCACTTATTTTGTGTTTAATTTAAATTCTTTAAAGGGACTTTTAAATAGAAGTAGACAAATGGTTGACACAAAGTCGATATTAAGAAGAATTAAACAAGTGGCGTGGAAAGCGTGGAAACATTAAGCGTGGAAAGTTTTTTTTTTGTCTAATTATATGTGTATAGAGATTTTTACATAAAATAAATGGATTCGAATAATAGCTTCTGCACTTTTCTCCAACTGGTCAGTTGTTTAAATAATACTGACATAAAAAGACTGTTCCACACCATCGTTTATAACAGCACTCGTTTAGCGTTATAAAGAAAAAAACATGAAACTTACACAAGAGGCTAATCGCTAGCACAGTTCTTCAACTTCAGAGACAAGAGATGTCTTGTTGGTCCAAAAAAATAACGTCTTTTGGATATCTGTCTCTTTACCGGGCTTTCTTTCTCACACGCAGACCTGCAGGACACAGATGGGGAAAATTTTCTCAAAGACACAGGCTGTATCCTGTTTCTTATCCTGTAAAAATCCCTTTCAAAAGCATAAATAAGAAACTGAACGTGAAAAAGAAACTTCCATCCCATTGAGTTACAACTGGGTCACAGCATGCCTGGCTTCTTCTTTGTTAGCTTTTGCATTTTGGAACAGAGCATCTCCTCTTAATCTCTGTGACCAAAGAATGATATGCCTTTGTTTGATTTATAGCTTCAGCAAGATTGACGGTTAAAACCATAAAATGCAAAACAAAAAGTGACAATCGCTTTGTAAAGTGTGAACCTTGAATGCCAAATAAACATTTTGAATCTAGACATTAATCATTATCTAACTAAACATCAGTCAAAAACAACTAGTTAAACAATAAAAATACTCTGTTAATGCTGTTTTAAACACATCTATTTGCACATTTATCTCAAACTGTAGACAAGCCATCAGAATCAGCTGAGCGGCTCCTTCAGGAACGCTTTAGAAAGCTCGGCCTTCTTCCAGAAGCCTTCAGCTCTATTCAGTACCGAGGGACTCGGACCCACAACCCCCCAACTGACTTCAGCGGCCTGCTACGCAGTGTGGAGCAGCAGTTAGATAACAACTCTACTCGATCACCACGCTCTGCCGGAGTCATCTACAAGGCCTTGCAGGTGCGAACTGAAGGAATGGAGATACGTCCACTCCCGACTATTAAGATTTCAAAACTTTTCAAAGTCATCGTCTGTGTGGCTGATCAAGCTTTCTTCTTTAAGGCTTTGAGTGAGTGCTTCAGTGGAGAGATTCCTGATGAACATCTGGCAAGCAACTCTTTCTTTCCAGATGAATACTTCACCTGCTCCAGCATCTGCCTCAGCTGTGGGTAAGTATTTGATCTCCGGGGAGAGGCGCATCCTGTTTCCAAAACAGTTCCTCTCTTCAGACACGACTCTGTTAAATAGATGATTTTAGGTTTTGCTAAATGTCTCGTAATAAAATATCTGCAGGGAAGTTAGTTTTTTGTTTGTTTTTTAAAACCAAATTCTTAATAAAATGTTTCTTAATGTACGTTTACTGTTGTCAAAGTGTGCATGGCAGAGATTAAATAATAACTAGATGGCTAAACTACACAAACCTTGATGTTGGCTTGTAGTTGTTTTTATATTCCCAATGTGATTATGAGTAACATGAACCAACCCCCATTTGTCTATGATTTTCACAAGTGGAGCTATGTATAAGCAAAACTGGTTCCTTTGGTCATTTGCGAAAGCTTAGGTAGAGCTCAGAAAATGTGGTTGCTAGGAAGCAGTCAGCAATTTCATACATTTTTTAAGTTGTTACTATGACTTTCATCTTGACGGTATCTTCATTCCCTTTTCCCATGTATTTTCAATGCCCTTTATAAGTTATGGTAAATATTTTACCTCTTTTAGAGCCTGGGGTACAAATACATTCGCTTAGTGGTTGGGATGTTCTTGCAAAGACTGATAACCTCCACAAACGTGGCGAGTTTCTATGAGGTTCTCCGTTTTATAAAGTTAAATGTCCCAGAATTCTCTGTGATTTCTCAGAATTCGTTTAGTGGTATCAGTGGTAGTGGCAGTAGCTCGAATGTTCTTAGAGAAGGTGTGTTTAGACATTTTCGTCCAAAGCAAAAGAGAAATAACAACATAAAAAGAAATAATAGAAAGTTTATTTGTGTATGTTTCGTCCCTTTGAGTGGGTGTCAGGTCTACAATAAACATAACATTAAATAGAACTTTTTCCTGTAGATCTATGTGAAATGGGTTGATTTTTTTCTGTCAGGAAAATGGCCTTTAAACTAAGTGAAATTCCCCAGAAGCTTTAGAAGAAGTGCTGAAATGTGATTTATAGAGGGTCTATAATATAATGACGATTATTTTAATATGCATGTTCATAATATTTCAAATGATTACCAAGATACAGTTGATGTCTTCATTTAGACACTTGATATGCATGTGAAGATGTATTACATGAAAAGAACTCCAATACTTTGGTTGTTTTTTCAGCTCAGGTTGTAAAAACAGCATGAATCACCTGCGAGAAGGAGTGGTACATGAAGCCAAACATCGCTGCCGTTATTCAGTGCACTATGATAATCGCATCTACACCTGCAAGGTACGTCATAAACACTGGAACACAAACAACTGTGATGCCGTCACTCTCATTGTAAGTGTGCTAACCTGCTATTCCAGGCTTGTTATGAGGGGGGGAAAGAGGTGATTGTAGTTCCAAAAACGACGGCCTCTTCTGACTCGCCTTGGTTTGGCTTGGCTATTTATGCCTGGTCTGGGTGAGTCCTGTTTTTTTGTTAAGACATCATGGTTTAAAAATCAGGTAAATCCTATTATTTTGGGTACCATGTTACCTTCAAAGTCGCTTAAATCAACGTTCTTTCCTTTTCTGATGTTTGATTTGAACTGCAGTAAATTGTCTAGAGTTGCTACCATGTGATTGGCTGATTAGAAATTTGTATTAACAAGCACAGGTGAACCTAATAAAGTCCAAAAGTGCCACATGTGGCTTCAGCTACCAGACCTGTGAATTAGATCAAGCTCTTCTGGTTTTTCAGATATGTGATTGAATGTCCAAACTGCTCGGTGATCTATAGAAGTCGGCAATACTGGTATGGGAACCAGGACCCTGTCGATACAGTGGTACGAACTGAAATCCAGCACGTCTGGCCGGGGGTGAGTGATGTCAGCTACATCCCTTCCAGAATCTAATCATGCATAACTTTTCTCACAATCATAATTCTGTCCCAGTCTGACAAATTCCTGAAGGACAACAACAACGCAGCCCAACGGTTGCTGGATGGTGTCAACTACATGGCTCAGTCTGTTTCAGAGCTCAGCGTCAAACCTGCCAAAGCTGTCACCGCCTGGTTAACAGACCAGATTGCTCCTGCCTACTGGAAGCCAAACTCTCTCATTCTGGTGAGGGAAGACTTCTGTGCTTGTTCTTATGAGGAGAAGTCTTTTCTAATGCAAGAGTGTATGCTCTCCAGAGATGTTACAAATGTGCAGAGGGATTCCAGGATAACGACACCAAGCACCACTGTCGGGCTTGTGGGGAGGGCTTTTGTGATGCCTGCTCTTCCAAATCTCGGCCAGTCCCTGAGAGAGGCTGGGGACTAGCACCCGTACGAGTTTGTGACGCCTGCTTTCAAAACAGAGGCATTTCAGAAGGTAGAGGAAAACACTTTACATCTGGCCATCGTTTACCACTATATTTAATACATCTTCACTCCATTTGATCTCAAACATCATATTTAGGCATATCGAAAGGGTCTAGATGACCTCAACAAATGAACTTTGGTAATGATGTGGTTAATGACTTGCATGTGTGATAAATGCAGGAATTCAGTTAGTTAGACATCGGAGATAGACTAGGGAAAAACTTAATTTCAATGAAAACATTTTTGGTATGACAGAGTTCTTAAGGGGCTTTCACACGTGACTTGTTTAGTTTGATTCAATCGAACTAGAGTTCTTTTCCCTTTCAGTTCGTTTGGTACGCTTATAAATTACGTAGAACATTGAACCGTTTATTCAATCTAGAAACAACTTTTTGGCTTTGTTCTCACTGTTATTGTTTTCATTTAAGAAGCTAAGTGGGAATGTTATTGATAAAAAAAAAAGTTATCTACACCATTTCATAATCTTCTGTTACCGAATTAATACATTATCGCGTTAATATTTAAGACTCAAGAGACGGGATTGTTTGAACAGAAAGGAAACAGGTTTATTAATGCATTAGGATAATCAGAAAAGTATTTTAGTCACCTCGTGGCCGGGAGGCGTTTGTGCAGCTTTCAGTCCTGTCCACGTTATATAATACAGATACAGATTCAGTTCCGCTAAAATATGTACTGGTGTGTCTCTGTGACTCGTGAAATGACTGCTTCCTGTGGGGGGACACCACAGATCCGAAAGAGGACTTTAGGAAAGGGGACACTGTCCATATGGGGTCCCCCCACAGGAAGCACGTCATTTCAAGAGTCACAGAGACACACCAGCACATATTTTAACGGAACTGAATAACATTATTATCAATTATATGCAATGTGTACAATTTTCTATCCCACTTCACAATTAGATACATGTAAATAGTGTCTTGTTCATCCAGTAGACGTTGATGCTTAATGTAAAATGACATTTCAAATCATAACTGTACTTCATCACTCACCTAGAACTCCTGGATGCAGCGCTAGAAGAGGAGGAAGGTGGAACTCTTATTGCCAGGAGGGTGGGAGAAGCTGTTCAAAACACACTCGGAGCAGTAGTCACTGCTATAGACATCCCTCTGGGTGAGTTCCTCAGTGCCTTTCACCAAATAACAAACCTGTGAAAACAGTTATTTAATCTGTAAACTTGAAATGCATCGAGTTTGCATTTTTTAGTCCTTTTAATATTTACTCCATGTGTTAGCTGCAGTAGCAACACACTAACCTGTTACATTTCACTGCCTGACCAGGTTTGATTGCATCATTTAGAACCATGTTTAGTATCCAAGTAATGCTAGCAGCGTGCTAATAAAATGTTAATTACATACCAGCATCCTGCTATTTTCATGCTAGAGGCACAATCACTCTAGTGACATGCTAACGTTATGCTAGGCCATGCTAGCGTCACACTAATTGCACTTTAATCCATTTAAAGGTTTATAACATTATTACACAAACTTTGATTTGATTTTTAAACTCACTATCAAACTTTTGTTCATTTCGAACATTCGCAGAGTTGCTTTGTAAAAAAAAATAAATACATTGTATATGAATTAATATGCTAACATCACACTAATGGCACTTTTAACCATTTTAATGTTTGTATAATTTTTTTTATATACAGCTTTAATCATTTTTTTATACTTACTGTTAAACCTATATTCATTTCAAACGTTCACCAACTTGGCTTTTTTTTTTTTTAAACATAATTTATAGCATGTGAAAACAAGCATGCGTTTCAAGCCACTAAAGTTTGTCTACATATTTGTAAATCTAGTTTGATTTTTACACTGAATATGTGTTCTCCACCTGACCTGGTTTTAGAACATGGATTTTGATAGCATCACTAAGAATCATGTTAATTCTTGCTAGCATCACGGTAAGTCATTGTTAAGCGGTGGGCTTGTTGGCACAGTATTTTCACTTTTGAAGGAATTTGCTGGGATTCACTCCCAATAATGAGGCTTTATTTCTTTTGTCTCTTTTATTTTTTCGAGGTGAAAAACCTTAAACACACAAACACCAGTGTCAATACACAATTTTAAAATTCAATAAATACAAACGAAATTCATAAATATTCACAAATTCATATTTTTCAACATGAATACAGTTTCACGTGCATTTCTTTTAAAACCGTTCTCTACCTTTATTTATTTACTTACTCTTAGCTTTTTATACATTTTCATAAAATAAAACTCTCCCGGATCCCGTGAATGAAACCCCATTTACATAAAACGAGCCGCCAGAGCCGACGACAGACAGAGCGCACAAAGCGGTGGGGCGGCAGGTCTCTGACCGGCAGTCTCCTTCAGTTTATTTAGATTTGTGCAGTTTCCGCTTTGTTTTGCATCCAGGCCTTTCTTCTCTGCTTTTTTTCGTGCTCTGAGATCCACGCAAACATATACTGCCACCTTGTGTCAAACAGTGATTGAATACACCTGGCGCTCATCGACACGCAGATCGGAGCGCCCCAACGCATGCTCAGTCCCGCCGCAACAGCCATGCTAACAAAATGTTAATTATAAATTAGCTTCATGCTAAACACACGTTTACTTTAGTGGTATGCCAGCATGACGTAGCATAACACTAATAGTACATCAAATCATTTAAAATGTGCAATATTTTTAAATATTTTAAAACTTTATCTTAAATTTTTATAAACTCTGGATAGGATTTATAAGACGATTTTGTATAGTAATTTCACAATGAGGAGAGTTTTGTTACTACCAGTTATTTCAACTGTTTCTTTTATTAAAAATGAAAATAAATTGATGTTTTACAAGGTTTGGTCAAAGATGCTGCCCGTCCAGCATATTGGGTTCCTGACCAGGACATCAGTTGTTGTCACCAGTGCCAGCGGGAGTTTACCGCCCGTCTCTCCATCCATCACTGTCGTGCCTGTGGACAAGGTGTGTGTAATGACTGCTCCCCTGAACGACGGGCTGTGCCCTCAAGGGGTTGGGACCATCCTGTGCGAGTCTGTATCACCTGCAATCAGAAATCTGGAGAGCTCTAGCGGAATCAAACAGCATGTTACATCATAAGACGTCGGTGTAAGTTGTTAGAATGTTTTCAAGCCAATAAATCTTATTGGTTGCTGGAAACAAAGGAATATCTTCATTCGCACCATGATCTCTACATAAGCTGTTCAGTCTAAAGGCCTGTATAATTATGTCTTTTAAAGGTTAAATCAATGCAGAAATGTAAGGTATGTTTAACCCATGGCAATCCGATGTCTGCAGTGCTAAACACCTGACAACAGAGATTTGTTTCAAAAACAATCTTACCACACAAATTTAAGAGTGCACAATTTAATCACATGATCATTTTCTTAATTAAAGTGAAGAATACAATTCTTCATTGTTGATAAAAACTACACTCTTATTAAATTAATATATAGATATATTTTTTTCTTCAAAAATGTATTCATTAAACATGGATTATTATTTTTCTTCATCAAATCCTTATTGGCCTGTTAAAATAAATGTACTAACATAATTACAGTACTGTGAAAAGTTTTAAGCATTAAAGAGTTTATAGTCAGGTGTTATGTTACATTTATACCAAAGTAGTGCTAATGATCACCAATGTCACACATACCGTGAAGGCCAGTCATTAACCGAAATAAAAACAGCTGTGTAGGAGGCATGGAAGAGCCAATCTGTGCTACCAATGTAAGGCTGAGAAAGACTTCTTGACTTGAGCACAACAGCAAGACACAAGGTAGTTCTACTGCATCAAGTCTCTCCCAGACAGTGATTTCAAAGCAGACTGGGGTTTTCAAGCTCTTTTAAAGCAACGCAAAGAAATGGCACAGTTGATGTTCGTAGATGGAAAGGTGGAATGAGGTACCCTGCGCAGCATCAAGCGAATTAAATCATCCACTCAAAACCAAAAATATTCAGTGATACCCAAGTTCACCCAAAAACACCTCCAACATGAGAACAAGGCCAAGCGACGCAAGTAGCCACGTAAACTGGGGTGCAGAATATTGCCAGCTTTGGAGCTGGCTGGAGAAGAAGGCAGTTTGCTTGTCAGAGAGAAGTACAATACTGTGTTTCTGTAGGCAAAGTGAAGCATAGTGGAGATTCCTTGAATGTTTGGAGCTGGATTTTGGTAAATGAAGTTGGAGATTTGGTCAGGATTAAAGGTGAGAAATAAAACCACGTACTTATCCGTCGTGCAATTGGATGCCAAATTTATTCTGCAGCAGGGGAATGACCCCAAACATACAACTGAGATCAAGAAGTACTGGAAGTGATGGCATGGTCCCAACAAAACCCTTATCTACACATCATCGTTCTTCAAGATGTTTGAAACGACTTACCAGCCTAAAACTTGCACAGTACTGTAGTTAAAATAATTGAAATGAATTCAAATCAAAACTAAGGGTCACATTGTAAAAATTACAAATATTCCAGTATAGTAAAAGTTCACTTTTAGACTGGTTTAAACATGACAAGGTTAAACTGTATAGAAATATGACGCATTGACACGTTAACATACTGCAGTTTTAGATCCATATCTAAAAAAAAACTCCTGGTTTCTAACTTCAGAATCCACTTGTTTGACACAAACGTTAATTATATAATTTACCGTCCACATGGATAACCCGATCGGTTTCTCTGATCTTTCAGATTTTGCTTTCCCTCTTAAATGTTCCCTAAGATGTAGATGTTTGATTCCTTCCTGTTTGCTTATTATTTGCTGCCTATTCGAAGTGGAAAAAAAAAAACCCAAACGATTCATCAGTATAATTTAAGGAATCTACATCATTGATTTTAAGTGTGTGCGCGCGCGCGTGTGTGTGTGTATATTCGAGCAGTAAATGCGACTTCATTTTGATTTGACTACAATTGAACGGAAACTCCTGTGTTTGACGCTATGGAAACTACACAAATGATGTGGCTCTGAAGATACCAATCCATACGAATCTCATGACATCACACAAGCCATGGACCGCACAATGTTCTGGGTTTATTTTTGGCCAATGCACACTTTTTAGAGACAAGTTGTTGTAGTTTGAGAGGCATTATTTGAATGACTGGTAGACATAAGAAATATCATTTTATGTTATTTGCACCTTGTATGCTGATTAAATGAATCTAAAATGTGGCTCACATGGTATGAGAGGTGGGAAGGGGTAGTTAATATACATTACAAATCCTTGTACTGTTATTTTAGCATGAGAAAGGTGGGTTTAAAGATATGTCTTACTAAGTGGATAATCTGGTTATTAAAACAAGGTGTACAGGAAAAGGCTGCAAGAGAACCAACAACTATTAATAATAATAATAAAAAAGAAAAAAGCTAACATTTTCTATGGAAATCATTGACTTTTCTAAAATATTACCAGAGTTGAATTTCTTATTGTTTCATACTCACAAAATTAAAGTGCGATGGCTACCAAGACTGAGAATAAAGTCATTCTAAGTCTAATAGGATTTAATGGAACTAACTGCTCAATATTTCGAGCTTGTAGCTAAAAGTAACATGAGCTAAATACCACACCACAATTTCAGACTGCATATCTTAATATTAAAGGTAATAAAAAGTGATGATAAAAGTATTCATTTAATATTTAAACAAAAGAGAAAGAAAAACAAGAAAATCCAATTTAAAATCACAAAGACAAGTTGTGGTGGAGCTGAAGGTTTGAGTTGTACTCATCAAGAAAAGAAAATGAGTGTAAACCTGGAGCAATTACAAATGCTCTGTGTCCTAAAATGTAAATGTTTGCTTGCTGCTCATGCTGTTCTCTCTAGGCAAAGAGACAAAAGGTAACAAAGCTGGCTGGGATTTTAGTGGAAGTGCATCAATAATCCGTGGGCAATTTCATACCCATGCCATGCATAAATGAAACTTACTTGATTGACTTATTAGTCCCTGATTCTGACATTTGCGTACTATTTTCTAATCTTCCATTTCCAAGAATTTATTTGCATTATTCATCATGATCCGATTTCTTCATCAGTTATCATGGTGAGGATGGTGCAAAACAGGTCTGTTTGGTCAATTTGAATGTAGTTTCCAGATATCACCTACCCGACTTTAAAAGTTTGAGATCCATAACACAATTGAAAATTTATCATTTCTGCAGGGTTCAAAAGGTCAAATTTAAGACTTTTAAATCCTTTAAGGATCTATTATTAAAGATCAAATTCATGATCTATATCATGCTTACGTTCATCTAACAGACTGCAATAAAATAACTATAAAATGTGAATCACTGTAAAAAAAAGTATTGCATAAAAGCTATCCAAAAAATGTTAAAAATACATGCAGCTTGAAAAAAACAAAAACAACTAGATTTTCTCCACCAACATCTTTTTTTCCCCAGAGTCGTAGATATAGGTAGAGAATACATTGACATTTTGTTTCCTGAAATATCATTCGTTATTAACATTAGAAAATCAAACGAATTCTTCTGAAGGGTCTTAAAATAATTCCTTTAAAACTAACCTTTTTTTGTGATGTACAGTGTTTGATGTATTTGTGATTGATGGGTATTCAGAACTATATATATGCACTGATGACGTTGAACATAACACAAAACGACAGATTTCTTGATTTTGTTTTATAAAGAGCTATGTCTCATGAGCGAATGAATCCATTGTGAAATGCTAACATTGGTGCATTTTTTCATGTAAAACTAGCAATTTTTTTATATATTTTTTAATAACGGGATTTCAGCCATATATGTTTATTTTTTACATTTAAACATAAAACTATTATTTTTCAATATTTTAAAATGAAAAAAAACAAACACTATTTCTGGTTGCCACGGCAGCCATCTTTGTTAAGCAACCAAATGTGCCCGCTCAGGAGGTGGATGCTGGGAAATCTGAGGTCTGTCGGAAAATCAAGACCTAGACATTAAATTTAAGGCCTTGTACATTTTAGATTTCTTGACACCCTGTGAAAACCACCAATATTTCTAAAGCTATCGTTTTTGGACAAAAAGTATAAAACAGTCTTGATTTGTTTTAAATGTTAATAAAGAACACCTCGTCTAGATATACAAAAACTTCCAAGTCCTCTCACTCCCAAACCATAAACAGGAAAAAATTGCACTTTTACTGGCTACGATAGAAATGTCTATATACCACCGTTAAACATCATTTACATAACTCCACCCCTCACATTATAATCTACAGTGTTAAAACTCAAGGCAGGCATCATTTCTTCAAGTAAGACACAGTTGCTGTTTCATACCAGTTTTCTACCGTTAGCACTGAGCCTCGGGTCCATCCTGGTAGTCTTTGTTATAAGCGTAGTAGTACAGATCATGTTGAACAGCCATCAGAAGTCCAGGAAGTCCTCTCCTTCCCCCCAGCTGGGAGGAAAACACTACATTTGGAATGGAGTCCTTTCCTGCAGGGTGAGGTGAGGGGATGGTCCTGAGGAGACAACTGTCGTGAAGGCTCCAGAGCCGAGTGTAGCAGTCCTGCCCCACTGCAATAGGAAATGGAACATCAACAATACATCGCATCAAACTAAACAATTATTATACTTTTAAACAGTACCAGCAATCAGTAACCCTTCAGGCTCATTGATGTGGATGGGGAGGTAGGCGTATTCATTGTGGTGACCTTTGTATTGGTTGACGCATTTCTTAACACGGATGTCCCACAGCTTTATCTGTTTGATATGGAGGGAGTAACTGGTTTAAGTGGCTCAAAACCATGAAGGTGTGTGAGTGGATTGGAGTCTACTGGTCAGACCTTGCCCAGCATGTCAGCCGCGAGCAGGTAGTTGTCATCCTGCAGCAACTGGACAGAGGTGATGGCCGATTCTTGGAAGAAGCGGGTGCTTTTCCAGCCGTTACTGCGGCCACGGTCTCTCTGGCGCAGGTCTATGCTGAAGATCTCACCTGAGCGGCAGCCATTGAAGAGAACAGGAGCCTGGAATAAAGATAATAACAATACATTTAACACAGCAATATACCAAACTATGTAATAAAATGGAGGTAAAAAAAAAAAACACACTCTTTGAATGTCATTAAAAGTATTGTGTGTAACTAGTTTTTGTACAGAATCTACGATAATTTACTAAATCTTTTTCTTCAACTGCAGTCACACACACACACACACACAAAATGTTTTATCAACTTACACACATACACAAGTAATATTTAGTAATCGTTTCATGCTCCCTATAAAATATATTTTGTGTGTGACAGAGAAACTGTAAAAAGGAATGTTTGTAAATTGTCACGGTTATAAACTGTCACTGTAATTAGAATTTCTGCAGGGTCTTAAAAAGTTTAAACTTGAAAAACCAACATTTTAGGGCTTAAAAAGTCTAATTAATAAATGTAATTAATTTGACTCAGTGTATCCTGAATCATGTTCACAGGTCTTCATTTTCAGATTGAGTGTGCTTGAGACAGAGTTCGTGTAACAAATACACAGGTCAGAAAATGTAAAAAAACAAACAAACAAAAAAAAAAGGAAAAATCCGCCATTGTTAGCTGTATAACAGCAATATTTCACAGTCGTGAGATGAACTCGATACAAATACAAATTTATTGTAATCAATTAAAAAAACATAAGAAATCTGTAGTTTTGGGTTAGATTTAATGTCATACGTGCACATAAAGGTCTGAATACATTTGTTTAAATCACAAAAAATTTAAAGTTTTTAAAGAAACAATTTAGACTAATGACATTAACGATTCACAATAAAGCCTCTAAGACACATATGTTTAAAAAGGACCACAAAGTTATGCATTCGCCGATCCTTCAGAACCATTTGGTTGCTAATCCAAAGTGTTAATAACAACCAATATTTCAAGAAATAAAACATTCACGTGACATTTATTCTGCTCCTTTTTCAAGAACTCTGGGACTTTATCTTAAAAAAAAAAAATAAAAAATTCCCATCGGTTCACAATTTTTCAAGCTGCATTTAATATTTACTAGTAGATAGCTTTTTTTTACAGTGATTAATATTTTATAGAGTTTATAGTTTGTTAGATGAACATACGTATGTCATACATCTTAAATCTGTTTCTTTATGGTCTTAAAAAGTCTTAAATTTCACATTGTGAAAACCTGAACACACTGTGAGAGCCTTAAGTGTATTTTTTAAATCAATATCATAAAAAAATCAATTAGACAAACCATTTAGAACATGTGCGTAAATTAAGATTACACATGAGTGCCTTGGTTTAAGTACATTTTATTTTGACAGCATTGTGTTCCTATATGATGTATATCCAACCAGTAAGGTTGAGCAGTTATTTATTTAATAATAACGGGATAAGTTCTCACCCTCAGGGCAAACTGTTGAGCGAGAACATCACTGTCGGCGAGGTACGTCGCTCTACGTCCCGTTACAGCATCAGTCACAATCACTCGTCGAGAAAGGCCTTCAAAAAGCACATTATTGAGATAACTAGTGAAGTGGCTGTTGTATAAACACAAGTAAATCGATGTAAATACAATTGAAATATCTGTAAATTTAAACCCATGAGCTCACCAGTGCTGAAGGTTTTATCAGCCTGTGGGTTGAGGCACCAGGCACATGACCAAGCTGTGGAGATCTTAAAACTACACAGCATCCCTGGCTGATCTGAGGAATGATTCAGGCAATGCAATTTGGCATTAGTTAATTTGACAAGTTAAAGCAATATCTATTGGCAGGGTAGGGGATTTCTGGTAGACAATGTTTACATTTTAATGGACAAAAACACTAGCTACACACAACTGACATTATAATGCAGCTAGTGATCATGCACGAGTTTGTTGTGGAAAGTATGGAATAAATGGGCAGAAACAGAAGAATTTGAGTGCATGCACACGTTGAACACCATTGCTTTCTGTAAGATTATGAAATTCAGTTAATAGCGTCATTAATTCAGTTAATTACACTCCTTTCTCCACATTATCAGAGACACAGTCCTCTTACAACCATGTTTTGGTTAAAACCTTGATGTGGTTTTCTGAAAAATCCCACACCCTGCCTGTAATTGAGTGAATCCAAATGGAAAACAACCATACCTGGATTAAAATTGCTGAAAAGGGAGGCAGGTAGTAAGCTCACACAGCCGGGTGTCTGAGAAATGCCCACCAGACACAACCTGATAACATTTGGTCAAGATGAGATACTTCTTCAACATTCAGGGATGTTCATGGAAAATTAAAAGGTCTCAGATTGACTGAAATAAATGCAATTCAAATTTAAAACGCTTCACTTTTGTGCAAGGATACAGTACATGAGAGTCTGCATGAGTCACAGAAGCCCAACATACAGAGTTCACCTAAGAAAAAAAAGGTAGTGGTTGGAAAATGTCACTACTAGAAAGAAAAAACTGATTTGATATTAGATTATGGGGACATCATTGCATCAGTATAATCTGTCCACTTGTTACTCGATCTCCAAATCTGTCTCCAACTGGGAAATATGCATCGATTTGTAAATCTGTACATGTATAAATAGAAAGTAGTTTATATCACTTAAAATATGTCTGATATTTCCTATGAGAATCTGTAATTGTGTACAATTGTATACATACAAACAAGCGGAGGTCCTTCCTGAAAACCTAAATACATCCCATAAAGTGCTGTCTAGAGTATGCCAGTACGATTCTAACATAGAAGAGATGTTGGCCCTTCGGAAGGAACAAAAACAGACACAGACCTAAGCATTTAAAAATAAATCTGTATTAATATTTAATATACTCCAGTGATGAACAGGTCAGTGTATATTACAAGCTGTGCCTAAACAACGTTTACATCAAACCACCCGCAACTGGGACTGCATTCTTTCCCATTCTTCCCTTTCCCAATACTTTCCCAATCATGCCTGGGTCACTTGTCAAAGTGAGCATAATAAAGTAATTAATATTATACATGAATTATACGTCATCAAACTGCTTTTACACGTCAAATATATACACACTATAAATTAGTCTTCATCTTTTTCCGACGTCTTAGCTGTTGTTATGCTAAAACTGTTTTTCTAAAACCTTTAAAAAAGAATTATGAATATTACATAATTCGCTGTACAGTCAAACACAAATATAATAAAATATAAATATAATACTCTAAAGTTTGTTTAATGATGTTTACTCGATTACACTATTCAAATATTCACGGCTGATTTTATTTTAGAAAAATAAAAAAGTATTCATGAGTAAACATTTCATTTTAGCTACTCCCATTGGCTGATTCGGCGTAATCACGTGATTGAAAGTGCGTTCACGCTGAGGGGAGTCGGTATCAGCCACAACATCAGAAAAGAATAGAACTCTGTTTAGTTCTTTATGTTCAGATTTTTTTTTTCCAACGACATGACCAACCACAACCCGAATATCATTAAAATATCACACATAAGCCACAGTCACCCGGTTATCAACTCGCGCATCACTGATGTTCTCTAAATCTGCGAATTACATATCGGTCAAAATCCCATTCAAATTTGCTGCAAGCATTTAATTTGGCGTAAGAACAGAGTTATATGAACCATCTTAAGGAAGGAGGTACCTGTAACTGAGCTGCATTTACAGTTATTTGATCCCATGAACAAATGTAAAAGATTATAAATCAAGATTTCTCACTTTGCGGTTGGTGAAATAAAGGTTATCACACATCTCCACCGACAGAGAACCTTGTTTGCTGCCATTAAAGTTCATGATGCCATACTTGCACCCTCCATGCGACACGTCATTCACTGTAAAAACCCGCTCGCACGCTGAATCTGCCTAACGAGATTGAATAAAATCAATCAAACATTGCATTTGGTTATTATGTAAAAACAAACCACAAGCGAAAGAAAAACCTCTCCATCATTACACATTCAGATACTTTTCAATAAGTTGCTTTCAGCGGTTAAATCTTTTTTATTCAAAGAGTCTTACAACAATGAGGTGGAAGTTGTCGGTGTTTGGACTGGTAGAGTTGGAGCTCTGCACGTCCAACTTGTGACGTTGCATCCCAATCACTTTTACTTCATGAGTCATTCTGCAAACAAGAAATTTTCCTTACTCTATTTTTCACAGATTTTCTAACGAACTGCTTTTAAAAAGGCTTTTTAGAAGCAATGTTGTCAAAATTCCTAAAACAGGTGCTGTACCTAGAATAGGAGCTTGGGGGCAGTACACCCAAGCGTCTCCTCTGTAAAAGCAGTGCAGAATTTTGTCCAATTCTTGGAGATTTCTAAAAGGAAACGTATGGGGTTAGAAACAGGAGGAATGTGAATCAGCAGCACTTTTCATGAAGAAATCAAAACAATGATGTATTATGTATGCAACAACCCAGACAATCTGACATTTAGAATTTTTCATCAACACATTTAGACATGATGCAAGAACCTTACAGCCAATATTATTAGTGCCACCTCTTTATGGTTAAAGTTTGGGTAAGGGTTTAGTACTCAACAACAATTTTTTTTCTTTAATAATTAACAACTGTATCATCATTGTTTTTCCCCTAACCTTAACAACCACTAAAATGAAATTTGAAATGTTACTTTTTTATTTATTACAAAAAGCAAGAAGATAAAAATTCAATTGCTTACATTTAAAATGTAACTAGAACAGCTGTTACAATGCACAATTGTTAAAATATAATTGGCCATAACTTCTTGACTATAAAAGAAGAACTATTAACAAATGTTTTTTATGATTCTTTAGGGTATTCAAGTAAAAATTAAGCTTTTATGTTTTGTAAAAACACCCCTTAAATCAGCTTCAACCGATTTCATCCGTGGCTTCTTTAAATGTTGAGTAAATGGCTCACCCCGCCCCTCCCTGAAATGAGGCTTGTTTGTCAATGTTGTTGTTTCAAGCAGATTGTTGGAAGCTATATAATAAAGAAAAATAAGTAATAAAACTGATATCTGTGAGGGAAATATAGTAGTGTGATTGAAAAAAGTTGGAGTTGAGGGTTTGATCACATACAGTCGGGGCAGATCGAAGTTTATTCTCAATCAGTAAAAGCTTGTGCCGGGCGTGTTCAGATTTAACCAGACAGATTTTACGTCTCGTGCAAACAATCATTCGTTTCAGTCGACAGTCGCCACATTTCCTCCATTAATAAAACTTAGCCACTGAGTTTCTTTGATGAGAGTGAATGAGCTCAATAATGAACTTATTCAATAATAAATACCTTTAATGTGAGCTAGTCATGGACAAAATGGTTTAGGTGATGATGAGCAATGTGCACAGGTAATGTTAATGAGCTGGGAGGGATCGATTTTCATCCGAAGTCCCTTGAAACCTTCTATGCTATACCTTCTTTACCTTCCAGAAAAAGGACTTCCAGGCCTACCTTCTTAGGACATTCATCCTCCTCTAGCAGAGCTGATCTCTTTTTCTCATCTTCTTTTTTCTGAAGCCCCTCTATTGTCAGTGGGTTGCAATTGTTATCTCCAGGCAACAAACGGAAGTATCTGTTTTTCTCCGGATCGAAGTAGAAACCTGGCAATTCTATATAAAGCCACGATAGAAGATGAGTGAGTGTCTGTTTGATTTGACATCTGCTGAGGTTTAACAGAAAGTAAAAGTTCACCTGGTGCTGATGAGGATGTGCTTGCAACAACTGCATCACTTCCTGTCCTGTCAGACCTACTACAAATACATTAAACTTCTTGGAATAGATCACCAGTGTAAACTAAACAGGAAATATGATTTTTACTTTATGTGACATTTACTTTAGAAAAAAAGTGACAATATAAATTTTGATAACTGTACAACAACTGACAACATACGACCAAAGGAGGAAATTATAAAATTTAAATTTTATACACAGTTAAAGTGTATTAAAGCGCCAATCAGTTAATAAGTATTTCATTTTGATTTATTGTTTTAACCGCTAACTTTTGCAGTGTCTATTGTTTTCCTAGGAACATATTGTTCACGTATTTTTCAGATGACAAATACAATGACAAAGAACATTCTTGAGATCTTTTGTGTTTAACAGAAAGGGTAAAAAGGCGTGGAATGGCATGATAGCAAGACTTTAAGGAGGTCTGTGTGATAAATTAAACTATTGACCTGTTCTCCTCGTGGTCAGAGCGATGTCTCCTGTGCCCCTGAGACTGTCCATGTTGTCGCTGGTTGTCTCGGGCTTTCCATCGCCAGTTCCCCCTCTTCATTCTGACTTCTTTGGTGTCATGCCAGTATACATGTAGAGAGTACTAACGTTACAGTTTAATTCTGAAAGAAAACAAATTATACATTTTTACTGTTGAGATAAAACTACAAAGTACAATTCAACTTTGTATTTTTGGCAGATAAATAGATTAACGTTACTTTTTAAACAAAAAAAAAAACATTGATTTGACGTTATGAGGCAGCAGTCTTTACAAAAAGAACTCGCTAACATTTACTTTACTCTTAAGATGATCCGGAGAATCTTAAATCCTCTGTCAAAAATAGATAATGTTCAAATTGTAATAACTAATGCAAATATAAACAAATAATAAACGTTCTAACCTCAAAGGTGTGCTGGTTGTGGCGACTTCTTCCTGCTTAAAGAACTACTACTTCCTCCTGACGTCATTAAGTCCCGCCTTCTAAGCTTTCATTGGTCGAATTCGGAAACGGTAAGAAATAAAAGAAGCACAAGTGAACAATAAGCTGTCAATCACATTCAGAGGCTGGACTTCTACTCGCAGAATAAATTGTTTTATGGTTATTAATTTACCATATGCGTTTATACCATACGTTTCAATTTAAAACAACTCTTTAAAAGATGTACATTAATTATTTAAAAAAATGTTTTTTTCTTTTTTAAAACTTAAACTAAATTAACAAAACGGCATTACACTGTGTCTTTGGGCATTCGTCAGTATCAGGCAGGGTTAATGTTTTGAAAGAAAAAGATTAATCTCCAAAAGAGGTACCATCATTGTAAATATAGAATAATATTGATCTTAGATTTTGTAAATCTTAATATGAACAGTAAAGTAAATATAATCAAAAAACGTTATGTCGTATATAAAAATATATTTACTTGCTGTCACAACTTGTCCAGCAAGTTTTACAAATATACTGTATTTTTTGTCATTTTGACAGCTCTCTGAAGCCACGCCCATATTATTATTCCTTGCATGGTATTGGATCAGAACGCCGGACACTGAGGTCCGCATTGGCTGCTTTTCTTTCTCAAGGTTCCCAAAGAACTCGGAGATTTGGAATATTGGGTTACAGTGTGGCAAAATGGCGACTGTCATTCAGAATCCGCTGAAATCGTAAGTAATTATAAACATTATTTTAGCGCATTTGTGAAAATCAGACATATTCTCCATTGGTTACACGGTTCCGGTGCAAATAGACTATCGAGAAAATGCATGCACCGTGCGTTTTTTTTTTTGCTAACAGAATTCTGTCCCAAGAGAATAAGAGCTTAATCCGTGAATTTTCTCTTTGTTTGGGTGCGTAATATATTTATTCACATGTACATGAAATGACGCGTTATGTTCCATTATTGCTTCTCCAATTCGTCTTATCCCTGGGTGGTGTGCAAGATTTCGGATGCTTCGAGGGACTAGCGTTTCTGACTTTTTGCAGGACAGTGAGGTTTAGATAAAGCCTTTGCCATAATGTTACATGAAAAATAACAGGACAGGGAGGCAAGCGAATATTGGCAAACGCATAAGGACTTATAACGGAAAAATATTGCATTAAATATTAATATGCAAGATGGTTAAGAAAAAATGTATTTTGAAAAAAGTTATTTTGGTTTCAACTACAGATTTTTTTAAACATAAGGTTCAATTTCTACAGATTGGCAGACAGGTAACAAATCACACTAACTATTAAAAGTTTGTGTCAGTAGTAAAACTCAATGCTTTTAGTCATTGTACAGACAGCAACCAATGTTTTTGTTTTAAACAGAATTGCATCGTCTTTTAATGTAATTTGTACTATTCTGTGTTTTATTGTTGATTTAAATAATATAAGGAAGAATTGGTACATGTGCCAAATTTTCCATTTTCTTTTAGGACAAGCAAAAATGCCCATATACTCAATCAAAAAAAAAACAAATATAACAAAACCCCAGAGAAGTAAATAATTATGATTTATTTCATTTTTTTTATAAAAGTATGGATGACTTTTGGAATGTTCGTGTTTGGAAGCATGTAGTGGTACCGTGGAAAAGCATTATGTAATGTTGAAAAGGAAGAATACGTTTTAAATGACTTCTAAAATATGTTTATTTAAATAAGGAATTGAAGTATGTAAATAATGGATTGGCAAAAATACCCCCTTTTCTCTCAGCTGTCAACTCTTTCCATAAATCTCTAACCAGTATTAATCAAGGGCAGGTCATGAGGTTAGCATTTGTGACGTTTGCAAAAAAAACCACTGATAATTAATTGAAAGTACTGTATTGTTAGAGTTTAGGAACAGGGCGAGTCTACGTAAATGATTGAGAACAACACAGTTCACTGTCATGCTCTCTCTTTTGCCTGTCCCATGTGACAGAATTCCTAGCTATATTACATTACTTTACATTCATGAGGCATTACATTAAGGAGTGGTCAGTACTGTTTGTTTTTCTTATTGGCGTCTGTCAAATACCTCTGGGTGGAGTAGTGGAGTTGTTCTGGAGTGAAAGTGTATCTTGCTGGAATATATCTTAAATATTTGATGGAGTAAAAGGCTTGTTGCCTTCTTGTAGCATCATGTAGTCAGTATAGTCACATGCTATGTTATTGTGCATTCTATTGTAATATCTATTATACATATATAGTCAAACATTTCTAATTCTTTACACCAAACAATAGTGATTCATTTCACACTGATTAAATAAATGCGGTGCTCTTGGATTTCCTATATTTTATTGTTATTTACAGGTAAAACCCTACTCATTTGAATTATTTAATTAGCTTATGAAGAGTACAACTGTTTCTTATCCATTTTTTGACAAAGTATTAACCATAAAAAGTTTTGGAAACACTTTTTAATCTAGATTCTCTCTTTTTAGGTGGTTTATTTGTTTCTATTGATGAATCCTGCCATTTTAGAGGATAAAGTTAGAGTTTATCTGCAGCTCAGTCTTTTCTAATTTGAAATTATGTTAATAATGCAGGTAATGAATTTTACATTTTGTGCCATTTTTTGTATTTTATATCCAATATTTTAAGAATATAATTAAAGTTGATAAAAACTGAAGAAAGTTCCAAACCTGATTTCTCCACATATTGTTAGAAAACAGAAATTTCGTAACTGTATGGCTCAAAAATGTAAACAAATTTAAAAAAATAAAATGACAAAATTTGAATTGCTTCGTTTCTGACATTCAATACATAATACATACCAGGAAAAAAATGTTTTGTGGTGGTGTAATTAACAGCATAATCTCTTTTACGTACTCCTGTACAGTAGGTGGCGATATGAACATGAGTCATTTGAGACATAAAAGGATTTTATATATATATATATATATATATATATATATATATATATATATATAGTATATATATATATATATATATATATATATATATATATATATATATATATATACTGTTTTATGGATGGTTTTCTGCAAATCTGCACCAAAATCAGTAATAGTACGCCTGAATTTGAAGGATTTCCTGAATTTATAGGTACCCTCATGCCTTCTTTTGGTGAGCATTCCGACTAGACTTCACAAGAGATAGCGTAACCCAGCCATCAAATACTTAAATCAGTTCATGGAGTCTTTCTCATTTTGTCTTTTCACGATTTTAAGTCAAAGCCAATATCAAAACTGTTTGTGGGAAAATAGTAGTGTTTATACTGTGGAAGCTTGTCTAGTCATGTGACTCAGAAACAAACGTGTTAATATGGGATCTATGTACAGAAGTTAACTCTCCACCAAATGCATCCAGGATGTCCATATAACACCCTAAACTATAGTGATTAATTTCTGTTTAAACACAAGTTTACACCGAGGGGAACGCTCATCTCCAAACTCTGTTCTGGAGCAGATTAGCAATATCCCAGAATCCCTCACTTCCCATCTGCTCTAATGACTAGCGCGAGAAATGTCAGTGGGCAAGAGACAGAGCCCCATCTGCTCCAGATCAGCGACACAAAGCTCCCATTCCCTCTCCAAAAAGACATCAGGGGGTCACTGGGAGCAGGAAAAAGGCAGAATACACCTGTCTGAGCAGATTTGTCCTCTCTTATTACAATATTTTCATATCAATATGGTATAGCTCAGCAAAAATTAAAAAAATTTTGTATTGTTGAGCAGATTTTGGTTTACAAATGCTTGTTTTAGTATTACGTCACTATGATTTGTGCTATTTTTAATTCCCATGCAAATCTCATTGTGCAAGTTAAAATCACATGTTTATCGCCTGACAGTTTGTTTATTGTCAGTAAGCTTACCTCCTACCCAAACACAAGTACTCTTTTCTGTGGATTTTGTCATTTATTATTGTCTGAAGAGAGCAAAAGAGTGTGGTTTGTGTTAATTTCCTCTCAAATAAATCAAAGGTGGACGTGGATGAGTAGAAGATGTGGGATTTTAAGTTAATGCAACTGTGCCCCTCCCCCCCATCTGAGTCTCTGTATGCTTAGATGCACATCGCGTTCACAACAGCACCACCAGGGCTTTTGTATCAAGGGTGAAGGCTTTGTGAGATAGATTGTACTGTTTAACATTTATTTGCCATACACATATGTTCTAGAATCATAAACAATTCCTTCCACATTTTCCATGGTGTCTATGGGTCTTTGTAAGTCTTACAGAGAAGACAGATCTCCAGCATGGTTCTTTCTCTCAGCAATTCAATATGGTGTCAATTTTATATGGTGTTTACTTGATAAAATGATAAATTAATTATATTTTATTTTAATCCAGCTTAGAGCTGTGAAGACTCAAACCTGATTTTGATTGTTCTGATAAGCCCTGTTAAATTCAGGCAAAGATCTTCAGCTCTAATCTAGCTACCTAAAATGCAAAAATCCCTTTAAAAAATGTTAATAAGAAACTGAAAACCTGGCTGAATAAGAAACTGCCTCCTTTTGGTATTGCATAATTTAGGTTGGAATGGCCAGTGGCATTAACATGCTGCAAATAAGTAGTTTCATTAAGCATCACCATATAATCTACTGGCCATTACAGAGTGCATAAATATGAGTAATTAGAAATATAAATGTCTGTATTGAAAGCCATGGATAAACAAGAGTTGAATGGAAACATGCCTTTACTTCAGGCGCAACAGTAAAAAATACATAGATAACATAGTAATAATAGAAAAACAACCAACATAGCATTGACAAATATGTTTTCCTTTTATCCACTCTAATACTCCAGTACAGTTGAGCTTCGCAAATAAAAATTTCACCCTGGTTTTGCTTTGAGTCCTTAGTAAAAAGGAGATGATATATAGATGTGGTCTTCCGTACACTGGCTCGCTCCTCATAAAAAAAAAAAAAAATACTTGACCTATTATTTTCTTTCCCGAATAGGCTCTGCTGGTTGGTATAGAACAGATGTTTAGCTGTTACATATTTCCATTTAATCCTTGTTAAGAAAATTATTTCCACATCCTGTATAGCCTGCTGCCTTTATCTCTTTGACTGATAATGTTAGCAAACTAGAGGAAGAGAGGTCCAATGTCCATACGTGATGTAAATCTGAAACTACAGTAAGTTTGTTGCTGTTTTAAGTCCTGCATCAGCTCAAAAGATCAAGCACCATTGGTTTCTCATTTAGTAAAAATATTTATGAGTATCTCATGTATTTCTAAGGATTTTCCCCTGGAAACTTGAATAGTTGTAATAAACTGCAAATAATATGATAAAATTAGATGTGTAAAATTATAAATGAGATCTATCTTCTTTTTCCAAGTGTCTCAGTCAGGTTATTCTTTAGCGAACACAGGGTAACACCTAAACCAGATGTTATCTGGTTTAAATTTAGCCAATATTTACAGTTTTACTAAAACAAACAGCACACAGAATCCCCTTTATACATTTCTAGTTTTGTCTGAGCTGTGGTTTCAAGCAGCAGATACTCAAATGTGATTGGCTGATGTCTCCTTTTCTACCAAATTCATTGATTAAACTTTTTGTTTTACAATTTAGATCTGCCCACCTGTTTATCAATAAACAAAAAGGAAACTTATTTCTGGGTATTACACTTTTTCTCTGTGAACCTGGAAAACTTTGTGCTTTAGCCTAACAGACAAATGTTAAGGAAAGCTGTTTACATAACCTTAGTTTTGAGCAATGGCTTAGACCAAATAGCAGTGGTGTATTCGAGGTCCATTGCATATTGTGCAATGATTGACTATTCCTGAAAGGTTTTTGGTATGTTTTGTCTTGCTGTATGAGCACACATTGTTGAGGTATGTTACAGAACTAGCCCTCAAGTTTATTCTGCATGGTAGAAAAACTGCAGATATCCGGTTTCTTTTTTTTTATGAAAAGCTTCAGATCGGGTGTTCTTCAGGAGCTCCTCTGGCTTTTCTCTCATGCTCAGGGGGTTTCTGTCAGTATGCAAGAGATATCATGAAAGTGCAGCGTCTGAGGGGGGCACCTATGTTTAGCTTCCACACAGCCTAGATTTCCTTCAAATTCTTCAAGATGGACGGAAGAGATTCTGTGCAAAGCTTGGTTTGCTCTGCATTAGTACTACAGACACAGTCTCAGATTAGTTAGGTGTTCATAAAAAGTCATAAAGCGTGGGGATTAGTTAAGTGGTGCACGGCTATTTGAGGGTTCAATGTTTGTATGTTATGCAGGCTAATTTATTTGGGTCAAATTATTAAAAGGCCAAGTTTTGTTCAAGTTTTGCTATTTACAAAATAAGATTGTTCGATTGGAATAACAGGCGTGTAATAAGGAGAGAGAGAAAAATGCTCTTTCCTCGGAGGGCAAATCTCTATTCATATCAGCACCCCACTATCCTCAGATGCACCCGGGCCAGTTTTAAATTACCCATATCACATCAAATACTCTCTCTATTTAGATTGATGGGTTATTAAATGAAGTATGCACAAGAATGCCATTGGTAAGTGACAATAAACCCTTACTTTTCAAATAACTACCAACAGTGAAATGAAATGGATCACTTTTATTTTGAGTCACTATTTGGGCACAACTTTTTCTGTTTCTTCAAATTGAATTTATTTTTTTTGTGGCAAATCTCATTTTACACATATTTAAAGAATTTTTTTAAACATTTGTAAACACTAAAAACTCAAATACCTTCTAACATTCTATCACATCAAAATTTTTTGCATTATTTGCTTATAAATCTTTAAATCTTATCTACCTCAGTTCTAATTCAAACATTTTTTTTAAAGCAGGATTTTAAGCATTTAATTGCCAAGATACTACATGATGTCACTGATTTTGGAAAAAAAAACAACAACCTTTGTACCGTTTATCACAGTCTTGGACATGTCAAACATTAGTAACCACATTGACATTTTTTTGTTTTAGCATAGCACCAAATTTTCTTTTTTTTTGTCCCTCATTTATTGACTTTCACTATAACAACTTTATTTGATTACAAAGCCATGGCACCAAATAATCAGGCATTCTTGATTGTTGGGGGTTATTTCTACTGGGGAGAGGTTAAAATTTAAGATTTTTACTCTTGACCACCATTTTGAAAAACTTTAAGAAGTGTTTTGAAACAGTTTATCTGCTGGCACTTTATCGAAGTAAAGCTTAATCAAAATCATAATGAGTATTTATTAAAGCACATGTCTAATTGAAATGCAGGGCTGGTTACACTCAAATGCATATGAATTTGAAAAGAAACAAAAATTAGCTGAGCAACACCTACCTTAACTAATGATTATTCATGTACACCTGTCTTTAGAGAGAGCATTTTAATTAAATCAAGCTAAGGGTCATTTGCATACGAAAGACATGCTCTACATCTTTATGAGGATTTTTTTGGGGAGGGCAAACAAAGGAAATGCCTCGGTTGTTAAAGTATGAATAAATATAGATGGTGGCGAGACTCTGTAAAGGGGCCTCCAATCCAGCTTCTGAGTTACACAGAATGAGCCACAGTTCTGCTCTAATGAATAAAGAATAGGTTTTAATCTCCTAAGAGCAGCCATGGCATGGTTCAGTCATGGTGGTAGCCATGGGTGCAATGGGTTCAATTCGTGTTTTCAGATATACATATTCTACCCTTAAATTTCACTAAACTGTTTCCAAAATGTGAAGTATTTCTTATCTGAAGCTGGATTAAAACCTGTTAAAAACATAAACAGGATAACTGTTCTAAGATGGGGTCAATAATTATCACCACCGTTTCATATTCTGGTGGAAATATTTGAATTTCTTTTTATCAGTTTTAGCTCTAGCTTGTTTTTTTTATCTGTTTCTCTAAATAAAAACTAAGCACTTTGTTATAAACGAGTTACTTTTATGCAGCCTAAAAGCCTCTACACACCGATAAAGACACCTCGATCGACAACCTTTGGCGCCAACAGGGCTCATACACAATTTTCGCAAGGAGTATGCTGGCTCTTTTGTTAAGTAGGATGTAAAAAGAGCTGCTTGGTGGCGCTCATCTCACATTTTCATAGCTACTTTGTACAGGAAACAAGAAAGAAATAGAGAAAATCCTCCACATTTCTCCACATTTTTGTCAAACTGCTCCTTGTGATCAGCCACTGACAGTATAAACGTCATATTCTTCTTTCCCATTTCCCCTTGTGGTGTGGAGTGCATCTATACCACAAACACCATTTTTATTTTAAGCAGGTGTTATTAAATTCTTTCAAAAATGTAAGTGTTAATCACTTTCCTCAATGAACCAATTGCAATAAACAAAAGTGAAATATATATGGAATCAATTTTTGGGTGTTCCCAACCTTCTGTATGTTCACATAATCCCAAAGATTGTTTTGGGTCACTGTCTTGTTGCAGAATAAATGTAGGGATACATGCCTCCCTGATGGGATTCTATGATCAACTTTTTTTCTGGATATATGGATCTTCCTATATTTCTCAGCATTGAGGACACCATGAATCTTAACCAAATCTCCCACTCCATTTTCCAAAAATGCATCCCCAAACATTCAAGGAACCTCCACCTTGCTCTACTGGTACCTGCAGACACAGAGCTCCTTCAAACGAGCTTCAATCTTGTCAATCTCAATCTTCTTCTAAATCTTTCTCTAGGAGGGACCTTGTTGATGCAGTACAACTACCTTGTGTCTTGTTGCTGTGCTAAATCAAGGCATGAAAAGATTTTTTCAATCTAACCTTGGTGAGAGTTTGGTTGTTTTCCACCCAGTTTAAAAACTCCTATACAGCTGTTTCTGTTCATCACGCATGATATTGATCATAAGCACCTTTTGTATATCATTTGTTGATCACTGCCTTTAATCCTATAAAATCCAAAAGTTTAAAGTTTGACATTATTTTATTTGCTTACTATTTTGTGCATTTTGTATGTTTACTCTATATTTCTTTTGCACAGTACATCAACTATTTTTTATTCACTGAGATAATAACTTCAACTCTAGTTACACAAAAGAAGGAAGATCTCAATTACCTCAGAGACCTTTTCCTCATCTGTCTCTCTGGGGAGGTGGCAGAATGCTTCTAAATGCCAGTTGCTCTGTTTACTGTTTACATAACTGCTCCACTCTTCTGACCAGAGTCCTTGCCTCGAGTGTAATATGGGAGGCTGTGAACTCTCTGTATGTTTATATAGCAGATTAGTATGGGGAGCAGGTTAAAAACATGGTGTCCTCACGTAAGCTCTTTCTCTAAGATGGTGATGATAGTCTCCCTCGTCATCTTCATCAGCACTTTACTGAGCACTTGGCATTTCTAGAGACTATTGTAGCGTTGTTTAGGGTGCTGAAAAGTAGTTTAGCTCGACTCTGAGAGAACTTGAGTGGAGAGCCATCAGGGCCATTTAGTCTAGTGGAGCATGTTGATGATTATGGTGATAGTGGATCTGGCACAGGTCGTGGGCACTTTAATGTGGGCCTCCGTCACTGCGACTTACATAATGACTCCTGTGGTCTCCAGCTAATTGCACCGGCATTTTGCTTGATGGAAACAAAGCTCACAGGAAGATAGAAACAGATATCGGCTTTAAACATTTGAGCTCAGTATTTATTAAAATACGAGGAGTTTCGATACAGGTTAAACTGTGGAAAAAGTGGTTTGCATGAAAACTAAAAATTTCTGTCTGATACGGTCATAATTAGTCATTATTAACCTAAAAATTATGTTAATATCATCATAATTTAACAGATATATTAATTTTTTCACAAATGCTATGATTAAAAACCATTTCCCCCAAAATAGGATTCATTTCTTCCATCAATTAGGATTTTTTGGTGTGAAAAATACCAAAAATTCAACAAAGTTCAAGTGATTCATAATCAACTATGTTGGACCCCAGCTTTCTTAAGACTACATTCATTGTGGGCTTATGCAAGTGCTACATCAGTCAAACATCTACTTGTAGAGTGGAACCATGAGTAGCCAATTCCTAAAAACTCGAAACTTCAAGGAAATGTTTAAAATGCAATCCTGAACTTTATCTCTAGAACTAATCTGAGAAACAAGTTATAAATAGTTGAACCACACAGTATAAGAATACTTTTCTAGCCATGAAAAGACCCCAGTATTTCTGACCAAGTTTGACTCACCTACTACTGCATAAAAAAGTTGCTTTAAAACAGTTCGGAAATCAGTTTGCCAATAGCTTTTCTCTTTGGCGAGAGACAGGAAAGCTCCGGTATTTTTCAAGCACCTGAATTTCTCATCTTTTTAACATGTTCTTATTGTGGTTGTGTTGAGATGGCTTTTACTTCCTTACCGCAGACATAATAAGTACGGGCTCATCAAAAGAATTCATTTTATATACCGGTAATTAAAAACAAGAAACAGTGAATATGTGTAGATTGGTCTGAATGCATTTGTTGGCGTTTTATAAACATAAAAAGCTGGTGCTAGTCAGACTTTGAGGAAAAAGTCTGAAACAGCATGAATACTCTGCACATATTCGGTTTTGTCAGGTTTATAGGATTTTGAATAAATGACAAAAGTGAAGGTTATTTTTGCTGTAACTCTGTTTTGAGAAAAAAAGGCTGAAACTTTTATATTTAAAAAATACAAAATAAAGACATGTTTAAAATATATGGACGAATCATTTTGAAGACTGAAAAGAGGGAAAGAGAGAAAGTATATGTTTTTGTGTTCACTGTGGGCAGCATTTTAATAAAATCAAATTTGGTTTCCAAAAAACCAAATGAGTTAGTGTCAAATCTGAAGTGTATTTTTTCACATTTGAAAGGCCTTAATAAATCCCAAAAAAAAAAAAAAAAGAAAAAATGAAATACTTGATATGTGTAATGCAGTCCTGGTTTGTCCACGATAAACGGCCGTCGAGCTTTTTCTCAAAATACCATAACTCCATTAAACCAAGCACAATTCAAAGAAGCTGTCATCTATGTGCGCCTTCAATTGAATAATCTCATGTTTTTAAATGTTTGGTTGAGAAATACAATCTATATGTTTTGTAATGGTTCATGAGGCAAAACTACATAAAGGAAGACATGCCAGATTGTTTCTCATTTTGAACTGATCGTGAGCGCACAAGGTTTTATTTATGTTTTAAGAAACAGGATGTCAGACTGCCTAGCTTTCTGGAGGGGTTGATTTGTATATTTGATTTGAGACCCTTTTTTACTTGGATTTATTAACCACAAAAAAATTCTGAGATTATAGATGCAGATAACAGAATAACATGTAGGCGGATAACATTTTTTTTTTTAGGTTCTGGTCAAAAACTTTTTGCGCCAAAAAACTAATAACAGATGTCTGTATTTTAATAGCATACATTTCCGTTTAAAAATCCCAAAGATTTATTTGAGAACTTTAAAGTGTTGGTTTCATTTGCTCCGTCAAGCCATAGCTTTTTCATACCTGCCTTCTCTTTTTCCTCTCCTGCTCCTTCCAAACACTGGGGCTCTTTGTGCCACTATATGGGGTTGGGATACTCGTCTTTGTCCAGCCCAACATTCCTCACATTTCTGTGTATTCTCAGGTCGAGAGAAAAGTGATCTAATCGAAACAGGAGACAGTTATGAGCTCAAGTGTAACTAAACTCAGCCTTTTCAAAACCAGAAAATAACACAATGTACTAAATGACAATTTATTAAACTATGCAACTAAGAATGTATCTTATTTTTCAAAGAGGAAACTGCACTTTTCATGAGGTTCCCTATACTTCAAATCAGCCTGAAATCACACACCAGAAAGCACCCTGAGCCATGAGAACCCCCACTCCATGTCGTGAAGCAGTGGGGGAGGGGTGCTTTTTGATTTTTTTCATTTAATGCTTTGTTGCATTAGAGGGGCTAATATAAAGCTCTGTTAAGATGCTCACAAGCGGGTATCACCAATTAATTATGTGATGTGCTCTTCCTAAATTTTGTTAACAAAAGATCAAACACTATTATTGCTTAATTGTTTAACCATTCATTCATTTTACAACTCGTTTTGGGGTCAAGGGGGTCTGCCGGTGCCTATATTCAGTGCACACTGGGTGAGAGGCGGGGGTACACCCTAGACAGGTCACCATCCATCCCAGAGCAACATTCACACCTAAGGGGAATTTAGACTATTCAATTAACATAACCGCGTGTTTTTTGGGGATTGTGGGGGAAACCGGAGTACCCTGTGAAAACCCACACGAGCACAAGAAGAACATGCAAACATTGTGTAACCAGCGACTTTCAAATCTAACTACTGTACATGTGTATTTGTAATTTAGCTGTTGTGAGCTTGAAATATTTGGAGTACTGTTTGAATATTGAATATTTTTCACCATTTGTGTCTTCCTCAGCCTCGGGGACCAGTTCTACCGAGAGGCCATTGAGCACTGTCGCAGCTACAATGCCCGCCTATGTGCAGAGCGCAGCGTCCGGATGCCCTTCCTGGACTCTCAGACGGGCGTAGCTCAAAACAACTGCTACATATGGATGGAGAAGCGGCACCGGGGACCAGGTAGCACATTCACCTGAAATGATGAAATTTGCATGAAAGGTACTTTTTAAAAAAATCCTCAATTGGGGCTACAATTAGAAGCTATTCTGAAAAAAGAGTGGGTAACAAAGAGCAAGCCAGTGCTTGGAAGAACATATCTGTTTTATCTTATATTTCAGAAGATCAGTCAATCAGGGAAGTAGAGAAACTGCAAAGTATTTCCAAAACGGACAAAGATCCGCCATAAAATGGAAATTTCATTTTCTCTCATTCATTTAAAAGTATTGGATAAGTAATTATTGTAAAGTAAAACCGCTTGCTAACTGGGTGATTTAACAGCCAGAAAACCATGTATCTATTAAAAAAGCAAACAGGCATCCAAAGGTATGCATTAAATAGTGCAATGCACAGATTATAATAACAGAGGGGTATGCTTTAGGCTCATAGTTTTTCTACAGCATTCTGTCTTTATATACTGGCAATAACTCAACTTGCAGCTGCCAACGTCAACATCATGTTTGGCGAGAACAGGACACAGATATAGTCAGCGCCTACAAACTAAAACTTGCATAGACCCACCCTAGACTTTGTGGTAAACCAGTGTTTATTGGATGTTTTTTATTCTCTCCTTCCCTCTCTCTCCACCTCCACAAACCATTACTGAAAACATGTGCCTTCATTCTGTGTGTTGGCAAAAAATATGTGTTGGGGCAAAAAAGTTATTGTCTTCACAGCTTTATCTGTACAAAACTAAAAGAACTGCTTGCCATTGTGGTTTACCAGAGCTGACTCCAATAAATAAAAAAAATTTGAATAGATGCAGTTCTTTTTGGTGTCTCAGATCATGAACCTTTTTCAGTTTGTACGCACGTTTTTGATTAAATTTTTAGAAGCTAGAATCAGATTACATTGTATAACAATCACCACCAGAACATCCACTAAAAGCTTCTCCAAATAGACTCCTTTATAGAATTTTCTCATCTAGCTTCAATATGGTGTCCATCAAGTGCAAGCGGTCACAGATGTACCATAGCATTACATAGCAAATATTTGGTTAAATACATTAATTAATTACGAACTCTTGTCCTGAAAGGTTTGGTTGATTTGGAGGTTTTGGGTTTGGTAGTTTAACCACATTTCACCAAGTGCTCCCTGTGTTTTCAGGGTTGGCATCCGGTCAGATGTACAGCTATCCTGCCCGTTGCTGGAGGAAGAAGAGGCGACTTCACCAACCACTTGACCCCCAGCTCCGCCTCTGTGAGCTCAGACTTGGTGAGCTACCAACTGTAGCTTATGTTGCTTTAGCAAACATTTTGGAGCAGTGTTTTTTTTCATCCTGCTCGTTCTGTCTTTGTACTTTGCTCTGAGGTCACTGAAAGGGGCCAGAACAGACCGTCTGGGTCTCATTATACGTCTCTCTGTGCCCTGACCAGGCCCCTTTAATCACTTGGCTGTGGAGCATAAGAATGTAAACCTAGGCGGGTTACAGAAGTGCTTGAGGAACTTGATAAAGACCCTGTCTTTGTTTCCATTTTCTTAACTGCTTCTGGAAATTGAATACCAGTAACCTCTAAACCTCAACTGGATCTCAGCTAGAATGAGTTTAGCAAAAATTGCCAATGAAACTGAATGCATTCGGTCTTTAGTTGTGCAGATATTAAATAAAAGATATAAATGACAACATAGTGCTGAAAGCCCCTTCAAACCCCTCAGTTCATCCACCACATCGTTCTTCTGAGATGACAAAAATAATCAAGGAATTATATACAATTCATTCTTTGTTTCATTCTCAGAATTTTGATTACGCATTTTCGCTTTTGATTTCTAAGTTTTCTTTTGAGATCTGGAAATTTATGGTTTTGTTTAAATGTCTATTTTTTATTGACCCCTCAATGAACCGGTTGTACTAGTAGCATATATAATATTCTTTTTTTTAAGTGCCAAGCATTATTTTATCTAAATATTCATTTTTCCGGGTTGACCAGTTTCCCATTGTTTCCTTGACTTATCAATGTTTGTATTGTTTTAAAATTTTTAGCCCAGCCACCAAAATGGTTTAATTTTAAAATATTTTCATTTCAAGAAGACGTATTTTTTCAAGAAGAATTTGAATTTATTACTATGCATTTATATTAATGTGAAAACAACTAAATATTAGTAAAAGTAGTATACTGTAGTGAAAACTAATGACAATGTTCGTTATAAAACGGACTATTTAGGCACTTTCCAGAGTCTCGAAACTGTAATATTTACATTACAGTGAAGCATAATTCTGCTCTTTCACAACAGGACATCTTTCTTCCTCTTTCTATCTGAAATGTGTTTGCATTGTACATTTCTTGGTGCACAGCCACTATAAACAGGTTTGCTGTCGAGAATCTCATCCAAGGCTGCTTCATAACAAGCAAGTGTGATTCCACAGCCCTCGTTTCATGTTGAATACCAGTGCTCCCAATCAGTCTTGTTTTTCTGCTTTAAAACTAGACTTCTGCCACCAACAATATATAACATTGGACAATCTCGCTAGAATTAAAAGTTGTGTATTCTGTTCATTTAGTGGTTGAATTTTCACTGCTTGGTGAATAAGGTTTGCTGTGATTTATAACGTATTATTTAGTGTCTGTTGACATCAGGCTCTCGCTGATGACTGGAGGTTAGATTAGGGGGATGGGTGACCGATATTAGCCCCTCACTAACAGTCTGCACTATTTTCAGCTCCTCTCCCTGGGGATGAGTGGAGACACAAAGAGATCACAGAAATGAATGGAAATTCTGAACAGTATTGTTATTTTGTGTCAATTTGTTTCTTTTTTAGAGGCTGAGTTGATGGCCAAAAGAGAAGCCCCTCCCACAGAGGCCACAGCCCTGGAAGCTCTGCTTCGAGGTGATGGCATTCTGGAAAAAAGAAACAATAACTCAAAAGAGGAAGAGACACTTCTGGAAATCCAGGTAGCACTCAGATCTTTGTAACATATTCTGATTATTAAGGTTTTAAATTAGCTCTCTCAAAAAAAAATAACAACATAGGAAAGGTTCTTCCAGTATGAAAATATGCTTTGGATGGTTTTGAGGCGTTGGGAGTATTCGATGCTTGCCATCATCAGTCAGCAATATCCAGCGTTCACTCTTGCTGTGAGACTCAATCCATCATCCCAAACCCCATCCACCCAAGCAGCAAGCTTTTTCTTTCTTCACGCTGTTCGAGTCCACTAAACACAAACGGCCGAACGCTTTCCACACAGTGGGATGCACAGTCTCATACAGTTGTGCTCATAAGGCCACAACACATTTTCCCCACTCACGTTTAGTGGTTGGGTGAAGCCATTAGTTGTTAAACAACAGTGTTTACTTTCTAAATGAGCCTGATCAAAGGTTTACACACCCCAACTCGTAATATTTTGTATTGAATGACAGCCTGATGTCTCTTAAGGTAGTTGTAGATGAGGTTCTTTATCTTCTCTGTTGGTAAAGCAGCCCATTCTTCTTGGCAAAAAGCCTCCACCTCTTGCAAATTCTGGTGTTGTCTTGCATGAACTGCATGTTTGAGTTCTCCCCAGAGTGCTTCAATGATGTTGAGGTCAGGAGACTGAGATAGCCACTCCAGAACCTTCTCTTAGTTCAGGTGTGACCAATGACAAGTGGATTTGGCCTTGTGTTTTGGATCGTTGTTATGTTGGAATGTCCAGAAATGTCCCATGCGCAGTATCCTTTTAGAACATGCTAAAATCATCTTCCCATAAATTTTAACCTTAACCGAAACGTTTTTTTCGTTATTCATATTTTCTAAAAAAATGGCCAAGAAATCAGAAATTTTGCTTGTATATCAAAATTACAGGATCAATGCAACATTAATTACATTTTTACCAAATATCATTCATAGATTAATTATGTTCTTTTTAATTGAAGCGGGTGCTTGAAGCTGATGAAAATGGAGATGGTTTCCATGATGATGAGGACTTTGAAGTGGACACACCAAAGAAGAAGCATCGAAACAAAGGGAGGGTGAGTGATGGGCATGACTCATGAAATCTAAAGATGCCAGGAAGGAAAAGGACAAGTGAGATATAACTAGTGATAATGAAAACAGATTTAAGAGAAGTACGTCCTAGTATATAAAACTTCATTTCTATTTGTTGCGATGCTTAATTATCTGAGAAAGTAATTTACAGTTTTTAAAGTAATTTACAAAAATAATAGTAGTATTGAGATGCATATGACCTTCACTTAAACCTATGTTTGTGGCTGCAAAGCTATAATTTTTAACATTAATTCTACTCTTTGTTTCGCACTTGACAGTGACCTCTATTGGTGAAAAGTTGCATAATGCTTTTGAAATTTTAAACTTTTTTTAAATAGGCACAATGGAGGGTTTTCTGTTGTCATCTCCAATGACAAAAGGCACTGGGACCAATGCAGCTTATGCACTGGTCACGATTATTTATGCACTCATTTTAATAATAAAATTCAAATAATCACAATATAGTATGTAAAATTGTGAATAAAAATGAAATTGTGGGGAGATTCCCCCTTCCACTGGGGAAATTAACCCTTCACACCACACCCACTGCTTCACATGCCTCCAGGCAGATGAGCAAATGGAGCAAAATGTGAAAAAAGGAAGAGATGAATGAAAGTCGTTTTGTTTGTTTTGAGAATCCATGCAGCACTGAAATAAAGAAAATGATGTAATAAAAACATTTTTCATGATCAGGGTCGAGGGTCCGGACGCAGGCGAACAGAAGCAGTGGCCAATGATGATCAGGACAAACCGTACGTGTGTGACAGTAAGTGTAAATTTATCATTTACCTTCTGACCAAGGGTACTTTGGTCAGAAAACATGGATTTTTAAGCTAAAACACAGCTGAAATACTTTTGCTTGCCACATTTAACATCACTATTTTGTCATTAACATTGTCATTAAGCCAAAGTGTGGCTAAATGCACATTATACATATTTACATCTAATGGGGGGGGGGGGTGTTCTGTTACTGTGTTTCCGATCTTGGCATGGTGGCTTGTTTTAATATCAAGCATGTGACTTCCTGAGGAGAATCTAGCGCTACCGTTGGTTACAGAGCCCTCTCTGAATGTAACTTACTTCTTGTATTTTGTTTTCTTTTTCGCTTTGTGTCTTCTTTGTTTCAGACAGATACAAACAAAAGCATAACTCAAAAACTGCTGACTCAGGTATTCAGCCATGTTGCCATCTTCTTCTTGCTAGCATGTAGGCTAATGCTAATGGCTAATCAGAGTGGGGAAACGAACACTAAACAAACTCTTTGGTTACTGTTGATATTTTTTCATGCTGCTTGGCTAACGTTAGCATGCATGGCTAACAACAATGCTAGTAAAACTTGAACACAGCCTTTTCACTGCAGCTCTGGTTTAAATTAATCTTCTCTGTTGCTGAAGCGATTGCGGATTCCTGAAGTTAGATGCATGTTGCAACTTTCCTACTCCACACTGTGTTCTGCCTCGTTGTTGGCGGCATCCTGCTTTTGATGCAGCACAGGCTTTACAACTTAAAAGTGTTCTGGGTTAGCGAAAACATTTTCAGACTCATACACCAATCAAAATTTAGATCAGACAAACGTCAATAATCTCTTTAATTTTAATGCAACTTTAATTAGATTGAATAGCGTTTAGAAAAATGCAAAAAAAAAAAAAAACTAAACGCCATGTTCCTGAAGCATCTTTTACAACATATACTCGCTTGAATGACTTTTATTGTTCAGATCCAGAGCCCTGATTTAGGAAATAGTTGTATATTATAGAAAAAAAGGATAATTCACCCCCCAAAATAAAAGTAACCAGATATAGCCGGATAAAAGTGCCTCTACTGAATACTTTCAAAGTCATGAGAGCCAAAATCTTAAAATCAGTGCGACAATTGAAAAAGGTTCCTATTTTATTGCTAAAATGCTTAGTATATTTGCTCTGTTGCACAAAAAATTATTTTAATGATCCATTGGATCTAAAAGGGGCAACGATTTACACTTGTTTGTTTAAAAATGTGTATGTGTATAATTAACGAGTAATTAAATGCCACTGGCCTGGGTATTATAAAGTCCACAGGTTTACTGTATATTTATATTAATAAATATACCCATGTACCCAAAAAAAAAATTATTTCTTGTCGGTTTCGGAAACAGTCACATAGTTTTTTGTAGGTCCTCGATAAATGTGTTCCATTTGGATGCTGCAGAAACTCAAGGTTACCATGTCGATATGTTCAGAACTAATTCTCATGGAAAGTCTGAGGTCATAAAAACTTTCTGTTTATACGCAAAATTACAATTTTGACCTCCACTGTGAACACAAGGTCAAAAAACCTTTTCTAATTTGATATCTTATATGCTTCAAGATGAGATTGACGAAGTTTGCAGGTGAAAAGATAAATATGATACGTTGAAAGTAGACTTTTTATCGAGTACCTAACATAACTTGGTGCTCTCCAAATTTTGTATGTATACGTCAAACTTCATTTTTGAACCTAAATCAGATGCACAAGCTTCAAGTTCTGACCTGTGTGAAATTCAGCAACTCTGAGCACTTCTAAACTCTTCCAAGTCTAAGCAAAGTGGGTTAAAGAATAATAAGAATCCAAGCAGAAACAACAGGGTTCTGTGTGCCTGACACGCCTGGAGAGGTTAATCAAAATAGGAAGTGACCTCACTGTGTTGGTTGATTGGTTTTGTAGTTCTGCAGTGTTACAAGTATGCAAGATATTCCAAAGTTGAAAAGTAAAAGCTAAAATTTTTATTTGTTCATATTGTTTTTAAGTAAAGCTGGGGAAAAGTGCATTAGAATTGCTATTGTCTTAACATAATTTGCATCTTTATTGGCGTATCAGCTTTTTTTTTTTCAACGGTGTAGCAGTGTGAGCGTGTAATAGTGGGAATTTTGTGCTCGCCTTGCTGGTATTGCAGTCTGCAACCCACAGATGCTTGGCATGTTTACTGCCTTCCCCTGCAGAGACAAGGGAATGAGTTTCACACAATATGACAAGCACCGCCAGCATGCTATTTGTATTCAGAATACAGAGCATAGCAATGCTGCTTTCGCACATTGATTAAAACCTAAAATGTACCTAAAAAAAGTGATCACTAAAAACCACCATTGAGAATAGAAGTGAGTTTTTTTGGGAAGTATTTTTCTGTTAAACTCAAGGAAAGCACCCGCTTCACACCATGTGTAGGTGTTCTAGAGCCAGACTGTGGGGTTGCAGTGCTAATACTGAGCTTTAAACACTCTTCTTCCACCCCGCATGGCTCTCTTTCTCTAGCTGAGAACATGCCGTGTAGTTTTGCCTCCACAGCTAGACGCTTCATGAAATCCTTATGTGTTTGTTAGCGTCCCAGCTCGAGCATTAGAATGTTAGCATTGTTTAACAATCAAATCTAACTGCAACCAATGTTCTTCATTTAGTTTGTGGCAAGCGTTACAAAAACCGTCCTGGGCTCAGCTACCATTACACTCACACTCACCTAGCGGAGGAGGAAGGTGGGGAGGAACGAGAAACTGAAATCCCCCAGTCACCTCCAGTCCATCACGAGAATCACAAACGTAAGTATAATAGAAAGTCACTGCTTTTATGTAGATGCTACATGCCAATCTTTCTAAAGGTATTGACAGGCTTGAGGCGCCGACTTTAATTTTTAATCGTATCCCTTTTTTTAATTATAGCACAGAAAGGCCCTGATGGTACAATCATCCCGAATGACTACTGTGACTTCTGTCTGGGAGACTCGGGTTCAAACAGGAAGACCGGCCAGGCTGAAGAGCTGGTTTCCTGTTCAGACTGTGGCCGCTCCGGTGAGTTTCTTCGTGTCTCAGTGTCCTCAGTTTTACTGTATCTGCCCATTTTAGAACCACAATCATCGTCTCCTCCATACTGATCTTTTCCCGTCACAGATTGCTGTTTAGATTTAGCCCAGAACAAGTGCAAATCATCATTTAGATGCACATTTTAATTCCAAGCGTCTATAAAAAAAGAGGGTTCGTGAAGTTGAGATGAGTCATCTGTAAAGGTGGAACAAAGGGTCATGTTCAACCATATGCTTTATTTATTTTGCTGTAAAAGGTAGGATGAGAATGAAATAGCTTTCAAGATATGTGACTCAGGTTCAGCTGCTGAAAAAGCCTAGTGGCATCATCCTGGAGCTGTACTGATACGGTCAAGAAAAAAAAACATATGTAGTGACGTTGAATGTGTGGGAAAAGCTCAAACACTCCCACAACAGTGTCGGAGATAAACCAGTCCACAATACAAGGATTGTTGCGTGAATGGAATTATTTCATGTTTGCACTTTGTTTGCTTAGTGTTAAATTAACATCATGTGTAACGATCTTTAATACAACTTGTGATTAAAAGTAGATGAGGAGGCTGTATTCGGAAATATAGTGGTTTTGTCATGACTTAACCACCGGATAACATTATGTGTTTGGTAATGATTTTCATACCAAAGCAAACAAGATTTTTAACGCTGATCTAAAATGGGCCATATTACAGTACCTGTTTTTTAGGTAATAAATCCGTTCTTGCACATTTAGTCCTAGATTTGCATCCTAAGAATCAGTGAAATCCCGTTTCAAAGCTTGGTCATTTCACGCGCTCATTTCATCAGCTTTTTTCATTTTCCATCTGGTTTTATTAAAGAATGGCTTGAGTTTTTCTGAGCTTTTATTTTCATGTGATTTTTCAAACACAGATTACTGTGCACCTACAGCGATGTGTTCTTGTTAAATTCCAAACATATTGTTACATTTCTGCTTTTAAGTAAGTGTGACCTCTCGAGTCCAGCTTTCTTTCTAAAGAAGAACCTTATTTGCACAGAAAATACAAACAGGAATTCCCCCAAACGCCAAACTCCTACTTACTCCTAATCATACGGAATAAACCACTATGAACTACGGTTCAACAAACAAACAAATAAACATAATGCAAACATCTTTCTGCTTACAAACACTAAATAATGAAAATACTAAAACAGAAAACAGTCTTCTCGTCACATGATATGTAGTAAGACTTGTAAGTTAGAAATTTATAGAGTAGGTTTACAAAGATTTAATAAAAACACACAATCTTAAATTACTGTGTGTATTTTACTGATGAAGTGCATGACAGAGTTTAACTTGATCGTGAAGAACGATCGCTCTAATCACAGCAGTTGATCGAGACGGTGTTGTTTAGGAATTATGAGCAACATGACAAACAATAAGAATAATCATTAGGGTACACCCCTAATTTCAACACATTTAATCGGTGAATCCGAAAACGTTTGCTCTTTTTAAAAGCAGCATACAGAGTGGTAAACTGAGTATGGAGGACTAAAATGTTATCCCTGTTCTCTGACAAATTCCACAGTGAATAAGGTATGTTAACCTTGTAGATTGGATTGAACACAATCAGAAAGTATAGTTTTATTAAAACAATAATATGTAATTATGGGATGTTGAGTATTTCCTGTGAGAGTATTCCTTTCAAACGTTAAAATGTGTTTATTATACCCCATGTATCTTCTTACTTTGTATGCAACATGTTTAACAATGACATCTGCGAAAATAGTCTCATGTTTATTTTTCCCATATGCTTCCATTTGTTCTTTTTTGACTGTGACATATTTCTTTTTTTTTTTTATATTGTGAAGCAAACACAGGGAGAGTCCAAGTAATGTATTTTTCAGAAAGCTTGATTGCAATAGATGATTGACCCAGGAATGAAAAGTGTCATTATTTATTTATTTATTTAGTCAAATTAAGTTAAGAAGAAAAACTTTTACCTTTAACTTTTACCATTAAATAGAATTGTGTTTTACAGCCTGGGGAAGTACATTGCATCACAAAATACAAGGACTTTGTATCAAGATTTTTAATATTGAACATTAAAAAAAGGGTACAACTAAATATTATTTTTATCTTTATGGTTAGGATTTTATAGGGACCCTGGCATTCATTAGTTATTGTTAAAATCGGTCTCATACTGAATCATCCAATCAGTACTGCTTATTGATGAGGCTGTTAACTTTTGCCTGGGGATAGAATATCTCTTAATTTCCAACTCTGAGCATCATTAAAAAAAAGAATAATTCACAATAGATTCCAGATTAAATGCGGGGAGTTAATTCTGGGATTTAATGCAGAGCGAATCACTGATCAAAACTCAGTGAATGATTGGTGGAGTGAAGATTTAACAAATTAACCATTCAGCAAGAGATGTCACCGACCAAAGTGGTAGGCAAGTGATTTTTTTTTTATTGGTCGTTTATTTTTGGAATTTGGTTGGACACACAAATATACAGCTTTTTTTTTATTAAAGGAACATGCATGTTTTTAAATCACATTTTGTTCTGAAAATGTTTAATGTTTGATTTTTGAGGCCAATATGACATGGGTATGATGAAAATGATAATGTCACGACCCCATTTTAAACCCACTTGTTCTATTCGCCATGCTCTGAACCCAGCTAACCATCCAGAGTCGAAGAACTACCAGAAATTTGCACATTTGAGAAAACTATGAGAGAAAATGTTTTTTGATTTCATTCTCAAGATAGTCACATATTGTAGGTTTGGAGCTACTTCACAATGGTAAATAATGACAACTTTCATTTTGAAAAATACATAAAGCTTTCAAGACATAGCCTCTAAGTACACGAGTGATGGAAAGTACTACAAGTTGTCCAAGCTCAGAGGAGTGTGCGTCCTTGCTGACCGCAGTTTTACTTGTGTGTGTTTCCGCTGTGATGCTGATATGTCCATCATGCATGTCAGCTGATCGTGTCGCTGGGACCAGGGTGAAGAGGAGGATGGTGGGGGTGCTGGACATGTTCGGCGACACATCAGAAAGTGAGGCCTCCACCTTTCATGGCTTTGAAGACGATGACCTGGACGGACGTCTGTCTGAAGACAGCACAGACTCACCCCAGTACAGATAGACAAAGGAGAAAATCTGCATCCTTCAAACTTTTGGAATGTGTCTGCTGCTTGTTTTTTTCTTCTCCCTTTTCCTTTGTTCCCCGTTAAGTTGCAGCAGCCTGCATTATGGATTAAGAACTCCAGACACAATGATAAACTTCAGGAATTGCTTCCAGAGGACAAATTGCAACCTTTTTGAAACCATGGAATGTTGTTTTTATTTCCTGAATGGTGCTATACTGGACCGAAGAGCCATTTCTTCCTTGCTTTTGGAAAACTGCTGGGATTTTACAAATGTGTGGGTTATCGATGTTTGATTAAATGGCTACTAAGTAGAAGATACATGGAATTGAAAGAATTAGAAAACTCAAGGGAAGGAAATACTCTAGTTGTTTCTGTTGATTGGATTGAAAATGGATTCTACATCTGGATAAATGTAATACTTGCTGTGAAATGGATGTTAAGTTGGGGCAGTTTGCTGGGAGGTAATGTGGCACTTAAAAGAACATTTATCCTCATTTCAGGAGAGAGACAGAGACAATAACATATATATATATATATATATATAAAAAATCAATTTTCTGCTGGTTACATGATACTTGGCCTCTCCCTGGTTTTGCTGTGTATGAAAAAGGACTGGTATTTCTGGAGTGTTTTCATTTTACTAATGAGGAAACTTCTGAAACCACAGGTACCGGTGGCAAGTTAAATATGTGCAATATTTCACAAAGTTTTGGTTCAAAAATAAAATGTGGACCATTACCAACTTCTTAAGGGTTGCTCTTCCAAACATAAAACATTCTGTCATTGGTCTCTCACCCTCCTGTTCTTAGAGCACAACTGAAGATATTTTTTCGAAATGTAACCAATAAAATCATTCACTTACAGTTCACTTGAGTAAAAGATGAAAGATTGTGTTCTAAGATGTAAGCAAATAATCAGACACGAGGGTAAGATTTTAAAAAGAGAGCATCTTTGTTACTATCGCAACCCATCATAGTCGGGTCATTCAACATTAGATCCCAGTGATCAATTGAAAGGGAATGTCTTGCTTATCAAAGTAAACATGTAAAAGGCTATATCACACAATCGAGCCCATCATCATAATGTCAAAGCGACCGGCTGAAAGGGAATGTCATGGTTACCAATGTAACCCCTTGTTCGTTTAAGGAGTAAAGATGTCCCATAATCAAAAAAGGCAATGTATTGGTTTCCAGTGTAACTGTAGAGGAGGGAAGAGAACACATTTTGTCCCACAGTCAAAGTCATTCACCTTAATGTCAAAGTGTCCAGCGGAAAGGGAATGTCTTGGTCACCAATTTTTTAATGAACGAGGGAAAAAAAGATGTTATATCCTATTGTCAAGTCTATCACCATTACATAGAGGTGTCTAGCTGAAAGAGAATGTCTTAGGTACTAATGTAACCCATTGTTTGCTGAACGAGGGAACCAAAGATGTTGTGTCCCATAGTCAAGTCTTTCACGATTACATAGAATCGTCCAACTGAAAGGGAAGATCTTGGTTATCAAAGTAACCCATCATTGCCTTAAGGAGGGAAGACATTAAGATGTTAAGTCTTGTCAATAACTTGACTTTGGGATATAACATCTGAAGTGACAGACATAATGGGAGAATCTCTTTTTGAGGAACAAACCCAATAATAAAATCCACTATGAGGGTTAATGGTGTGATTATGCACTCGATTGAGGTTCTTATCCCTCAACAGAAATACACCGTAAATGTAAACTAGAAACCGAGAAAATGGCAATAAAAGGCACAAAAGCCATCTTCCACAGGGACCTCACCAAGGTAACAGTGGGACATTTCCTTGTATATGCACTTTAATTTACTGTTCAGATGACCTTTGCATTACTCTGATTGAAACAGTAGAAAAATGTTCTATGAATTCCTGTGATAACTTTATGATTTTGCTAGTGATTTAAAAATTTATTAACATGGTGTACAGTATTGATTGATAATGTATATAGTTCCATAAAATGTTGCTAGATGAAGTAGTTGTTCTTTAACATTTCAGTATGATATTAGTCCTTTGTTTTAAAGTTTTACTTTACTTCTAAAACTCAATGACAACATGGTTGGAGACTCTACTTGTTTTTGTTTTATCATTTAGACTAGTGGCACCATGCAAAGCAATCAGTATCCACCTACCTCTAATCAACACGAGGGTGTCCACTGAGTCCTTTTACTAAAAATATCAGTCTGTCACTGGATTATGTGTCTGCAACCATTAAAAATTTTGCCTTTACTGGATTTACCCTTTGAGCTTGTTTCTATGGTTAGAAATATGGGGCATTTCAAGGAGGTCTATAAAACGATTGAAGTCACAGTTGGAACTAAACTTCATTTGATTTTTTCTAACCACGTGAGAGCATTAATGGACCCTCGGATCTGTGGGAATCTTAAGCAGGCAAAGAAATTGAATGACAGTGATGTTGACTATTGATTTATGAAGCTGCATAGCGGCGCAACGTGTAGCACTGCTGCCTCTCAAATAGAAATGAGTAGAGTTTGCAGGTTGTTCCAAGTGCTTGCAGTCTGAAGGCGCTCTTCACGTGAATTGAAGACTCCAAATTCCCCTTAGAAGTAAACGTGAGAGCAGGCCTTGAACTTGGGTACTCTACAAGGAGTACTTTGCAAGTTCCCCATTATGAGCTGGAGTTCCTAACTAGGACTAAACGGGTAAAAAAAAACATAGAGGGACTTCCTAGTTCAAACAAGACAAATGTCATCTTGTGAGCCATTTCAAAGCCAAAGAAAGTAAAACGGGATATTACAAAAATATGTCACTGGTACGACCTCAATTTTAAGAAGCAATGGCCTGTTTTATGTTAAAAACACCATTAAATCACTGTTGGTAATGAGGGGTGATGTTGGGACCGTACGTAATATTTGATTCCAGCCAGAACTCCACATGCTACCAACCCGAGGAGCCATCCCAATCACAGAAGCCTGGTGCTTCCACAGACTAGTCCTCACTTATAGACAGACAGATCGACTTGAGCGCTCAGAGAGCCATCTGGCATTGTCAAACCCCTGCTCACTTTGTCGCTCCATGTGGAGGGCACAACAGAAGGTGGATGTGACTAGAGGAAACTGTTGATCATTCATTCAACAGAAATGTCTGCATATCGGTTTTTGTAGTCCATTTATCTGTCTGTCTACATCAGTGTAATTAAAATGCACTGTGTTTGTGTTTGTCTATCCATAAATCTGTCTGTTTGTTGCATATATTCCATGGACGGATTAAGGTTTATTGATTAATCATGTCTATACCTGTGTGGTAACGCTTTTTCCATCAGACTGTTCTTCTCTCCTGCTTAAATCTCTTCAGGTCATCCTTCATGTCTGCAGTTCACCGACAACATGATGCGGGCTGTACACACTTACCAGTGGCAGTGTATCGAGTGTAAATCCTGCAGCCTGTGCGGAACCTCAGAGAACGATGTGAGTTTCAAATACACCAATCAGCTGCTGTTGTTCTCTGAAGGTGAACCTGTGACAGAAAAACATTTTTAATTCGTAGAGTCTATTTTTAATCCGTAGAGTTTTTTTTTTTTTCATTTTAGAGCTCTAACAAAGACAAATTAATGTAAAAAAAAAACATTGGTTTTTACTTTTGCATTACATTCTAAGAACCTATTTCAATTTAAATTGTTACTTTTGCAGAAATGTGTTTTGAAGAAAGCAAGTTTTGTTCCTTCTTTTACTTTCGGCTATTCCCAGTTTATGGGTCGCCACAGCGAAACATCTGTTTCCACCTACCTCAGTATCCTCTACTCTTAGCACCAACTAACTTCATGTCCTCTTTCAGCACATCCATATATCTTGTCTTAGGCCTTCAGCAGTATGGCTTCATGCCCAGGAAGAGCACACTTTTTGCTCTGAGAATGTTAATGGAGAAATACAGAGATGGTCAGAAGGAGCTGAACTGAGTCTTTGTGGATTTAGCAAAAGCGTATGACAGGGTGCCGAAAGAGGAGCTATGGTCCTGTATGAGGATGTCAGGAGTGGCAGAGGAGTATGTCAGAGTAGTTCAGGATATGTATGAGAGGAGTATGACAGCAGTGAGATGTGCTGTAGAAAAAAAGTAACAGGAAGCTTTTCTGTTTTACAGTAATTGTGAGATGAATGAAAGCAAGTTATGTATTAAATATTGTTAAGTTTTTTTTGTTTTTTTTTTACATTGGATCAAATATACAACTCCTGGCAACACATTGATTCAATTATTCTAGAGCTTGTAAGCTTTATTTGATTTCTTGGACTGTAAGTAAAAGAATGATGATATTATATTAAAATGGGTATGGATTAAAGTCTTAGGCTTGTGGAGCATTTTCAAACCTAATGACAACACAAGCGTATTTATAAAGCACATTTCATACACATTTGCGAGTCAAAACAGTGAAAACAGAACATACATATTGGCAGCTGAACAAAATTAAAATTATTTTGACTTGTGAAGTGATGCAATATTTATCATAATAAAAACAAACATTTGTAATAAAATCATGAAAAACTTGGTAAGTAAACCCTTAAAATTATGTAATAATCAAATCCCTATGATTTAATTTTGCTAATGTTCAAACAGTGTGTTCAAAAAGCTTTATATTCTATAAGCGTTTTATACGGCTGAAAAAGTCTATTTCGAAGGTCAGATGTTGTGCCTTAAAATCCAATTTCTATCCCTCACAGAGCAGTAGCTCGGGGAAAACGGAGCACAACTTCACTTATTTATTGGTTTCGGAACACTAATGGTAACAGCAGTATTGTTGAATAGTATCTTTATTTCAAATTATTAGTTAAATTGTTTTTGAATACTTCTTTTACTAGCGTAAACTGTACTTAAATAACGATTATTTTATAAGCCTCTAAATACATGTCTGGGGTTTTCACAAAATACTATTTTGTAGTTCTGTGTTGCCATCTTGAGCTGAGTGATTGCAGCAAGACACCAAAACACCACCTACGAAGTCCCAAAATGACTAATGTCTGGATTTTTGGAAGCGAAGGAGAAAGTGATGGATCATTTCTATCTGTTCTGATCCTTCCACCTATTTGTCACATTTGTAAAATTTGCTAATCATCACGGTTTGAAAATTCCTAAAGCATCTTACATATGGTACACACATAAAAAAACGTTAGTATCAAAGATAGCAGGAAGAAGACTCTCTTCGTTTGGAGTGAACCTGTGGTAGATCTTGAAATATTTTCATTGATCTTTTTTTATTTACAAGACATCTATCCCTTTAACAGCACTGATACAGCATGTTTTTGCAATGTGTGCGTGTGGGAGCTCCAGCAGCAGTTTAACGAGGCCTGTGTTTTTGCAGGATCAGCTTCTGTTCTGTGATGACTGTGATCGTGGATATCACATGTACTGCCTCAAACCTCCCATGACGCAACCCCCTGATGGTAAGATCAATAGATGCTAAAATCATGCTGATAGTCATTTAACATCACGTTTTGTATTTGCAAGGGGTTGAATAAGAATTTTACATACAGGAACTGGTCCGTTAGAAAATCTCTATATAGTTATTAATCTATGCACATGCTAAAGGATTTAACAGAAAACCTGTCCATGTTTTTGTATTTTTATTATTAAAAAATGTTATGTTTATGTTTAAACAATTTATTCATTTGAACCAAAGGCAATATTTGAACACAGTGCCACTATTTTGTAATATTTAAAAGTAACTTTTATCCATTGTGTAAAAGCTATGTGAAAATATCCAGTTTGACATTTCAATGCCATAGTTTTCCCAAGATATGAAAAAAGGGTAATTTGACTTGTAATTTGACCGGTTCTTTTCAGTTGTTTGTCCCAAAATACTAAAATTGCACCCAGTTCAGTTTTCACGTCGGCCATTTTGAATTAAGCATTTAAGCATAAAAAAAAAAGAATTCTCCTTCATTTCTTACAAACTTCTGGACTGTTCATCCAACTTTCACAAAATTTGGCCAACATATTGATACAAAACTTGGTGTGTGTTGCAACAACCATTATTTGAGGTTGCATGCACCATTTCGGCAAAATGCTCCCTAGTTTTCCAAAGATATGAAAAAATGGGGTTTTATGGGGAAAAAAAAATTCTGGTTATTGTCCCAAAAATGTATCCAAGGCATTAAGCCAAATAAAACCATGTTCAGTTTTACTATATCGACCGTGTTTAACTGTCAAAATAAATATGTATTGCATGAAAGCATCAACAAAAAATTTATTTGTAACACCTTTTCTATGTCTATTAGGGATTTACAGTTTAAGAAAAGATGAGGTGGATGCACCCCACTTTATCTTTGGGTGCAAATACAAGTGAGGTTTTGCATAAATAATGTTTAAGCATGATTACAAGTAACTTTAGACATGCTTCAAAATGTATTTGCTGAACTTGGAAAAATGCACTTTTAAAAGAAAATGGGTCCAAATAGAGGGTTTTGTGTCTGACTGTATATACTGTATATATTTGTATATACAAACAGTTACCTTGGTGTCTCTCTGGTCCACAGGAAGCTGGAGCTGTCATCTATGTCTTAATCTGCTGAAGGATAAGGCATCTGGTTTTGGCGACCCGTGAGGAGCTCCTGCATATACACACCCTCTCAGAAACACTCATGCACACTGCAGACTCAGAATGAAGCTAGTCTTCCTTCTGCAAAGAAGTGGAGTCTTGCTCTACCTCAATCCTACAGTTTTCCTTGACCAAATTCATGTAGTAAACAGAGGTCTACTGTATGTCACAAAAGTCTTTAACTCGAATGGAAACAAGCTTAGGATCCCAAGATTTCCTGATTACATAGAAATTGGTTTGTATTTTGTAAAAAAGGTGGAAATGCAGCATCAGCTGAACGAAGTCACAATCTCCCCTGTGTCTATTCAATTGCATCCAGTGGAGTCAGTGATGCCCTGCAGGGGCTAATCTCCAACTGGAATCTGATCACGTCCTTTGTGCTAGAGACTTTTGCGCTAATGGATTAGATCTGTGTTTGCAGACTAGAGACTTCTGCATTCAGGGTTCTACAGTGAGGAAAAGAAGCATTTTATCCCCTGAAGAATTTACATTTTCCATTAAAGAATCCATTAGTTCATAAAATTAACACCCATTGCCAGAATTTTAGGCTGCTAGGGTATAATAGGCAACTAGATGAGCGTATGCGCCTCTCAAAGGGATATCAGAATGAAAGAGGTTCCAATCGTTCCAAAAGAGTTGTTTAAAAAGGTTAGGGACAAGACTGTAGCCCTACACAAGTTATGAAGCAGCTTGGGGAGGTTTCACCACTTTGAAAATCTACAGAGGGAGCTGATGGTTTTAGTCTCCATACATCAGCCATTGAAACGTAATGTCTTGGAGAGGATCTAAGGGGTGGAACAAAATTAAACCTGGTGGCAACTACAAGAAACCTCTGAGATGGCTTGGTAGTTACTTTCTCACCATTGAAATAAAGCCATCATTGCAATTATGAACTGATCAATTCCCTCTGAGTTAACTATTCCGTTTTTGACATTATGCGCCTCTGTGTTTGAGTAATTAGCACCTAGTAAACTTTAGTCAATGTTTTTATGCTCTTACAGCAGCACTTAGTTTTGATATCATCAGAACTGGAAAATATATTGTCTGTGTGACTTTAATCCTTATTTTGTATACATTTTATATATTTTAGCAGACAATCGTGTGGTTTATTCTGTTTACTCTGCTTAGAGTTTCTTTGATATCTAGTAATTAGTAAATGTTGTTTATTGTGTTGGTTCCATCAGGTCATGCTCCAGGATTATTCTGAGTTTGTGTGTTTTTGATGCGTTTGTTCTGAGCTCCTCATACCTCTCTGAGAGAAACATCTGTTCATTACATTTTCTGTTGTTTTGTTTGTGATATATTAGCATTTCTATTTCCATCTGGACTTTCTCTCATGTCATTCCCACCTCCGTCAGCTGTATTATACATTACAGGCTCTATTTTCAGAGGCAATTCATCAGGGCTCTCCAGATCCTGTGACGTAATGAATATTTTAGCTATGTATTTGATTTATCTTGACGACGTCTACTTTATATGTTCTTTTTGTGTCAAATTCTTCTTTTAACACCGGCGGTGTTAAAAGTATAGTGTACTTGATGTTTGTTTCTGCGAAAAAACATTTAGCAAACATTTTAGGGATGATTAACTGTAAACATGAATTTCATTAAACCCTGGTTGGCATATATATATTTTTTTAAATGAATCAGTTCCATATTGAATCATCAGTATTATAGGTCTCCCTCATTTGTGTTTTGTTGGCATTGTTGTAATATTACTTTTTTTTTCTAGATTGGACTGATTTCCTAATGGGTACTCTAACTTTTGTTTGTATGGTCATTGTCTAACATGCAGTTTTTATAGGTGACAAAGTCCCCATTTTAAATGTGATTGGCATTTATTGACATAACATAACATACAACCAAATTAGATTACGTGAAGAATTTCACAAAAAATGTATTATGTGTTTTTTTTTCTGGAAGTAAACTGATGCTACCTCCTTTAAAGGTGAATTAATTTGGCACTTATATATTTAATTAAAATAAACTGGTGCAGTGTTCGGGCTGGTGGCCAAAAATCCTGTTGATATACCGGTAGTTTTGAATAGTTGCAAAGAAAATTACAAAGTTACCATGTAACATATCAATGGAGTAAATTTTTTGGGACGTTTAATCAATGTCTTTTGGGAGAAGTAATCAGGACGTTTGCCCTACTAATTAGGCTGTTAACTTTTTTTCGGGTCCAGATTTCAAACTACTGAAAAACGACCAAATTTTGAGAAGTGTATGTCGAATTCAGAAGGCCTTGTTTTTACCAAAAAGTACAGAAATAGTGATGGTAGAAATAATTTGAACCTAAAGTGTAGTCCGTAATTTTCTTGATTGGGAGTCACATCTATTTGACAAATGTAAAAAAAAAATTGATAATTACAAAAAAGAAACATACATTTGTCTTGTATGCTGGTCGTAATTTTAGGTGCTGATGTCAAATAAATTATAAAAAGTTATCCCACAATGGTCATAAAAGGAAAATGTAACTAGCGACATCAGCCATCGCCATCTTGCAAAGGTAAAAAGAATGCATTTGTGTGCATAGTGGAGATACCTGATTGGCTGAAGATCTTAACTTCTTTTGAACAGCCAATGGCTGTCACTCAAAAAACTGCATTCCCTTATTCTGCAAAAATGTAAGGCATAGTATACCAAACAAGTACCAAAAAAATACGCCCACTTCTTTTCATAAATCAAGCAACATACAACAAAAACTTATAGAAACATGTTTTTGTTGGACATTTTAACATGTAAATCTATGGAAACCTGCTCAAAGGGACAGTCGTTGAACTGCAGTGTTTGTCACTTCCTATTATACAATGATAGGGAACCCCTTGCATCTTGAATCTTCCCTCTTTCGACATAAGGCTCACTTGCAGTTTCAGTTACTTCCCTATAAGCTTTCTGGGGTCCCGTATGTAGGTCCCAAAAGTTGTTAGTGGCACCAGTGGTCATCAAATAAACTGCAGCATGTCAGTAATAAAGAACTAAATGCCACAATTGGTTCCTTTCCCACTTTTAACAAACATTAAATACAAAAGTAAGATAACCATTACTGTGCATTTTAGCTCCAACATAAAGACAAAAATACTTTCTTTCCATATAAACTTGTTTTATATTTAGATCATTTGTCTCTTCTTTTTACTTCATCTTATTGTTTCTATTGTAATTTTGTATTTGAACATTGTTGTAAAAAAAAATAAAGTTCTGCTGGTTTCACATAAACAGTTGTACCTCTTCTGCCTACCACTAGAGCGCAGCGCGCGCACACAGAATCGCCTGCTTTATCCCATAATGCCGTTTGTGCTGATCCAAGATAGTTCATCACTGGTAGGAAATAAGATAAAGCCTATTCAAAGACACTGCTTGAATTTGACAAACTCACCACCCATAGAAGACGCTTCACAGAATTCCTTCAAACTGATCCTTTATTGAATGTCTCAGGACTTGAAGTCCCTCTCTCCACCATATTGACCAACCTAAAAAGGCCCTAAAAACAATACATCTTTTTAGAAATATCCCATGCATAGTTTTGTGCTGAATATGGCACTTGTGCCTCTACGGTACGTTATATCCCATGTTCAGAAATCTACACAGCATCCAGGATGGCTGTAAAGTCTACTATGTTCAGTTTCAACCTAAAGTTTGGTTAAGAACCAACAAATCTGCTACCTGTAAAAGTGATCAAAACCAGGAATCATGCTGTGGTAAATTCAGGTTTGTTTGCAAGCAGATGATCTGTCTCTGGCAGTGATGCTGCTTGAGGACATAATGCACTTTACACAGAGAGTAAACTGAGGTGGTGGTTGGTCGGCTACATAATGTGATGAGGTGGAAAACTTTCGGACTATTCCACATGGTGAAGAACTCTTCGTCATCATCCTACACTACACCGACACTAAGCAGAATTAGACGCTTACATTCTAGATTGACTTTACAATACCATTCATTGTAGCAATGACTAACATTGATGGCAATGACTAATACAATACATTGACATCAAGTGCGCAGTAATATCAGAAGCTCATACAGAGCATGTTTCACTCACCTGGAAATCCAAGATTGTGGCATTTCTGGACAAAATAAAATGTTTATTTTAAAAATTCAGAGGCACAATGTTGTAAATGAGAAAAAGTTCAAATGTGAGATGCTGAGGAGTGATAGAAAAGAAGATATATCGACTCACATTTGGCAAAATGGTCAGAGAAAGTAAGAAATAAGTTGCACTTATGAGTTAAAATGGCAACAGTAAGAGAATATGGAATATACGTCATGAGTAATCATACGATAGGTGGACAAACTAAAAAAAAGAAAAAAGATTAAGAATCTGCCTCATTGAATATGGAATTAAATTTGGATGGGGGGGGGGTCCAGCATAATATGCATTTAATAATTTAATTAAGTTTGAAGTTACAAAAAAAACTAAACAAACTAGTTTGCACAGCTTTAAAAACACGTAATCTTTAAATTTCAAACTAAGAAAAAAAAAGATTTTTAATAATAATACCAAAGATTATTATTTAAAAAAACCCTCCAAATTCAAAGTATAGTTATACTATTATGTATTGTAATTACTTCAGTTATTTAGACTTTCATTCTAAAAAGTAATATTTTGTTTAGGACATATTTATTCTACTTTTTTAAACCCATTAATAAGACAGGAGAATGTCTCCCTTATCTCACTGATATCCCTCATGCTGCAGGTATGTAAAAATACATAATTACGAGTTAAATACTGACTTGATTGGAGTTTTATAATACTTTTTCTTACATTTTGAACATCTCATATCAGACCACATCACAGTTTTTCATGAAATAATGTCTGTTATGAAAGGTGTGTAAATGTTAATTGAAATGCAAGTTAACGTTTTGATCATGTTACTGTAATGCTGTTTACTGACCGAGCAGATGCCTTGAACGTTCCGTATTCCTGCTCTCTTTGTGCAAAAACCTGTGCTCTGAAGCATCTCATAACAATTCCAGTTTTCAGTCAATACCTCTCTACCCCAAACAAAATGTAGACGCATTATAAGATGATTGGTGGATATAGCAGTCGTAGACACAGAACAAATTGGCAGGAGTGAACATGTGCTTGACTGTAGCTCTTGCTATCCACATTCTTCTCATTCAGAGGCTGTTTTTGGATGGAGAGATCTGTGCAAACCTTGACTGAGAGAGAAAGCAGTCTCTGAAAGCCCTTTTTCATGTTCTTCTCTCCTTTGGAATGCTCTGAAGATTTGAGACACTTCCTTACAATACAGATGCTGAGCTGATGTGCGATTTCAAAATGGTTGTGGAACAGGGATCCGGACGGACGCTGAGCACTGTTCCTTCCGTTGTTGGGCTACAGGCGTCAAATTAACATTAGTAGTTCTCTATATGGTTCTGGGAAATCTGAAATTCATATACAGGAAGTGATCTTTGCAGTCACTGGTTTAACCAACACAGCGAACACCGTCACCATTCAGACTTATTGCATGCTGCCATCTAGAGTGGGTAGCTCTGTGGTTTTGGTTAGAGGATGGTTCATACACCAGACCAGATGTGAAAGTGATGCATGTTCCTTCCCTACAAACAGCAGTATTTGACCAGAGCTCTGATCCTTCGGAGAGCCAGGACTCGTCAGGAGGACTGCATGAGGCCTGTCAGACGCTTACCGGTCAGTGATTTCCCCTGGAACACAGACATTAATAGTTTGTTCACTTGTTAAAGAACACATTTATTGCCCTTTTCCTATAAATCAGTATCAAATTTACAGGTACACTTGCAAAAAGTGAGGGATTTTGTAAGATTATATTCAAGTGCATGACACAGATTATACCAAACAGATGCTATCGATCTGGTCAAACCCAGTCATGAACTGAAACAGAAAGAGCTGTGAAGGAGGTTTAATACTGTGAGGAACAAACTACCAAAGTGAGCAGAAATGGCAGCAAGTGAACCTGTAAATATTTGGCAGATGACTTCTACGTAGAAGAATTGCTCCTCCACAAAGACAAAAGGTCACAGCAAAAGTTATTTTGCTAATTCTCTTCATTTGATGACCAAGAAATAATTAACCTTTGCACTTTTTCAGAGCATTCTTTGTTTATAGGATTTTTTTCACACCCGAACACGTCAACTTTTAGCATAGCTTTGCATAGATCGTTGAATCTGATTAGACCATTGCATTCTTTTATACTTGTATTTAAAATAATTTGTTGTAAATGAAAGGGATATGTGCACGGCTCTAGCAAAACTAAAACAAAGTCTTCACGAGTAAACGCTCCATTTTAGCTGCTCCCATTGGCTGAGTGTAATCACATGACTGAATGCGCAAAGTCGTTATTTAACACAACACAGAGAAGTGTCAATAAGAAGCGCAAATCAGCCTAGTTTTACATAACTCTATGATTTAAACATAGTTGTAAATAAGACATACATGCAGAGAACATAACTATTGACATTTCTTATCATTAACGTTTCATTTCTTATGAGCAAATGGGATAATGGTGCCCCCCTCTGGCTGACTGCTATTGCTATTGGTCATAGGTGGGCACTCACCACACTGCGGGTGAATTTCTCCAGTGACGTGCGGCGGCCCTGCTCGTTCTCAGGCTGCCATGCCCAAGGTTAAGGAAGACACAGACACAGCAGCAGTTGGAAGAGGAACCAGAACATATGTTACTCCAAAACAGTTATCTGTCGAAGGACGTCTTTGTTCACCACAAACTAGAAGAGTGACTAATTCTGCACTCAATAAAATAAGTGTTTCGTGTTTCTATGAGAAGTGGATCTTAAATAAGGTTTCAAACAGAAACTAACCTTCTTTTTTGCCATCAGGAGATCCTGGTAAACATTAGAGCGGAGGAATCGTGGGTAACTGTCACTCTTCATCAGCTTGTAGATGTGGTCCTGAAAGACAAAACCCAGCGAGGCTTACCATCGCAACTGAACATGAGGAAAACACCTTTATTACAAAACCTGAAAATGTATTTCAGTCCTTGTGGTCTCATCTTGGTCTTGCCTTCAGATGAGCAAACAGGAATCAATCTATAGTTTCGCTCTGGGGAAAAGAGAATCCAATAAAATGCTTCCAGCAGCAGAAGCAACAGCAATATTTTACCTGCGGCAGTGAAGGTGCTTGTTATTATTCTTCCCTGGAAATGGTTTTCATTTTAAGCCAAATCCAATTCATAGACTTCATACAACCTGAACTGCGACTGTAAGACTTCTGCTTCAAATTGTCTGAACGGAGACTCTAAAATCCAAAGGTTTCTGGGTGAACATTGCAGTGGATGTTCTGCCTTTTTCAAAAGTCAAGCTAACTCTCTAAAAACAGCTATGAGGAAAGACATCTGCATTACAGTAAATCAATATCTGTGAATCACTCAAAGACCTCAAATACCCATTTCATCGCGTCAAAGAGTAAATAAAACCCTCTAATACGCCTTTTTCAATCAAAACATCACCTCTGAAAATAAAACATTGCTTCAGACGCAATTTCTCTCTGTCTCTCACCTGGGCATCTTCAAAGCTGTACCGTCCCGGGTCTTTAAGATTCTGACTGGTGCGCTCGTAGCTATGAGAATCCAGATTGATGGCACTGGGAGCTCCTTCAGCAAGAAACTCCTGCCAGATTTCCTGAGCACCAGCTGCTACTTCCTGTAGAGGGCGGCACTTTAGATCCTGCACGGCCAACCAGAACCTGACCCGAACAGAAAAGCCAGCAATAATGAAAACTGCTCCGTGTGCCTGACATATAATTACCTTAAAGAAGAAAAGCATCAGCATGTATTAATACTACAAAAATACTCCATTTGTTTCGCTATTAAAATGCCATGATTAACAAAGTCTGGTCCTCAGACACAAAGCAACGTTATAGAACAACAATATCTTTTTCATATTAACAACTCTATTGACAGGAAGTATGGACATAGTAAAATGGACAATTTATTTAATTGTGAAACAGATAAAAGAATAATTTTGTTACCCTAGCTTTACGAGTGAGAGAGTGCACATGTCATCACTCATCTTTTAACTGCCCCATTACTTCCCCGCAAAAAAAAAATTATTTTATGAGTCATAGTGACGCGTTAGCACATCGTATTTTTAGCATAACAAGCTAACATTATTTAGCATCATCATAATCATTAATTTCAAGACTGATCGAAAACTCCCCTCACAGGTGTCAACTTCAATATTTCGGATGTTTCTTAGCTACGATTTGGGAAATCATAAAGACATAGAGGTTGATTTATATCCATCATGGTGTACATAGTGTTCCATCATTGACCCCTCTATAGAAACCAGACCATTTACCATAGCAACCAAGTTTGCTTATACACAGCTCATCTTATAAAAATCATAGTGACATTGGGAAAATTGCATAAATATGTTTAAATGGCATTTTTACAAGTCAACATCGAAGATTAGTTTGCAAAAAAATGTTAATTAAAAAGTTTTGTCACTTGGCTAATTTTTAACAATATGTACGAATACATTGAAGCAGTAGATTTTTAGCTGAAGTTTTACCATATACACCAGCCCCAAACCAAAACATACATTTAAACCAAACATACTGAAGGTTTCTAGAAACTTCAAAACCCCTGCTGACTGTGTTTCTACATGATGTAATGACCAGTATCGGTAGGAAAAAAGATCCATTTTATGTGTTGGATTTAAAACGATACACTGGGTCATCCAACAATCCAAAAGTGTAGGTTTTAACACAATATAAATCTGAAAATTACAATGTCGGTGAAGCAGTTGGTCCAAATTCAAAGAATTAGAGATATCTGTAACTTTTTACATCCAGTAATCAAATCGTTGATGTCATAAGGCCACATCAGAGAATTCCTGATCAGGAGAGAAACCGTTCCAATGAATGTTTCAGATCCAAAATCGTAGTAAATCAAAAGAATTGATTCAATAAGTTAATGTTTTACTCCTTAAAACCTCTACATTTTAGAGGCACTTTCAGAGCCTTTTACCAATGAAGATCATTAAACGAATTGTTAATTATGGAAGTAAATGCACGCTTGTGATCCGTCCCGGAATGGACACAACAGATATAGAGCAATCGCATGGTAACTCTTTCCACTCTCCTATCACACATGCTCTGCAGCTCTGCACGTCTCTGCGGTGTAAAAGTGGCGAGGGCCTAATGGGCCCAGGGGAGTGTTGGGCAGTCAAGAGGACATCACTTTCACTCTCCTCACAGACTGGCAAACAGAAAACAGCCTCCACTACGGCTATTAGATGCTTAGCTGGGGGATACGGGGAGATACGAGAGGAGGAGAACGATGAGAAGAGATGCACCGAGACAAGCAGCATTTTATCTCTGGCCAAGTCATTTTACAGCTCCAGTGACCTGCGTTATCTCTCCAACTCCCTCCAGGGCTTTGGTGTCCTGGATGGGCATCTCTAGGGGCCCACCGCTGCCTCATTTGCCCCATGATGGCAGCATTTTGCTCTAGTTTATCACAAAGCATCATTGAGTATTCTTCAGGGGTTGTAATGATCAGGGATCTCATGCATATTCTCTCACCGCTGGTGAGGATCGCCATTGTTCTGCAGAATCTGAGGCTACTTAGCTGAAAAACCATTTGAATTGGTTTGACGGAAGAATTGAGAAAAGGTTTAACAATAACGATTCAGATTTGTTTGCAAACTCAAAAATGGCTCAGAATTTGTAAGCAATCATATTTGTTCGCATGCATTTTGCATTATGTTGGCTTGTGAAAGCCAAAATATTGCTATTCGTCTTTTTTTTAATCGCTTCCTAGACAAACTTTGCCAAGGCATCCACACTGGTCTGACTTGAGTTGCTATATCTTTTCAGACTGGTACCACTAAAGGATTTCTGGGACATTTTCAATCACCTTAAAAGGGGTCAGACTTTGTTGAACTGCAACTCAAACTGAGAACCACACAAAAACTTTAAACAGACCACATTTCTCGAGGTCATCAGTCTCTGCAGGAACATACCAACCACTGAACAAAAGTATTTGAACCTTTTGAGACTTTTAAACATTTACCAGCAAGTCAATGAAGATACAATGAAACAATGTTTAGAAATGGAGATTTGTTTATGTTAGAGTAACAAATAATGTATGGGATCATGACAGCTCCCTAGCAACCAACTGTTTACCGCAGAAACCACATTTTCTGAACTCTATCTTAACTTTGCTAAATGATTTATATAACTTTTAGCAACAAAGCCAACATTATAGCATGTCAGTGACCCCTACATAGCAACCCGACTGTTTATCCTAGCAACCAATTTGCCAGAGCAATAGCTCAGATTTGGTAAATCATACAGACATACAGGTTGATTTATGGCACTCATGGTGACATAATGTACATTGTAGTCTGTCACTGAACCCTTTATAGCAACCAGACCATTTACCATAGGAACCATATTTGAAATAAATCACACAAAATAGTGATATTGAAAAAATATGTTTACAGGTCAACATCAGAGTTTGTGTACTTTAGCCACCTTTTTGAATTAATCTTTAAGTGGATAGACCTCTACTAAAAATAAGAAAGTTTCAATAAAAATGTAAAACCTGAGTTTTAACCAATTTGGGGTGAGCTAATTCTTTAAACTGCAGCTCTACAGCTTGATGTGCATTGCATCATTAACCGCAGAGAGGAAACTTAAAATGAGGCGTGAATGCTAAAGAAATGAAGACAGTGTACAAATGCTTTTGAAAGACTCACAGGAGGTTTTCGGAGCTGAATTCAGACTCAAGGAATTTGAGAAACTGCTCACGGCCAACCGGGTCCTTTAAAGCCTCGTCCAGAGAGAAACCCCACTTCTTTACTCGCTGTTGACTCGGGTCCTTACTGAGACATGCAGAAAGAGGGCATTATTTATTTAGAAACGGTTGTTCTTTTAAGTATCCTCTAAGAGCAGCTACTGCCTTGACAAGACAATTTGCCATTGTTTGTCACATAAATAAAGAAGAACACAGAGAGCAAAGAGAGGAGAGTCTCTGAGTGTGTTAACAAGACCACATACTCAAGTTTTTCAATGGACAATGACATGTTCACCCCCAGAGAGTTTCCTTTAAGAAAACATAAAACTGAATTTTAAGCAAATCAGTGCCATTTTTGCCATTAAAAATGTCCAGTATTGATGGATATACTAAGGGAAACCCAGAAATAAGTTTTAGTAGACTAATTCAGTTTCTTTTGTGTTCAAGACATGGGGGCAAGAGAATAAAATTAACATGTTTGTCAAATTTTGAACTTAAATATGGGTTTGTATCATACTTTAGGGAAACAAACCTGGCTTCCAGCTCCCAGAAAGAGACATCATCACTGATCCAGGGGTTTGACGGATCTGGTACTACCACAAAGGGGTCATAGTCAAGATACTGTTCTGTGTAACTCATCAGCCTGGAAGACAAAGGATGGAAATCCTATTAGGTTGATATCAAGGAATAACTGATCTAATGAAATCTAATGCAATCAAAACAAAAAGCAAAAAAAGACTCACGTCTCTGCAACTTTGGACATTTTCATACAGTGTCGATCCAACTGAGTGTTCAAGAACTGAATCTGAAAAACGACAGATATGACCATCTAAACCAGCACCCTGAAACTCTTAAACACTGCTTCCACACACACACACACCTCTTTCTCAACGTCCTCCTTTGTGTCCTTGCTGCTCTGCTGTGAGGCTGTGTGAACAGGACTTTGAGTCTGAGTGTCATCCACCACTCCATACACTGACTACCAGATAAAGATAGCAGAGAGGTTAGAATGCTCTCAGACATCTTCCATCGCATGCAAGTAGCACACACTTTGAAACAGCATCAACACCTTTTTCACTCTCTGAGGGTTCTTCAGACGTCGACACTTTCTGATGTCCATCTCCGTGGTGTTGACGCATCCAGGCTACGAAAGACATTACAATCTAATTTTACCAATTTTCTATTAGCTCATCAGCTACTACTCCACCATGATAGGAATAAGGAAGCAGCCTAATGCATTTAAACAATCTGAGTTCACAAAATGTCATACAGTATATGACGTCAATTCACCCCCACACTAACGAGATGCACCTGTCTGTAGAGTGCATGCGAATTAAGCCCCACCCACTGAACGTGGAGCCCTGGCCATGTGTCGTCTCATTGGTTGTACTCCCTCACTCCAACCCTAACCCTAATCCTACGCCTAATGGTGCGGTCCCACTACTCTTGAACAATGCTGAAATTCACAGAATGCGATTGAGTGGGTTATTGAGCCGCCCACAAAACAGCACCATTTAAAAAAATAAACAATTCACTATAAACTTGTCTAAATTATAACATGATGTTCTCTAATCTACTTCCTAATGTCCTAAAAATTAACATTTACTTCATATTGAGTAAAAAAGGCTCACGGGACCTCACCTTGACCAGGTCGTGACACAAGATTGTAGCTCAAATCCCCTTTCAGCTGAAGTTTATGTCGGAGCACAATCAGGAATCGCACCATGTAGGCAGGAGCATCCGCTTTCAGATTGCCACACGCAACAGCAATCAACTCAATGGAATTTTTTTGTTCAGTGTGACCCCGGCATAACCCTGTTTAGTGTGGTCATTACATCATGATTCAACATTCAGCGGGTGGGGCTCATGCCATCTTCAGTCAGGGGTGCTTGACAGTAGCTGACAAACTGCAATTTATTGATTAGCCACTGGTGTCAGTATCGAGGAGGTTCCCATTGACACTGTTTTTGCTATTTTTTTTACCTGCACTGACCTTCATAACACATTTCAGGAAGTTGAATTACTAGTTATATTTAATTTTAACTTTCAGTCAATATGGCTTCAAATGTATGGCCAATATGGTTTCCACCTTTGTGGAGCCTTTGACCCACAAAAGAGCCTCAAAACCTTTCATTAAAAATGACACATGCACCATATCAAATTATATGCATAGTTTTATACAGGCAATTTTTGAAATATGGATATAAGCAACTGATTGTTTGCTTATCACATCTCTAGATGGTCATTTTAAGATTTGTGTCTGATTTAACAAACACTGGACCCACTCTCACACATACCACAGGACGGTGAACATCCCAGAAGGCTCTCTCTTGACTATCCAGAATCTTTCTCTCAGTTTTGTCTTTTTTCCTGTCGATCCTTTTAAACAAAAAAACAAAAAAACAAAACAAAGATGTCATAAGATAAAAAGGAGACCATGCTAAGACATTCTTGTTTCTTAAAAAAAAAACCTTGCTCATCAAAGTTGCAACCATCCTCAAGCAGAGATTTTTCATTTCCATTCCTGCCACTTCACTCTTACGTAACTGACATTTGCTGCATCACCCTCTCTGTCTCCCACCGATCCTGCTTTTGAGCCCAGAGACTTTTCATTCATCTCTCATGTTCTCCTAAATTGAGATTTTCTTCATGGAAAAAAGAGACAGTGTGATGGACACAGACTGATGTTAAAAAATCAGAGCTGGTTGAGCTTGTGTTTCAGCCCTCGAAAATCAGATGAGGCTCTTCAGCCAGTGACTGAAGAGCCAGAGATCTCTCCAATCAATGAGAAGCACTCCAAATCAAAACCGCATGCTAATTCGTCTCGCCTGTAACAACTACACTTCAGCAATATGATTAGGTTACATCATAAAAGGAGCTGGTGCATGTATAGAATGGCTTTGTGTAAAAGTCTGTGGGCTGAACAAAAAAAGGTATGAGTGAAAGCAAGTGTTTGCGTACGGTTGTCGTGACAACAGCACTTACTTGACCTGTGCTTCAGCCTGCATGAAGATGAACTCCCACTTCCTGGCAAAAGCCCTCTGCAAGCGCGCTAGGTTCTCCTGGAATAGAGGTATATGGAGAAATCAGAGGAAATGAAAGAACATCTGAATTTAGTAAATACTTTTAGAAAATTTTCAGGAGCAACAAGAAAACTTCCAGGAGAGTCTGAAATAAATCAGGACATTTACTGCCCCCTTATACATGTAATGCTTTTGAACACGTTGAAGAATCCCTGCATTTTTAAAACTCACATACACAGAGAATGAGAGAGTGAGAAAGAGCGAGAGAGTTAGAGTGAAAGTGAGAGAGAGAGAGAGATGCATTTTCATTTTTTTTTTAAGAAAGCAGCAGTTACAAACAACTACAGCATTGATACATGCAAAGATAAGCTTAAGATCATGATCTTATTGCTGGAAGAGGTAGTGCCTAGTGCAAACAGAGACAAGGGATGAAAAAAAACGTTTGTTTTGTCCATTAAACAACAGATGAACTCAAATTAAGCATTAGTTTCTCAAATAATACTAAAGGTAAAACTCTTTAATGGTAAAGATAGCAACTAAGTGTGTTTTTTTTTCTGGACCTGCACATGCAGAGAAATTCTATTTGATTCTCAAGAATAACTCCCAAATATATCAGGATTAGACATATCTAGCATCTCCAAGCTCTTTAGTGACCCCTAAATAGCCATCTTTAGAAGCAGATACTACTGTAGTAGAATCTTCTATTCCATTGTGGGTGGGGTTCGTTAACAGACGGTCTGACACTTTTGTTTTGCCAAGCATTGTAACCATTGTAATTTCTAGAACATTCATGCTGCATTTACTGCTCCATCAGCTCTTATATGTGAATAGCTTAAGCACCCTTTCAGATTAAAATCAATGTTCAAACGAACATGTATACATAACAGGATCTTAAGGCTTCAGTGCTTTCTGGGTTTTCACTGACAGCTCTTGTGGCAGTGGCTCACTCACAGCCTCATAGTCGGCCAGTTCCAGTCGGGTCTTGTTCTGCATGGTCCGCTTGCACAGATAGATGGCTATGACAGGACACAGAGAGAAACAGCAGGATAGTTAGACTGAGCTGGAATGGGAAGAGAAAGCCAGACAAGATTCCATGAGAGACTTGGCCTTATGACTGTCAAGTTTAATCCATCACACATATTCCGCTTAAACCCTTAATTGGATTTCTGTACCTACAAACGGTCATTGTTGACCACCAATGAATTTAAGCCTTCTTCATGAACCACATTCTCAATCACTAGTAGATGCTATCCACTGATAAAAGGAGATGGACTATTCATGGGAAAGCACACTTTGGGTTAAACACCCAAATACAGTGGTGTCTATCTTGTCTAGGAAAACATCTAGAGTAGAGCCAATCTTTTCTTCTCTTACCATAGTCTGTGTTCTCTGGCTCCCAACAGTTTGAGGGCCAGAAGTAAGGTGCCTGGATGAGAAGAAGATAAATGATTACTTCAGAGTTTTAGTTGGTTTTGATATTGATCCAATCAAATAGTAGATTTTTACAAGGTAATATGATTCTTTTTGAACTTTGTTTATGAAAACTCTGTAATATCATTTATGTAATGTGTCCATGGTGCTATTATGGTTACTAAATAACCGCGGATTGATGTATAATAGCTGAACAAACTAGAGCTGATTACTTGCGGCAATATGAAATTAACAAATACCTTTCAGCCAATCAGAACCTTTCAGCCAATCCATATTCAGACAGACCATATCCTAATTTTAAATTTAGCTTGATTTTGTGGCGCTAATAAATGCTAATTTGTTATTGATTAATGCCAATTAATACAAAACTAAGCACAATTACACATTTCTCCAGCAATTGAATTGACCGTCAGTGGACCCAATCAGATTTGTGGGAAAATCTTGAGATAGCCAATTTGTGCCAAAATCCACACATGCATTTGTTAACCCTGGGTTTATACTCAAACTGATTTGTTTGTTATTGGCTTCTGTTGTATGTTTGCAACATAGACTAAAACATATGGATGATATTACACCACCTAGTGCCATTGGGCTTTCTGATGGTCGCTGTTTCAGAGCTCCGCCTTGAGTCTGGTTCACACACGCCCCTCTCACACATGCAGCCTGTTATATAAAACTCATTTTGTTAAGAATTTGAGAACGACTTCTTGGAATTAGATTGTTGGTAACGTAAATGATCCTTCTCACGATGTGATATCAGCGGTCCGTCGGCTCAGATCAGAGTTGCTGTCGATCACATTCCCCTCCTAGTTTTTTAGGGGGATATTGAGCTACACAAAAATAAACTATTGAACTTTGCCTTTCTTCTGTTGACCAAGTCAAACACTCTTGGTTTGTAAAAGGAATTGTACTTAGCAAAGCAGATTGTGTTTGGTCACAGGAGTAAATGACAACTGTTTTGTTTGTATTTACACCCAACAGCAACACACCACTTAGCAGACACAATAGACTGTACTTATTAACAAAGGTAAAATACTCCAATTAACTCCCATAAAAGATGATGAAGTATGTTCAGACTTTGTCAAGATTTATGTCTATCAAAGGGTTGTAATGTCACAAACAGCGAGAAATAAATACTTTTTTACAAAAATCTTTCTGTTTACATACAAGCATAAAACCCAAACCCCATTGTTAACAAACTGTCACTTGAGGAGCCAGTCTAGATGATAAGAGGTAGAACAAAGCAATCTATGGTGCATGAACATCATTACTACTGTCAGACAGAGAGCTGATGAGCCATACTTGACAAAAACACAGATTCTACCCAGAGTAATGAATAAAAAGAAAACACTGCTGAACTCGATGCTCCAAGATTGTTAAGGCAGTCCTGGGAAAAAAATGTTGGCCAAACAAAAAAATTGACAAATTGGTCCCAATTTGGACAAATTCTCTTAGGTGTGTTGTTGCCTGGGGTTTAGACATTATTTGCTGTGTGGAGTTTTTTTTTGTGATTGACATAGCAGTGATAAATCTACAAACATAAACGTAGCTCTTTACCAAAGCTTTGATTTGTGTGTCTTTGTGAGTGCATTTTGTCCGGATTGAATCAGAGCAATTCTAAACGAGAGTAATACATCCGTGTGAAAATGTTAATGTCTTCAGTGTAGGGTTTAATAAGGCACCTCTGCTATTTGTTCAAGAGGCATAAAGGTCAGTGGAGCTTCTTCATGGCGTGTCCTCTGTGTGTTTTGCACAGTAGATTCAGAACCTCAGCACTAGGAAGAGTTAGCATGAAACGGGATCGCATCCTAGAAACCACAGCTGCCAGGATACGGTGCACGTGACTCAAATCTGGCTAACTGAAGTGTAGATAGATAAGCTTACCTGAAAGCGGTAAAACGTCCCATCATCCTTGAGAGTTAGAACGTGATCAGAGATAGGAAATATGTATCCTTGAGCAGCGATCAGGCTGCCGATGTGTATGGCCTCTGCTACGAGAAACGAAAAACTAAATTCATTTGTTTTCATCAACAACTGACTTATTCAAATTGGATCTGCCATTACCAGGATCCTCTATGTTCAGATTTTTCATCATCCACTGAACAATGTCTGAGCCTGAAAAGAGAAAGAGAAAATAGCACCTAATTGTCACATGTAAATGTGGCATAAACTATGCTGACTTCCTGGACAACGATTAGAATTTTGCAGCAACGCTTTAACATTGAATATCTGTCAGACCGGTCAAGCTCAATCTACATTAGCAGCACCTCAATCATGTACAACATCCGAGCTTTGGTTACAAATCAGCCATGTAGCCCCGCGGGCGGGCATCCATTTAAAGCTGCACATTGTAGTTTAGCGATGTGAACAACAGATCAAGCCTATCTGGAGATTTACTCTCTTATAAAGACAAATTACAGCTCTCCCAGCATTTATTACCATATTCAAAAGCAAGAGCTAGGAGAACACAGGGACATTTTGATCTAGATCAGTCTCCAAGCTGAGCAGAAATACATCGCCTGTGATTTATATCCTGGGCAATAGTGGAAAGAGGCAGAAATGTGTGTTTTCATTGGTACTGACTGTGATGTGAATTATCTGTGAAAAGATCGTTTAAGAAGCTAGCATAATATTGTAATAAACGGCTGCTCTTTCAGAAGGTACACTCATTAAAAAGTTTTATTCTGGATTCAGTTAGATGAACCTTTGAAACACAATATCATTAAATGTGTGTATGTTTGTAGCAGACAATACTATTAGAAAACTTGTCAAACACCAGTTTCTTGCAGAATAACTTAACCTTCAAGTCTCAAAACATATTAAATTTAATTTAGTTTAAAAAAATTGGTTTAAATTTGTATTGTAAAAAATTGTGATATATATCAGACAAAACATAGCAGAGTGTATAGCTACACCCCTATAAACTATGCATTATTGCAGCAGGTAACATTAGTTATACCAGCTAATACACCAAAAAAAAGGTTAAAAGAAAAACATATGATGTAAATTGGATAACATTCAAGACACAATCTATATAGGATTCCTCTCTGCCAATAATGCAGATTTCAGCAGCATCACAAAGAGGACGACACACTTTGGCTCACTCATCTGTATTAAAACTGCTGATTGGCTCAAAAATAGAACTTTATAGAACTAATTTTGAGCTTGCCATTACAGATAAACCCTTCAAACATAGAATTCCAAGATGATTTAATATCCAGCATCTCAAAGGTTGAAACTGCTCATAGATTAAAGCTCTGTTTGATTACCTGTGACAACATCAGGAATCTTGGTAAGGAAGCTCTTGACCGTTCTAACAGGAAGACCTTCAGTCTCATCTTGAAGGCGTGTGATGATCTCTTCAATCTACAAAAACACAACGATGTTTTTTTATTTGTGACTCAATGTTCCTGCCATCAATCATTTAGAGGAAATACACAAGCATAGAAACAACAGAACGTGCTTCATCACTGTAAAACGGAAAAACAAAGATCCTCAGCCATATGTCTTCTAAAAGAAAAGCGCTTACACTGCTAAGAATTTTAATGAAACCAGTCTTTTAAATCATTAAACATATATTAAAAAAAAAACTTTAATACATTAATGTCTGAGTGTAGTCTCAAAGTTTCAGCCCACGTTTTAACGCTACACAGTTTGCTAGATTTGTTTTTCTCAGCCAGACAGTAAAGAGTGTTAATTGCAAGTATATCTGTTCCTAGTTAGCCCAGGGATAAAACCTTGCTTCCACTTTGATATTTTTGCTTTGCCAACATTTTATTAATTAGTTTACTTTACATTCAGTGTAGAGCCTTGCACGTCTATTTATAGTCCTGAATTTTAAACAATCTCATTTCACTTTCTCTTATAATGGAAACATCTGTCCCTGTTCTTCTCCAGTTAAACATCCGTCTATGCTTTAGCGGAGGCCTTTGGAATAAGCTTGCACCTTCCATCTATAAATAATCCCGGCACGGATGAGAACAGGGAGAGAGGGAGCTTAATGAGATTAGGTAACGTTCTCTGTGTTGGAGATTGGATGTTGTCATATCAGCTTTGTGGCACTCGACACACTTTTTTTAACATGTGTTGTGTAGGAGGCGCAATCTCAGTTGCTTTGGAGACATTTAATGCATCCGCTTACTATATATAGATACAAACAATCAAAGTCAACACGACTCTGCTAAAATAAAGCATGGTCACTTCACTTCAAGTATCCAGAGAGAACACAAACAACATCCATGTCGAACAAAACACACAGCTGTGCTACTCCAGGAGCTGCCCTTGTTATCCAAATACACACCATTACAACCTGAGACCCATTTCCTCCCTCTACCTCTGAAAACCCTTCACTTAATGTTTCTATCTAGGTCCTAAAACGGGAGTCTATAGAAAGTCCAGTGAGAGATCACATCAAAACCTAGCCGAATAAAAAGGAAGCCAATCCATGGCACAAATACAACACTCAAATCGTTCAAATAAACCCAGAAATAGTTCTACTTTTTTTCCCCAGCAAACATTCCATTCTATCTTTGCTACAAATCAGAACCCTTCGATAGTTAGTAGTGTGTACAATATCTCAGTGAAGTGTTACTTTTAGTTCTAAAAGTTAAATGACTAACTTAAAAGCAAAGCTTACATTCACCATCATTATATTTTAAATAGTCCTAAACTAAATAATTTGTAGGTGGTAGATTTAGTCAAAATCATACGATTTGCTGAAATAAAGTGAATCATAGAATCATTTAGTGACCAAACAAGTGAGTTTAAAGATCTCCTTAAATAAGTTACATTGTGTGTTATCAACAGAGAAGATAAAGAACTTCATCTACAACTACCTCAAGAGACTTCAGGCAGACTTCTTTATTGTAAAAGGGGGAATAGAAAGCATCAGGAACTGGGGTATGTAACTTATGATCAGGGTCATTTGGAAAGTTTCTGTTGTCATTTTTATTTAAAAAGGATGAACACAATTCTGCTATTGAACACATTAACCATAACCCATTACATAAGACTCTGGAAACATTGAGAAAAGAAAGAGAAAGAGGTGGGGGTAGGGGAGGGACCTCAAAGAGCCAAGTGACCTTTTGAAAGGTCAAAGCAGTAAAGAGACCTCATTTAAAGAGCCAGCACATTCCTAGTTGTGATGTAACTTCCTGTTCTATTTCAGAACAACAGGATTCAAAATATTATTTTATTACATTTGACAGTAAATGGCTTCACCCAACCACTAACTATGAGTGGAAAATGCTGTTACATTTATGTATATAGCAAAATGTTATTTTCAAGAATCAAGAATATTGCCAGGTTATGTATACGTATGAGCCTTCTGTTTGTACCTGGGACTAAACCTGCTTTTTTAGGTGTTTGATTGGAATCTCTTCAATCAAATGAGTGACAACTTCCTGAATCTGTCACTTCCTGTAATAAAGGGAGGAAAAGTTTCCCTGCGTATAGACCCTAAAAGGTTGTTTGTTCAGTGTTTTAAACACCAACCTTCGAAGCCTACAACAAGCCACCAAAAATGTCGCAATATGAAATAATTAAGTAATCACTAGTAAGGAGTGTTCAGTGTACAGTGACGAGTGAGGCGCGTTATTGCACCTCAAATGTTCAGCATTTGAAGGAAAAACATTGCCTCAACCAAAAGAAAAAACCAAGTACGCAACATGCCGAATCATGCCTGTGAGAGGCAGCATGCGGGGATGTCACTCTATTTCAGTACAATCAGCAGCACCCACTAGAGAGCTTGTTTTAGAAAGGTCCCTTGAATTGGCACCATCCTACCGAGCACTTACACATGTCATAGTCTGTCAAAACACTGTGCTGTATTCTTATTAGGTTATCACAGTTGCATCTCTCTCGCTCAGAGAGCACCACAGCGTGTGCTAAATGCACCAATTAGCACTTTGCTTGAAGGAAACGTTGTGATGTAAGCTCCAGTTGAAGCAGAGAATGACAGGAGAAAATTGCAAGTATTGGCATTTAAGAGTTTTGGACATTGACAAACTCACACAAAAGTTTAAAGTTGAATGTTTAGCAACAAATAATTTTTACAATTACAATTACATCTCAGTTAAAAGACTTGTAAGAATTAAAAAAAAAATAACCAGTTTATAAACAAATGACATGATCATGACTGTAAAATGAAAAAAAGCCTTGTTAAGTTTGAATATGATATTATTATCTTGTGAACATTCAGTCTAGTGACCACATCTCTAAGCAGATTGATAGTTTTTGCACTAGATCAGCTGGCTTGATATCCATATTGATTAAATGTCATTTGAATATAAAACAGCTTTGAAAACTTTTCAAAAATACTAAGATTAATAAATAAGTGAGAAAATGTACGATGTATACTATTTTCTGAATTTCATCTACATTTTGAAGTGGTCTATGGTACATGAATTAATAGCAATGGCTTCCAAAGATTTGTACATTTTGTCAAATCATTGTACATTCGTTTTTTAGGTACGATATATGGTAATAACACCTGTTGTGTCATATATCATTCGGCTTATTGTAGAATTTCTGTTTTGGAACCAATGGCAATACTTGTAAAACAAAAAAAGGAGCATAGGCTTCTGCTTTTTCAAACTCATAAGGAATCAAACAGATTACGAAAAACTTATACTTCCTGTTGCAATCAAATCAAAACAGTTTTGGGACAAGAAAATAAATGTCAGCGTGGTGTTTCTGGGGTGGATAAAGCACAGTATCTTAAGTAGTATAGCTGAAAACATTCTGTGTTGTGATCATTGCTAAGATTATTATCGTTTTCAGCCCAAAATGCATAATATACATTCAATGGCATCCCTACACATCTCTCTTTCAAGGTTTTCAAATACTAGAGACTTGTAAAAAAATAAAATATAAATCAATGCTAACAGATCATTACATAATCATTAACATGTTTAATATTTGAATATTTAAGCATTGGTGCCTCTTTCATCTCTTACAAAAAACTTTGGGAAGTCACAAGCTTATGCTTCATAACCATTTAAATCTTTTTTCATTGATTAATTTTTTTCTTGTGAGCAAACTGGATAATGGTGCCCCCCTCTGGCAGTTGGTGGCCTATGCAGACTGCGTATTCTGCGTGTAGGGATCGGCACAACTGCTCACAAAGTACAAGTGCCCCAACATGAACCACCTCCTTGACTGCATTATTTGGTTCCACTTACATATGTGAGTCAGCATTTTCCACATGAAGATAATCAAGCCCAAAAACTTTCTCCCATGAGAGTTGATCATTTGGAAGCAAGCTTGAGGCACTCAATCAGCAGCTACTGTCTAGACTGAACATCCCTGGCTGATTCCATTCAGAGCAAGTCATCACTGTCAGCGAGGTGATGACAAAAATGTAGACGGTTGCATTGTGCAGTATGGCTTCATGCAGTTATGCAAGCTACATAAACGCAATGTGCAAATTAAGAATATTTGTGCATTTTTAAACTAGATACATCATTTAGATTGGTAATGTTATAAGTAGCTTGCATGCTGAAAAAGTGTGAGGATACCTCTTGATTTAGAGGTATGTATAACTTTAATCTCCATCCAAACACGTTGGCAGAGCTGCTGGACTGTCTAGCGGTCTCTGAGGGATTTGAATAAGAGGCACTGGCAGATGTGGGTGGTAAGATATCACATTGACTCATGAGAGCCCTTTCTCAATCAAGTCCATCTTTCAAAGCTGATTACAGCAAGTCCCAGAAGCCTGTGAGTGGCTCTCAGACTGAGGAGAAAAGAGAAAACAAGCACAGATTTCCACCTCTGCTGAAGCCACTTAAGAAGCAAGGTCATTTCTGAAGCATCTTGCAGAGTTCCTGCTTGCCGGGTACAATGGTGGTGCACCAAGCTCTGACTGTGGTAAGGATTAGAACGTTTAGGCACAGTTAACAGCATGGCTGATGATATCTATGTAGCATCCCCAGGACATACTTTACTCTCACTCTGAGCAGGAGAAATGTGAACAGTCGATGATGTTGATTTTCCACAGCTCAGCGCTTATGAATGACACTGTGCTATGCCTACCTGAGGCGCATAGTAACGTGACTGGCATTACTTACACTCAGAGGCCACGCTATGACAGCTCAACCTCAGGCTGAGCCACAGTAATGAGATGTTATGAAATGTGGTCATAAAGAAGTTAATAAATCAATTTTTGCAGTGAATTGTTAGCATGTAAAATATTATCACGAAAATTCTAAAACAGCTAAATTAATTAATCAAATGTGACGAATGACTTAAAATGAGCTATATAAATCAAATTACGAAAAATGTAATTGAATCATAATGGGCTACAAATGCAGTGCCATTTTATGGTGATCACTGTGACCGAAAAAGAAGAGTTGTGAGAACCAAGAATTGTTGTACAGTAAAAACAATATTTGGTGCATGTTAAATATTTGTACTTAATATTTTCATCATATAAAGAACAAATAATTTTATTTAATTGTTTCAATCATGGTATAGGTGTTTAAAATCACCACCAAAACATCTATAATGACTTAGTTTTGCATTTACTTAGTAACGACTTGCATTTAGTTTCACCAAATGCAAAATAAAGCACCAAAGAAGTGGCATGATGCAGATTCTCGGGCACTTTTTCTTCATCTGTCAATCTTATGAAGGGGTCTGGGTTTGGTGGAATTTGACCAAAATAACACACATTTATAAATTAGGCTCTTGACGTCTACATTGTAAATAAATAATGATTATGTTCAAAATTGTTTCTGGCTACCTCTAATAATTTTTGACAATATTATTACATTTTACGACCAAATTAAAGTCCTTAAAGACATGGGTAGCCTTCTTATCCACATCAGTTTCTGACCTCACAAATGCACTTCTGCAAGAAAAGCCAAAAAAACCAATCCCTCACTCTCTTAAAGCTTGTGGAATGATGAGTCTAATCTGGCTACAAATGGTGGACCAGTATCATATTAAACCCTAAACGTGGCAAGTTCATATGCATCAGAAGTATCTGACCATCTCATCAATTTCATTCAGTAATGTCCGTAATGAGTTTTAGATTAAAATGTCGCACCAGTATCAACAGCTCGACCCGGATATATGCTAATGTGCAAGCAAGAAGTTACACAATGTTCTCTCATGCCAAATCTTTCTTCCGAGATCAGATATGTTATGAGAACAAGCAAGAGTTCAAGTCAAAATTTGTGACAAATTTAAAGAAGCACCTGAATTGGAAGTAGTTTTACCATTGTAGGAGATTGAAAGAGTCACAAATTGTAAACACAAAACAGTGAGATTTAATATATGTATGACATATGTAATTGTGCTAAAAAATAAATAAATAATAAGCCTCAACATCAGGAAATGTGGTCTTCTTGTGTACCTCAAACAGTCTGTAAAAGGTACCAAAAAGAAAACATTGCAGGCTGGTGGTGGCCGACTTTTGCACATGACTGTATCTGTTTAATATTCAAACCCACCTACACTTTCTCTCTTCTCATAGACATGACACCCACCTGGGAACGTCTGCCTCTATGTGAGTGGCCTCCATGACTTTGAGAGGTTCCTGGGTTTTAAACACCTGGCCATGCAGCTGGGACATGAAAAAGAAGGCTTGCAGGTGAAGGCTGGCCTCTGCTGATCTCATCTCTCATCTAAAGCACCGCTGTTCTCCGTAGCTAGAAGATGATGTCAAATGCAAAGCCACACCTGGGCCTTCAAGGTTTTAAAGATTCAAAGCCAGCAGATTGAAATCAAGGAACAGCCAAATATAAGCTCCTCAGAGGTGAAATCAAATGACACTGTTCTATTTCTCTACAGAACACATTAAAGGCTGTTTTTTTTTTCATTTCTGCAACACATCATTCTCATGTACAAAGGCTTCATTAAAAATATATTTAAAACGAAAAAAAAAAGAGCTAAGAATCACTTTACTGCACTGCAGGTCACAAATATTGGTAAATATTTTAAGTAATGTTGGAAAATATTTGTATCAGTCCAAAATAAAATGAGTACAGGTTTTAGTAAAAAATAAACCCCCAAAATGCACATTAAGTTCCACATATACATTAATCGTTCATTAAAAATCTATTTAGTTCCTGAGTTTTTGTGTCAGCCAAGACACAAGCTGCTGCCACAAAACAATTAAACTACATTAATGCTCTCAAATTAAATAAAAAATGTACTAGGTTCGTGTCTACATAATGTTTTGTTTCTTCACACCGTGTGCAAAAAAGCTTCCACACATGCCGCGTTAAATAAAGGAAATGCATCCACACAAAAATCAATGCTGTAGATCCTATATCAAATGAAGAGGTGGCAGTCTATTACAACTCTGAAGTGACATTTTAATATGAGTATTCAGCATTGAGTTTGCAAAAACACAGGTGCAAAACAGCCCTCGTTTCTTCCACCAATACAAATACATGGATGCCAAGTACATGGCAAACCTCAAAACCATTTTCTTTGCACGCACAAAAATGCTGGGACGTGCATTGGCTGTCTACAAGATAACAATGCTTTGGCAAGAGCCACAAAAGAATGTCATTTAAGACACTAATTTCACTTGAGACATCTTCATTAGGGCTGGTTTCTTTTAATTGGCCAACAAGTCACAGTTAATCTATTAGGATCAGGCATTTCTTAATATTACCAACATGTAGCAAAAAAATTGATACAATGCTAGAATAAGAATTCAACTAGGTCTTGGTTAAGCCGAAAAGATTTGCACACGCCCAGCGTAAACCACAGGATAATCCACCACCCAGAGGTCACCTCTCCAAAATCATCATAATCTCAACACAGACGGTGTGCTAATCACCAGATGAACGTTTCCACTCACCGCAGACTTCTCTAGTAAGTCATAATTCAAGTTAAAATAGCTCAGAGGCACTTCTTTTGAATCGGATGAGACAAGGGCAGTGGATACAGTCGAGACAAGAGTACAAAACTTGACTGAAAACGTTTGACAAGTGAGTTGAATAGAGTTAACCCTTAGAAGTCTGGGGCCTTTTTACCACTTTGGAATTTGCTCTAGTAAATTACCTTGAAAACAGCATAATTAAATTGATATATACATTATTAACTAATACTACACAATAATTCCAACCTGAAATTAACAAAAAAAAAAATCAATTTCAAATTGTTTTACTGAGAAAATCTTGTACTCAAAAAAATTACCCTGCATAACCACAGCACTCAAGAAAGCATTATACGCCCAGCTTACGTTTTCTACTGAACACCTCAGGTCAAACTGGGGCCTAATGTATCAACTGCATATGCACAAAAACTTGCCATACATCGTTTTTCACCATATTTTATTAGTCATACAATGAGCAATCGGGTTAACATTTCCCAGTGCTATTTCAGGCAGTGTTTGAATGTTTGAGCTCTGGAACGCTTTTGGAAGGGACCAGGAGCTACAAAAAGTAAATTAGAGCAACTTTCCAAAACTGACAGGGAGCCAGTTAATTTTTATTTTCTTGGAAAATTTTGTAACTCGTCCTACATTTTGTGTCTATTCACCTCTAAAGGCTATCAGTCTTATCTTAAGGTATGTGGGATGTTAAAATGTGACTGTTAAACAATGTATGTGTGGCGGCCGCTGAAAGATGATGGTGGCAGTGTCCAAGAGCCTTTTAATTGCCGCTTGCAGCTTTAATTATTATTAAATTAATTTTTACTTGTGCTGAGCACCAGATTCCATTAGTCTTTAAAACATTCTCTTTTTTTGCAGTGATTGGCTATTCAGTCTTCTGTTGGTTCATTGAGAAGCATTCACTCAGAGTAATCCACTCAGTGATTCTTATAACAAGGCTCGTTGGAGCTGAACAACTTTAGCATCAATACACAGTTCCTGAAGCAGTATTATCCAGACACCTCTGTCAGAATATTACACAAGTCAGTTAGACACAATAGCTGGACCACTGCAAAGAGATCACGCCAAAGCTGGCAGCAACTCAGCCCCAGCTTCCAGAGCACACGAGACAACTGAAGCTTAGCTCGATGTGTGGAATTTCAATGAAGAGAAAGACCACAACATTTCTTCCTGAATCAGCATTTGAGCTCATACAAAAGTAAAAGAAACTATCGGTTTATTTATCGCATTAAGAGTAAATGCAATCATCAAAAACTGATGGCTACATTTGTTATTTTCCCTTCCTTTTATGACATTCAAAACCACAAAACAGGATTTTCTATAATTTTCACGTAGTACATTAACTTTGCCTTTGTGCCCCACAGCACATTCAGCCTTCATTTGCACACTGTAAGGCAAACACAGTGAAATGCAGAAAAAGTATCATTTTCACAACAAAAATGTGTATGCAGCATGCCTATTAGATCATGTCCAATAGATGCAACACAGGCAGCTTGGTCACATAGCTCCAGTGGATCAGAACTTAATCTCTCAACACATACACACTTCAGACTGCCGGGTGTTTCCGATTCCCTCATCGAATCCTTTCTGTCTTGATCCCTCATCATTCAGTTCCATGCCTTTGCTGATTGTAGCCTATTTTAGATTTTGCGATGCATGACCTTGCCTTTTTCCCAGATCTACTTCTTAGTTTTTGTCTGCTGCCTTCAAAAGCAATTTTGAATCGGTACTTAAGTCCCGAGCGTTTTTAACTAGTTTACAAATTACCAAATTACAAATTGCTCTTAAAAATGTAATACATTTTTAAATGGAAATATCAAATATATAATTTTTATCATATATATCCTTTTTAGTACAATCTCAGCTTCTTTTTTTTTTCTTACAATACCCAACAAACCTGAACGTGTACAAAAAAAATGACATTGAGTATCCAATTTGTTTTCATTTTTTTTACCCCAAGTTTTTACGTTTTATAACAAAAATCACGTGTTAAAATAAAAATACATAACTCCAAAAAGTCAAAACAAGGTTAAAATAATGTAAAAAGGGTTTACTGCTCTTTACTGGAAACTGGTCTCGAAACAGTGCTTTTCTTGTTCCATATACAAGCCATCTCTCAGGTCTTATTCTTTCAAGGGTTACCCCTTCTTTTCACCACTAGTTGGCAGTGATTTGGAAATGATCGTGCATTCTCACATTTCTATTTAAATTAAACATTGAAAGAAAAATATTTTTAGTTGCGATTGTCAACCTCACTTAATATATCGCTGGATATGATCCTAAAAACCATAAATTAATAACAAAGCGTTAGAATTTATATCAGATTCAGAAACAGACAGAAAAAGGTCCACTTTCAGTGTCTATAATTCAGATATAATAATGAGCTACAGCAAGCTCATGACATGACAAGTTTCCTAACATTAATATTAATTGCAGAGATATCAGTTGACTGGTTGATCAAAATTAGCACATTGGGTAAGACAGATGGTCAAAGAGAGTATAAACATTTTAAAACATCCCAAAACGTCAGACTGTTAACTACTGAACAATATGTGACAGTCATGTTTTACACACACCGCAGCACTAACAGCAGGAAATGGGCTACTAAACATTTTTAAATGTCCATATAAATCAAAGCAATATATAAAAGTGTTTTATTAAAAGTGAAATGTTACTTGGTATTGAGGAAGTGAAATGGGACACAGCGAACACAAATGCCTACTTTTCTTTTAATGTAAAGATGGAGTATGTAGCACACAAGAGCAGATTCACAGGTGGTGTGTAGGCACAGTGTGTGTGGTCCATGTACGGCCAAAACTTTGCAGATTCTATGCGTATAAAGCCCTGTGCCAACTATTGAAAGAGACAAATTTTTTTTATCTTTTTGGATGCCGCAGCATTTTTTTGGAGTTGTAACCACTGCATCCAAAGTGAAGTGAATGGTACTAACCAGTGACATGTTCAAAAAAGATTAGTTCAAGGTGAATGGAAAAAGAAAGCATAGTCCAGGTATGAAGTGTTCATTTAGGAAAAAGCAAGGGTTTCAGCGAACAGTTAAAAAAGAAAGCTTTTATTATAAATTAAAGTTATTTTAACTGATTTAAAAGCAATAAGTGTTCTTTTTCGAGATGTTATCCATGTTTCTTTGCTTGCAAGGACAAACTCTTGCAATATTGTTTGCAAGACTTGTATGGGAGTGTCCTCATACGTACTAGAACTTGTTATAGTCATTCTGACATATGTAATAGAACTAATTTTAATGCCCCAAGAACCACAACAGGTGTTAATCCTAAATGTTGTCACCTTCAATCATTTTAACTCCATTCCATATAAATTCCCACATTCCCATTACAGGCTTTACATTCCCATCTATTGAATTATATTATGCAGCTCAACAGCTACTCATAAGTTTTTAAAAATAAACCAATTGTTGGAGATTATGTTTGATATTACATATACACCAATAGTTTTTGTAATTCCTATTCAACAGTAAATCTAAATGTGGCACACGTTCCATCAGATGCTCATATGAGGAAAATAATCTGTTTGAGTGAAATGAATGAAGCAGACTGGGAAGAAAACAGACATTGTGGGAGTCGTGAGTGGGTAGAACTCAGCCGGAAAAAGCCTTGGCATGGATTGAAATTGAATTTGTCTTCACAAACTGGCATACTTTCTCTGCAGCTTTCATTTCAGGAGAGAATGAAGGAAGTGTGGTCTCGATCAGATCAGATTTAATGTAAGGAAAATGGAGCGGAGTTATTGCGGAAGGCAGAGCAAGTGTTTGATATTGACCTCATGGGGATTTTTTACCATGAGATGAAATGAGACAGCTGGTGAACGCTGTGCTCGCTGTCAGTCAGATAGCTTTCTTCTCTAGCCTTTTTGCTTTGGACAGTGTTCATATCAGTAACGTCTGATTCCACATTCTCATTGATCAGCTACCGCCCAACATTAAAGTGAGATACAAAGAGAAAGGTGCTTGGCAGAGATCCATGCACCAGTGCTCAAGGCCATTTAATGAAAACGCAAAGGGTACTTAAAAAATGATCAAACAATGAAAAGCTGGACCATTGCCCCAAGATCTGCTTTTAATCAAACGGCTGATAAAACTATATCAAAACATAGGAAACTGACTGGTTATGAAAAAACTGTGGAAGTGAACTTAACAGCAGCAAGAGGAAAGTCCTTTAAAAGCATGAAAGAGCACGACTCCTGAATATTTGATTGAACTGTTAAAGATTTATACAAGCATACATTAGTTTGACATTCTAGCTGTGTGTAATAATCAGAATAGCCTGGTGAACGGAAGATGTTTGGAATAAATGTAAAACGCATGATATAACCAACAGGGAATCCTTTATGGGAACTCCATAAATTATTTGTTCCACATAAACAGACATTTTGCACACTTTACAGGTGCGGTCCTTGTAAAGCAATTATAGTTTAAGTTGTCACAACCCAAAAAAAAAATAAAAATCATGAACAATGTGTTAAAGGACCACTGTTTCAGTCATTTAAGGTTTTCAAAGATTTTCGAAGAGTTATCACAACCATGAATGAACAAGTTTCCGGAAGAGTTACTAGGGCTAGACCCACAAGTGCTAGACCCACAAGTGCCACAACTTCAGTTCATTACCTCATTTTTATCTAACTTTATTATCCAGAGAGCTGGACTTCGTCACTTGTTCCAGTGAGTTGCATTTCTTTACAAAACGCCAGGTTTTTGTTAGCACCGAAGTTCTTTGATGAAAATCTAAAATGTATGTTCAAAACTTTAACCTTCAAAAGACATACATCCTAAATTCCAATCCCGATCTTAAAATGTAAAGACTTTTTTTTATTTGAAAATGCTAAGAATCCAAGCCATAAATATAAATATTTAAAAAAAAAGAAGAAAGAAATTGTTCTAAATACAATAACAATGAAGTGGCTGGTTCCAGTATGGAGTCTTTTTCTGGTTCTTTTTGCCTTGAAAAAACATTCATGGTTTGGTTTTCGTTTTTCTTTCTATGAGGCAAGCTAAAGGCACAAACTGTACAGTGTGTTGCACAGTGCTTGGTTTTATGGAGTTATAGCATTATGTGAAAAAACTTGACAGGCGTTTATAGTTGTTTGTAAAAAACTAACAAAGCAGGACTGCCGTACACGGCAAGAATTGTGTGCGTTTTATTTTATGTTATTAATTATGGGCTTTCAAATATGGACAAAAATACACTTCAGATTTGGCACTAACTTGTTTTTATTTAAATGGCGTTTGGAACTACCAAGGACACGGTTCGAGAGAGTTGCTAACCAGTAGCCGAGCGGTTGTGAGATATTTGGCATGCTAAATATCTGGAGCTTGTGCAGAGTGAAATGTGTTCTGACCTGCATATCTGTGATTACCTAAAGCCAATGGTAAGCTGGGAAGTTGGGGAGGATTTACAAAAGCATAGAAATCAAAATCAACAATGGTGGAAAAAAAGCTTCTTCTCAGTCAATTGAAGCTCCCTGTTTTTAAATAATCCTGAAATGGGTCAATGTTTTCTGTGATTCTTCCCAAATTCTCTATTGCCAACGTATCGGGCATTGTGAATTCAGCAAGGCCTGAATGCTGCCACAGACAGTCATGCAGTGTGAACAGACTACTCTGAAAATCATTCAGTCTGAAATCGACACCAGAAACCATCAATCGCCTTTGGTCCTTTCTTGCCACACAAACTACTTCTGTTCTTGTTCACAGCCTTGTCAACCCACAATAATTACCGTACTCTAACTCTCCGGTCCGGCTTCCTGCAAAAAAAAATAAAATAAAATAAAAGAAGGCATTCATTGGTTCAAAACTGCTGAAACTAGATTACCACAAAAGCTTCTTCACACATTCACAGTTGTACACATTAAAGGCCATCCATAATCTCACCCCTATCTTATCTTATTCACATCGCCACTCCTTCCTGCTCCCTCTGATCCTCCTCCATCATCCATCTTACTGTTCCTCCTGCCCACAGGGAGCAGAGCTTTCAGCCAGTCTACTATTAAACTGTGGAACTCTCTCCCACCAGACATCAGAAACCTCTAAATTCTCCACTTTGAATACCAGGATCAAAACGTACTTTGTTCAAATTATCACTGCACTGAATATACAGAACTCTTTGCTACAAAATTTCTAAAGAGCCCAAAAAAGGTGCATATCAACAGAAAAAAAAAATTATAATCATCATAAAATTGTATTTAAAGTAAGCAAAGCTATTAAAATAATACACACACTTTTAAATTATTAAAAAAACAAATGCAAAATTTGCTGTAACAAAGCACATCAATTGTGTCTTCAATCAGATTATTTTATTTAATACATTTACACGCTGCATACACATGCCCAATAGGTCATCGGGGTCTATGGATAAGGTCTGCCGAAGACGTCTTAACGCCAATTTCATTTAAAATTCAACCTTAATATTCTGCATCAATATGCAGTGAACACATTCGATTATACAAGTACTAGATTAAAAAAAAAAAAACGTGTACAAATGATCCGTGATGTTTACCTACAACTACTTCCTCACTGGGGGTTGAAAGTCATGCTTATGTGATTCTGATCGAAATCCTGGCCTCGCTTTAAGCCTTTTGTTCTTATTATACCCCTCCGAGGCCCAATTACAGCAAACCCACTCCTCACCTCGGCGCAAGACGAAACAATGCAAAACAAAAAAAAAGTCTTAGGATAAAATTTGTAATGGTTTTGTTGGAGCATCATTAGAGCATCAATGGATGCCCTAACCCGTGTCTGAAGCTGTTCTCTCATCTGCACAGGCCTCTTTAGCGACCCGTTTCAGCACAGGTACAGGTCTCTGCAAAGGTTTTGATTCAGAAAAGGAAAAAGGCTACACCACAACCATTGTCTAAAAAAGCAGGGAACTATTGATGTGTAACTATAGTGAAAAGCTGCAGGCTCAGCAAAGCTCCAAGCTCGTTTTGGTGGTGAGGGAATGTGTGTTGGAGCAGATTACAGCAGGAGCGTTTGACGCACGCATTAGGTCGAATAGATCAACAAACAAAATATGATCCCTGCAGGCCTTTTAAAAGCCTCTAGCTCATTTCTTGCCATTACCCTGGAGGTAAATGGCATGGAAAATTGGCAGTTACAGAAAGGAGGCCATTAAAGAAAAAGCTACAGCTTTCCGTTTAGCTTATAAGCATCTATCCAATCAGATTCAACACCATTGACAATCAATATCTCCCTTCTTTTCTGGAATTAGAATTGGGATAATTCATGACTGACCAGTCAAAAGAAGCCATGCCAATACGGCAGAGATATCGGTCAATTAACGCTACCCCATCGTGCCAAAGTTCGGACAGAAAAATACATTGCCATTGCATTGCATTGGAATTTCGTTGGTTTAGTCGGTGCTTAGTTTTATGCACATTTTTATCTTCCTCAGTGGTGTGTTTACTTTTCTATGCACATTTTTCAAAATATATGTGCAACTTGTCGTTTCCACACAGGGTTTTTATGCAATAGTCCAAAAATAAAAATAGGTGGGGGATCCATGGACCTATTTTGGTTCAGATGCATAATCACTTACTGCTTCATCTAATGTATGCCAATGTTCACAGATCGTAACAACATTGGTTTAAACCATTATCACAACATCAACATGATCTAAACAAGTAACTGGGAAGCCATCAACCCACTGTATTGGTGTGTAAGATAAACTTGGGAACAACCTTCAAGAATTTGTAGACAAACAATTGATTTGTCGACCAATGACTGACACGAAGCAAAAATATTGAACCTACTGCGCACTGATAACAAATCATATGATATATTACTAAAAGAACCCCAGCAAGATGAAGCCTATGGCTTCTTTTTGCCTGACAACCAAGAGAATTTAGAGGAGCTGAGCAGTGATAGCTCCATGTTTCATCCTGGAGATCGCCATCGACCCATCTGTTCAGAGAAATTGATGGAGCCCAGAGAGTCTTCTCCTCTATGAAGTCCCCCATGAGCTAGCTATTAATTTGTTCCAAGACCTTGAGTTTCTCTCAGAGCTTGAGAAAAACAAGAACAAGTATTTGCTGACCTGTCCCACCACATACCGGTGATCTGATCAAGTTTACTGGGATTATCAAACACACCCATCACAAACTAACTCCAGACCTGTTTTAGTGATTCAAAAAATATAAAAGGTGTCAAATGTACACTGTGTATGATTTATTTAGTGCAGGGATGGTGCATTAGCCTTTAGCCCTTGCCTCCTTGTTTCCCTTACTGAGACAATTGAAACTGAATAGCATTGCGTCAAGAATGCTCAAACCTACGGTGGCCCAACAGTGCACAACAAAACCGCAAAATCAACTTTGCACACAAAACACTATTGTAAATCAAAAACACAAAACATTTTTTATTTGTGTTTTGGATTTGGAGTAGCCTTTTTTATTTGTTGTAGAATTTGTGATTTGCAGTTGTGTTGTGCACTAACGGTCCACCGTACAAACCAAGCTCACTACAAATCAACGAATGCCTCTGTTCTGAAAGCTTTCTATTGCCAATGATTATATTTGTACATTTAACAAATTGTCACCTTGTCAAACTTGATACTTCGAAACTCACTCTGGTCTGCACCAGCTGAAAACAAAGCCATGTGACATTATATGGCATACATACGTCTTTGTACATGTTACCTCGACGGCTTTTTTTGATTGGTTAGAATGAACGCACACACAGAAGTAAACAAGACTGGGATAATGCGATCAAAACGGACAGACTTCATTGCTTGATTTTGACCCTTCAACGCAATCGAGTACTGTGGCTGTACTCAGTTCAGATCAGAGTTTGATCATGTTCTCACCACATACAAACCACTCTAGAATTCGTTTAGAACCAGTTCGCTTTTGGTGCAGTCTGAAGTTCGGTTGTTGTTTTCTCAGCTGCCCAAACAGACCAAATTAAAAGGGAAAAAGAACTCTAGTTCAAATAAATCAAACTAAACAAGTCAGATGTAAAGACACCCTCAATTCCACCTCAAGCCCATGGGGAAATGCCACATTTGCCACCCGTCCTCATTTGGTCTTATTCTCATGTTGTTCTACCAGTCCACTGCTAATGTTTCTCTACATTCCTGCTTTCTTGTCCTATTTGAAGAGCACCAAAACCTCAACCACTGAGAAGCTTTATTTTTATGGTACTAACTCTGAGGAACACTGTTTTCATTCAACATCTGTATCCTTGTCACATTCGCCACTGTGAAAACAATTTGAAGATACTTCATGAATCAATTTCTTTTAAATTGCAAACAAATGCAAATACTGAAGGTTCCGTAGACTACTGCAGTGACCTTTTTACATTACTGCTGCTCCAAATCTGCATTACATTAATCATCAGTCCTAGTGTCGATTTGGATCGTCTCCTCTCACCCATTTTGGTTTATCAACAGCAAAGCCAGGCCTCAATGTCAGTCATAAGAATATAAGCCCAAACTTTAGAAATTCTGAAGAGTGGATGAGACTGCTTTGATTAAAAAGGAATTAAGATGAATAGGCAGTGTAGGATCCTGCCATCAGAAAGTAATTTCTTCTCAGAAAAGAACAACCAGCGATAGTGACAGGTCATTACAAGTTAGTGCATAACTCTGATGTCCTACGGGAGGACAGGGAACAAGAGTCTGAGGCAAACAGTAATGTGAGCGAATAAAAAGCTAAGGCAGTGAAGAGTGGTAAGCAGTGTCATAGGAAATACCCAACAGGAAATATTCTCACAACCTGCTGATGGATGGCTTTGTAATCCTCGCACATTTTCAGTCCTCAGCTGATCGCTTCATCATTACATCTTGGATGCACGTCTGAGGTTATGTTTTCAGATCATTAGCCACTTTAAGCATCATTAACCCTGGCCACCTTCATGTAATCTATGCGAAAACCGACATCGTAAAAAGGAAAAGGTGAGTGATAAAATCATACTGAATGGATTTCCATTTTGTTTTTTACACCATCGTCATGCCACAAAGCGTTACATTTGAGCGGAGGATTTGTTAATTTGGATGGTGCAAGGCCATCTATCTGTCCTTTACAGAACACAAGCAGAACAAGCACACCGGCATTGCCCAAAACAAAACAAACACTCAAGCAGGTTTTAAATAAAAGAAGACCTCTGTCATTTAATTACCAGGGTTTATTATTTGCAACCCTCCCCATGCAGTCACTATTGATCTTCCTAAATGAAAACATACTGTAAAGAACTTTAAAACATTTTAAAAGATTGAGGTATTTAAATAATAAATCTCCAGAACATATTGGTTACAAGTTTATAAACCAAATGTATACAGACGCTTTTTTTTATATCACTCTGTCAAAAGGGTAAAATGGGTTTATTGGTGTGTACTAATTGTCTTAAGATGACTAAAATCCAAAGAGTTTTTTGTTAATCATCTGAACACAAAAAATTGTTCCGAGAATCATATCAACGTATCAAAAAGATCTAATATCCCTTTAAAAATGTACCCGAAAGCTATCAAACCAGTGTTTTCCTCATTATGCTCTGAAGACTACAGTCTTGTGCACTAAGCTCTGCAAACTGCAGATTAGGCTGTCTGTCAGGCCTTATCCTTCTTTGCCATGTATCCCTTTAATCTCAGAATCAGGGTACTTTACAGCTCATTAAACTCTAAGAACATTAGTGAAGCTTTGATTGCTGTTAAAGACTAATCGAATTTGCATGTTTTACATAAAATCACTGCCATCAACTTTCTCTGAATAAAACAGTTTTCCACAGACAGACAATTATGGATAGCTGGGTATGATGGGTTATGACTGGAGGTTTGCACCTATTAGGGGTGTCCTGCTGATCACTGACCAGTGTGTAATCTTATATTGCAGCTCTTAGTTTGGCAGCAGAATAGCCTCTGTCAATATTTAAGTTAAAAAAAGCAATTAATGAACATGGTCTTAGTTACCAACTTCCTTTGGTTACCAACTTCCAATCTACTTACCGGTACTTTAGTTGCATATTGTACAGTCAAAGTCTACCTATATAATGATGTTGCATGCAGCGGTTTTCAAATTCCTCTTTTTACCCAATTTGTACATCCTATTCTATGGTTTTTAGAATTTTAGGACCAAAGACAAGGCGCAACGACTGAGATCCCAATGGCTAAGGTTAAAGATGCACAGACCAATTAGGGGAAATATGCAAAACCTAAACAAAGCCAATATAATCAACATATATTAAATAATCAATTGCAAAAACACATGAAACAACAAAACGCATAAACTACTATTTAATTATTTTAACAACAAACTAAAGCAATGCAAATAAAATTAAAGCAAATAAAGCTTGCGCACCTCAGGCACCATTGGTGATTTGTTTGCACATTGCAATGAGATCAGTCTTTATACCAATGTATTTAAATGAGATCTGTTCAAATGTCAAGAAAAAGAATGGGCAAATTAAATCATAAACACCATTAGTCTTGAGGTGCCACCAGATGGTGCTATGAATGGAAATGTATACCATTCTTTTATTGGACCATATTATCATCACAAATGTCAAAATCGGTTAAAGAAGTATCTTGTCAATGGACAAACTTCCTCTGGCCAGCTAGTGGTTCTTTACTGACACTGTGGGCTGCTATTCCAATGTATTAAGGCATGGTTTCTGAACAACACACACCGCAAGTTTGGTCTAAATTTTTAGCATTTTCCGGTTTATTGCATAGTTTAAAGTAAAAAAAGCTTCAGAATTTAACATCCCAAATGCCTTAAGATGAGACTGATTGAGTTTGGAAATGAACGGACAAAACAAGGTTGTATAAAGGAACCCCTGCAATTCCTCTACCATGGTAGTCCATGGTCACATGACCTGTTCAATCTGCCAGTGTACTCAAATTTGTAAACTGTAGTCATACAGTCATACAACTGGTGACTTCCACGAATCAACAAGCAGAAGATTAATTATCCATTTATCTGATTATGAAAACAAAAAACTGCATAAACCCCATGGAATGTCTTAATATTTGACAGAAACGATGAGTTCACAACATCAAGCAGTTTGAAATCAACAAAAATGTTGGTATTACAACAACTTCATTTTACAGATTGCATATTCTCAAGCTCTCTGTGTGGTTGGTTCCGCACTATAATCCATTCGAATGAAAATGAGCATTTAATATGACACAGAAATAACATCTCCACAACAGAGCAAACAAACATATTCGCACAGCCTGCTCCATGAAAATATATTCAAATGTTGATATGCCCTAATGCGATACTGCTCATTTACAGACTGATTGTCTTTCACAGTGTAAACAAAAGCACTTATGCCGGTTCATCATTAAATTTTAGGATTACCTACTACACTTCAAATAAGAAATTAAACAGAGTTCATGGCAGCGCCCAGGGATTTCTTCCAGAAAGAGTAGGGGGCAAGCATTTGTCAAATGTCATTGTAGCCTCTTAATAAGCTCCATCTACTAATTGGCTTTATCATTCTCCTGGTCACCAGTACTCTAGTGTGTGGTGGGACTTCTGGTGCAGGATGGCAGGCAACACATAATGAAGGTGGATGCTTCACACTGGTGGTGAATTAAGTGATCCTCCCTCCTTTTAAACCCAGGCAGAAGAGCTCTATATAAAAGGAAGGAGTTATAAGAATATGCAACTAAATCAAAAGGATTTGTGTCTAAAACATTTTTTTACGCTTTATTATTCATAAAGCTCAATTAAATGTAATGTTGCAGTTTTTGAAAAATATCATCGTTTTGAAAAAAAATAGAAATATTTGAAAGCATTTTCTTAAGATCTGCAGAGTTCTTAAGCTCTTCTCTCTGATTGGCTAACCTAAGAGACGGCAAAAGCTGTAAGCACAAAAGTGTATACAGAGTATACAGTCACTAGCAAACCCCAGCACAGTCATCATCTAAAGATCTTTTGTTCTTTGTAATCAAGCAGGAGAAGATTGAGTTTGATGGAGTCACAGACAGGGAAATTCTTCCTTGTATTAGTTAAATATTTACTTTTAAAAATAAGCAAATTGCTCCATAAATACATTTTATTTCTAAGAAAAGTGTACTACATACTATTCTTGTTTCAATTTTAAGCTAAACATTTTAAATGTTGATAAAAATCCATAAAACACTGAAAAATAGCATTTATTGTTTGTCCGCAGTCTCTGATGCTACACTTCACCATAAAATATAATGATTAAGCCCTGTTAAAAAATACTATTTATTTTGCATTGATATGTAAATTCGTATATAATGTTTGTTTCAAATACATATCTATACTTTTGTAGATTTAAAAAAACAAAACAAAAAAAAAACATTTTTGATTACTTTGTGATGATTTCTTGATGTGTCATTTAAAAAATACTATCCTGTTACTCAAATTACTTCAGAGATTTCATTTGTTTAGAGTAAAAATGCACAAATTTGGTAAATTACAGCATTTCCTGGTTCTAAACTAATGTGCACCGCGTGGCTATTTAGTATGTATTTGCTAATCCTTTGCTAAAAGCTCTGTCCTGCTACTTAAATAAAGAATAACAAGAGGGTTAGTAACAGGAAGAAAATGGCATCCATCTTTTTATTAAAAATCTAATAAAACATTTAAATAAGTTACTTATTATGTCCATTTGGAACACTTAAGTATGTTTGCTATTGGAATCTGTTTTGAAATCGAGTAAAAAAAAAAAAAAAAAAAAAAAAATCAATTGCAAGCAAATGGCACCCATTTGATGCAACGGCTCGACTACTTTGTGCAGTTCATTTTAATATTGTCTTTATTCATTAATCAGGTAAAATATTCACGACTCCTTTAAATAGAAAGTTTATGTAAATATTCAAAGTGTCCTGGTAATATATTTTGACCATTTCTGTACAAAGATAATCTACTGAGTGTTGACAATTAAATGTAATGTGTGGTGTGAAACGTGGCTTTGAGTGAACACAAATGTCCAATGTCTTCCATCAAATTGGTGTGACACTATTGTAGAAAAATATGGGGAAATCAACAGTAAAACTTAAATGCAAATGTACACAACCAACATATACTTTGTAATGGTTATGGGTGCTCCATGTCTGACTTGTAATGCACAGAGCACTCCAAACAGACTGGATCTAACTAATCGCTGGACTAATTAAGAGTCAATGTGAAAAAACAAGCAAACACTTTTTTTGCTTGTGTGAAAACACAAGCAAAAACAAACACTTTTTAAATAACTTTACATGGATGTCAACTTGTTGATGGGGACTCCCAAACCAAAGAATGATCCTTCCAAATCCAAAATAGGGTCTCTTTATTTAAAGCAAATTTACACATGCATACAATCCTGCCTCAAGTACATTGATCCACATACATAAACCAACATCACAAATACAACCATCAGATCTAGGTCACTTTCCTCAAAAATGAGCATTCATTATTCCAGTTAGCTGTAGTAATCCCAGTTGCAGGATACTGGATCATAAGGAAGGGAAATAGGCGTTCAATAATGCAAGACTTCCTCCACTGAGCAGCACACCCAAAGTGGAGCTGTAAGAGGATGGCAGAGCTGCTTAACTACAATATGGACACTAATGTGATTTATTGTTAGGGTGCTGAACATCTCTTTGAGCCAGCTCTTAATATAGAAATGCTAAAAACTGCTCCTAAAATCATGCAGGGAAGAAACAGTGATTGTGGGGTGTTACATGTTGCTAGAGTTCTAGGTCTTGCATAAACAGGACAGGTAAAAATCTCAAGACCCGGTTTTAAGGAGGAGCTCTGAGAGTAGGTTACCAGTACAACAGATAACGGGACATGAGGAGAAGAAGAGAATATTTAAAAAGATAGAACTTCTTATTTTTCAACAATCCATATGCTGACCAATGTCAGAGGCACAGGGTTCTGCTCTGTAGCTCATTGGGCAAAGAGCGAGGTATAGCATGGACCGGTCACCAGTCCATCACGACACAATATCAACTCCAAACGAGAATTTAGAGTAATCCATTAACCTTAATGAGCCAGAAGACCCCATGTAAACCGGTAGAGTGCTCTACTCCTCACTTTTGATAAACTCTGGGAGAAGTAGGGTGGCTGGAATTAATGAAGGTAATCACAGAATTATTTATTTGAGCGGTTTGGATCCAAAACATGATTAGTCTTTTTTTACATTTGAAAAACCCATATTCCCTGAAAATGGGGATGAAAAATTATCAGTTTCTCTCTGTAAGATTCGGAAAAATGCACAACACCATTGCTTTTTCCATTAAAATTACTTTACACGTTTAGATTACAATCATTAAGGACAAATGTTTTTATATTGTAATATGGGTTTTTCAATTGCAAAAAATACACATAAAAAAGGTGTTCATCAATTTTCAAAAAAAAAAAAAAGAACAATACTTGCTGTGTAATGCAGTCCTGGTTTATTTCCAAATTGTAATAAACGAGTAAAAACATTTTCACAAAATGCCATAACTCCAATAAAACAACCACAGCGAAAGGAAGAAAAAAAATGGTGGCGGTCATCTGCAGCAAAAGTTTTGAATTCATTTATAATCATTCCACAAAGTTAGGTCAGAATCAGGCCTTTTTCCAACTGATCACGGTCAATAAAGCTCCAAAGTCCCCAAAGTCACTGGGAGGCGGAAGGAGAGACTGCGTGACACGACTTACTTGACCTGGCAGCGGATAACTTCACGGTTCAAAACAGTGAGTCCAATATCTACACGTGGGTTCTGACGCTGTTTAACCAATCTTTTCTGGAACCAGACACTTGATTCAATATCGATGTTTATTATTGTATTCAAAAAATGCCTTGGATTTATAGCATTTTTTTTTACATAAAAAACGCCAAAAATGTATTTTAAAATAAATCTTCAAAATAAAAACCAGGATTTGTATGACTGAGGTGCTTTATGAAAGTTTGGAACAGAAAATGTAGATGTTCCTCAAACCATTGTTGTGCTAAATAAAACACATTTTTACTCAGATTCATCAAAATGGATTTATGTCGTTTTGGTTTATATACTGGTTCAACCACAGGTAGAATTCCCCTTTTTTCATGAAGCCTACCCAGAGCAAGGACAAAAGGCTGTTTGTGTCCGTGAAGCTGCTTTGATAATTGCATTGTTAAAAATGCAATATAAATAGAATTGAAAGACAAAAGAAGCTTTGCGCTGACAAGCAAAACATCACCCTTGGCTATTCGCTGCAATACTAAGAAGCAGAACAGACCTTCGCCTAAATCAAATCAATTAATCAGCACCCTGAATAAGTTAAACGAAAAGCATTCTTCTTACTCTTCTCTTTTTATCAGATTGCCAATCCACTGCTAAAGGAAACGCTCATCACATCTAATAAAACAACATTATTAATATAATGGAACGCACATTTGAACTCTAATCTGATTTTGTTCTTAATTTCATCCAGGTTTGATTTTACTAGATGCATTTGAAAGGCTTCCTCAAATCTCAGATGCGTATAATCAACAGGACCAATTGATCCAACAAGACGAGTTACCTTTGCAGTCCACTTTTGTGATTAGGCTAGAAAAATTATACAAGCTCCCTCATTAGGCCTGACATCTTCTAAGAGTGCCTGAGAAAATTGACAGCCTCATTACCGCAAGTCTCAATGTGCGTCAAGGTTTAGTTGGAGGAGAGATGGCTGTTCAATTAGAACTGTACCTGCCCTCTCCGATGTGAAGGAAACATTGCTGATGATGAGCCAGTGCTTGAAGGAAGCATCCACTTAGTTATTAATATGGAATGTTTATAGTCTTTTAGCGTTTTGAGTTGTTGGTCAATCACTCAAGCGGAGGCTAACTGACTCGCCTTCAAAGACTTCAGGATCCACTTTAATCCTCATGAATCCATCAATAAGAGCTTTCATCTCTTTACGAACAGCATCCATCCATTGAGGCAGCAACTTCTCCGAAGCTGCCTATGACAAGAGCACTAACATATGAGAGAACCCTCTTGATCATGAAGAGATGAGGGAGTGATAGCTTTTCACTTAATTACAAAAACAAACAGCTGGATCAGGGATGAAGCTTGCTCTCCAAACAATTCAACAGCCCATAAGATCTAGAGCCAAGCCAGTGAAGTAAAATAATATCATTACACTTCATAAAACATCTACCCATCATCGTGTGTCTTTTTCATGAGCGGGTTACATTGACATGTAATGCCTGAAGCAATTGAGCTGTAGTTTACAGATCACCAAAAATAAAAAGGTTTTTAGATCGCCTTGGGTTGAGAAAATAAAAACTAATTAATTAAAGTATTGACACCAAGGGATATTTGATTGATTAACAAATAAACAATGATAAAGGCAGAGGACCCCTCAGCTTACATTAGTGTGAAGATGAGACCATTGTGCAAGAAAGGCTTTCTTTTCTTTGTTCTATTAAATCAATTCAAATAATTTGGGATTAATTCCATATAGAACATATTTGAAAAAGAACATTTTAGTTTCAGTGGCTTGCTGAGCGGATCTTTGGGATTAATTATTGGTTCAAAACACTCAGAACTATTGATTAACGACAGAAGAGATTATCTGATAAGAGATGAAACTACGGCCAGCATACATGCTTAAGTCATAGTCTCAGATACATTGGGAAGAAACTTTAGTTTTGCTGAAAATGCTAAATGCAAAGTACATTAGAGCTTTTTCAAATTCCCAGGATAAACCACAAGGCAACAGTGGAAACAAACATGTCTCAAGCATTTCCCAAATGTTCAGTCAATGCTAAGAAGGTGATTGGCAATAATGTTAATTCACACAAGTCTTTGGATGGCTTATCAGCTGGGTGATCTTCGTCTGCATCAAGGAAATATTGATGCAATGACACTCCGTGCTGTAAGATGTCATTTGCAGTACATCAATTGCATCAGACCTGAATTTTCAGTGTGATGAACACGCCTCGTCGAAAACCATGGGCGCCAAAAGAACATCACAATTGTGACCGAACAAGTGGTGTCAATGAAAAAGAGTTTTGCACTACCAGATCTGTTGCACTTTTTTCAAGTAGAACAAACAATGAAAGCTGCCTCTTTTGAGGAGTAGAACGTAAAGGAGCTGCTCACCTCCCAGAACGAAATTCTTTTCTTCAAATTTTTGTCAAACAGATCCCTCTGATCTGCCACCAACAGTATAAACCGCTTGACATCCAAAATGTTTCCTTGTGTGGTGCAGAGTGCATCTGTTGTACCACAAATGCCATCTTCAGGCAGGTAGCATCATTACATCAAAATTCTCAACCCAGATGAAGAGCACTCCACCTAGAAGTCACCTGAAGATTATTGCGAATCTCAATTCGAATTGGTGTATGTAGAGCCCTTATTTTTTTTTAGTTGTAGGTGTGTCCCAATTCATAAATGTTTACCTTCAGCTCTTCCTCTGATGGAAAAATTGATGGGGAGCAGGCAATGGTTAAAAATGAGTGTTTGGGGCAAAAACAAGAATCACATTTTACATTAAGTTTTTTTTTTCTGGAGCTAACTATACAAAAAGTAAATTGTGTTACTTTTTTTTCCAAAAGTAAACTTTATAAAAAGCTTATATAGAGGCATTTTGTTAAGAGAAACAATACAACAGTTTTGGGCAATTTCTACTCAGATGTTCTAAGTTTACCAGAGCATGCCAAAAAAAGTAAACAGGCGTTCTCCTATCCAACTAAACAGAAAAGAAGCTGAGGCAGGCCCAATGGTGAAACTAACATTTGGAACATTACACAAGCAAACACTTAGGGTATGGAACAGATTAAAAATGGTGTGTAAAATATTTTTCAAGCATACAAGCCCAGTGTGCATTTAATAGATGTCACATCAGTCACAGCAAATTCTCTGTGTTTATCATGGCTTGGGGGAAGAAAACACTTAAATTTAATGGTAAGAATATCCTAATCCGGATCCTGGAAAATGACCCATTTAAATACAATTTGCTCTTTATTTGCAATCCAGGACACATTTCATTACTTTAGATTTGTCTCCTAAGATTGGAGGTTGTTCTAAGAAATTCTGTCTAACTGATTATTAGTGTAACATACTTCATATTACATCTGTGTACACAACATATGTGACTGATTACAGCAACTTGAAGGCACTATCAGCATTTCTAACATTTTGGAACCAGTATCCAACGAGTTATATGCGCTTCATGTCCTTCCAAGGGCCCAGGTTTAACGGCAAGCATCACTAGCATCCACATCTCGCTCTAAACTCACTCTTTTGCCCTTTAGGTACTAGATTTGCAGTTAGATATGGTTGGAAAGGGTTGATATTTAAATTGGCAAGTTCCCTTTTTTAATAAATGTGGTCAAACATCTTTTTTCTACAGATGAGTAGCACACAGTAAAAAAAAAATCTGTTTCATACAGCCAGAAGAGATAAGCACCAGAGCAGCAGCCATGTGTAAAGTAAAGAGAGAGAGAGCAATGATGATGCAGTGTGAAAAGTGAAGGAGAAAGCCTGAAACATAACGTGTGCATCAGTGAGACAAAACTGGGAGCGGCATTCAAATAATGTGAGTGACATAGCAGAAAGCAAAGCAACAGCCTGGAATAGTGAAAGATGGAGAAGACTGCTGAATTTTTACACAAAGGATAAAAAAAAGCAAGAGCAGGATTGTCATTTATTTCAGTATGAAGGACTAATGAACAGTGGCTGTCATCTGAGACAGATTGTACCATGTCTAGGTCTTAACAGAGCCCACAGACTGAGGAGAGGGTGAGATCTAGAAAATCTATACTTATCTCTAGTGCGTAGAGCATCTGCTCAGTCTTGCTTTGTAAAATGCACATGGGCATATGCCTCACATTCACACTAAAAACAGGAAGCATATGGTTGAGGTGCAGACAGACCTCATGTGTTTCGAAGTCCCCTGTACAGAACTGAGGCTCAGCCTGGACTGTGGCTAAAAAGCAATTTAAAGGTGTGAAGGACTCATGTGCTCGTGGTATAATAAATCACTTATGACATGTGAACATTTGGGTATACAGAATATATATTGAAAATGCATCATCATTTTACATGCAATCATCCAAGTGATTATATTACTAAAATATTGTAAAAGGGCGGATTAAACTCTAGTAATATTTACACATTTCTCTCTAATGTTGCTACACTTATTTTGTTGAGTTGCCAACTTTAAAAATGGGCAACAGCCATAAATCAAATGAAAAATACTCTATACAGTAGGGATGTCCCGAGCCGATCGTAAAGATCGGTATCAGGGCCGATCGAGGCATTTTTTTAACTGATCGGAATCGGCTCTATGTATCGGACCGATCGAATGTTTACGTCAGCTACGTCACGCACGTGTCGCAAACTCGCATGTTAAACTCGCATGTTGTTTACTACTTGCAATACGGTGCTAAGATGTCTGCAGTGTGGAAGTATTTTAAGTTGGAAAGTGATTCTAGTCTGGTAGCTACATGCAACGTTTGCAATGCGAGCATTTCACGCGGTGGTACTAGCAAAGCAGCCTTTAATACTACCAACTTGATAAGGCATCTTAAAACGAAACACACGACAGAATATTGCGACTTCACTGAGCGAACGCAGGAAAAGGCTAAACCAAAGCAACACACACTGGAGGAAACTTTTAAAAGGAGACAGAAATTTCCTCTTGAGAGCTGCAAGGCAAAAAGATTACAGAAAGGGTCGTTGAATTCATTGCTTTGGACGATCAACCCCTCTCTGTGGTAGAGAAAACTGACTTCCGCCGGCTTTTTGAACTTTTAGAATACTTTAATAACCTGCATGCACTTAAAGTGTGCAATTAGCACAAGGAAAAGACAAGTATCGGATCGGGACTCGGTATGGGTCGATACTTAAAATTAAATGACTCGGATCGGGGCTCAAAAAATCTGATCGGGACATCCCTACTATACAGTAATACAGACTAAGGTTTTATGCTGCCATCAATTAAAAAACTACAATATAACATTTATTAGTCTTTCTATTAGGTAGCATTTTTATTTTACCGTGGACACTTAAATTCTGTGATAATTGTAGATTTTTAGAATTATTTTTTTCATCAAACTACACAGCGTTACTGGTGAGAATCCGGAATATCCCACATGGAAGGATGTCACTGAAATTTTGCAGTACAACAATCTACTGCAATACCGGGGAAAACAGGTAAATTCACTTCTCATTTCTCGGCTGAGGATCAAATGGAAAGTAGATGAACACAAGATTACATTTAGTTTGCTATGTGCAGTTTAAGAGTCTTCTAAAAATCCAATTGCTACTATAATGTGACATGGATTTTAACAACTCGTCGTACAGCTAATAATGACAGTGTGCCGTGGTATATCATATCATGGCAGATATCGGATTATACAGATTACAAAGGTACAAAAATAGAACGTATACAAGGATTACATAATACCTCTACAAAAGATATTGGCGGTCATTTTAAATTATTTTGTTTAAGTAAGTTTAACTATTTTTTAACCTGCTTTTAGAGCTTAATACCATAAAATAAAAATCAATTAATGCTGCATGAAAACGTCAGCACATATCCACCAATGAAACTAAACCATCACTGGCTTTGCCTTCAGATGTGTGAGCAGAGGTGCCAACCTCAGTGTTTATGGCCTTTCTTTTAAAAACTGAAATCATGTCTAGGAAAGTTGAAATGTGATGTTTCTGGAAGTGGAGCCACCTCCTTTAGGGTTGCACTGTACAATGAGTAGTGAAACATTTTTATTTTTATTATTATTATTTATTTTCCACTGAAGGCATCAGACATTTAAAGTGATGCAAAGCCAGAAAATATATTAATAGCTTCTCTTATAGAAGGCCAGAAATTTTTTTTCTTTCAATACTTGCCGCAAGTCTGTCATGATGTGACAATTTTGTTCACTTGGACTCATTGGATGGAAATGCTGCTTTATTCACAAAAATGGGCTCCGACCATTCGGGATTCCACACCTCAGGCCTGGAATACCAAGTGCCCGCCGGCATTGGAGGAGAAGATACGACGCCACCCAGGGCGTGGCCACCCTGCGCTACTCAGCACCAGATGGACTCTTCATGAGATCAGCTCACAATGTGAGTGTGTTCGCAAAGTATGTGTTTTTAATTAACTGCCCGTTTGGGGTTGGGGAAAAATGTGCCGCCGTCTCTGTGTCTCTCTTGCCAACCCCTGACAATGGAAACATGGCTAATGTTTGCAGATTCTTATGCATCACACAACAGTATACATTTTTTAGCGAAGGAATTGGGGTCCAATTAACAAAAGTAAGTAATGATCAAACAGTTGGATAGTATTGGTCAAACAAATGTACTGAGGAATAAACCAGTCAAACACTCTATAAAACACCCCTGTGGCAGGCCACCACTTTCCTGTCACAAACACAGAAATTTCCAGCACACTTTTGATTGTAGGCTCTGTAAAAGCGTTGTAATGAGCTTTTAAAATGTCCCACAGCTGTCTTCATCAACCATGCATACACACACTCTCACGAACAGAGCTCTGCCCTTCAATTCCAGCCTCTAATCCTGCCATCCCACACTTCAATTATTTATCCATCAGGCAGCCCTGCTTTCTGGCACTTTCTCTGTGATTACCCCACTTGTCTGTGTGGCATGACTATGTTAGATGGTGCAGAGAAGCGATGCCCTATACGTGTTGAACCAAGCTAGATTAAATGCATCATTACACAGGGAGATCAAAGCAGTTCGATTTCTCGAAGCTGCCTTTAAAGAATGTTTGAGAATACATGTAATTTACAACAAGTTTATTCCCTTCCCATATATTAGACAAGAAGGCTGCAGGTGAAGGTTAGTGGCCTGCAGACAGAATGTTAAAGAGATCTAGGCTGTGACTGCAAGGATGGTTAAAATGCCAAGGGCAAAAGTTTCACTAATCATTCAATACTACATTGAGCTAAATGCTTTTCTGATAGCTTAACCCTCAGTAAACACCCATCAAATGTCACAATCAATGCTCTTCACCCAAATCACCTTTGTGCTTTCCTCCTCCAATCTCACCTTTCTGTCTAGTCTTAAAAGAATAAGCAACCCACCAGGACTTAAGGCAACACCACCAACAGAAAGTGTCCTTATCTGTGTCTACCAGTTGACACACCAAAAAGAAAAAAACATTAATAAATGAGGAGTCTGAATCCCCAAGGCTTTGAGTCTACTTTAGATAAGCGCATTTTACTCATGGCCAGCACATTGATCATAGAACGTCATCAGTGCTTGAGAATTGTGGGAAACGAGATGCTCTGGGTCAAACAGACTCAAGAAAGACTTTGTATCTCCCTTGAGATACAGAGTTTACATTTTTTCTTTTTTCCTTAAGGCCCATTTACTCATTTCACAGAATAAAGGTCACTGAACTTTTGGAATCAAGTGGTATTTTTAGACGTTGCCATGTTCCATGTTGAAGAAGAAAAAAAAGTAATGGCTTTCCATCATCCACCACAGTTGTTTATTGTTTATGGTTTCTTGTAACGCTTGAACTGATAGATGAGAGTCTATTTCTTGAGTTATTTGTGCTGTGATTGCATCATGTGTGCAATGTTTTATTATAAGAGCAAACAGTGATTGAGCGTCACCATCAAGAACCTAATAGTACTTTGTTTATTGTCGATACGGCTCATTATGGCAGAGTAATTCAGTCTTGAGCCAATCCCTACCCCAAAAAGTCATAAGACTGATGGTGCCTGACCTACTGAGGGAGGAAATGACTGGAGGAACTGTTACGAATGTCTATTTCTGTAGCCATGTCCCTTAAGATCCTTCCAGCCCACTGGGGCCTTGAAGAATCACACAATTTTTGGCAATTGGTTCATCCCCCTACTCCCCCAGAGATGTGTTGAACCCCGTTCTTAGGGTTGGGTAAAGGGGATTTGTTGCCGTGGTAAGTGTCACAATATTGTGCAGCTCTTGAAAATGTTCCCAGCTTGGTGATTTCCGATGTGAATTGCGCCAAGTCTGTGTAGTTCCAGAGTGCAAGCCAGCTGATTGTTAAGGGGTTAATGACTGGATTTACCTGTTGCTTCGATGCCTTCATAAAGTGACATGAAGCCGCCACTCAAATCTACCCTCCTCATCCTTTACGCCTTTTTCATGTTCCTAAACCTCATCTTCAGTGTATTCCGGTTCTTATAGATATGGATCACATCCTTTTTCTGTACAGTCTTTGACAAATGTTTGGGGTGGTATTCCAACTTGATTGTTTCCATTCATTTATAGATATGCAGAATAAGTAGCTGCTTTGAGCTCATGGCCACCAGGGGGCCCACAAGAGCAGAGAGTAGACAACATATCTTTTTGTGAACAGAACAACGATTAAATTGAAATTATATCCATTTTTCAATGGATCCTTCAGTCCACATCTTAACACTGAATGTGTGAGGCCTGACATCTCTAGAAGTGGTGTAAGCACACGCATGGTATAAATAGGTCTTCATGGAATTTTCATAGAATAGCTGCCTTTGAAATGGCCGCATTCATTATGTTTCAGAAATAACGCCTTTGAGAGGAGGGCTCCAGCTCTTTTTAACTGCAAATGATGTGATTGTTTCAGCATACAATAAGCTTTGTACAGCCCTATTCTGACGCGGTGCAATAGTGGATTGTCCAGACAAAACTGTGTGCCTGCAACAATGTCAGCATCAGCTCTTCTTATTCTAAACAGAATCCACGAACCAGGGGCTGATTTGAATATGTTGTGTTATTGAAGAGAAAATCTTTCCAAAGACTGACACTTGGTCATTGTCCCTTGTGTTTGTGATATACCTTTTAGTTTATTTTTAATGTTGAATGCTGGATAAACAAAAATTCTATCACTATTGTGGCTAATTATGTAAAGACGCACTTATTTGGGACTTTATGAATTTGACAAAATAGATGCATATATACACTGTTCAGCTCAAATAAACAAAAAAATGCTGCATCCAAATGACTTTTCAAAAATGGGAGTGAATTGTTTATTTTCACCAGAGAACTAAATGCAGTTAATGAACAAGAGAAATCAAATCAATATTTTGCATGATCACCATCACACCACTTATAGGTTCTAGGTTCACTTGCAAATATTTTTTTAAGTAACTGCTACTTGCAGACACTTATTATTGTACCACTCCACAGCAATCTGTCAAACATACTGCCTTTTGCATAATACTCGTATAGGTATAGAAGTATACAGCCAAATACTTCAAATTTTCACTTATTAATCCATAGCACCTGCTGCCATTTTTATGCACTCCAGTAAATTTGGTTTCATGCAAATGTTTTTATATTAAGCTATGTTTTTTGGCTGCATCTCTTTCAAGACCACTTCTGTCCAGCCTTGTATGAGAAGTAGATGGGTGTACTTGGGCATCTCTTGTTTCTGTCATTTGAGCAGTAAAGCATGTCTGAATTACATGGATATACATCATTTACTTGGCCATTCATGATTTTTATAACAAATGAATAGCCACATTTTAACTTGATAAGATATACAATGATAAGATTACTCTACATTAAAGTATTAAGAATAGCTAAAAACAGGAACAACCAATGGGCAAGTGGCATAATGTCAAAGAAATAAGGTTTAGAGTTATCTTTAAACATTTTTATAGTGTATGGTAAGGTATGCGACATTAACTTATCATGTATGCTCATTATACAACTGTGTGTGCCATACATAATGACCAAGTTAACTTGTTTTCTACCAAACTCATTCTGCTAGATTTACTATTCAGAAAAACTTAAGTAGTGTTTTTTTTTAGAGAATAATAATGTCTCTGTGTTGCCAGATTGATGATCAGTAGCTTAGCTTACTACTGTATATTGGTATGCTGAGGGACATTTTAAGGCGTGGTAGGTTTTGATTAATATTGATGTTGAACCATTTCATAACTAGATTAAAGGCTTCCAACACTCTATATCTCAACCAGTTTTAACTATGTTTTCTCCTGAATCCCCTTCATAGATCATCACATTGCAACATCAATTCAGAAGGACCCAACAGATCAATAAGGAAATCACTGCTTTTGTGTGCAAACAATCACAAGGTGAGAAAAGCACAGCCGGGGCAGCTCAGACTTGAATTATAGCCAACATGGGAACAAAGACAGGTGTTAACACACACAAATCAGCAATGATGAAACATGAGCCCTTCTCCTGACCTCTAATGAAACTGTAAAATTGCTTATTTGAGCTTAATTCTGTATGGTGACCTCCACGAACGCCTCTGAGACAACGCAAGGCATAATCTACATCATTTCAGCATTGTGTTTCAATACCAGTCTAAGGCATACGCTCACTACTCCCAAAGATGAAACCGATAAATGCCTATGGCAAGAATCAACATTCACGGATGAAAGGGAAAACATGAACTGATTGTGTAAAGATATTATTTACATTTCTTTGCCCAGAAGCAAAATGTTATTTATTTAGATGTTTAAAACAGATAAGAAATGCCCCCCACAGAATTATTCACCATAATAAGTTTAATAGAGCTTGAAATAGAGTTTGAGAGACGTAATTACCCGAGCTGTCAGATTTCATACAAACACACAAGGACAAACCTTCAAACCCATGCACACAAATACAGAGTAATAATCGGGCACCAGTCCTTCCTTCGTGCTTGTGTGGAGTGCTAATGAGCAGCTACTGTACGGTTCACGTAAAATAAGTTGCCTCAATGTTTATCTCAGACACTTGCTGCTCATTTTTAGGCACCACCTTTGAACTTTAAGCAGTGAATTTTCCTGAAGTCTATACTATATGTAATAACAGATGTTTATGGTCAGGCATCGCTAGAGTTTTTTCCTCCAGGAGCTCCAGTTTTCCCAGACTTCTTCAACATGCACCCTAAGATAATGAAAAACTTTTAAATCTGAATTTAAATGTTGTTGCATCTGCCAAAAAAATGTATAGCCATTCTGTTGCACTAAACATCATCATACTAGAATTAATCTATATTATGCTCATCCTTCTGTGAACCCTTTGAAGAATCTGCATAAAAGTGTTACCAAAATATGTGCACCAAAAGCCAAAATGTGTTGCGTAGTAAATTTTCACCAGTTCTAACTAATTCTGAGACAATATGACCATGTTTAGGCCCTCAAAAATGGACTGAAAGCCACAAAACAATAACACTATGAGACACCTATGATCCTTTGCTCCTCAAGCCCTAATAATAGCAAAGCTATAATGTTCACAAAAGGCAAATAGTCAAATAACATGCACAACTACATCAATGTGCTCCTTTAACAAAAATAGATTGTGTTTTTGCAGTCTAATGCAGTCAGACAGTGCAAAAATCTTAGGGAAGAGAGAAATAATGCCGTAAGCAAGGAATACTTTCAGGAAAATAAATAATTATTATTATTTTTGTGAAGGCAATGAAAAATGTCAAATAACTTTATGGTACACCTTTACAAAGCCTGTGATTTTGTAGAATTAGTCAGGTGTATGGTCAGCCAGTTACACCAAACAGGTGCTAATGATCAAACACATCATGAACTGAAACAGGAGCAGCCTTGTATGAGGTTTAAAACGTGTTGAGATAAATAATTAACACATTTATATCACATTATTTTTTTTTCACACCTGTCTAAACCTTTTCCACAGTACCGTACATCTCAATAATCAGCTTAGTTTTTAAAGATGCATGTGTTCCTGGTCAACTATACCAACCAGAAAAGATGCTGCTGTTTCCCTCGGCTGTAAACAAGACATAAATCTTGGGTAAAATATCTTGAGCTGAAAAACTCAACCCAAATGGCCTAGCATCCCAGACTGCAATAGTCTCTTGCTAATTTATCTTATCACTGGTTATATATCCTGGTTCTGACACAGTGAGCCTATGGCAGGATCAAGTAAGAAATCTCTTCTGTCGGCAGCTTGCAGCAATAAAAAAAGCCTACTGTGAGCAAGTGGAAAAGTTAAATGCAGGTAAAAAAAAAAAATGGTAGAGCATATAGGTTAAAGGGTGTGTGCTCATTCATAATATGACAGGAATCAAGGTAGACGCATGCTCAAGTTAAGCTGACAGTGATGTAAACGGCATCTGAGGTCAGTACTACGATGGTGACAACTGAGATGTGACAGGAGAAATAATCGCCCCCCTGAGTCTCTCTCACTGACGGATTAATCCACATTCTTATACACTACCAAAGCCCCCTCTCTTCCCTATAAGCCACAACCAAACATTTTACATCAGAACATACCCAAACTACATCAAATTTCAAATGTACAAAAATGCTTATTTCTCTGAACATTCATACCATTTCGTAAAAATCTAACAAGAAAAAAACATTTATTGTGGTGGCCAGGTAGTGTACAGAATAGTCTAAAAAATTACTATCCCCAACAAACATTATGTATTTTATTGCAGTGGTTACAATTTGCTGAGTTTTGTACTTGTTCTGTAACCTAAAATGTTTGAAATTCACCATTTTTACATGGCAAACTATACACTACAGATATTATACTTCACTCTAATATTTTGTATAAAATAGCAGTACAGAAATCAGAACATATTTTTAACATTTTGATCACATTTCTAATTTGAAGAATTTTCAGAGCAAAATATTGAACTTTTTAAGTAATTATAAATATTTTATAATGTTGAGATTATATTTGATTTTAAAAGAAAAAAACATTTTGGTGTGTTTGATTAACATTCAGCTCCACCCATGACCTTAAATGAGGCGACACGGCCTGGACGCTGAGAGACATCATGAGACGATCTTAAGGGTACGGTACCAAGTTACATATTACAATTTTTAGTAAATTTAAAACCTTAGCGATGCCCTAAACAGATTTAAATATTCAATGAATTTAGATGCATTAAACATTAGATTATTATGAAAATATTTGAATAAAAGGTTTTAAGGATAGGGGCTACCACGAAGGACCTATATACACGGTTGCGCAGGGCAGATGCAGGTTTGGTCATCTTTCCCATCCCACCCCATCTCCATTCATAAAAATTAATAATCTCTTATTTAATGGCTACGGCCATACAAAATAATCTTTGTGAAAAGAAAAAAAGGGGTAAATATGTGGACAGCTCCAAGTTTTAACAAGCCAGAAAAGCACAAAGCACAGAGATTGCACAGAAACAATATTTTCTTAACAATCTCCACCTAGAAAGAACAGAGTCATTCGAACTGAAGTTTTGGGAGAGAGTTGGCAGCAGTGTTTTTTTCTGGAGGTGGACGAACAAACAAATCCATGCTGCAAAAAGCCACAGAGATTTCAACAACAAAATCCAAAAGATATTACACTTTTACAATATGCCAGAGAAGTTAAATGCCTCTAAAAATACCCTACTTCCCCAAAATAATTTTTTAAGCGTGTCAGCTTCTCCGTTAGCTCTGTGCCTGTTTGAAAGGGTCATTCAGAGGATGTCAGGGAAACAGACTAACCTGCCGGCATTTTGTCTCATTACATCACCTCAGGAACAAACATCTTCAGACAGCCAATGTGTTTGATTTCCAATTTCAAAGCATTTTTCGTTAGCAGGAATCAGACAAAGAAAGAAAAAAAAACACAGTAGCTCAAGACAGCTCACTGGTAAGGGCCAAACATCTATTATTCCCCATGCTGGGGAAAGACAGATTTTTTTTTTTTCAAACACAGTATGTGCTCACACACCATAACAGAACGCACGGAGGTTGCCTTCAGCTTCAGAAAGCCTGACAGAGCTGCACACTGGGAAGAAAAAGGTCTCCATAAACCACTGAATCTTCTCCAGCATGCTCTCGCCCTTTTCTCTCCATCTCACATGGTAATGAGGTTCTCCCCATGGGGCTTCGAATGCTCACTTTAATAGGTAAATTCATCAAAGTCGTTACTGTCTCGTCGCACATCCAGGTTAATAGCATCTGTTTACACATGCAAGTGCAACCCTTTCCTAAACCCCAACAACCGCCACTGCAGCAATGTGCAACAGTGCCATGACGGAGTGAGAGAGAGTAAAATTCAGGAAACACTTCCATGTGCCATAACGCTTGGCCCTCCAATCATCTGTAGATTATGAAAAATGGTTCTCTCTATGAACCCATGTCCAAGCCTTATGGCATTTCCTTTAGCGGCCGATAGCACATCAGGAGCCATCATAGCCCATCTCATGTCCCTGTGAGGTAGATAACAGGAACAATGGGCAATCAATCAACAAACCAATGAAATCTCACTTGAGGTCATTGGCTTCCTTCATATACGAGTTCCACACTGACCCTAAAACGACTGAACTCTCATTAATGGACTTTCTATTTTTATTCTAGCTAAAGGCTACAGGAGTTTCATCTCATTTGTTCCTTTTTCACAGTCCTATGTTTCTTGAGGCATGAATATCTTGAGGTACTCATATTTTCACTAGATCTTCAGACCCATTTTTGGATCAATTAAATGTTTTGTTTGACCACCATTTGCCTTCAGAACAGCAAAACTTCTTCCATACACACTTCCAGCAAAATTTTTCAATTTCACACCATTAATCCAAACCATTTCTAACTATGTTTAAAGAAATGCAACCACAAATGTTCAGGGAACCTCCACCATGATATCGTTGTCTTCAAGTAATGGGTCATTCTTGAACAATGCGTTCAAAATCTGACTCAGGAGGAACAGATCGTGTGGGAGAGGGACAGCATTAGTTAAAATCAGAGTGATCCGTGCAACGAACAGTACTCGTTAACATCAGAGATGAGTAACGTGTCAAACGAAGGAGACTGAAATCTAAAGCCTTGTCAGATGTATAATATTATTTTATAATATATAGTAATATTATTTTGTCTTCTAACATTATAGTTATTTGTAATGTGATTCACATTTGCGTATGTGATATTTAATACAGCGGTTCCCTGAGATACGAATGCTTCGAGTTACGAAATGTTCGTCTCTTATCTTTCTTCAATGTTTGTCTTTAAAGTTCTTTATATTTCGCTATAGTGACGAAATAAAATGCAGTTTACATCCAAAGTAGCGTAAAAGGCTATTATAAGGATCCAGTCCCCGGTCATCCATGGTGAACTGGATAAATTAATTCAGTTGTTTCATTTTATCGCAAACAAGATAGCATTCAGAAACGTAATCAATTACCCAGTGCTACTAAGATACATTGCACAGATCAGTGTGTCTCCAAAGAGAGATTACCATCCAATCTTCCGGGTTCAATTGAAGGGTATACTCTCCAAACACATTATTTCTCTTGCGACCTGCCAATGAATTCAATCCCAGAGCATTTGAGCTCAATATCTAAGCACAAGCGTAAACTCATCTTAACCAAACTGGTCAAGCTGAAAGATTACAAAGTACTCACTACCTCTATAAAAAACATGAAAAGACAGCTTGTTTTGTTGTTAGAAGTGCAAAATTCATCACTTCTTGACAGCTATTAGCCCCTGGAAGATTCAAATTCATCTCAAACACACCCCATGACGGAATACATACAGGCAAACTGTATTTGAATGTATTTCTTTCTCATGAAATGAAAACCGAGGCAAAGCTGGGGTAAGAAATGATCGTCCAGAAAGTCTTTCCTTTAAAAATCAACACTTCGCAGCTTTATATACGTTTGTTTTCAGGAGCATTTTTTTTTAACTCACGATGACCATGAGGGTCAGGGAGAGAATGAAATATTCCATACACAAAGAAGATGAATAAATATCAAGGGATAACAATGCACCAGCTAAAAGGCAAATGCGCTCATTTAAATTCAAATCTGGTCCTGAGAAATATTCAACAATCTGAGTCTAGGCCACGCATTCGTTCTTAATATGTTTGCAGAGGAAAATCTGCTTGCCTTTTAGCTTTGCGTTAAGGACAAGACTTTAAAGTTCAGGATTACCTTCCTGTAAGCAATCATATTGGGAGAGTCCTCATCTGAGTCAGCCATTCCCGCTGCACCCTGTTCCTGAGACATGCTCGCTCGCTCAGCCTCTCAGTCTGGGTCTGTGGGGAATGGATGCAAAATTAATTAAATAAGGGAAAATATTAAACAGTGATCTTCAATAGGTTTTACTACTAAGTCAATTAATAACCTGCAATAAAGGGAATTAAATATTGAGTAAATTATGTTTTATCACACATTCAATGGAAAAACAAGCTAAGATCCATCAAGGATAGCGTGGGGCTTCTAAGAGTGTGGAGCTATTGTAAAAGCTGCACAAAAGCATTGCCCTAGTTCTTAAATCATGTTAGCTCTCATGCATTCAAGCTCAGCTTGGTGAAGAATAACTGACAATCATTATTTATACTCTAACATGAATGTGTGTTCCTTATATTGCAATTATTTTCAGCCATCAACCTGCATAGCTGCACAAAACAGTCAGTTTGACAAATAATATTTCTATAAATTTTGTAATAATCTTATCTTAATTAAACCTCATCACCAGTAAAACAACCAGTATGGAATAGTTTACAGAGTGTTCAGATGCAACACCCCAATGCCATTGTTCTAATATTAATAAAATACTTTTAAAGTGAAGAAACTGAACATAAAATGTACTATAGAAGGCCAAAGAAGAAAAATGTTTATCTTGCAAAAAAAAAACAAATGTTCAGATGTCACAGAAGCTTTGAATTCTTCATATGATAACTTTATTGATGGTCATAACTAACATTCAAATTTTATTAATTGAAAACAAAAATGTTCAGAGTGTGAGGTCGCCATTGAGACATTCTAAGCATTGCAGTGGTAATCGGTTCTTGAACTGGCCATCAGACGATACTGGGATTCAGATTTGTGATGCTCTGATGGTTAGTTACAGCTGATCATTATAAAGCAGTTTCAGGTCAATTTTCCGCAGGCTTTTGGACGGTTTTTCTTTGTGACTGTGCTTGCTCCTTTACATCAGGTATTGTTGCATTCGAAAGTCTAGAGGTAAAGCAAACTAATGTTCACTTTCAGTAATTATTAAAGACACCTAATTTTTGATATTGGTGTAGTGCACGGTGCGCAGGACATATAAGGGTAGTTGCGCAGAGCGACGTGGGTTCGAGTCCCGAGCCTGTCGTCTATCCCATCCCACCCCATTCTCTCTCCCCGCCTTTCTTCCTGTCTCCCTCTACTGTCCTATGTGTTCACATCAAAAAAACTAATAAACATATTTAAAAAGAAAAAAAAAAAAAAGAAATTACCGGTACATTATGTACCATAATGATTTTTTAAATTTATTTTTGTGCAGCTAACATTTGCTCAATTTTCCCCTAAAAAAACTAGGAGGGGCCATCTGATTGACAGCTACATGGAACTGAGCTGACTGACTGCCCTCAACATGTTGTGAGAAGGACCACTTACGCTGCCAACGATCAGATTTAGAGAATTCATTCTCATACTCTTGTTTATGTTAACTAATGAGTATATAACAGGTGTTTGTGTGTGTGTTTGTGTGTGCCAAACCCAAGGCAAAGCTCTGAGACCATGGTCGTCAAAAAGTCACATATGCAGAAGTGCACCCTCTTTCTGACTGTCATGGAGGTGTTCAATTCATATCACAGTAAAATCCTAAGAGTTAAATTAACTCTACTTGGAGTGTATTTGGTCCCACTCTATATAGAGTTAAACCGACTCTGAGAAAGAGTAATTTAATAATCTATTTTCTTCATGTTTTTACAAATCTGCATGGAAAATGCAAACTAAATATTAACTATTCAGAGAAGGACCAAGTCCACTCCAGAAAGAGTAAAAACAGACAAAAATAGACTGTTTAGTTCAAATAGACTTATTTAAATAACTCTCCTTCAGAGTTGCTTTAACTCTATATAGAGTGGGACCAAATACACTATAAATAGAGTTAATTTAACTCTTAGGATTTTACTGTGTACTTGCCTCATATTAGTCAATGGTAGTACACAGTGTAATGTTGCCCATTTTACAGTCTACGTTCTTTCTAAAAACACTAAAGAAAAGCATCACCTTGGCCTGTCTTTTGAACTTCATCCAAATGGGTACGAAAGTATTTCTAACGGGTACTGAATGCAGTGAAAAAAAACCCAAAAGCATGCCAAGCCGAGCCGTTACAAAACAATTTTGTGAAAAAGGCACCATTAGAGATGAAATGTTGTTCAATTGTCAAAACATAAAGCAGCTTGATTGTAGATTAAGGGATTAGATTAATTAGAATCCATCTGTGCAAATTATATGATGTGCACTTCCTGAACTTCATTTCACAACATTTTATTTAAAGTTATTGTATAGAACCTTCATAGTGGAAGGAAAGAAAAAAAAACAGTCCTAATTACCCATTTTAATTTACATTTAGTCTCAGTCACCTGAAAAGCAAGTTCTCTGTGGCCTCCATCCATGTGAGGATTTGAGCTTTTCGGCTGGAGCTTTGAGGCACACGAGGAAGGCACGCTCATAACAGCTGTTCGTAATCAACACCAGCGTACCTTAAGGAAGAAAATTAATTTGTTCGCGGGCTCCGTTTTCCCTGTCCGCGTTCATAGACGTGCTGCTATTAAAAAAAAAGACAAACATCTGCTTTCAGCAATCCCACAGAAACTGCAGCCCCAGTATACAGAACGCTCCCCAAAATAGAGGCAGAAAACCCCCCGTCACTGAAAGACACGCGCCAGTCTCGACGCACACGCACGCGCATCAGCAGGGAACGCGAAGGCACAGCGTGATTCACTTCAAACTCACCAGCACTTCAGAAGACACCCAAACTCAAAACTGGTCAGGGGAATTGTTCGTGTAGCGTCAGATAACATAGTTACAAGTTTTGAGTCGCAGGAACACTCTCAAGCAACTGATGACTATAATAAGAGCGCGCGTCTTACCTTAGTGCAGCCTTGTCCTCTGCTCGGAGCTCGGTTCACCCTCCTTAGCAACCAGGAAGGAGTCGGTTCATCTTGTAACCGGCATGAATGATTAGGATGCGATGATGCAGAAGCTCTGTTTTCCCGGGAATAGGAGGTTGCTCTGTGGAGAGCTGGGGCTCAGGTACACTGTGAGGAGGATCCTGGCATGTGTGCAGCTGAGTGCGAGAGAGCGTGTCAGAGATGGGTAGGGAGGAGAACACTGGGTGGGGGTGTTGAGGGGTGGAGTGTCTCCCTCTGTAGTTTCTGCCAAGCAATTCTAAAACATGGATTTGGTTATTGAGAGTGTGTTGCCAGTTTAATCCCCAGCTCATCTGGGTTCTTCTAATAGGCGCATTACAATCAGCGCTTAGAGGTCCGGGGCCTTATTGAGCGTTTTTATCTACTTTACAATTTGCTCTAATAAATTACCTTTAAAACGGGTTTTAACAATGCTTGCTGTCTTTTAACACACCCAGCTTCTATATTTACAAATATTTGCTTCATTAAATTACACAATAATTCCAAAACAAACCTGAAAATACAATTCAGAGTATTCGATTTTGTCTTTTTCACTGCAAAAATCTCACATATTGAGATTGAAAATAAAATTGGGTGAGACTAAATTCTAATAGTCCAACAATTGTATATAAAATCTCTTTTGCGATTATGTTTTTTTGTGCCACAGAACTTCGAAAATAAGCTGTATCACAGATCTTGTACTTCCAAGGGTTATCCCTTCTTTTCACCACTAGATGCCATTGATAAAGATTGATATATATTTTCCATTTTAATTTGAATGACCTTGCAAATGACGCGTCATAACCTTGTAATGTTAATTTAAAACCAAAAATATCACAGCTAATAACCTTTTTGAAATCTACACATTATATTTGCGGTTTATATCATTCCTACGTAATTCCAAACCACTGATGTGATTGTTGAGACATCTAAGGGTTAATGAGAATCAGTATTTCTAGTTAAAATAAAACAGTATTTTCAATAGTAACATCTTCATCTTAATTTTATGCTTATTTTTATGTAGTATTGTGTTAGAAATAAGGAAATAGTCACAGATATCAAAAGATAATTCATGCGTCACTGTAAATGGTAAATTTAGTACATTTTCACAGTAAATTTTCTCCCCCTAAAAAGTTGCTCTCCTGAACAGAGATCTGAGTTGTTTTCCTCTCAGCAGATAAAAGTAATTCTATAATTATTTGTGCAGCTCAAAATAGTGAGCATACTAATTAGAAAAGTGACATTGTGCACTTAAATGGTCTGATTAATTAAACTGAATCCAGTCTTCCTCTTTGTGTGGACAAAGCATGCTTAAGTAAATAAGAAAACTTTATTTATATAGCACATATACAGGTAGCCGAGCCATTCCAAAGTGATAAATGTAGGAGGAAAGAAGACAAAATGTGCTTAATAAGCTCAGATCACAAATCAATAAAAACACATCTGACATTGTACACAACCCATTCTGATAAAAGGATAGGTCTTAGGATTTACTTAAAACCTTTGTGGTCCAAATATCAATTGGAAGATCCTTCCTTTGTACTATAACTTGGTTCTGGGAATCAACAGAAGCTCCTTGTTCGATGAGGTCCAGGTCCAGGATGTTCTTGGTGGACTAACATGGTTTGCCAAATATTTTGGGATATTTTCTTGGCCAAGAATAACAAAAGAAGCCAATGCTTCTGATATGATCATGTTTCTTTGTCCTAGTTAAGAGACTGGCAGCTAAATTTTGGACTAGCTGTAGCCTTGATATTAATAAAATCCGGTGAACGTTTAAAGATGTTTAGGTTTGTTTAAATTGTTGAAACAGATGACATGATTTTACCAATTTCATTCAACTTTGCATTTTTGTGTAACAGTCCATGAGAAAATGATACAAATGAAGAAATAATGATAAAGCTAAAAACTCTTCAGGAGCACAGTTACCGTAATTCATCATCAAAAGATATGCACAGAGAGTATTTTCTCCAGTTCTTCAAGCTTGCAGTTCTACTTGCCCAATCTGCTGCTTCATTTATTTTTGCAGAATCACACCCAAACCCATTTTCATTTAGTTCGCTCTTAATTGGCCTTCTGGTGCAATCGAGACGATACATGCCCATGAGGAATCGCAACAGAACTTTAAATTAGTCTTACTTTATAACATTTCCTTCATGTTCTGGTACATATGATGCAATACAGTTGGATTTATTTGAAAGACGCGTTCCTCACAGTTTCTAGGTACTCTGTCCTGAGACAACCACAGTTCCATCACTTTGGAGAATGCTGCACGGTGGTTTACACAATCCAAGTCACATGGTTGTGGCCAGGTCCAAAATCACTCTTGTAAAGCCGCATCTGCACAGTCTAGCTTCAACTGGTCCTTAATAATAAAACAAATCTGGGCAATTCTGACCTGCATTTTACCAGAACCAGTCTAAATAATATTTTTTCTTCTTTAATAGAAACAAATGTTGAGATTTGAACTTGATGTGGAGAATCTTAGAGGTATAGAAGAGTGACATCATCGAGTTCGTCTTATTTTCACAGTAGATGACTGTGATTCCAGAGATGTGCATTTCCCTAGACCCTGGCGCAATGGCATTGAAATCTGCACTTCGAAGGATGCAGAACATGGATTGGGACACAGCTATTGTATACTGTAGCTATCCGCCCTCTGTAAACATCTTCAAAGGAACCTCCAATCTTTCACCTGGACTTCTAGACGCATACCTCCACTGACCATCAATGATGTTGTGAAAGTGACATTATAACACCACTGGAAAAAGTGGGGGAACCTTGTGACTTGCTCATGGTCACCAAAGTCATGGAGAGCAAGCTTGCAGCACTCGCTCCCCCTTCGACTCCTCCTTCAATCCCCAGTCAATTCCTTTTATCCATACTGGAATGAACACTTGTTAGCTTGAACCATCCTCGGCACACCAATCAGTGTTGTGTTGTTTCGTCCGCCTGAGAAATCTGCAAATGAACCATGGTCATAATTTTCCCGCTCCCAGTCACCTAAACAACTTAGCCTTCATCAGCCACTTCTTCATTTTGCCTGCATCCAACATTAGTAAACATCAGAGAACACTGCGCTGCATCATTCCTGTATCACAGCCTTTATCATCACCCCTTGACCAAACACCAAGTACTCCACTTTGCAGAGAACTACCAGGAATGGGCTATTTATCTCTGCCAGGAAGCCTTCTTTATCGCCTACTCTAAACCAGCGCCTTTTAAAGCCCTTAGTGTTCATAAAGCTCCTCTGCTATTTTGGGGGCTCTCAGTCCTGCATCGTTTCAGCTGAGCTCAAACGGACTCAAGTCTATGTTCAAGAGCTGAAAATCCTGGGTGTCGTTTTCAAGCCACCACAGAAATCCTGCCCTGTGCTTGTTCTACAACACTGATGCTCCTTACACACATTAGCACATGCTCCATTGCACATTTTCCTGAAATCAATACCATCAGAAACCATTAGGGAGGAGTAATTGTTCCTCTCGTATGAATCACAAATGTATTCAGCCAAGCTCTCACTCATAAATCCATGTGTGCAGACATAATGGATGGTAGCGCAGAGCATCCCCCGAACAAACTGACAGGAACCCACCCAGTCCGACAAAGATTAATTATTTAGACTAGTGAGATTTGCAAGAAATGCACAGAGGTGTTTTTTCTCCACTCGGCTAATTGCATTGCGTATGCACACAATCATCTCAGTAAATTAACAAGAAATTATCTTTTGCTCTGCCACAGGAGGAATAGCCGCCTTGACCAAGATGTTTGAAAGTAATGTTGTAGATTATGTGATACCCCACTAGTGGTACATTTGTTTATGCATTTATGTTCCTTTCTTACCAAACACTATTTACACAGGTTGAACACATCAATGTGCTGTAAACAAATAAACCACTTGGAAAAGCCAGATCAAAAGTTGACCTAATGGAACAAAAATTGACTCGATTGAAATTTTTTTTTTAATTTGGCTCGAAAAAAAAAAGTGTTTTAAAAAAATGGCTCAATGAGTATCATAAAGCAAACTGATTTTCATAAACAGATTTATGGTTAGCAAAGTTGGTTTCTATGGTAAAAGCTAAGGTGTTTAGCAAATATGGTTGCTAGGGTAAACAGTTTTGTTGCTAGGGAGCGGTCAACGATGTCTAAAACAATATTGTTGCAATAAAAGTCAATAGTACATCTACAACCCCTTCTGGTTGGTCGGTATGTCCTTGCACACACTGATGACCTCCAGAAGAGTATTCTGAAGCTTCTATGAGGTTCTCAGTTCGACCACATGTTAAGTCAAAAGAAAAATTCCCAACATTCTCTGTGATTTCCAAGAATTCCTTTAGTAGTACCAGTCTAAAAAGATATAGCAAGCTGAGTCAGATTATATAGGAATAATTGCAACCGTCAACTGGATGAAAGAGCAGTCTATCTGACATCTCTACCAGCTTCTGGCAGCCTTCACAGCAGTCAGCTCTCTTGGGAAGCCCTTTGCTCCCATCATTTGTTCGACTACATGTTTATTTCAAGTGCACCAAAAATTCCCTTATGCATGGTTCAGTCTGATCCCTGCAGAACACTCCAAGCATTCTCCATTTCCTGCCGTTTTTGTCAGGTAAAAAACACAAAGGAAATCCAGCCAGGATAATTGACTTGATTTACTTGAGCAGTTACAGCTACAGACCTTCAGCTCCAGGTTAAAGATGCCCTTTACATTATGTTGTACTTTGGATTAGCATTTGTATGTCCTTAGCAGACTTTCTTGTGCAGATCTAGCAAAACAGAAGCAAGAGAATGGACAGGATTGAGTGGATTTGTCATAGAAGGGTTAACGTAGTCACAATCAGCGTCTGATCACCAGAAGGACGCCAAGAGCATTCCAGAGCTGCCTTTGAACAGGTTTTCTGATTACTTACACCAATGTGCAATTATCCGGACGCTGACATATCAACAAAAGAACGCTGATGGTGAATCAGACAAAAACATTGCCTGCTCGCAACAATAAACAAGAGGCGTGAGGTGACATTCAAATGTAGCGTTTAAACAAATTACCAAAAAGCGAGCAGTTCTTGAATAATTACAGCACCTCGGATCAGGTTTAAATTATGTTTTTATTTAGCAAACCTTAATACTGTAATCACCAAAAACTCTCTTTTTAACCTCTACACTTTACAAAGATGCACAGTATATGTAAACAGTACTTTGTAATCTTAATGCTCCTTTTTAAAATGTGCACATCGTTATAAACACTTTAAAGTATGGCGAATATATGAATTACGGTTTATGGGGCACAATGTCAAAGAGAAGAAGGTTTGGAGAACAATCCCAGCTTCATCTCAATCAAAAATGACTGCATACATCAGAACCATAAACAACACCGAGAGCAAGAAATGTACATCAACCCATTGTGTTCATTTATACAAAGAAACCTACAAAAAAAAACCCCAAAAGAATATGTTACCGGGAAAACGATGAGATCGAAGCTAAAGAATTTAAAGTGGCACTCCTACAGTCGTTCATATTTACCTTGGAAAGCTGAGGGGAATATTTCAACTCTGTGAAACCGATAAACTCACGTTGTCCAGGGGTTTCGATTGAGGCTAAACGCTAGGCGATTCATTCTCTGCTGGTATCAGGAGGCACTTTCTGAAACACTTCCTGTGATTCCTACAACAGAATCGATTATGGCTGTTCACACGCAAATGAACATCTGAGCATCATACCTCACCATTATAACACACACCATCTCCAGGAACGGTCTTCATTAAACTGAGAAGCCAGATTCCTGAACAGAGTAAAGAGTATCGTAAAGATCAATACAATATACATTATTTGAGCTGGAGATGTTTACGTGCTCTGTGATACTTTAGGGAATACCGTTATGTTAAGACGAGGAATTAGAGGAACTGTCAGAAAGAGCAAAGTTCTATAACCGGGTGCTAGACGTTGCGGCGGCTGCTCAATATTATTGATCGTTGACAGTGAACCTTGCTCAAGTCAGTCTTCCCTCCGGTTCCTTCTCATTGCACAAAGAAACGGCTCGGTGTGAGTGCGTTCTTCTTGACGCAACTGCACTGCATTTTTCAGGAGAACACATGCCTCTTGTTATAAGTTCTGATAAGGCTTGTATCTTTCCCTTGTCTCAGAAAGGCACCTTCTCTCATCCCTGATATTGAATCAAATACAAGCGTGTCTGCTTTTATAGTATTATCTCCTACTCGAATGGAAGGTTTCCATCACTATGGGTCTGTAGGCAACGTGGAATCAAACTGAAAGAGTAAAAGTCAAGTGAGACGATCACTTAAAACCACTAGATGGCACTAGAGCAAAACACAATAGCAGACTAGGGCACCACAACTCCACAACAAAAGATACTGCAGCTCAGGTAAAACTCTACTAGAAATGTAAAATAACTTTAAAAGTAGTCCAGAAGAAGAAGAAGAAGAGATGCTGCTTTGTGACATAAACGTGAGTGTTGTGTTTAAATGTACTGCACGTAAAGAGAATAGTCATTGGTTTTTGTAAAGTAAATGAAATAAATAATTGAAGTGTTACCAAAATAAGACTTCCAGACTGCTCGGATCGTTGCCAGTCGTTCCACAGACTTAAAGTCGTTATTTTAGCAAGTCCTGTTCATCAAGATTCCTTGCTGCTGCTGCTATTGCTTCAATAAAAGTAGGAATAAAACCCCACAACACAATCTTTGCCTTCATTATGACCCCTTAACTTCAGAAAAAAATGCCAAGATTTGTTCAGGGGAACATACTTTATGTATTTGGAGTGAAAATTAACCCCAAATACACAAAGATGGCACACAAATATATTGGAGGCTGAAGTCTCTGACTGGAACCAGTCAAAAGTTCTTGTGGCCATTTCTAACAATGCCCAGAGAAAAACCCTCAAGATGTGTATTTTGGCCAGTATTGGAATGCTTTTGTTGAATTGGGAATGGATGGTTCTGATTTGGTCATGAATGGAAATAGAAGTCCTTCCAACATCCTCATAAAGTCTCCCGTTCTTGACGGTCTTTTGAAGATGGCTTAGTTCAGATCGATGGTGTTGAAAACCCACTCTGTGAACTTCTTGAGCTTGGCAGCAGAGCTTTGAGACTCCTCTTTCAGCCTTTGATTGTCCTCCCAAAGCCTCTTAATTTGGGCCTGAAGCTTTAATTTCTCTTCCCTTTCCTGAAGGAAAAGACAAATCACAGCATGAGAACGTTATGCTATACTCTTCATTGCAGATCAAGCTCTATGTAGAAGTGACAAAAAAATTCTATGAGAAATGTTGACGAAAAGCTTGTAATGAAAAGTGGCGGATTGGAAATTCCTCATTGTGTACATGACTAAACTTTTATGTAAATCACTTAAAAAAATAATTGTCAGAGGAAATAGTTCAAAAGTAAATCCATTGTCTTAGATATATTAACTGGTTGACCCTCTTTAGCAGCAATAACCTAAATCCGGGTGCCCACCTTTTGGTAGAATAGCAAAAAGTCCCAAAGTGTCTCCAACTATAGACTGATTCATTTCTAAAGCCTTTGAAACTTTGTAATCCTTTCCAGATAAATGTAATTAAACAATCATTTTATGTAGTCTATGTAGTCCACACCTCCAAACTTGTTATCTTTACATCTGTTGAGTTTTACTTATTTTTTTCCCATAAGCACTATGTTTTTATGCTCTCAATAAATGAAATATCAGATTTTTTTCTGTTATAATTTTTAGATAAGGTTTGTCAATACTTGGATAAAGATCAGATCACATTTTATGACAAATTTATTCAGAAAACAATGAAATTCCTCCCTACTCATTGTTTTTCTTGTCAACAAAAAAAATGAAAATAAACATTTAAATGAGGGGTTCTACATCTCTCTTTAATTTGACTTCCCTCTCTGTGCTGTCATCATAATTCACATTTAAAATTCTTATCTCAGTTTAAATAGAACAGAATAGAAAGAGCCTTTATTTGTCAAAATTGAGTACACAAAAAATTACCACATCAAAGCTGAAGAGAATTGACTGCTAAATAATCTATGTGTATTTAACTTTATTTACATTTACCAATGAAAATCCCAGCAAATGGATTGAATACCTATTGAAATAACCATTAAAAACTCTGGATAATACCCAAGTGATTGTTAGACGTTTCAGTTCCTTAAATTAAATGGATGTCAAAAATTCTAAATGTACAGATTAAATAAACTAGTTCTCACCTTTTTCAAGTCCTCCTGCAGCATCTTCACTATTGCTTCTAGCTGAGTGACCTTTCCTCCGTAACTTGATGGTCCCTCACTAAGAGAAAAGGCAGATGTGAGTTAATAAAACGAAAACCTCACTATTAGGGGTGTAACGGTTCACGGTATGTATTGAACCGTTTCGGTACGGCCTGTTCGGTTCGGTACACTTGCGTACCGTTTCGGTATTCTGTATTTTTATTCAATTATATAAATGTATTATTAGCGCGATATTAAGCGCAGCGGAACAATGTTCCTAGGCGAGTTTCCGCACGGACGCTATTGAGTGAAGCACAGCTGCAGCTGCCGGGTAGCTGTGAGAAATGGACAGAGAAAGAGAAGCCAGAGCTTGAAGACCCTCCCACCTCACTACGGTCTCCTGTTTGGGAACACTTTGGCTTCTCTGTTAAAATACATAACGGGGATAGACGAGTGGATAAATTTAAAGTTGTATGCCGACATTGTTCCACGGAGATCGGGCAGGCAACACATCTAACATTTTCTACTGCTGGAGATATTGTCACTGCAACCAGATCTGTGCTCTCTTCAGAAAATGTGGATAGGTAATCTATCCTAACTAGTTGCAGTATTTCATTTTTATTTAAAAAAATGTGTTTTTTCTTTATAAAGAGTGCAATTTATTTAAAATACCACCCAAATGTGTCACTTTTATTTATTTTATGCAAGAATTCTACTGTGTATTGGCAGCTTTTCAAAATAAAGATTATGTAAGTTCTTATTGTTTTGTACCGAACCGAACTCTCCAAGACACTGTACCGAACCGAATACGATTTTAGCGTACCGTTACACCCCTACTCACTATAGGTCTTACTTGTTCTACTAGGAAATCTAAACTAGAAGAACCTGGGTGAGAGTCTGGTGTGGGGCACAGGCAGAAGCTCCAGATGTTGAAGACTAAGCGATGTCTCTCCTCTGTGACTCAGGTCATGAGAACTAAACATGAAACCTCTCTGCACTGGGAGGACGAAAAAATATGGAGACAAAGAAGGAAAGATGAATGAGGATTTGGCAAACAAAGCATTCATTTAAAATAGCAAGCACCTCAGAACAATAGAGATGCACAATCCAGGTCTTGTGAGTTTTCGAATGTTGGCATTAGCTCTGCCCTCTGATGTTCCCAACCTCCCTAAATATAATACGTGATACTGTTGACGCTAAACTGGCAATGGCACTTTTATCACATCTTAACAAAAATGTTGATTTTGTATTTGTGTATAAAATGTATTAATATAATGTAATAGAAAAAATATTTTCTGTGATCATTGCATCACAAACAGGAAGTTGCATACTAACCAGTACTATTTAAATTAACTTGACAACTGCCCTTCTGCTTTTCCTGAGGGAGAGACATGCAGCAGACTGTTCTCTCAGAAATTTCCCTCCCTCTCTCACCCCTTTTTCTCTCTCTCATATGCAGTTTGTTAGCTATTTAGCATTATATGTGTTAAAGCTAATAAAAAAGCACTTTCTATGATGCTTTCTTAAAATTTGTTTCAAGAGTTCATAATAATGGATTATTACAATATTTTGATAACAAATGAAAACTCTGAACATTTTATTTTGAAATGCTACTGTTCTAATCTGATTCAATGATCTATGCTAAGCTAATGCTAAAAGTGTCATTACCAGAAAATGGATAGAAACTGTAAATTAATACTTAATCTCCAAGGCAGATTGGAGAATGACGGAGTGTACCTCTCTAGAAAGAATCTGGGCATCCAGATTCTGCAAAACAGTGTGGCAAAAGGGGTACTAAAGGTAAAAACAAATGAACTGGGCTCACTGCGCTGTGGCCTTCTCTCGCCCTCAAAAGCATTGGCAACATCCACAAGGTGAGTCCAGTCGAGACCGCTGTCTGTGTCAGTGTCCGGCAGAGGCATGAGACCAAGCTCAGGAGGAGGGCGATGTCGCTGACGCTCATGAACATCTGCTAGAGATGTGTCCGATGCTGAGAGGTCACCTGATGCATAGCCAATAGGAAAATATTAGCTCTGAGTGCATGATTGTGCAATGTTCCCATAGAATGTTCACCCTTTTTTTTAAATCAGAAGAAAATGTTTTGGACAAAATTCACCACATTCTCATACATTTTTCTTATTCAACGCCAGTTCCAATTGAAAACTATACAATAAATCACAATGCAAAAAAGTTTCATAGATATATCACAATGTGAAAAGGCACAAGAAGTAGCAGTTAATATAAGAGTAACTTATGTATAAATACAGCCCTCCCAGAGTACAAGAGACCTCTTCTAAGTTTCATGCTTCAAGCACGCACGCACACACTGTATTGCTGCCCCCTAAAGGCTGAATGTTATTTCAAAGTCTAATACATATCAAACTAGACCTTTGTGTCTTCGCTTTGACAATATAGATTTATTTTCCAATACCAGTTAAAATAGCTGTAGTAGTTGATTATAAACTTGTGTTGTAAAGGTTGTTTCCAAACTTTTCGGTTATAACTCAATTGTAAAGTAACATTTACACAAAAATTTCCTGTAAGCCAAAAGCTTCTGACCACAGATGCGCGAGGGCCTGTCACGTGGAAATGCAAACAATACTTTCGATAAAACACAATGGCTACCATCCGAGATGCCACAGGTAAACTTCAATCTAACGTCTATTGATCTGATTTTAATACATTTAAGAAAACCCTCACTGATTGGATAGTTTCTCGTGCATATTAACTGACCATGTGACGTAACTGCATCTGTTTGACCGAGGTTCCATAATTTTCCTTTCACAGAAAAACAAAAGTAACCCGTTTATTGTTTAACAGGAAGTAAACGGTACAGGTTACAGTCTTCAGGTGAAAGAGATCAACGTATACTTGTTATTATCTCAAAAAAAATGTTTTGGGGTGCTGTGGACCTTTAAAAACAAAGCTCAACAAATAGATCCTGTGTATTCTTTTATAGACCCTTACTGATGGCTTGAGGCCCATAAGATTTTCCCAGGATAATCAGCCCCACAAAGAATAGCAGAGCCAATCATGATCAGAATTCCTCACCATGCATCTTGATGCCCATCTTATAGGAAGGTCTGCGAAGTGGGGCCCCGCGGGTGGTTGGGGATCGTGGAAGGGTTGAGCAGCTGAAGAGCACGTCACTGGCCAAAGCCTGCTCCAGGACAGAGTCTCCCAGAGATGGCAGCCTCTGACCCCGGTAGATACTCTCATCTGACAGGGTGCGCTGCAGAGACCGGCGCCCTGAGCTTGAGGGTCCAGAGGATGAAGACTGTGGTGAGAAAGAGCAAAAATATCAGGTAAACATTTCCATTAACTGTACAGAACCCAGCCGGGGATATGAGTGCTCAACATATCAAGCAGCACATGGCTACCTTCTCTTTGCGGTGACTGTGTGGTGGGCTTTCTGGAGTGAGAAGTTTCTTCATGTCTTCCTCCACTGTGGACTTGCACATAGCCTGAGGAGAGTGCAGGTCCCTTAGGGACGGCCTGGACTGAGATGCCCCTGGATCTGACCCTTCTCCATGAGGCCTTCTGAGGGAAAATGAAAAAAAGTATTTCTGCTCCGAGGTATTTTGAGGGTTTTCAATCCTGAATTTTTCCAAATATATTACCATCTATACACAAAGGCCTACAGCACAAGGCTGCCTCATCTACTTTCACTCCATACATTGTCTGTGCTAAAGAAAAACATTTGTGTTTCTTTTTTTGTGCCAGGATTGTCCATGTACCTGTATGCTTTATGTGTAGCTTGTAGTCATTTTTTACTCAACAATGGTAAAGTTTTGTATCCAACATGACTTATGCAAGTTACTTGAATACAAATCAGGAGAATAGAAACAGCTTTTTAGAATTAGATACCCAGAAGTAAGTATCCCTGCAACAAAATGTTGTCGAACTCTGGGGACAACGCGGGAGGGCTATTTTTTTTAGCTATTTTTCCCATTGTACACACATTTTCCAGTTTCCGAATGCAACCCCTCAACAATGAACCATCTTACCTTTATCGTTCCCTTCGCGGTCTTCCCCTTTGTGGTCAGAGAGGTCTGATTTTACTGCATGTAACAGTGTATGTAACAAATAAAGCTTTGATTGATAATTAACATGATGAAATAACATTATTAACGTTGGAAACAATCAAATTATTGTAAGTAGTTTATAACAAACAAGGCTGGCTTTACTACACATTTTGCTTATTTAACATTTGGAGAACTTCACATTTGGAGTTTAACTTATTTTCTTGAGTGCACATTTTTGTGTATTTTCTAAAAAAAAAAAGTGCTTTAAATCGATCATATCCTGGCATTTAAAAAAGAGACAGGAAAAGTATAATAAATCATCCACTTAGCAAATTCTTTGCCGGCCACAAAAAAGGCCCAGTATGTTTACTTCCACTGTTATTTGAATGCTGAGATCTTGAGAAGATCCTGTCCAAGCTCCTTTAAATCAAGTGTCTCCTGATATGCCCTTCACTAAAACTGTGTCAATTTAAATGGTTTAAAAGAAATGTCTGGAGCCTCTTTCTAAATGAACAATTTTTTTTCCAAACATCTTACGGTGGTGCTGTGCTAGTCAACCAAATGGACATTGGTATGTTAATACACACAGCTACAATAAACTCTGGGCACATCAAATATGGGCTTGTCAATGGGAATGAAAAAAGGCTTTACTTACAAACTTCATATCATCTACATACATAAATATCTATGACTTCTTTATATTTTTTCTAAGCATTTTCGACAAAGTCAGTATTTTGTTTTCTGTAAATGCTTCTGAATATTTTGCTCGTTAATATCTCAGCTTTTGTACATGTTATAAAAAGGCATATTGTTGTAATTGTTTAATCTTCCAAGCATACATCAGGAAACAAGGGAAAAATGTCTATCAATGTACGAATCCTAAAACTTAAAACTGAACAAAAGTATAAAGTAAAAACATATGTAAAATAGATCCAACTCAATAAAATGTGCACACTAGGGTGTGATATTGAGAAAATTTGATTTTTCTCATATAGGGATTAAATTTTCGATTTTCTTTATAAGTTTACAAATCTGAAAAATGCATACCATTGTGAAATGAGCAAAATATGGCTTTGTTTCTGAAAAAAAAAAAAAACTCAACTACATTTGTAAAATATTTAGGAGTGGTGTGAAATTGCGTTCTCCTGGTGGTGTCTTCCATTGTGCAATGGTGCTGCTTACCAGCTCTTGATGGCGTATCACCTGGATGTTTATTGGTATGGGTCTGCTTTATTGAAATAAATTCCTCAAAAACTTACAGTGATGTTTCTTTAGGAGCTGATTGAGGTTGGTGCTCTTTGTGATTTGCATATTGCATAGTTTTAAAATGTGAATGCAACTTGATTTCAATATATTGCACTGCCGTAGTGGATATATTCACTATATGTTAAAATTATACCAAATAATGTTTAAATATGAGGCATATCTTGATGAAGAGGAGAAATCAGTAAACACAGAATCTTTTTACAGAATTAAAATATGCAGAAACTGGTATTACTTCTGTTATCCAGAGGGTGGCAGTATAGTTATGTGTTGAAATCAGTGATGAAAAAGATTTCCTCAGACACTATCTTTGTAAAAGTACATCGTTTGGCTGTCCATCAACTTACTTGCGTGTGTCCCCAAAGTCCACCGAGTTGATGGTGCTACCTGGTTTCCTCCAGCCAATCAGGTACTTGCTTGTGGCTCCTTGCCGAGGATAGAAGCTCTTGGGTCCAGGAGACACTGAGCTTTGTGAGGAGGAGGAGGAAGGTGAGGTGGCTGAGGAAGACTCGTCACGTGGAGAGCTGTGGCTTGAACTCAGGACTCCCGAGCTGGCAGAGTGACGTGCGCTGAGGGATGAACAGATCTCTTTAATTTGCTAAATGGTTATTGAAGCGTACAAAACAAAGAGCTAATAAAAAAAAGTCTCCATCAAAGCATACCTGGAAAAGGACGCCATATCCGTCAGGCTGTAAGAACTTCCATCACGCACCAGTAGATGTGTCGGAGGGCTTCGGGTGGTGGGCAGTCCTTCAGCTGGGGAAACTGGGGAATCAGCAGCAGGTGGGGACCTCTCAAGCACCCTACGGCCACTTTCTGTAGGGCTGTGCCAGGGCGAAGGTGCTCTCTCTCTAGCCCCTGTAGCTCCTACAGCTAGCAGGGAGCTGGAGCTACCATGAGCAGGGGGATATGATGTGGCATCAATGCCACTGTCGGCCGATGCACCCTGCAGATAGCCTCCGCCGCCCAGACCATTGGGCTCAGATTCTGGCTGCTCCCCAATCCCTCCACCACCCAGATCATACCACTTGTCATCACTGTGTCCTCCACTCGACGCAGTGCTGGAGAGTGTATTACTGCTGGAGTGGGAGTATGGACCTTCAGACTGTAAGAGAAGGATCATCATGGCCACTGAAAATGATTCACCATGCAGATCATTTGGTCAATGTTGTGTGTGCGATGCAACTATGTAGCGGTGTTCTATAGCAGTGTTCATTTTGATGATGGAAACTTTGAAAACTATGATAAAAATGAGCAAGTTTAAAACATAAATGGCTGACATTTGGCCAAATATTCAGATTTTAATCTTGTATCTATAGACAAAGACATCTCTTTTGTCTCAATCATGGATTGATTAAAACTGTAGTGCCTTGATGTTATCCATTTACTTTCTCAGCATGACGACAGCTCACATATTACGATTGCTGTGATTCAAAAAATAAATAAAAGTTTATAATTAGGCATAAACTTTCTGGAACCTCTTGTTTATAATCTTTGCCATTTAACGGTTAACATTAGTGGCCTAGACGAGCATGTGGATTTAAACCTGTATGAATGCTGGAAATGAAAGGAAAGATATTGTGCGATTGACTGCAAAAACATATTTTCAAAATCTTCCAGGAAACCCACAGACTGCTGAAATCCAAAGAAAAACGAAGCAAATTGCTGCAAGTCAAATAAATAACAGGAGACCTTAAGCCATTTTGTGTCTGGTAAAACTGTGTTATTTGCATTACTATGTTACGTCCAATTGACTTACAAATAAAAGCATTAGTTTAAACTTAAGGCAAATCATGAATTATGGAAAAATCAGTGTCTCCTCATTAAATGCAGAAACTAGACATCTCGATAGGAAGTTCAAAGAACCTTTTCAGGATTCAGAATTAAATGTTGTAAATGGTATTTGGCATATTATTTCATAGGCGCATTATTCATCAGTCTGAGTGTGTTACCTACACAAGAGAGTGACAGCATTAACTACAGAAACACTGCAAGTTCTCTAATAAAAAAAATATTTCTATATACCTTAACACATACAACCGTAGCATTAACATCCCCAACAAATTGCACTTTAAAGTAAGGGCAAGCAACAAGGCTTTGTATGGCTTAAAAACTTAGTTTTATGTTCTTTGTTTCGCGGTGTTGAAATCAGAAATAAGAGGTAAATTGTGAGGATTACAGTTGAACTTAATTCGTTGCCAATTCCAGTTCAAGTGTGTAATCAGAATAACTGGCGTACCTGCAATTTTTCACATTAAACACAGTCATTTTTTAGCTTGTTTTGCCACTCAGTCTCAGTGAAAGTGGGCTGTCTGGTGGGAAAGTAACATCTATGCATATCCTCTATTGCATTGTCTAAGTGAGCCTTGGTTTTAGTAAAATGTTTTATTTACCAATTAATGTTTAACAAAAAAAAAAAAAGTTTGAAATCAGCAAATTTACTAAAGCAAAATTAGTTAGTTAAATATGATTAAAACAAAAGAACTGAGCTGTCTAAATTAGAATCTAGTGTCAAAATGAACAAAAATTCATAGCAATCGTGAGAAATTTCCTACAGGTTAAAAATTAAACACTATATCATATTACACCTGTAAAGGTGTATATGATCAGTAAAGCATTTTAATTTAGCCTGAAACGTCTACAACTAATAATAAATCACTTACTAGAATACTAAAACAACTATCGATCTAGATACAAAGAAATTTAGAGAGCATTTTAGCGCTATGCTATTGCAAGGGTGCGTAAAAGAAGCTTTCTAGCACAATATCTCATTTGCAATCTACAGTTAAACTGTATGGCAATGCTTGCCACTTAAAGCTCCTTTAATGAAGAGGTAGCATGGTGGCAACCTTTTTAAGAGACGTTTAGAACCCACCTGACTGCCCTTCTTGGGTGAAAGGTGAATGACTTGTTCCTGTCTCTGGATGCGTGGGCCGCCTGAGTAGGACGTGCTTGACTTTGTGACGGGAGCATCTGCAGTAGATAAGAGATAGCGTTAGAAAAAAAAGAAAGAGAGCATTTTAGATGGTATTTAAGAGGGAAAAAAATACTGGTGAATGCTAGAACCCAGGGCACAACAGGGAGGAAACAGACACACTTGAGACTTAATTTAGATGACTATTCGCATAAACAAAAACTAAAGTGCACATGCATGAGAGCATTAAGATATAAATGGCAAACAAGTCGAGTAATTAACTCAAACTGTATCTTTCCACTGTATCATTAGTAAAATGTATTGACCTTCTGAAAGACGTCCATTAAACTGATTTGTACTTATTGCTTGTTATATAATTTTCAGCACAAAAATAGATGCTCTTAAAGGAGGCACACAGTGTTCAGAGTAGATTACAAAAATGGACAACGCCAATCTATAGAATGAGAGCCTCCCTTTTGATCATTCTGACAAGCCATTCATTTTCATAAAACCACAGAAAGTCTTAACAGACTTAAAAGACCTTTGTATGCGCATGAACCATGGTAACTGCCGTGACAGAGGGGGGCAATTCCTTTCGAGCTTTAGCGCAATCTTTCCTTCCCCTCTTGACACCCCACTTCCTGCCTCTCCCTCCCTTTAGTCACTCAAATGAGAGTTTTAAAGGCTTTGTTGAAATAACAATACAGGTTGTGCACATTACAATGTATTAAAGATCGTCATATTTAAAGCACACACAATACTGAGAATGGAGACATAGAATGCAGAAATGCAGCCCCAAATGTTCAAGGACCCTCCACCATGCACCCACTGCCATTTTTCTGCACCCTAGTTCCTATGCACAGGTGAGTCGCTTGGCTTTGTTCCCACGTCGGAGGTATGACTTTTGGCTGTAACTCTCCCATTAAGGGCACCTTCACACCTCTCGTTCAAAAGGGATAATTTGTAGCCATCATCTGCTGGTTTATTCCTTTTTCACACCAAACTGATCGCTCTGGTCTGCACAGCCATGTGACATCATACGGGCCAGTCATTGGGCACTTTTTGGTTGGTTAAAATGAACATGCATCCTTGGTATCTTTTACAATATCTTCTGTAGTAATCGCTTACGTTGTGTTATTTTGAGTTTGAATTAGATTGCAATCATGTCACCACAAACAAACAAAACTAGAGCTCACTTGGATTCGTACTGAGACCACCAGTCTCAGTACGCAGTGAGCAGGTCTTGGCTCTTTTTTGTCTGCCTTTAGGGCCAATAGACACAACCTGTATTTTCAGGGAAAAGTTTAAAGTGATGACGCCCCCCCTATTGAAAACCATGGGAGCCAACGGGACATCACACATGAGACCCTGCTGAGAAGTCTCCGAACAATAAAGAGAAGGGGTGTGTAGGGGGCCTTTAGTCTGATTTATAGTTTGATAGATGCTTTCTCACCTGCCCAAACGAACCGGACTAAAAGGGAAGATGAGCTCTAGTTTGAATAATTCAAACTAAAGTCGGGTGTGAAAGCCCCCTAAGACACCTTCCGGCCAGACTTCCACAGACAGGGAACGTACCGGGGTCCCACTTGTACCTGGCTAGTTTTAAGCTGATGGAAAAAAAACACCTGCCCACCAACTCAAACAAACAAATCTCTGAACTATGGTTAAGAACAAAAAGGCATCTATAGACACCAAGGACAAAACTGTAGACCTGGAATCAGTATAAGAAAGCAACTGGTGAGTCGACAGGGACTTGAATCCAATAGAAAATGACACCTCAGTTGAAATGACCTGATCTCACCATACATCTAATGGGAAAAGTTTCTTAGTGACCCCCTGACATGCTTATCCCAAAGAGTTGCCTTTAATCCAAAATTATGTATAAATCTGGCAATATTTACAGCATAGGTTACACATTTTACTGGGTTGAATGCCTCAGATGTGTTTTGTGTGGGCTGGACTGCTTTTAGCCTTTGAGTATTCCAGAGGTCACATAACGCAACTAAGACAGAGTTGAAAGGAATGTGGAGGTGGACCACAACAATCAGAGAAGCTGCAATGGTTTTGAAGGGGACATAAACAGAGACTGAAATGGAGAGAAAGACAGGCAGAATCTGGAAAAATTCCTGTCAGAAACAGGAGACGTGGCGAGGCAGTGGAATGGAGAGAGGAAAAGAAACAAGAAAAATACGCAGAAAGGGGGTGGCAGTGTGAGTCACAGCACACTTGGACCTTGAAGAGTGAGAGGAGATGAGGGGGGTGCTAGAGGCGCACAAAACACCGCTTACACAACCATATCAGCAGGAAAGAGGAGGTATTTTCGGTCTTCGCTCGAACCCATACACAGCCTGCTGTTCAGAGACACTGTTTATGTTTGCTTCCTTTCATTGGACGCAGCTTACTTTTAAAAGGAAAAGGTTGATTTATCGAGCGCTCCGAGACGGACAGCTGTTATGCAAGATTCTGTGGAAATTCTGGGGGAGGGATTGATTAGTTGATCTGGTCATTTAGAAGGGTAAGGAGACCAAATTCTTACTATTTTTCAGTAGAAACCAACTATGGCCCAATGGAAACCGTTAAATGCTGCAGAATCACATGGCAAAACTATTCCAGTGCAGTAGTACGTGTTCATGCTTCAAAGAGCAGCAGTTCTCAAATGTTTTAGTTGGTAAAAATGACCTGCACCCATGCTTTTTTTGACCAGTCAGCTATTATAGGTCAAAATATTAAGCACATTTAGGATTTCCCGACAAGTGCCTTTTTTCCATCAGCTGTCGTATAACAAAACACTTTCAAGAATCAAATGGCTTTTTTTGTATTTTTATTACAGCCAGTGAACAAGTGACCAGAGGTATTTCACTTGAGGACATAGGACCTCACTGGTAGTGACGAGTTATACACAAAGCTCCACTCTTGCTAACATCATCAATCAATAAAGACTCGGTTAGCTACGCAGGGTGCCTAAATCCGTTTCTTACCATGAGGAGTTAAAGGAGATGCTCTATCCAAGGGAGTATAGCTACTAAACAGCTGTTCTACCTGCCTATTCTGAAAAAAAAAAAACGTGTTGTAATGAGGAGCAAGCCAGTGTTTGGAAGAACATGTTTTTCATCTCCATTTTAGGAGACTCTTAAAAATTGATACTGGTTTTGCTCAAAATTTAGTGAGAAGCAAAACTCTACCCACTAAGTAAAACTTGAGCAAACAACAAAAATCAGTTCATTGACATTTTGTATTACTCTCGACTCCCTTTACAGCCTTTTATTCATTTATTGTTGGTCTTCAGCTCATTCACTTTTTCATGCAATACTTCCTTATTGATCTCCTCCTCCTCTTTCACCATCAAAAACCTCACATTCATTCCCCTTCTCTTTAATAATTCATGTCTGATGCAGTGTGCTCTGACCTGATGCTGGTCTCTCAGAGCCATCCTCCATTCTGGGCCAGCTGGGGGTCGACTTGCCACTGCTTCCTCCCTCTGGAACCATTTGCCGCTCAGGAGGGAGAGGAGAGTGCCTGTTGTGTGCAAATCTATAATGTAAACCGAAACATGAATATGCCGTCAATCATTTTGAGATCAATGCCAACTGGTCATTAAAAGCCATGTACAAGCAGTGAGATGACTGGGTAAGGGGAAGACAGCTAAAGCTGGAAAGAACCAAAAGAAGAAGAGCAGGTAGACAGTTGGAGGAGGTGTTTTGTAAAGCCTCACCCCTCGGCCACGGACTTCTGTCTCCAGTGAGCAGAGCTACCTGAGCCCGTGTCACTGGAGCAGGAAAGGTTACTAGGAGAACTGCGATTGTGCGGCAAGCGGCCCAACACGAGAGAAGAGGCATAGTTTTCAGAGCTCGGAGACATCCTGAGAAAATCAGAGAAAGAGCAATACACACAAATACAGATAAACACATGACAGGAAGGACGAGCAAATGAAAAAAATGGGAGGCCAACAGAAAATAAGCTCCACATAAAGGAAAATTGCTATTAGATATACCTTTTCGGGTCGAGAGGTCGACCATCACTGGATACGCTCCGGGGGATTGCCGCTGTTCTTTCAGGCCGTTCAGCTGAGAGGGTTTTGCCCATGCTTGCCCCAAGACTGACAGCTCGGTTCGGGGTTCCACTGTGACTCTGGGGCGAGGCGGTCAGGGACTGCTGTGGGCTGGATGAGGTGCGCTGCCATTTGTTGTTATTGCTCCGAAAAGGAAACTTGTACTCAAACGAGCCACTCTCATTGCTGCCTTTATATTCGACTACTGGCATACGATGCAATTCAGAACATCCCCTAAATAAAAAAAAAGGGAGTTTTTCACTTCAATCCAATAAACTTAATTTAGCTTTGAACATTACTTCAAACATTGGTGGTAAAGGCAAGGGTAAAAAAAAGGTGTTGTCAAACACTAACTATGCAATTATGATAATTTGAATAGTTAAGCATTTATTTGAAATCATATAATTCAAGTCGTCTCTCCCTTTACAGGCAGTAAAATTCCAATGGAGCAGATTCAAGGAACCAAATCCAATAACTTTCCGCTTAACCTTTCGGGGTCACAGTGGTCTGCTCCAGCACACATTGGGCGAGAGGCCGGGGGACACCCTTGACAGGTGCACAAACATTCACACCTAAGAGGAATTTAGAACCGGCGAGCCTAGAACCGCTAACGTTCTAACTGAAAGGCAACAGTGCTACCCACTAAGCCACGAGCCTACAAACTGAAACCAGATTCTATTAGATATTTACTGCCAGTGAAACTTCATCATTTACAAATTTCTTTGTTCGAAAACGTTCATGACCTCAGCAAATACATCAAATTTTGCAGTTATAACAGATTCTGCTCTCCGCTTTTATATGGCTTAGGGGTGTGTCTTTTGACCATTCCTCCAGAATCACAAATTCATTCCACCAAACTGTTGCCAGAAATTTGTACAAAATAAGGTGTCCAAAATATCTAGGTTTTACACCATTTACAGTTTGGAGTGGTTTCAAGGCAAGCTACTCCCAATTACTTGAATCTCTAGAAACACTGTTATTAAGCTAATCTCAAGGTCAGGTGATTAGAGCTTTGTAGCAATGAACTTCTGAACATGACCAGGCAATTTCAATACAGTATGCGGCCCAACTCTGCCATTTTGACATCCCATCACAGCCTTGTTTACCAATACCTTGCAATAATACCACTTAGAATTCAGTACAAATATTTAGTAACAAGTTGCTCTCACCATCATACTACCATACTGGAATTCACCAAGCTCCTGCGAGTGCCACTATATTGCTATGAGTTTAAAGATGGCCATTGTAAAAAATGTAAAATATAATATTGGACATTTTGGATTTTTTACTGGTAATGTGTGCTTAAAACATTCAACATTTACGTTATCAATTAAATCCACTACCAGTTCTGTTTTACACAAAAAAACAATAACTCACGCAGATCAAGAGGACCTACCTGCGAGGTGTGGCATCCTCGTGGGGTGGAATGATGACAACTTTCACTGTGACTGATGTACGGAGGAGGTCTATCATTTGCTCATGGGAAAGTGTTGCCACAGCCACCTTGCAAATTTCGACTAATCTACTGCCTTGCCTCAGCCCAGCTTGCCAGGCATACCCATAGGGCTCCACCTCAGCCACAATGCCTTCATAGTTAACATGAAACCCAAGCTGGCCCAGCCCATTCCTCCTTAAGGTCATCTCAGACGTTTCACAGCCTTTGGTTAGGTGCTAATAGGAGATTCAGGAGAAAACACAGATAGCAAAGAATTCAGAAGCAAATGAATGCAGTTAAATGTGCATTTCCTCAGTTAGGCTCTGTGAAAATAGGCAGAATTAATTGAAAATATGTTTGACAATCGAGGCTTAAACATATCTTTGCTAATATGTACCATGACTATGATGAGGATCTTTTAGGTTTCAGTATGCTGGGAACTAGTTACCATGGCAACAGCTCATGCACTTGAAGAGAGACATAATGGACTAAGGCCCAAATCAAGTGTACATTCATGTAAATGCACAGTTATGTAAAAACACTTTTGTACAGCCAATGAATTAACAGGGTGAAACGTACTTAACACAATAGTACAGTTAAAAACACCTGGAAAGGTCGATCCCTATGATCCTTGAGTACAAACTAATAATGCATAAGGATTTGAACAATGTTTCAAAACAGCAATGTTGCTACATACAATATTAATCTTACCTCCAAACGTTTGACAACCTCACGGAAGTCTTCTGTGTTGTTATTAATGGAACGTAGTGAGATGTTCTCTCCACGTTCGTAGTAGATTTTCATGGAAGCAGGGCTTCCAAGAGTCCAACCAATTACATCTTTGACAGCACAGTTGAAGACAACACCCTTGGCGTCAGGGTCCACCAATACTAAAAAGTCATTTGAAATGGCCAGTTGTGCCTCCAGCTCTCCTCCAGCCCCATTGTCCTCCGCATAAACAGACCAAGTGATGGCCCCTGGGCTACGCAGTTCTGCTCCTAAGTATGGCCGCGTCTTCTCTTTACGCTTGTGTGCCAGGGAGATAAAAGGAAACTTTCCTGAAGGATCTATAGGTGTGCTTGTCACATGCCTTTCAGCAAGGTCCCTTAAATACTCCTGCCGTGTCCGAGTGGCCATAGCCCTAAATTTGTCAGACTTGTGGGCTGCGTTTTCAGCATTGATTATCTTGGCCAGAAGGAAATCTCGAAAGACTGTGGAATTCGGAAAAGTAGCCTCTTCAGGAATCGGTGGTCCAAAGGCAGGGACATCTCGTGAGCGAGCAACGGCCACACTGTATATGAGGGGGTGGCAGGAATGGAGAGAAACAAGAGGAAAGAGTTTAAACAGTGAGAAGAATTGCTCATCACATACACCATATAATTGCTAAACCAATCTGAAAGTTCCCTGAAGGGATTCATGTTTATGCATGAATGATATTAATTCCACAGACAACCCTGCTGTTATCTAAATACATCACAGGGGACATCAAATATTTCCCCAAATGTGAGACACAGAGTGGTATTGTGCTACAATTGAACTAGTATACTTGGACAATCCCCTCAAATACCGCATAAGAGCATTATGGTTTCAATTAGATTTCTGAAACTCTTTCTAACTCTGTGCTTTATCTTTCCCCCAGTTTTTTCCCTTTCATTAAACCTCTGGAATGGACATCTAAAAGTTCCTGCTCTTTCTAGTATTCTTGAAACTAGCCAGGCACAGCAGTAATGAGGTTGGACTGAACACAACTCTGATCTGACCAAGATCCTGGAAGAAAAAGAAAAGGCGAGAGCTAGATATTAGTGACGATAAATTGCCAGAATGTAAAGATTCTGTCTTTGAGGGTATTTTTTGGTACATAGGGTACAGATTTTTGTGCATTGACAGATCCATACAATGAAGAAATGGTACATTTCATCAAATTAATTTCTGAAACACATTGCAGGTTTGCAGCACCCTTGTGAAAGCAAGTGCTAAGGAGTAGCTAGTGTTAACATCACATGTTTGCAGCAACTGAAATCCCATTTGAAACCATTTTACACTTTGGTTAATGAGCTTTGAACATCAAATGACAGTATTATTTTGGAAGGAACTGTGCTCGAGTCAAAATCCTTCCTATCAGAGCACGCTACTCAACTCCTAGTACAGGTTCTTGAAAAACTGACATTGGATAATTGCAATCCTTTGTTATACAGAGACAGACCTATAAAAAAAGGTCCAAACCTTTCCAAGACACCATTACTCATCGCTTCATCTTTTATCACTGGCTTGCGTTTAAAACAGTGGCACCTATCGATTTTCAGAAAGTTTTACAATCCTAAATCCCCACCAGAAACTGGCTTTTGTTTTTTTTAATAAAGTATTTCAAAAATCCACTAGTGTTTTTCAAAATATAGAACAAACTTACCAAACTCGATATGAATAAGTGGACTATTGTCAACATTTGATAAAACCCTGAGTAGCACAACATTTCATCAAAAGCTAATCCACTTTTATCGCATCAAGCGGTTCTTCTGTGAATAACAGTAAGCAGGCTGACTATTGTTGCAGCCGACCCTCATGGCTTGGGTTTAAAAACAAATTGGATTATCCTATGTGCCTCTTGTGTATAAATACACAGTGCGTGGGTTGGTGGAGCATCCACTGCCCACAGGAAAGAATATAAAACCTTGCCTGATGCACAGATATGCAGGTATTACAAACACAAAATCTACTGTTTGTTGGATCAAATTTTATTTCAAAAGATCAATTTTTATTCCATTTTCTGCGTTTTAAATGGTGAGACAGGGAGTAGTACAAGAGAAAAAGCAGGGAGGGCTGGGTGAGGTTTATACTCCGTGACTTGGATTGCGATCATGAAGTGTTTGTACCATTTAGTGCAATGTAATGCCGGCTTGCAGTGAATATTCTTTCAGTCCAATCAATGCGCTCAATAACTGACGAGTTATAAAGAGAATGCTTTTCCTTGCAAAAGCAAAGAAATCAGAGAAAAGTATCATGTTGACCCTACATAGCCTGCTTGTAGAACCTCATCCAGATGGGTATGAAAAAAAATATGTAGACCCATTAGATATAAAAACAATGCAATGGAAACAAAGAAATATTATTAGAAGTCTATAAATATTAGTTAGACTATATATTACATTTCATTTAACAAATATTTTTCCGTGTATATGTTTTATGCATGTATGTAATTTGATGTGGAACTAAAGGCTAAGCAAAAGAACCATAGAAAAGCAGTTAAGCTTTTTCCATAAAAGCATTATAACAGCTTCTGCATTGTCCAATATTACAATCCACCTTCACATTTCACTGGTAGCTGAGATGTGCAAAAATTAAAGTGCTTCAGTTAGCGGTCTAGCATTAACTACTTCAGTACACTCAGCAGCAGCCTATAAAACAACAGGAAGGCTTCAAATCATTAACTCTCCCCATAAACACCTCTAATAACCTTTTATTCCACCTTCCCACAAATAATGATCCACCAGCACATCGAAAAAAAAGCAGAGATCCGTCGAACCCACCTGATCCATTTACAGACTTCCATCCTTTAGTTCCTGTCTAAACAGTCCAATAATAGAGCAGTAATAGCCACAGCAGAGAAAAGTTTGAATTGAAAAGACAATTTCAGTATGCAGAATGTACAGATAAAAGCATTTCAGGAGGGAGGGAAAAGCGGGGCTATTGGGTTAAATCAGCAGGCCCTTTGGTTTATTGCATGCTCCCTTTCGTTTACTGTGTGCTCTATTTAGTTTATTGTTCCAAAGCGTTATGGTCAGATTAGGCCATTGTAGCTTCTGTAATTTCAGAGCTGAACAGAGATGAGGCTCCCTACTGGGTATAATTAAGATGACACAGAATGAGAGCCATCAGCAATTAAACCCACTTTTAGTTACATGAGCAAAAACTAAAAGTGAAGAGTTTTAGTAACTGAGTTACAGTAAAGGTATCAATCGTATCGTAAAGGTATCAATAATATATCAATAATAATAATATATATATATATATATATATATTTTATCTAATTTCACGCCTCTTTGCTTTAGATTATGGTCATATTTTGTCATTTGTTTGACACACGGTGGCATTTTTGAGGTTGGACTGCAACCAATGCAGCAATAAACACACCCTACTGATAAACAGCCCCCAGTAGGCATGAAGGAAATTTAGTCGGCCTAGCTCATTTGAAGTGGTTAAGAACAGTGCTCTCCTGGGTAATGTATTGTACAGCAAGAGTAATAAGGCAGCCAGGGGACGTGAGTGGAGCACATAACCCACCACAAGCGAGAGAAAATTTCATTTCTGCTTATAAAAAAAACAGTGATACCAGAAAAGACATTTTCCAAGTCCACAAACTACATTGTACTGATCTACTGTACACAAATCAATGCATAAACTTTAAAACCTTAAAGTAATTACAAAAAATGTATATCACATTCTTTTCTTCACCCAAGACTATGACTGATACTACACAATTACATTACACAATGGAGGAGGTGACCAGAAAGTGGCATTAGATTGGATGGGTTTCATTATTTAAAGTATTTTTAACTGCCACACAGTGAACACATTCAAACTAATCTTACATATTAAAATTGGAAGAGTCGTTGATAAAGAGATAAAACACGTAGAAAATCAAAAATAAAAAGGTGGTTAAAGTATATAAATGAAAGATATTGCTCAACAAATATAAACCACTCACCGGTAGCATGCATTTTCTGAACATGGGTTGAGTGCTCGTACCACCACAAAGACATGCTGAAAGTGTGATCGGATGTTCTTGGGGCTAAAGGGTTTAGCCCCCGGCTCTTGAAACACAATTGTGACTATGTCGTTTCCAATGTGTCTTTTCCTTAAAAGCTAGAAAGAGATAAAAGAGGTGCTGTTATTGAAATGTTTTTAGTAAGTGCTGCTATTTCAAAAGGCTCAAATTTCCAGTTTAGTTTGTTTTTCTACAAGCTCAGTAAGTTGGCTTTTGAATGAATTTAATCCCTGTTTACTTTTAAAACAACTGAGGAATTAACAAAACAATATTTTTGCTGTTGAGCTGAAACAGGAAGCAATCTCAGAAAGAAATTTCATTATGCAAACTGCAATGGATAATTTCGATTATTATCCGCAGAAAAATTTGTTCTTGGATGCTACTTTGAACTCAAAATGAACTCCGTTTGACCTGAATTTGTGAGAAATTATGTCTCCCTGACTATAGTCTGTTTGCAGCTTACCTGCTGTTTGTTATTGGGTGTATAGGGCAGCATTGTAGACACATGGAACATGATCTCATAGTCCTTAAAAGTAGTGTACAAAGAATGTGTCCCAGTAGAATCGGCTGCAATATAAAAAAAAGCTCACATTAACTTTTCATACACAGCTTATGCACGACACCTGCTTTTCCTTTGTTAAAGACACAAAGGCTTGTGTTTTATCTAAACACAACCAACACACTGAAGCGTTTGATCATTCAATCTAATTTATTTGACTCTCTTTAACCTGTTAGAGCAACATATGGCTGCTTGATGTTTACCCGGACCCATGTTTTCTTATGTTCAAAAACAGGTTCAATTAAAGTTGCAAGTAGTGATCAAAAGGCTCTCACACCTCAGGAGCTAGTTTGTTGACACCAATCCTTATTTAACAGATGTTTTCAAGTAAGAACTGATGAAAAAAGGCAAACTAAATAATTAAAACCACAAAATAAAGTGTCATGACCAAGTGGTGCTACGAATGAGAATGTCTGCTAAAGAAACTGGTCTGGAATTGTGAACAATTTTACATGAAAATGAAAAACTATGGACTTTTTGTTGGTCTTGGAAACTCACTCCAATAAAATATTGTAGGATCCTTGCATGTTTTCCGAATTTCAATTACGTACTTTAAACACAGTCGGAAACAGCAGTATGAATAGATATGAATTTATGTAAATGTGTTTTTTACCTTCCAGTTCATGGCTGTGATGTACACTTGGTTGAATTAAATAAACAAAAAAATAATAATAACTTTGCAATTTAACATTACATATCCCTCAAGATGGACTGCTTGAGTTTGGAGATTAACAAAGTATGACATCCTAAATATGTTTAAGTCGCCATTTTTAAAGGGTTTTGGTTTACTTCCAATTGAGTTTGGACGTTTGGTGCCATCGCAGCAAATTTCATTCAGGTACGACTAACTGTCAGCACACCATAATCTGAGACCCACTACGAGGTGCTATAAAGCCATTTTGCAACTTACCGAACCCCATCAGATGTATATTTTTCCAGTTTGGACACATTCATAATAATCCAAGCCGAAACAATAGTGATCCATGTACTCAATCCTCAACTACAAGTCAAAAATTCAGTCCCTCCTTCCAGATCGGTCAACTTCACCTGACTGCATCTTCCCAAAATTAGATCCTAATCTTTTAAGCCGAGATACTACTTTTGTAGCAATTCTTTCCAAAACCAACAGGTAGAAGGCAGGGTAAAATGTCAAATATGCTGGAAGCATGCTAGTGATGAGAAATAATATTTCTCCTGGGCACACTAAAGAGATGGAGTTCAGCTGCAAGGTTCACTGTGTGAGATTGGCTCTAAAATAAGGGCAGTAGAGTTCAAATAAAAAAAAAAAAAACCCTACTGATATAACAGGTTTAGATCCATTCCCTTTGTAACAATAAAAGACAATCTGATGGAGCTGTGTCCTGCCTGTTTCAAAGTCCTATAAACTACTTGCATTTACAGGAAGATTACGACTCACACTTCAAGTTGTTCAAAAAAAAAAATCAAACATTAACTCTTTAGTACCTAAGAAAAAAAAAACATGAAACTCACTTTTAGTGTCCAGTTGTGCACGATACTTAGAAAAGCCCTTAAGGCGAACCCTTTCCCCTAGCAACTGCAGGAATTCTTCTAGAGCGGGCCCTGCAGTTTCATTATTGTACATCTCCTCCTCGCTGCTCTGGCCCGCCTGACAGTACATGATTCCCACCTTCAGCTGGAAACTCAGCTGCACACAAGAGATGATGGATAGAAGAAATCCAGTTAATGAAATATTCTGGGCTATTTATGCTGCTAATGGGATAAGCTTATTTGTATATTTTTTAAATTGTGAACAGAGGCAGAGTAATGTTGAGGATGATGCATACTGGAAATGCGTTTTTTTTTACTAAAGTTATAGTAGGCCGTTATTTATCAAAAGGAATTCATCAATTTGAAATTCTTGGTTATACATTTATTACCTTCAAGAATAAACTTGTGAGAATGTGTAAATTACCACACATTAAAAATGATCTTTCTTTTAAACATATGGGAAATATATAAAAAAAAAGAAATGGGGTTAATAATTTTTATTTATATTATAAATATATTACTCCATTTGAAAATGTATAGAATTGTTAAAAAAAGGATTTATTTAATTTCAGAAATGGTAAAAAAAAAAAGTGGCCAGGTCACAGTAAAGTGGTAATTAGTACAAAATGTAAATTTTCATCTATGAGTTTAAATATTCTATAGGTCTTTGTATCTACTGGTGCAAAGGCGAAGTAAAAACCACAGTACCCCCTGCTCGTCCAGTTTCATCAGCTGCTCTGTGACTTTTGGGGTGTTGAGAGCCAGTCGTAGACAGTGGGCATTGAGCTCGGGAACAAGATAATCCAGCACTTCCTTTAGTGGTAGGCCTCGAGCCAAGCCATGCTTAGAGGTAGACGGCACAGCATCCTCCAAAATGGATCCTCTTAAAGTTGTTAACTATTGAGAGACAAAAAAGAAGCTTCTAACTTAAAGATTCAGATATACATGGAAATAACTAGTATAAAATATCTAGATTTGCGCAATTGTTAACTAACAAGAGAGGGTGTTGCATTACAAGGCGTAATGGTTTATTTTATTGTGACAATTAGTACATTCTCACATTCTGCTGAACCCAACACACTATTGTATTTTCATTCCTGCTCATTACGATTAGAAGTTCTCAAACACCTGAAAACTCCTGAATTGAGTAGGACTAAAGTTTAATACATAGGCAATCCACATCTGCCCACCTGCCTGCCTCAGTACAACAATGGAAAGATTGTCAAGTTGAGCTGTGCATCACTTTAGTCACAAAGCTATTAAGAGCCATGAGAATGGATCTGAATCATAAGCAGATTCTATAAATTATGCCAAAGGCTGAGGTCACATTTGAGAGCTTTTTTTTATTATAATAATTATCGAGATTGTCTAACCTTCATCTATCTGTTTAAAACTGCTGTCAGAAGTGCTATGTGATGGAGAATGACGAGCACAGTGTGATAGCTCATGAACACTAGCAGAGAGAACTCGCCTCTAAGCATGTTATATAAGATAGCAGTGGGCGTCAGACCTGGATCTCTCTCTCTTTTAACTGCCTAGAATTAACGCTCTCTGTGCAGGCACAAGGACGAATGTTGCATTCAGATGCTGTGACGACTAAAATGGCTTGAATGAGCACTCACCTCACTGGTTCTGAAGATGATTCTGTAGTTGTACTGCTGGCCATGCTCTTTATGGTCTTCCAGTTTTTCTCTGCGAATGCTGACAGCTACTGGGCCCAGGGTCTCATCGACACCCAGGTAGTTCCAGTGCTCTGAGAATTTCAGAAAAAGAACCAAATTACAGGGAGAACAAATTGTTGCTAAGAGATCTCCAAGAGGTTTTGTTCTCTGTGGAGGGTATTAAAAACCAATAATTTTCCATCAGACTACACTTTTTGCCACAATATTAACGGTAGGGATATGCGTTGGACAATGAAATTGATTTGGGCTATAATGGTTGATTTTTGTAGGGCTAAAATGTATCAGTGTTATTGACAAAAGACAACTTTGAAATGTAAACCCTTAGATCAAACCAATAGGTACAGTTGATCAAAGTACATTCTTGAGGATCGAGTCCATTATACTCCATGAGGATCAGAGTCCTGTGAAATGGCATTATCAAATGAAGACTGCGAATAGAAAACGTCTCTGACTGGAGTAGTTCTGGTCAACAAAAGGAACAGCATCCCTGATTTTTTTAAGGCACGCTAAAAGAAATCTGTAAATCAAAAGTATTTTAAGTGCGGTCAAAATTGGCGTGTTAATGCATGCAATTAATTTTAATATTTAACCCCTGCGATTAATTAGTTAAACTTTTTATCAATTGACAGCACTAGTATTTTTACAATATTGAACATTTGCTTTATATCCAATGTGCACAACAATACTAATCCTCAAGACCAAGTGAACTGCTCTATTTAACCACTGTGATGTTAAAACAAAACAAAATGATACTCACCTCTCAAGTAAAAGTACTTCCTGTAATAATAGGAACCCAAGTCCACATGTTCAAGTATGTTGTTTTTTCCTCGATCATGATGGAGACTTTTGCCATCCTTGGGGGCCTCAAGAACAGCCACACCGGCATTGCTAAAATGTGTGTTTGGAGCTCTTTCAGGGGATCCTTCTTCATCTCTAGAAGAGCTGGAGGCACCACTACCAATACTGCCCTGTTTTGAAGGGCTTATGTTTCTCTCTCCTTCGCCACCAATTTCATTTCGAAAACAAGGGCAGCTGAGAACTAAATCATTGCTCTTATCATCACCAGAGTCAAGAGACGGTCCATCCTTAACATTCAACTCTTCCTGGCTGCCACAAGGGGAGCTATAAGCTCCACTTTGAGTGGAGGAGAGAGATGATGTGTTTGATGCAGAGGCTGCAGCTGCAGCAGAGGCACCCGTGGTGGTGTTCTTCCGCTTAACTGCACTTTGCCGGCCCAGCACCACCTCGTTCAGGTCAAACAGAATACTCTGGACATCAAAGTGTGCAAAACCTTTCTGGCAGACCCATGGCTTAGGAGGAGGACCCAAGTCATCTGACTTTCCATCCTCTGCATCAGAACCTGCCCGAGATGAATCACCTTCAGCTTTGACACTTCGAAGCTTACGAAATATGGACTCTCCACCTGTTTCTGATTTTGAACGTCTCTTCATGTGTTTTTCCCTTTCCTTCAGTCGACTTGCAGGACTTCCCCGGGGTGGTCCATCAGGCAAATCAAGGGCTGTCTGTTTATGGGCTACAGTCAGTAATTCACTAAGCTTCTCAGGGGCAGGACTGCGCTGATCTGGAGCATCCGCTTGGTAGCCTTTAAGCATGTCGAAGAAGCTTTCACCAGACACGCCATGTTTGTCGATGGAAGAAGTACTGCCATACTCTCGATGCATGGGTGTCCATCCTGAAAAAGACCAGCCTTCACTTCCATCTCCATCCAGTTCACTAATAGTGATGTCACTGTTGCTACGTTGTCGAATACGCCTCATGCCCTTACGGGGTGACCCGAGATAACCATCAGGAGACAGGAAGCGGTTGTCTTTGCCTTTGCTTTGCATCTTGTTCTTCAGAGTGTTGTGGATGTTGCGCAGCATGGATGAGTCCTGAGGGCTGATCAGGTGCCCAAGTTTACTTGACAAGTTGCTCTGAGCGCTTCCTGTAGTGGTGGATGGGCTATCTGTCTCCACTGTGATGTGCCAAACGCCTCCCCCATTTCCTCCTCCACTGCCCCCACTTCCTCCACTTCCTCCTCCTCCACCGCCACCTCCATCTTTCCTAGGAGGCCAATCAGCAACACGTGCTCGAACACCCATTTTGGGAACTCCAGGCGTGCCAGTCACATGTGTGCTCTCACTTCGAGGTGGTGGAGCACCTCCATTGGGCAATCGTAGACGTCGAGTATAAAACTCATCTGTGGCGGGAACTGAACCACCCACTGAACGTTCAGTCTGTGAACGCTTTAGACTAGTCATGGTATGGCTAGTTGGTGGAGCTCAGCATCGGAGCATCCCCACAGTGTGGCTAAATTGACAGAGTTTAAGAAACATGGGAACCCTTTCAGTCGGAGGGGCCAAATTACTTTACAGTGAACCTGAATCAGTCATAAATAGTAACCAGCAGCTGATTAGATCTTCATCCTTACATCCTTTAAGCCAGACCTGAAATAGATGAAAAAAGGAGGCAAGTATAAGAGTGCAATTATAACACTTGATGGAAATTAACAAATATGTAAATAAAGCGTTAGAAAAAAAAATAAAACAGAATTAAACAACCACGTTTAACATAAAGAAAAAATGAAAACAATTCCTTGAAGTTAATTTATTGCTGGGAAAGAAAAATGGTCAGTACTGGATCTCAAAAAGAATATATAACTATTGAGTTTAATAGCTCATGTTTTTAATGCTGCAAAGGACTAAAAAGAACCAGTTTAAAGAGACAAGAAATGCTTCTTTTCTTTTTTCTTTTATTGAGGTCTACCAATTGGGATCACAAATGTTAAATCATTGCGTTATTCTGTAAAGAAGCGTTGGTAAACAGTTTCAGAACCTTCTACTTCTACTTTGAAAAAGGCCATACCGATCAACCATGAATACAGCAGGTGAAACTGAGCACAGACATCAGCCAAAGTGTAAAGCACTACAGATGAACATTGTTCTCATATGACAGGAGCAGCTCTGAAATGTCAGTTTCCTTGGTTTCCTGGCAACTGTCTGCTGAGTGTTATGCTGCAGAGCGCCTGTGCTGCTGGGTGAACCTTAATGAGAGAGCTCAAGCACACCGACTACACACACCTACATAATCTGCCACAAAGACCACAGAAGAGCAATGCTTCATGACAACCACAATGTAAATGATGCACTCGATCAATGAACACACTTATAATTATCAGGTGAAAAAAAAACCTTCAGAATGTGGAAGCAAATGATTATGCTAATAATAATCAGGGTAACATTTCTGACCTTTCGTTTTGTGTTTAATCACCTCGCATAAGGGCAAGAGAACAGTTGATTGCATGCTAAATGGTGAAATTTGACAAAAGGAAAGCAGACTAGAACAATAGGCGCATCCTACTGAATCCCTTGACATTTTGAGCTTATGAATCACATCTTTAGAGCTAGACTATGTGCATATGTCTGCTGATAATATGAGATAATCTTCCTGCAAGTGAGTCCTGACCTCAGGATAGTTGAAAGAGCTGGGTGTGGCGCAAGGGTATATTGTATTAAGATTAATGCACATTAAAACAAACTGCAGATGAGGTCACTGGTAATTACACTCCATTCCTCTCATGTCCTGCCCAACAGAACTTAGAAATAGTGATGTTATGCATTTTAGAGGTTGCAGCACAGGTGCTTCTGGAAGGCTCAGAGGAATGTTGTGGCTTAGTCATACACACCTGCCAAATTATAGCCCAAAATATGACAGATGAAGGAAGTGCAGGCTGACAGGGGTATCTGTCTCATTAGCTGGCTACACGGGTACTGACAAGCTTAAAAAAAAAAGAGGCTGGTATGACTAACACAGCACAGAGAGTGTGAACGCACAAAACAAATCTCAGGCAAATAGAGCTATTATTCGTTCACAATATATCTTTACAAAAACCCATGGCACTATAAAGAAATGTAAACATGTCATACCTCCCTTACATTTATATGCTGTACCTATTTTAAGGGGGGTCTCTTAATCGACCCATATGCAACACCCACCCGGATGTGAATGTTGACGTTCTGTTACCACATACTAGCTTACACTTAAATGGAAAGTTTCTTGCTCATTTAAAATCCCAACCAAAGTTCAAAACAAAGAGCTAAGATTGCCACCAGCAGTAATTTGTCAAATAGAAGTTTTAAAAATTAAGCCCGAATCCATACAAAGGTCAGTATTTAGAATTATTGACTAATTCCACGTTAAAGTATGAGTAGGCATCAAGGTTTTTGTACACGTTTAAACTTTATTTAGTTTTTTTTTTTTTTTTTTACAATGTTTTAACTCTGAACAAGTCAGGAAATCCAAATTCTGGCCAAATCTCTGGGTTCGAAGTAGGGCTGGGCGATATGGACCAAAAGTCATATCCCGATATATTTAGGCTGAATATCGATATACGATATATATCCTGATATTTTTATCAAAAAGTGAGAGTAATTGTTTAGTCACAGTCAAACCCAAATATGACATTTCACAAGTAGTTTTATTTAAACTGGCCGGATGAAACAATACTCAGCTGTTCCCTTGTTTTTGGGGAATAAAATATAAATATATTTGAATACGCAAATAAAATATAAAAATCTAAAGTTTGTATAATGCTGTACATTCATAAATTATTAAAATATTCAATGCTGTAAGCAACTTTTTAAACAATATTTATAGTTTTACAATGTGTTACAAGTAAATTTGACAGCTACGCGGCATATAAGCAAAATAAAAATTAAAACTTTTTCACGAGTAAACATTTTATGTGAACTCTCATTGGCTTAGTCTGTGTAATCACGTGATTGAATGCGCGTTCACGCAAGAGGGGAGTCGGAATCTGCCGGGGAGTCGAAATATGGCACAACAACGGTACACCGCGGGAAAATGAAGCTTGAAGGGAGCTTTGTGTCGGGGCTGGAGCTTTTGCGGGTTGCGGTTGGCTTGCAGCTGGGGCCTTGGCAGCGCGCAGTTTCACACACTCTTCATACTGCAGTTTGTGCCACTGTTTTAGATGGTGAAAAAGATTTGTAGTGCTTCCACCCCTGGCTGTAACTTCTTTATGGCACTCCCTACATATGACATGGTTTTGTTTCTCATCAGAAACTTTGAATCCGAACCATCTCCATATTACTGAGCCGCTACTTTTTTGTTTACCAACTAATTTCTCCGCATGCTCAGCAGATGTTGTTGCTTCCTCCATGTTTGTTGAAGAGTGCCGGCGGATTGTCTGCTCCAGAGTCCAGCCCCTCCCCTCTCTGTGCCTGAAAGAGGAGGGGCGTGGCCAGGGGCGCGCGAAGTAGTGCTGAGAGCTCCGGGTTAAAGCAGTTTGCTGGAGCAAGGCTCACAGCGCAGGTTGAACTACGCAGCCTATATCGAAATTTCATATCTCGTTTAAAAATATTGTGACGGAGGTCCATCTCAATCAGCGCGGTCCTGGCACAGATCCCGAACACCTGGCGCCCACCATCAAGGGCGAATCGGGAACAGCCGCGCTTCATCAGCGCGGCAGCATAAAAGAGAGAGAGAGAAACACCACTAGGGAGAAGAATCTCCGAAGAGTGCAGCAGCTAACTCCTCTCTCTCTCTTTACCTCCAGACAGCCCGTGACGACCAGACGACGGCACCGTCCTCCACAGCCCGTGACGACTAGACGACGGCACCGTCCCCCACAGCCCCGACTATTCTGGACACCGAGCACGTGAGCACTACTGGGATTGGGAAGAGCACCGAGACGAAAAGAGGACACGAGCACCGAGCACTGGAAGACTGCACTACCCACGAGCACTACAATCATCACTTTCAAATAAATCCACCCTCCGGGGCACTTTTCTATAGAAAACCTTGTTGTGTGATTCCTCTCCTGCGACAACTGGTGGAGAATGCGGGTATAACACCCAGGGGGAATCACACACAAGAGTTCCACAACCCGGACATTGAAATCCTGCAGTTTTTTTTTCCTCTCATTCATTTTTTCGTTTTTTTGGATTCACAGCCAGTACGGTGTGCGACGCTCTCCGAAAGATGGAAGACGTCGTGAAACATCTGGCTGACATGACCATCCGGCAGCAACAACTCGTCGAGTTCCTGGCGAAGCAGCAGAGCGAGACGGAGCGGAGGATTAGCGATCTTCAGGGTGCCAGCGCCCAACAAATCCCGCTTCCCGACGCGAGAACGCAAGCTGTGCGGCTTCCCCCAAAGTTGACTCCCCACGATGACGTCGAATCCTACCTCCAGCTATTTGAGTCTACCGCAGGATCAGAAGGGTGGCCACGGGAAGAGTGGGCACGAGCGCTGGCACCGCTGCTGACCGGCGAGGCGCAACGAGCTTTCTTTTCCCTGGACTCCAGTGTACGTGATGATTATGAAGAGCTTAAACGGGAAATACTCGCTCGCCTGGGTTTATCTCCCATCTCCGCTGCGCAGCAGTTCCACGGCTGGGAATATCGCCCTCGCCGGCCAGCGCGCGCTCAAGCCGCTGACCTATCCCGCCTCGCTCGACTCTGGCTGCTCGAAGGAAGCCCCTCCGCCAGCCAGGTCGTTGAACGCGTAGTGCTGGACAAACTGCTGAGAGCACTGCCTCGCGCACAGAAGCAGGCGGTCCGGATGAGAAACCCAGCGACATTATGGGAGGCCGTAGAGGCCATTGAGCTGGCGGAGGTGGCCCACCAGGACGACGCCGGAGAGCGTGCGCCACCGTACCCCCGGAGGGTGGTACAGGACCCGCGTCCGCCAGAGGGCACCCCGCGACCAGAGAGCAGACCGGCGGCTCCCCCTCCTCACGACGAACCGATGCCAACGGATCCACCATCGCCCCCCAAGAAGAAATGGCTGGCGGGTTGTGGATTTCACCACCGGTTACCTAGAGGAGCCCCGGGAGTGACGGTGAGGGTCAACGGACGCCATTACCACGCGTTGTTGGACTCGGGGAGTTCCGTGAGCCTGCTGAGGAGCCAGCTCCTCCCACCTCGACACGAGACCCATGCCATACTGCCTCTAACATGCGTCCACGGAGAAACCCGAGAAGTGAAGGCCCGCCAAATTCAGCTCCAGGCCAGAGGGAAAACCTGGATGGTCGAGGTGGGTTTAGTAAAAGACTTACCTGTACCAGTGCTCCTTGGCAGGAACTTCCCCGGGTTCGTCAGCCTGCTCACCGCCGCCACCCGCCGACCCGCCAGCCTTGGAGGGAGCCGCCCAATCTCGTCGCAGGAGAAGGCTCCATCCAACCCGGCCGTCACCCTAACCTCGGATAGCGGGAGAGATGGTGAGTCCACCCCCCCTTCAGCTAACCTCTTTTATGATGTTTTTCAGCAAGTTACAAGGGGGGGGTCCTTCAGCCGCGAACAGCATGAAGACGACCGATTAAAGCACTGTTGGGCTCAGGTGCGCGTGGCTGAGGGACAGGAAATCCAACCCGGGCCCCATCCTCTCCCGCATTTCATAGTGAAGGATGGTCTGCTCTACTGCGTCGCCGAACGACGGGGGGAGGTGAAGGAGCTACTCGTCGTCCCCCGGTCGAAGACGGAGACGGTGTTGGAGCTCGCGCACTCCCATCCAATGGCCGGGCACCTGGGAGCGGCAAACACAGCGCAGCGGATCAGAGACCGTTTCCACTGGCCGGGGATAGACGGCGAGGTTAAGGCTTTCTGCCGGGCCTGCCCCACGTGCCAGAAGACGTCGCCGCGTACGCCTCCCCCCAGTCCGCTGATTCCACTCCCCATCATCGGGGTGCCCTTTGAGAGGATTGGGATGGACTTAGTAGGGCCGTTGCCGAAGTCTGCCCGTGGCCATGAGCACATCCTGGTCATCGTGGACTACGCCACCCGGTACCCGGAAGCCGTGCCCCTACGCAAGGCCACAGCGAAGAACATAGCACAGGAGCTGTTCCTGCTGTTCAGCCGGGTGGGCATCCCCAGCCAGATCCTGACTGACCAGGGAACCCCCTTCATGTCCCGGCTGATGGCTGACCTCTGCCGGCTGCTAAAGGTCGACCAGCTCCGCACCTCGGTCTACCACCCCCAGACGGATGGCCTGGTTGAGAGGTTCAACCAGACCCTGAAGAGGATGCTCAAGAGGGTGGCGGATGAAGACAGGCGCGACTGGGATCGGATGATCCCCTACGTCCTCTTCGGCATCCGGGAGGTCCCCCAAGCCTCCACAGGGTTCACGCCATTTGAACTGCTGTTCGGCCGTCAACCAAGGGGACTCCTGGATGTCGCCCGAGATGCGTGGGAGCAGCAGCCGGTAGCGCTCCGCTCTGTGGTCGAACACGTGACCCAGATGCGTCAGAACATCGAGCGGGTCATGCCATTAGTCCGGGAACACCTGGTCCAGGCGCAGCAAGCCCAACAACGGCACTTCAACCGGGCAGCCCAACCCCGAGAGTTCCAACCGGGAGATCGAGTGATGGTCCTGGTCCCCACCTCAGCCTGCAAGTTTCTGGCCAAGTGGCAGGGGCCATACACCATCACAGCAAAGGTCGGCGATGTCAACTACAAAGTGCGACAGCCAGGGAGAAGACAGCCCGAGAAATTATACCACATCAACCTCCTGAAGAAGTGGGTGGGGACCAGAGACCAGCTCGCCGCACTCGCCACACTCGCCTCCTGCTCCCCTCTGATCGTAGACACCAACGACGACCTCTCGGCTGCCCAGAAGAAGGAGCTGCAGCACCTGGTCAGTCAGTTCCAGGATGTGTTCTCCCATCAGCCGGGGCAGACCAACATCGTGGAACATCACATCAGAACGCCACCAGGAGGGATCGTCCGGCAGCGGCCTTACAGAGTTCCGGAAGCCCGTCGGCAGGCTATAGAGGAGGAAGTCCAAAACATGCTGAAGTTGGGGATAATCGAACCATCCCGGAGTCCGTGGTCCAGTCCCATCGTGATGGTTCCAAAACCCGACGGCACCCTCCGCTTCTGCAATGACTTCCGCCGGCTCAACGAAGTGTCAGAATTCGACGGCTACCCCATGCCCCGGGTGGATGAGCTCCTGGATCGCCTGGGACGGGCCCGCTACATCTCCACCCTTGACCTCACGAAGGGCTACTGGCAGGTGCCAGTGGCCGCAGAAGACCGGCCCAAGACCGCCTTCTCCACGCCATCGGGCCACTGGCAATACCGCCGTCTCCCGTTCGGCCTTCATGGAGCCCCTCCCACCTTCCAAAGGATGATGGACGCCCTGCTCCGCCCACACCAGCCCTACGCTGCGGCCTACCTGGATGATGTAGTCATCCACTCGGAGGCATAGGACGACCACCTGGACCGTCTGCGGAGGGTGCTCACGGAGCTCCGGGGAGCCGGACTGACCGTCAACCCCCGAAAATGTCACCTGGCGCAAGCCGACGCATCGTACCTGGGGTTCCGAGTGGGACGGGGAGTGATCCGGCCCCAGGATAAGAAGGTCAAGACCATCCAAGAGGCACCTCGTCCCACCACAAAAACCCAGGTACGAGCCTTCCTGGGGTTGGCGGGATATTATAGGTGCTTTATCCCCAACTTCTCCTCTTTAGCCGCCCCCCTGACAAACCTGACCAGGAAGGGGCAGCCGGAGAAGATCGAATGGACTCCGGAACTGGAGGGGACGTTCCGGAGCATAAAGCAGGCGCTCACGACGGAACCGGTACTCCGAGCGCCTGACTTTAACTGCCCCTTCCTGCTACAGACCGACGCCTCCGACACAGGGTTGGGAGCCGTCCTGTCCCAAGTACAGGAAGGTGAGGAACACCCTGTGATCTATATCAGCAGGAAGCTGAACCCGGCCGAGACCCGGTACGCGGCCGTCGAAAAGGAGGCCCTGGCCGTCAAGTGGGCAGTCCTGGAGCTAAAATATTACCTCCTGGGCCGGCGGTTCACCCTCCTGACAGACCACGCCCCATTACAGTGGATGGCCAGAGCAAAAGAGACCAACGCTCGGGTGACCCGCTGGTTCCTTGCGCTCCAGGACTTCCACTTTGAAGTCCGTCATCGGGCCGGGGCCGACAACGCCAACGCAGACGGCCTATCCCGGATCTGGGCCGGATATGCAGGTTTGTCGGGGGTCATTCCCCACCCACCCTTAATCCCTAATAAATCTATGATGTATTTCAGGACCCGCCAGAACAACGCTTGGGGGGGGGAGTGTGACGGAGGTCCATCTCAATCAGCGCGGTCCTGGCACAGATCCCGAACACCTGGCGCCCACCATCAAGGGCGAATCGGGAACAGCCGCGCTTCATCAGCGCGGCAGCATAAAAGAGAGAGAGAGAAACACCACGGGAGAAGAACCTCCGAAGAGTGCAGCAGCTAACTCCTCTCTCTCTCTACCTCCAGACAGCCCGTGACGACCAGACGACGGCACCGTCCTCCACAGCCCGTGACGACTAGACGACGGCACCGTCCCCCACAGCCCCGACTATTCTGGACACCGAGCACGTGAGCACTACTGGGATTGGGAAGAGCACCGAGACGAAAGAGGACACGAGCACCGAGCACTGGAAGACTGCACTACCCACGAGCACTACAATCATCACTTTCAAATAAATCCACCCTCCGGGGCACTTTTCTATAGAAAACCTTGTTGTGTGATTCCTCTCCTGCGACAATATATCGATATATTTTTAATATCGATATATCAGGTAACGATTTTCAAAAACTATCCTTATAATAATGGAATTTGTACTTATTTTTTTAATAAATACTATAGGCAGAATAAAGTTGTCCAGGGAGTCTGCCATGTTAAATGTTTGTGAATGACATTCAAAAACACGCTGCATTGTGATTGGTCGGACCAATCACAAAACAAACAAACAACCCAAAAAAAAAGCAACCTAATAGCAAAAAGAATTAGTGCAGTAGTTGCTAAGTGCTGATGATTGAATACTATATCCTTCGTTGCAAACTAATAAAACAATCAGATGTACGTCATCCCGACTTGATTTGCCCATTTTTAGTCACACCTGTTACGTGAGGTGATGATTAAACCTGCTGTAAACGACTTGACTAAGGCATACACTGGGTCAAGTCAGGTCACTCTTGATACTAAGCCATGAATCATCAATCATAATATCTTTTTTTTTGCTATTCTTATCTTGTAAGTTTCCAAATACCACTAATGACCTAACAGTGACCTGTTGTTCAATCCAATTCTACTTTAAATCTAAAAGAATAAACATTATGTGGCAGTTGTCAAATGTGTTGACTGAGAAGAAAACCTACTGTGGGATTTTTTTGGGGGTAATATAAAGAGAATGTAATAGTCTTGATTCCTTCCTGAATGAATACATTTAAAAGGGCTTAAATGTTGTGTCAGGGAAAAAAATAGCATAATCTGACAAACACAAAACTTAATTTGCCAAATATAAAGTAAAAGTCAGGTTTATGTATTGTGGTTTGTGATAAAAGCCCTCAATTTCATTTTCAGTCATCGGTAAGGCAGACTATGATTACCGGATAAAGAAGAACCACTCAGCAGACTGAGGTTCATGTGGTCTCCCACGCAAGCATCACACATTTCCCTTGCTTTCTTTTTCGCACAGCCTTCCTCTCCCAAGTCTGCCCATCACTCTTTCTTTCACAATTTATATTTGTTTTTCAATACAGCTACAATATGAATGAGAACAAAATAGAAAAACAGTTACATTGTTTGGGGTAAACATTGGAATTCCATTTTCCAGAATTATTCTTACACAATCAACTATTTAGTTCAATAAATGAGCATCTATTGATACTGAAAAGCAAACAGAACATGATAATCATAACAAAGCAAACCAATTTGCTAGTTATTGGAGTTGTATAATTGCGTCAGCCTTAAAATCATTAGAAAATTCAACCATTTTGTTTTACAATACTTCCTGAGAGATGAGCATCATTGAGTTTCATATGTACAAACTAGTTGAGTCTGAACAAATCTGTGAAGCAATGTTCCTGTGTAATTTCAGCTGTGTAATTTCAGCTGTGAAGAAAGCATATGAGCCTGAAAGAGCCAGCAGACTTCATCTCCTCAGTCAGCGTGATTGAGCCATCAACGTGTGAGTCATCGACTGGGAGAGACAGGGAAAATGAAAAACTGTTCCCTGTTAATCTTTTTTAACAGTTGCGACCAGACACACAAACATACAATGCTTCTTCATTGGGGATTCAGCTCTTCCCATGACAAATTCACACTCCACTAGGGGTCCAGGGAGAAAAATCAATATCACTCAGTGATGGAACTCACCTGGTATGTGGGAAGAGCCTTGTGTAAACTATAGTTGTGCAAACAATTTCACTATATAGTATACTACTCTATAATAGCTAACAACACTACTTAAAATCAAATGATTTCCCTTTTATTCATTACATGTCTTTATTTTGAATTTAAAATAAATTTAAGCTATCTCAGTTAAGCTAGTGCATGTATCAATTTAACTGCAGCTAAAGACCAGAGATTAATTTGTTTCTTTGCAATGGAGCGTTACAAATTGGCATTTTATAAGTGGCCTTTGGTTAATTGTGATTAGGTCAATGATTTCTTAAATTAAATGCTATTATTTGACAAAAATCAATGTTTGTTATCAGTGCTAAAGGATGCAACCTGTGCAATGAGTCCAGTCGTCAAATTTCCTTGCTGCTAAAAATTCCACAGGAACCGACATAGGGTGAAAGCAAGTGGAAATGAGACCAGCTAAAATCAGAAAGAGACTGGATGTCTAATGGCAGAACAGTCAGTGGATTGTGGACACTTCATGTGGCCTTCAGTGCATAACGAGTATCATAAAGTGATGGACGCTTTTATCCAAAGTTTTATCTGAATTAATCAAACTAAACAAGCGTTGCCTCCTAAAGAGCAAGTAGAACTCTTGAGTAGTGGAGACATGTTCTCCAGAGTAAGGAATCGCACTTCGCAATGTGAAATTTTGAGTTTTGCGATTGCCAGGAAAAAGAACTTGTTCCATGTTTGGTGGAGGAGGAAAATGATGTGGGTATTTTTATTTTTATTTTTTTGTCAGACGTTTGTCTCCGTCTCTTAGTTGCAGTGAGATTTTGGACAATTCTGTGACTTCAACTTTGTGGAAATAGAGGATTCTTCCAACATGACTGTGCACCAGGTCATAAGGTCCATAAAGACAAAGAAGTTTGGTGTAGAATAATTTGACTGGCCAGGTCAGGGTCCCTACCTCAACTGGATTGGAGATCACCTAAGATCATGTTTATCCATATACAACAGATGGTGCCGTTTGACCACTTTGCCTGACCCATGAATTTGTGTCACTAGCTCTATGCTCTGCAGGTTGAGAAAAAAGATTTTCTAAAAACACTGGTTTGTTTTGTAACATTAATCACGCTCAAACATGGTTATATGTTATTCCAGCCATCACTCATATTCATCACTGACAGAGATGAGAGCACCCCATGTCTGATCTAATGAAATAATTAATCACTACTGATCTCCAGAAATTGCATCTGTCAAAATCTCATAGGAGCACAAAAAGTCGAGAAAAAAAAAATTGAAAACATTCAACCAACATGTGCTCAATCTAAGAGACAGCATCCAATTCAACATTTTAAATAGAGGAGCTGTTCCATCCCATCATATCAGAAAATTCATTGACATTTACAAACACAGATTTTCAAGAACACCTTTTTATTAACTTTTTTTGACTGCAGCCATTACATTAAATAAACAGTCAAAATGTTGGGAAAGGTCTTCTAAAAGGTTTCATTCAACCAAACAAGGCCAAGTGTTCAGAAAATAAAGAATCATATCAGCATATTGGAGAATGTCATATTTCTTGAATGAATTTGCACAAACTTTACCTGGAGCTCCTGAAGGAGGAAAAAAGCTAGACATACATACATTTTGCTCATGGTAACCAATTCATGGACTGCTTACGCAGGTAGCCTATGGAATATTTTAGCTGTTTCAGGCACAAATGTGGAGGACATTACAAAAAATAAGGATTTATTGCTCCTTGAGGCATTCAGAGTATATAAATAATGCTTTTATATTTTATTTCAGCATAATAAATCATGATTCTGACTAGAACTTTAAACAAAAAAAAAGCTCAACCCATTCAGGAATGCAACACCAATTAAAAATATCACTGAAGAAAGCCCCTTTAAATCAGCATTTCAGTGCTTTCCTCAAGTAAAAGGCCTTCAGTGACTGATGATGCAAAATAAAAGTGTTACTAATTAACTTGGCTTTCTTCACAATCAGCCCCAAGGGTCTCAAACATGCCATCAGCCGTGAGAGAGTCAAGCAGACAAACCCTGACTCCCTCTATTAGAGATGCAACCATATTTTCACCAACAGTCCTTAGCAACACAGTCAGAGAGATGGTAGGAGGAACAGACAAAAATAGCTGTGAAAGAGAAAGAGATGGAGGAAGAAAAAAAGCAGAAAAAGAGAACTCTGGGGTGTAATTAACAGGAGAGACTGTCAAACTCGCACCCTATAATTCTAATCTTTTGGAGAATCACATAAAAACAAGAGGAAGGAAAAAACCCAGTGATGTGATGTTTTATTGTGGAGACATCATACAAGTGCTAACTCCAATCAAAAAGGGGGTGGGGATTGGTGTATTCAACTCAATTCCAGAAATGAGAGCATGTCAATATGTTACTGTTGTGGGTTGAGATAAGCTACAAAAACACTAAATAAAAATTGTACAAGCAACAGCTACACAGATATCATTATTGTGCTATTTGGGCAACAAAGGGGAAAGTAAAAAACTTGTACAGCTCTGAACTGGGGTGCTCCTCGTGCTATCGCAGGTTGATGTCGGAGGAAGTACGCAACTCTCTCCGACATAACATCCACTCAAAAAGCTGCAGAGCATCTGAAATCTGGCATTGAAACACACTACTGCACCCTGCTTCCATTTCTGGGAGGTGGGCAGTCTTTACGCCGGCACAGGCTGACGAACACCCAATGCAAGCTTCTGGATGGATGGTATTTGTGGCAATGCAGAGGAGAGGGCCAGAAAAACTAGAGAAGAGAAATCCAAAAATCCTCCCTGCACCAATTTTATTTCTGCCTATTGTGTAATAAATAGTGTCATAAGTTCAACATTGGACTGTTACCCAGACAGACTTTGAAGTCAATCCAGTCGTTTTGCCCTTGTGTATAGACACTTTACACCAAGTTGACATAAAGACACTATTATTGAAGCCACATTGTAATCTGCTTAAATTGTATCCAAGTGGAAATTCGCAGCTCTGTACAAATTCCCTGTACTAATTCCTGCACCAAAACACGTTTTAAAACGAAACGAAACATTAAGGGCTCTAACTCAAATTGAGTTTTGCACAAACCTTCAGATATAGAAGACTCAATTAAAAATGTCTATTGTGAAAAAAAATTATGTAAATGCATTTAAAAATGTATGCAATTTTTTTAAACTGCCTAGTGAGTTATTTCTTTATGATAGTTCACATGACTTTCATAAAGCATTATGAAGGTAATTTAAATCTATAGGCACTATTTCATTTGCACCAGAATCACCGCTCTAGAAAATTCTCTTCAAACTGCAAATATAGGCGAAATCTTTAAATGGTAAATCTTCATACAATTTCTGTGCTCATGACGGTCTATGGGGAATTAATCTAACTGTGCAGTACCAGACTTAGGCCTGTGTAGAACATTTAGCTGGCTGGCCATCAGTAGCCTTTTCCCTCCACTGGCCAGAGTACCTTTCATTATTCACAGCAAAGGAAGCTGTAATTTTTCCTTCTCAGAGCAGGAACAAATGAGGAAGAATGGAAAGCCAAAGTAAACAATTAAGTTGAAAACTGAGTAAGCAGCCAAGAAAGGGTCAGAAACAATTATTAAGCAACATATTCATTTTTAAATGTTAGTTAACGAAAGAAAAATACATCTTGCCACAGTTGACACTAAAATCTGTTGAGTTCCACAGAGTTAAATCTGGTGAAGAGCTAAGATTATAACATCACAGGAACTGCTGGGACATTTCTCTCCACTGACACCTGAGGCTATTTAAGGGGGCATTCACAAGTGATGCCTCTTGCATTCTCCTATTCATATATTCAAGGCTAAATTCAATATATTCTGACTCATACCTAGTTGAGCACATGGGCTAAATCGATAGCGGGTAGTGATGGTGTAGTGGAGAGCAGGCTAGACATATACGCGTGTGTCCAGCGTGATCCAGGTTCAAGTTCCTAGCCAATCGTCTTTCCCATCTCAGGACATTCTCATCTCACTTAGTGTTCTAAATAATAAAAGAATACAACCAAATATAAAAAACAAACAAAAAAGAAAACTAACCATTTAACCATTTGAAAAACAAAAGTACGCACAAAGGCAAGACAGATAAATTTGTATAGCACTTTTATGCAGATGCTTCCAAGCATCTAAACAGAAAATGTATTAGTGTGAGGGAAAAGTGATTTAAGTCAAGTTTGTTACTTGGTGTTAATGTTTAGTACTGCTAGATGCATCACTAAAGCAAATAAAGACAGAACACACTCAGTTTATGTTTATGATGTTGAACATTTACTTCTAAAGTATTATTTCCCATAAAAAAGAAATTAGCTATTAATAAGAACATATGTATTATTTGGTAAAGATTTGTGAAAAAATATTTTACAAAAGCAATGCCAAACTATTTAAAGAAAAAAATTTTTTTTTTGAATTGATGAAATTGGGAACAGAACAAAATATTCGACCTGTAAAAACTACAGCACAATCCAAGTGTACTCTTACAATTTCCCTTTCTTACTTTTTGTATAATTCATGTATAAGAATACTTCTCCATAGCAACAATTTTTACCTGACATTAGGGCTGGGCGATATGGACCAAAAGTCATATCCCGATATATTTAGGCTGAATATCGATATACGATATATATCCCGATATTTTTATCAAAAAGTGAGAGCAATTGTTTAGTCACAGTCAAACCCAAATATGACATTTTACAAGTAGTTTTATTTAAACTGGCCGGATGAAACAATACTCAGCTGTTCCCTTGTTTTTGGGAATAAAATAGAAATATATTTGAATACGCAAATAAAAAGTAAAAATCTAAAGTTTGTATATTGCTGTACATTCATAAATTATTAAAATATTCAATGCTGTAAGCAACTTAGGCGATTGCATTCTTTTAAACTTTTTAAACAATATTTATAGTTTTACAATGTGTTACAAGTAAATTTGACATCTACGCGGCATATAAGCAAAATAAAAATTAAAACTTTTTCACGAGTAAACATTTTATGTGAACTCTCATTGGCTTAGTCTGTGTAATCACGTGATTGAATGCGCGTTCACGCAAGAGGGGAGTCGGAATCTGCCGGGGAGTCGAAATATGGCACAACAACGGTACACCGCGGGAAGATGAAGCTTGAAGGGAGCTTTGTGTCGGGGCTGGAGCTTTTGCGGGTTGCGGTTGGCTTGCAGCTGGGGCCTCGGCAGCGCGCAGTTTCACACACTCTTCATACTGCAGTTTGTGCCACTGTTTAGATGGTGAAAAAGATTTGTAGTGCTTCCACCCCTGGCTGTAACTTCTTTATGGCACTCCCTACATATGACATGGTTTTGTTTCTCATCAGAAACTTTGAATCCGAACCATCTCCATATTACTGAGCCGCTACTTTTTTGTTTACCAACTAATTTCTCCGCATGCTCAGCAGATGTTGTTGCTTCCTACATGTTTGTTGAAGAGTGCCGGCGGATTGTCTGCTCCAGAGTCCAGCCCCTCCCCTCTCTGTGCCTGAAAGAGGAGGGGCGTGGCCAGGGGCGCGGGAAGTAGTGCTGAGAGCTCCGGGTTAAAGCAGTTTGCTGGAGCAAGGCTCACAGCGCAGTTTGAACTACGCAGCCTATATCGATATATGCTATATGGTCAAATTTCATATCTCGTTTAAAAATATATCGATATATTTTTAATATCGATATATTGCCCAGCCCTACCTGACATCCATGACACATGGGGGTTTTACTGCTCTGGAAGCGACTTCCTGAATGAATGCTTAACGAACTTTTCAGATCTAATTTATCTACTGTCATTTATGCACAAAATGACTTTGGATTTCGAGGAAAGGTCCTTGAGCAAGTACAAACTCTTAATCATGGTTTCTCCACACACCTGCTTTTGCCGAATCTGCTTCTGTAATTTCTCTCAGTGGGGTTTCAGTGCAAGACTGCGAGTGAGTGGGTGGAAAGGCTGGAGACCCAAACTGCAGAGCGATGAAAACCGCAGAGATTTTCAAAACTGGCTCAGATCTATGATTCTTATTTTGATAAATGAAAGTGTACATTCTTTTAAACAAATACAGAGTCAAACATGTACAATCAAAAGCACTATTCCTCCAATTGTTGACGCAGCAAATTCCACAAATATTCCAGAAAGATTCCACATAGATAGAGTTTTGGCGACACATTTATCAGAAATATTGGGATTGGTCATTTTGGTGTAGGGGTTTGTTTTACTTAAATTGAATCTAAACATTGGCATGCAGAAATCCCCTACCCTGTCTTTTATAAACCACTGTAAGATGACTGGCTAACCAAGCCTTGTATCTTCTTTTTTTCCCCATTTTATTTTTACAAATGCAGTAGATGCATAATGTCTATGCTTGCTTTGAAGATCAGGTATAGTAATATTTATTTTCAGAAACAAGACGTTAAAAACAAAAGAAACTTATATAAATATAAAGTCCATATACAAAGGCTTTAGTTTAACACACTAGTGAACAATTTTAACTTCCTTTGTCTGAAGCACTGTTTATGCAAAGTCATGGTCAAATGAACTGATAAGCCAGTTAGTTGGTTTTGATGTGCTCTGGAGACTTCCGTTTTATCCGTTCTGTAAGAAACTAAAACGGAAAACAACTTTTACAAAAAATGCATTTACTGTCTAGATATTACAGGCATAATTTAATGGAAAAAAACTTGTTAAGTCTTACTCATCAGCCATTTCATTTATACAGGCTTGAATGGTCAAATCACATTTCAAATGAGACTCTAAATCACAGCTACAGGGGTCAATTTAATTCTGAACTTCTTTTTAAATCAATATAGTAAAGTCATTGATATGCACAATTCCTTTGATTCCAGAGAAACATTCAAAATGAAAGAAGCTGCACGAAGAGATTTTCACAGATTATCGTTTATCTGTATTTAATTCAGTCATACCATCAAATATACAATTACAATTGTTTAGTTTGGAAGATTCTAAATCTTTCTTAGGCAATCTAATTGAAGAACTGCTATAGTGGCATGAGTGATAGACCATTCATTCATTCTCCAACCCGTTTATTTGCTTTTACTCGGTTTCCGTTATTACAGTTATATCAGAACACATGCCACTAACAGACTCATGTCAAGTGAACTATATTTGTAGGGGAAAAAAATCACTTTAATACACCATCTACAAAAAGAAAAACAACAACCATCTCTTTGGTCTGGAAACCAAAGAAGAACCCCATTGCCAAATTCAACTTTGCAATAAGGTACACAGTCAACTACCAAACCCAGTTCGGAGCACAAGTTCTGTCTTAGCATTTCACATGTACCATAATAAGGAGCAATAAAGATAATACAGACAAAACACAAATTCTCTAGTAACCATGGTGAGAAAATGAACACTGTGGCTTTTAAAATCTCAAAGCAGAGATGTACAGACAGGACTCCATTATATAATCCAATTTATAAATAATGTGCCCAAGTCATCAAGTAAAGTCCAGCTGTTTGAGTTCTCATTAATCATAGAGTAAGTCAACTGATCTAAGATTGTTCCATCTGCTGAGCCTGAAGCAGATCTTACACTCCGAGATCTCACAAAGACTGTGAGGACTGGTGCGCTAGCAGCCATTATCACAGACCCGTTCATTTCCTCTCCATTGTGTGCCTTTCATGCTTTTCTTTCCTGTGGACACTTTGAGCAGTTCAGACCACCCGTGACGTAAACACACCAAAGAGCACCACAGTGAGACGCAGAGAGTGTTTTTTTTTTAGCTTTGCAATAATAATGGACTTACGTTTATGAACAGTTCATCGATGAGTAGTTGGCACCAATTTGCTCTGGACAAGTGGTGCCACTCGTCCAGGTTTTGGATGGAGAATCTGAATAAGGCTGCATTTACGTGGACTGACATTTACTTGCAAAATTGTATTTTCTTCTCCATCTGAAACTTTGATAAATGAAACATGAAGGATATGGGTGACAATATATGGCACAAAACCATCACAATATGTATCGTGGAGTTATTGGAATATATGAATATCCTTTGAACAAGCGGGAGAGAGAGGGGTAAACTTGCGTTATACATTAGAAAACCATCTCTCCCTCACTCTGAATACAAGAGATGTTTTTCTCTGTATTGTTATATGCTCTGAATACAGCACAAAAGTTACAGATGGCCCTTCCAAGTGGACAATATTAAACTAGGGCTTGTTTAATGCAAAAAAAAAAAAAATTCTAAAAGCTTTTTGTATTCAATTTTATTTTCCAATGACAATGTAAACATTCTAACACTTAGAATTCTTGTAACTTAATGGATGATGAATAGGTTTAGAGTGTTGAAATGCTCCCCAGCTACAATGTAGCAAATAAACCACCATTTAGTTGCTCACCAATGCCATTTTTCCCTTTGTATCTTTCATCTCTTTACATTCATTTAAGCTTTTAATGACTCCACAGGGACTTCCATCAATTCCTCCAGACCCAGACTTTACCCCTTCCTTACCCACTATATGCCAATCAGCCGCTACCAATCTAGTTTCCACAGTTGACCAGTCTGGATTTGTTTACATGTCAAGCCGCACTTGAGATTTCCACCAACAGGGGAAGGGCCTTGTTTATCAAAGTGCCCATTACCAATAATGAGCCTCAAGCAGAGACAGATGAGGCTGCTTGGAATCAGTAACATAAACACAGGGAATCAAGAAACAATTAGAGAATCAAGAAACAGCATATATTTGTATTATTTTTATGTAGCACTTTGAGATTGATTTACATGTACAGTACATTTTCTACCAAACTATAGAATAATATATTTGCTATATGTATAAATCACTATAAAACACTGTTGTAGTTCAGCTCAATGATATTGAACCTAGAGCTGAAGACATGCGAAATGTGCAGTTGCACAGGGCTATAACACAGGTTATTTCCTGACACCATGGTCTTTCCCATTTTTCCTCTGTCTACTATTCTGTCCAACATAATAAATAAAAAATACAAAATAAAAACATACAAGCCATAACACTTAAAAAGCAAGTATAATTAAAGTAAAACAAAGCAAAATGTGGTGAAGTTTAAAAAAATATGAGGGTTAAGACATGCTTTAAAAACAGTAATCGTGTCACCCAGTCTGATGCAGTTTTTCTTTTTAAAATCCCACTGCTTTCTTGCAAGAATTCTAGTTATGTGACGTGTGATGTAATTACACAATATATCATGTTAAGAATACACATTCAGTCAAAATAAATGTCACCTTTAACTCAATATCAAGTCCCTGAATGTCTAGATTGAAAAGCATGCAAGTGTTCCCTGTAAAAGGTTTGTCTGCATTCCCCTAGAGCATGACGTGCAATGTCAGGGAAATGGAAGAACCCTGTTTAAACCAGAACAGTGACTGAGCCAAAACTACACAATCCAACAGCTGCTTTCACAGCACTCTGGCCAAGCTCTTCTCTAAAGTGATAAAAGTGAAATTCCTCCAGTCTGGGATTTATTTATTTATCAACTATTGGACAACATTCATATCCCAAGATGCTTTGTCAAGATGCTGCTGTCCTATTTTCATCTGGCCCCTGAGCCCCTTTCCAGGGTCTAGACTGAACAAACCTTCTTGTGAGCAAGTCGGATTAAATCTGAAAATTATTACACAGAAAATAGCTTCAATTGTCTGCAGGAGGATCTGATATCCTTTGGCTGAGAACCAGGAGTTTATAGTTTCTACTCTACATTCGCGAATGCCATGCTGCACTTTTGGTTCCTAACGAGCCTGAAAGCTTTGTAAAAAAAAAGGCACCATTTCACAATCACTGAAACCAATAGATGATTATATACATTTTTATTCATATCATATCAGCCCTAATTAATTTCAACAAAAAATATTGTTTGAATAAAAATCTGTATTTATACAGTGTGTGCCATGTACCAGTTCTGTAAATCAGTGCCTAAAGTCTACCATGTTTATCCTCCAAACCACATGATTAGTCAGGCTCTCTTCCCTGCAGCCTACATGCATTAACAGCCTAACATAATGAATGCAGTTACCATCATTTCCCTAGCATTAGCCTCGAACCAGCAGGTGCTCTGTAACATGTTCATTGCAAACCAACTGATCTTATTTGTTCGCCCATCCTGACAAAACAAACTTTATCAAATGTTATATAATCTGGTGATATTCCACAATCTAAACAAACTTTAAATAACTTTCATTTCTCAGTTGAAAAGATCCAGGTGCAACATTTCAACGGAATAAAGCCAGCTTTGGTGCCAACAGAGTTTAACGAACTACCAAATGTCAAACCTACAAAACCACATAAAAAAGTCATAAATAAAAAGAACATAAATGCTTTTCAATAAGGTCATAATGCCTGCCAAAAACAAAGATGCCAAGTTCTCTCAGAGTGTTCCCATCTTGTTCTTTCTAGTCATATCAGAATATGTAATACTCACCTTCAAAAGATCAAGTTTATTATGAATACCTCTCTGTAATTATATACAAGAATTTTTCAATCAATTCACCTGACACAAGTGTACTTTTCAACCAAACACCTCCCTTCAGGGCGTAAACAAAACATCAGAATTCCTTGAAGTAATCATGACTTTATATACCAACAACTGCACCTGAATAGTTAAGCAATCCCCTTTTAAATCCTGACGAATTTTAAATGGAATTAGGTTCCTTGCATGACTTCATAACATATCCACAACATATCTTAGGGTGCCTTCACACTGGGATCAATGTATTCTATTTTATGCTTTAGGTTAGTTCTTCAGTGTATCTCCGGATTTGCCCAGTGCACACTTGTTTATTTGCATAAATAGGTTGGCCGATATGGGTTTTTCTTTGATCAATACCAATATTAGTAGAGATAGAAGCTCATGGTGATGGAATTGAACACTGGTCTCCAGATGGACACTAATGCTGTGAATTCTACTAAACAGCCACAGGTCGAGTTGGGTATTCCAATACTATTGGGTTATTTCACTAGTTTATCCGCATGCCCTCTAATTGTGCCAACAAATGAAGTTTGGAGAAGAAAAGAAGCACATATCCATGGTTTGTTCATATAAGGCAATAAATAGTGGGGTTTGATTTTTAAATTTGAAAAATTATCCGTCTCTCAATCTCTACATACATATCCCACCTCTGTAAGAGCTTGAGGGTTGTTTCCCAGATTGAATGATTACTTTCACACATTGAGAAAATATGCTCAAAAACAAATCCTAGTGTGAAAGCACCCTAAATGTTAATCCAAGCTCATTTCAATCACATTTAGTGATCAGTATAAAGAGAACACTGCTAGTCTCCAAAATAAAAATCCAACTTGGTGTTTGGGATGGAATGACTTAGTATCTTGCTAGATTAATAAGCACTAAACTCTAATGGAATATCAGTCTGAAAAGTGTTTTTGAAGTGATTGAATCTGTGCATCACATCTTCAGCTGTTTTACTGCATGCCTGAGAATAGACGGACCGTGAGAAGGGAGAAGCTGATAGATCTGGAAGAGCAGTTAAGAGCCTCTACAAAAGAAATCAACTCCCAAAATCAAGTTATAGAACAATGTGGCTGCAAATAAGAAAGCACTGAAACTCCTTCAGTGAAAACACTTCAGACACATTCTCTCACCAAAAGACTCAGCCTACAATTAAAGTCAACTTCAACTGAAGTTGAATATAGTCTGGAAGATTTGCCTGGGTTTACTTTCCAGTGTTAGCATCTTGACATTCTTTAAATAACTTCAGCCAAAGTTAAGTCTATGGAAATGATTAATTTTTACTCTCAGCTGATTTTGTATGTAATCCAAGAACCTCCTCTGGTCAATAGCACCAAAGGTGAGTGCTTTCTTGTTCAAAATCCACTTGGAGCAGTAATGTATTCGCCTGCAACTGATCGAATTATATCTATCCAGAGTTTAAGGTAACATTGTGCATGCATGGTATGTTAGGATTTAATGTTGGCTGGATGCTGTTGATGCCATAAAGGAGACTTAGACCCCCTGAGGAATCATCAGTAGATACCGAGTCATGCTAATGAAAGTTTTAGGTCATTCCACTTACTATGGACTGGGTCTAATTAAAGCCTGGAATTTATCCAGGCCTCTAGCCCTGCTGCTGTTTTACATAGCCGTATTGTTTTCACGATGTCCTCTGTGACAAACAAGAAGAGCTACAAGGGTGATGGCAAAGCCCCCTGGGGATGTTCATTTTTGCAAAAGTTCACCACCTAGAAAGCTTTTTGTTTCAGCTGCATAGCTATGTAAGCTCTACAAACCCCATTTTCACAAGGTTAACATGCAACATACATTTTTTTTGCTTCTTTTAGACCCACCAGAACCAATTGGGGTCACTAATAAACACAAAAACATCTGTACTAAATCTTCAACAAAGGATAGTAATGAGAGCTCAATTATCATCTATGTAACAATACCTGGAATAATTTTGATCACACAAACTTTAGAGGTCAATACGCCAAAAAAAGAAAGGCGCCCCTGAGCTCGAGTCTTGTATTGCCAGATCAAACAGCCGTCAGCGGAAAATGAAATGGGTCTATGAGTTTTTTTTCTGTGGTGATTAGGCAAATGTGTGCTTGAGAAAGTACCAGAGATAGTGTCATCACTGGAAAACATACAGCATTCTTAAATTTGGGGAGGTACTCATCAGCCTACTCTAAAAGTGTTATCACAGCTCTAGTTTGATTTGGTCTGGACCAAGAAGAACAAATGATGCATTGTCTGTAACAATAAAAATCTGTGTGTTGTATCTTAGTATTTTAAATTCATAAAAGTTTATTTTCATTTGATCGCTATAAAACTGCTTTTCATCTAAATAAAACTGTTTCGTTGTAAATAATTTTTAAGCCATATATAATATATTTACACCATCTATTTGCTGTGCAGAGATCACACATTTTTCCATTTTTCCACATTCTTCCCACATAACTTCAAGCCTGGTTGATGTTTATTTATTTGTTTCTTTATTCTTGTCGCATTCTTCCATAAATTTAAGCAGATAGTTTTGAGCAAGAGTTTCCTGTTATATAAAGTTATGTTCTAGCAGAAAATCCTCATGATGACTAAAATCCAGCAAATAGACCCTGACTTGTTCTAGTCTCTCATTTATAGGTCATAGACAATCTTTAAAGCACCACCAGCAAGAAACTGGGTGTACAATCTCACTTCTAAGCCTAAAGATTGGTAACTAAAATGACCAACGTACAGATCCCAGTGCATCATTTCTCGACTAGAAATGGAGAAACAGGCATCACCCACCAGAATTTATTGAGGCATACAGGATGAATATTAGAAGCTTTACTGACTTGATTTGAATCCTCCCACTTCTGAAGCAATTAAAACAAGACTGACAAGTCCATGTGTAATGACTGTGAGAAAAGTTGTAGTAGGGCTCTTGGGTAATCCCTTTTCTTAGTGCAGCACAGGTCCATGGGGCACAAGCCATGTGATTCTTTGACAGATGTAGGGCTTTGTGGCACAAAAAAAGACAAGAAAGAAAGGCCTGCTGCTAAGCCTCCGAATGCCTTCATCCATGCATCTAACGTCCAAGAAAGGCCAGAGCCATTCCTTGACGACAGACATCTGGGCTGTTCTATGCAAAACAAAACAATTAAACACTGGGGTTGGGACGCTGCCAAACATATCTACAATGGAAGAGCACGAGGCAAACCCTGCCTGAAAACACAGCCTCAAGGAGCAAGAAACTAATTTGAATGGAAGGCCCTGTGTGTGAGCTGACTTGGCAGAAGAGACATTGAAATCACTATGATGCTGAGACATCCATTTTAGAGAAAGGCAACGTAAAGGTTAAGCATGTGCAAACAACTACTTTCTACAATATTGTTTGGAAACAAAGTACCATTCCCACACCATTATAACCCAAAACTCCCTCTGTAGCTGTACTTATACATAAACCCAGTAATAATAATTAGTCCAAAAGCAATATACTGGTGAACAGTGGTTCTATGGGATTCATATCAAACATGGATCATTTTAGGATCCAACTTAAATTGGATTAGTGTTTACAATTTCTGAGTTAGTAAATGTATGAACACTTAGAAGTCTTGCTTTTTTGAGTTGGATAAGGAAAAACAATGGAAAACTAATAATAATCAGGAAACTAAAAACTTACATGAGCTTTGTGCTAATCCTTCATTTTAAAAAGTATTATGTATTTCCAGTAAACATTCAAAACAGGGTAGATTTCTGGAAGCCAATGATTCAACAATCAAATCTAACCAATCACCACAATGGACTACCTCCAATCCTTTTACTACCGATTGGCTACAACCATGTTTTGCTTGCTGGTCTAACCCTGTATTCTGAAGCATATTTTGGTGAATAGGATATGTTCAATTTCTAAGCAATAAAAATGTTTTTATAAAGGTAAATGAGACAAGATATAAGATATATACAAGACAATTTATAAAGATGTGAGCAAATACTCATTTCTACTACTACAATACAAATGTCAACCATTAAAACGTTGCTTGGTGCAGTGATTTACTATGTAAGGTTAAGATCTCTTCTATGTATTTAAACACTGTATTCAAGCAACACTAATGTATTTATGATACGAGATATATCTGATATATGCAAAAAAATATTGACATATAAATTCAAGGAATACTTCATTTTTAAATACAAAAGGTATGATGTGACTGGAAAGTACAACAATAAAATGTGTTGAGGTCCTGTAGATCCTGAAAAACAGCCCTGTGTACCTTATTCTACATCCACCAAACTCCACAGATGGCACAATGCGGTAAGACAACTACTATACTCCTGGCATACATCAAACCAAAACTTGTCCATCAGATAGACAACTGGAGAAGTGTGTATGTTCACTACTGGAGACAATGTCTGTAGGCATAGGCCGATATAAGATTCTGACAGTATGATAACCTTGGATAAAAATATCATGGTTTCATGGATCTGTAATAACTGCTCTACAATGTTATATTTAAATGTCTGGATACAAAAAAACAACTCTTCCCCACAGTATATTTTATGAATTTTATAGAACATTTTGTAACATTGAACATCAGGCAAAGTAAGTAAAACAATTAACTGTAATCTTACTAAATTAATTCATCTTCATGCCTACATATTCCTACCCCAAAGCGCAGTTCATTTGTAGCATGCTTTACACTGCTGCATCTGCCACTTGGATATCGGCAACTTTAACTGGCATTCAACTTGGATCGCTGGTGAGCCATGCAAACCCATTTCAAGAGGCTCTCTACACAGTGGTCTACACACTTTACCCTCACCACCCTCAATCATTAGGTACAAAAAGGTACAAATGGACTTAAAAGCAGTGTTTCAGTATATAGTGAAATTCTCAGTGCAGATGGGTAGATGCTCTTAAATGTCTTAAAGAAGTTTGTGTGAATGTTTACTGTCTAGGTTAGAAGTCTTTAGGGGTCCTTCATTTACCACTAATGCATTTCCAGTGCACTTTCAGCCAACTAAAGAGAGTGAAAATGAGATCTGAATTCCCACACCGAGTTAAAAATAGCCAAGTGATAGTCAAACACATATTATCCCAATTTGAAATTGCCACATGGACTTCAAAAGCAAGTTTCAATAGTCCTTTTTTTATTAGTGCTCATTAGCATTATAATAAATGCCCGATGCGAGTGTGCAATGTTCCACATTCTCTGGTTTGTGAATCCAACAGAAGATTCAGCAACAAAGGAATTTGCACATCCACCAGAGAAAATGACAGCTAATTACCATGATTACACAGCAAGGCTGATACCGCCACTGCATCCCCGTTTCCAAGGCAACCAGGAAAAAATAGGGAGCTTCCATCCCAGCGTGACCTATCTGAGCAACAGGAAGTTGTTTTGAATTGAAGAATTGAGAGGAAAAAAAGGCAAAAATTTGTTCAAAACATGAAATTGGATGTTCAAACACATTTGGAGAGCTTTGTAAAATCTTCTTAAGGATGAAAAAGGCAATATTAAAGATTATTAGATTACAGTGGACTTATTCAATAGCATTTCCACAGTCCCGGCCAGCAGAAGGTTACTATTAGACTGCATGTTTTTTTCAAATAGTATTAGTATGAACTTTGTTTATGACAATGACATCACAATAAATGCAGAAAAGGTATGCATTTAAAACTATTTTTCACCACTTTGAACTGAAAAGTACAGTTTGAGTTGCCATGACAATGTGTTACTCACATATTCAGGCCACTACAATGTCAATCAGTTTTATTTTATTTAAAAAAGTTGCAATTATTTCTAACCACAAAATTACACATCTGCCTCCATTATGTTTCTTGTTTATGATAAAACTCCCTACAGATTTTTCAAATTGGGTTAATCAGTTTAATCTGCAATTCATATGATTTCCTGCAAGGAAATGCCTGTGTATGCTCAAAGCTACATCTATGATTCTCATTTAGCTTTATTCAAGTGAGCATAGCATCATCAGGCAAAGATGATCTAGATCACAAAAGGTTATCTGCAGCCACTTTCAGGTTTTTAAGTAGCTTTGATTTCAAATGAGGGGAACGAACAATTGCTTGCTTCATGGAGGCTAGTGCTGGGCGATATGGAAAAATTATATATCACGATATGGATTATTTTATATCACGATAACGATATATATCACGATATACCACAATAAAGTACGTTTTCAGTTATTCTCTGAAAAGTTTGACAAAAAATATCATTGCATACTTTTTTTTGCAACTTTATTTTGAAGTGACATTTAACTGAACTGTCACAAATGAGAAAAACTACATTTTAGTGCAGCAATGTAAACGTATCAAATGACAACAGATGTGGTGGAGGTAGAGCTACAGTAGCCTTCACATTTTTTTAACCACATCATAGTTATTTAAATAGTATTATCAAAATAAACTATTTAAAAAAATTAAATAATGGACCACACTGCAAACATCCTTCTCTACTTGGGCCCGGCATGCGTTATATAAGCGAGGCAACTTGACATTACTGAAGTGCTTACGACTGGGCATAGCGTACCTCGGGTCAAGCACTTTGACGAGGTCTCGGAAGCTACCCTTCTCAACTGCATACACGGGGATCATGCCTTTACAACAGTAATGCAAGATGGCACATGTGATTTCTTTATGGCGCTGGGACGTTTTTTCATACGGTGTGCATTTTATGAAAGACTCTTTAATTTTAGGCTGGATATTTTTTTTCTCGCCACTTGCCCGGGCTGTTTCACAACTTTCTTTACGTCGCATTTCTTCGATTCTCCAGTATTCTTTTTCGTGAACCTTCTTCAAGTGGTAAAAGAGGTTTGTTGTGTTCGCGTCGGGCGCGGAAACAGTTTTTTTGGCAGAGTTTGCAGATGACTGTCTTCTGCTCTGTGTCGGAGCTCTTGAAGCCAAAATGCAACCAAATCACTGACGTACCCCACGTTTCGGTAAAAGAACTTCTTGGGCTGCTGCCTGCGTAGCAGTTTCAATTTGTTGCGACTCCGGGCATTCATCTCTTGCGTCTCCGTCTTTAAGCACTCACGAGTTAACTAGCGTAAAGCATGTCGCAACAACGTAAAGCGTCATGTCGCAAAATCACAATACGGAGTTTCTTTGCGAAAAAGTTCATTTTTATTCTTGATTATCACTTATTTAAAGGGTAGAGTATGCATTGCATAGCCACAAGACATATCATACATTTGTCATAGCCTATTTAATGCAATATTTTCTTTAGTAATTGATAAAATTAGGTTAGAAACGATAGAAACGATAGACGAGAAATAGGACGATAGACACTTTTCTATCGTCCCCACGATATATATCGTCATATCGCCCAGCACTAATGGAGGCATGTCCTTTTACCCATGGGTTGCCATGAGTTGTCAATGAAATCACTTGTATGGCACAGTGTGGTCATTGAATTATTCCAACTACACAGTAAATTAGAGACAGACACAACTGTTCAACTTGAACAAGACACATACATACATACATACATACATACATACATACATACATACATACATACATACATACATACATACATACATACATACATACATACATACATACATACATACATATATATATATATAACAGAGAGGACAGTGGATAGTGACAGGAAGTTAGGCACAGAAAACAAAGTGAGGTAAAGAGAATTTGGAAGACACACGTGGAAATGATAATCTTTTTAAAATTTTTATAAAAGGAAACAAAAGGACAGTTATCTATGGTAACTCAACTATTGTTATGAAAAATGGGTAATCCCAGCACAACTGATGAGTTCAAATGCCCTGTGAGTCTAAAGTGACTCGCAGCCATTTTTCCTAACAATTACCCTAAAAGTTGCTCTGGTTCGCATTGTTTCATGGTTCAGGTATTGGCCAAAATAGTTTGCATGCCAAAACCTCTTTGAACTAGCAACAGTGGTTTCACAAAAACAAGAGCTAATCACAAGATGAGAGAGCTCTTCCAAAATGCGTTTGAGACACCTTTCAAACACAAAGCAGGTTTAAACGGTTCACTGGACCGGAATAAAAACAGCCCACTTGTTTTAACTGAGCGTGCATCAAAAGCAAGTTGCCATTTGGAGTGAATCCTTCTTTTCATGACTTCTGAAAGGCAATGGGGAACACAGTTGATCCTAAAATCAAACCCCAGAAGACACGCTCATGAAATGCCTGCTTTATCCAGAATAAGAATTTAAGCAAAGTACTTAATAATGTGCAAGAAACTACACTAACACAATCTCAAAAGCAATGTGTAAGCAGCATATCTTGGTAAAAACCAACATGGTTTCACAAACAAAGCTGCACCCTCTTTGTTCTGGTACTTTAACCAAATAATGTTTACCTATTACTTCCTGGTGACCGTGTTTGATTTGAGTAACACACAACCTAAAAATCACAAGCAGGCGAAAGTGTGGCAGGGGATGCGGAGTGTACTGGGGCATGAACATTTGATTGTTCCTGTGTTTGCTGGCCTTTACTAAAACTCAATGGGATGATCTCACCTCTATTGAGTGCAAACCCCTCTCCCTCATTCCACATCATCAGCCTTGCCCATGCATATCTACACAGACCTGTAAAAATTGCACTTTTCCTGCTGGAAGAGGTTTGCATTATTGAACTGGTTGCAAAGGAAATCTAATTTGCACGTGAAATTTGCAGTGTGTAGTCGAGTCCCCACAATAGAAAAATATGACACTTCAAAGAAGAACTTGACCAATAAAACCACATCCCATCTAGTAACTGTAATCAGTTTTGAACTATTTGTGAGGTTTGAGCAGAAGTCCTCTTTATTTCTTAAAGTTAAATCAATTAATAAAATTAAAATCATGGTAAAGTGACCCACAAATCATAGCATAGTAATAATAAAAATACTTAACCAATAATGATTAACATTCAGCTATTGGTCTGTTGTTTTAATAAACATACACAAGCTTTGACTAAAAAGTAAAGTGCATTTGTTTTAGCCATGCAGTAGTAGAAACATTGTATTAAGTTGATTGAATTATAAATATTTTGGTTGCAATTCGGCAAGGAACACACAAAATAAAAAGCAATATCTCTGAAAGGAAAGTAAAAAACTAAAAAAGTGAAAAGCTCTAAAGTAAGAGACAAAAAACTTGCACAAAGTTTATTAATCTAATTGAGCAGATTCCTCTTTGACCATAAAGCCACTTAGTCCTGGAGCAAATCCACTCTGGATTTATTTCAATGCTTGCTTCTACTCAAAGTGGATTAAACAGCAAGCGAAATACAATCCACCAGAAATCATTATAAGCAGATTAAAACCAATATATTAAGCTGTAACAAAGAATCAAAAGTGAATACAAGTAACTTGATCCCAATTTAAAAATGAAAACACCCATTGCTCAAACTTAGGAATGATGAACCAAAACAAAGAGTTTACAATGTTCACGTGTATTTAAATATGAGTAGATTTAAATAAAGAAAAAAAAATCTTTTAAACGAATTCAGGCCTTATGTTTATTTGCTTATACAACCCAAATTGTGAAATAGTAATGATGATCAGTGATGGCGTAATTGATTCACAGAAACCACCATAGTCATTGCACAGAACTATATAGGAAGACTTGCCCAACAATCTTCCATGTCAAAAAAACTGATTCTGAAGAAGAACAGTTGAAGGGCGAAGCCTGAAACTGCACTGTTGTTACTAGGAAACCACACTATGACAAAAGGAAGTGAACATGTGATACATTAAAAAGTGTTCTAAAAACACAATGTTCAAAATGTGATTATGTTTTAAATAGATCAAAAGGAATCATAGCAAGTCTGGAGAATACAGCACTGATGCTCCAGTTTATTTAAGGGTCTGATTTATTCTCCAGGAGATGTTACCTTAAGATTGTTTTTTTAGTCCCTAGATACAAAGAATGTGCAACACTACAAAGTATTCATGAAACTTCATAATAAAACTAATTAAATTTTTCTGTTTTAATCTCAAGTTGGACAAACTGAAAACAAAGGAGGAATCCAGAATCTCAAACTCCTTTTTCTCACCTTCAATTTCCAACAGACTGTCTGTATGACTAACGGCTGAATAAATCTGAGACAGCGACCTGAATTAAGATGAATCCTAATGTCTGAAAGCAGACAGGACTGTAATTATCGAGTCCAAAGGAAAGGGTCCCCTTTAATACTAATTTCAGCAATTGGGTGCCATGTTAACAGCCATCCTCTCTAGCACAACAGGATGAAATCTCTACTCCGGCATGAAACACAACGAGTGCTGTTAGGCAGATGGCAAGACAGTTGGTGGGAATAACTGCAATAATGCAGATACAGTCGAAATTTCAACTGTTTCCTTGTCATTCATCAGATCTGCATGTCCTCCAGCTGCTGTCCCATTTAAATTGGGGGATGGCAGAACAATATGCTGGGAATTAGTAACAGTTAAAACACCTGTAGCTTTGAAAGCCTGTCTTCATTATTAGAGATCGACCGATATATCGTTTTACCGATATTTTTCCCGATATTTAAAGCATTTTACCATAATCGGTTATCGGTTTTGTAATATCGGGTTCACCGATAAACGGCACCATCTTGTGGTCGTTTTGAGAAATACGCACATGATCGCCATTGCAGCACGGCGTCTGAGGGGAACAACAACAACTGCGTGCACAGGTAAAGTATACTTACTTGCTTTGCTATATTTAGTAAACTTTATTTAACATAACAGCTATTAATGCACAAATTAGATGTGTTACATAAATGACGGATATGTAATTTATGCAGCTTGGCTCTAAGAAATAAAGACGAACTCACAGAGTCACGCAAAATATTCCGTCAAATCCTGTCACAATAAAGGCGTAACTTTGCCTGGATTTAATAATATACAGCCATGAATAAGCACATGTTGTAAATAAAAGCGCTGAATTTAATTCTCTGTTGTTTACATGCTCATTATTAGTCTCGTGAAGTCGGAGTCACGAATGCTAAAATAAACTGTCATGTCCTGTTCCAATAAAGACCCAACTTTGCAATATTTAGTTAACTTTATTTAACATAACAGCTATTAATGCACAAATTAGATGTGTTACATAAATGACGGATATGTAATTTATGCAGCTTGGCTCTAAGAAATAAAGACGAACTCACAGAGTCACGCAAAATAATCTGTCAAATCCTGTCACAATAAAGACGTAACTTTTCCTGGATTAAATAATATACAGCCATGAATAAGCACATGTTGTAAATAAAAGCGCTGAATTTAATTCTCTCTCTGTTGTCTATATGCTCCTCATTCGTCTCTTGAAGTCGGAGTCACGAATGCTAAAATAAACCGTCATGTCCTGTTCCAATAAAGACGTACCGGTAACTTGCCTGAATTAAATACAGCCACTAATGCGCGTCTATATGCTCCTCATTCGTCTCGTGAAGTCGCTTCCATTTTGCTGTTCACTCAGCGGGTTGATGCTCACGAAATGCTTCAGCACAGCCACCGCATATAACTTTTAACAAGATTCACTAAAACACCCCGAATTATATTAACATTTATATAACCATCATTCCACTAATAAACATATTCTAAATAAATATAACTAAGAAATTGAATGCGCTTTGTCAGCACGCATTTCATAATCTAGAACGACAAAAACGTTTTTTTTCTCTTCAAAAACGTAATTGTGATATATCAGAAATGCAATAAAAACGATGTTTTGTTTGTTATATTTCAATATTTCAGAATATTACTCAGTAAATTAACATTATCCAGCAAATTATTCTTCACTATTTAGCCTATAAACAGCTTTATAAACTTAATAAAACTGTAGTTTAAAATGAAGTTACATTTCTGCAAAGTTGATATGACTCCTGTGCTTGAAGACAGACATTCTATATTTATTTTGCTTATTGGAAATGTTAGTGTTGCTGCTCATGCTTTTCATAAAATATTTTATTGTTGTAATATGAATATTAAATTTAACATGAAAGACTGCTTTTTACCTCATTGAAGGTTTTATTTTTGAAAAAAAAAAAAACTTTAGTAACAGTGGACTTTCAGACCCCTCTATTTATTGTTGTATAAGAGTTTTGATTTGTATGCAAGGAGGGAGTGATTGTAATAAATAAAACGGTTTGTTCAGTTCAGTGGTGTTGTAATCATTGTGTCAAAAACAGAAGTATAATAGTAAATAAATATCGGTTATCAGGCACATAAACATGCAAATAATTGGTATCGGTAATAAAAAATCAATATCGGTCGATCACTATTCATTATTAAGATCTTGCTAAAACGAGAAGCTGGATGTTCCTGAAGGTCGCTGGTTCAATCCCCAGCTCCATCCAGGAGTGATCAAACCTCACTCTCCCACCTATGATAAACACAATTGTGGTGCCCTTGAGCAGTTTCTCGACTGCTCCCTAAGCACCCACTTCTCTGTGTGTGTGCGTTTGTTCACTGCGGTGTGTGTGCACTTGGATGGGTTAAACACGGAGAACAACTAATTCCTAGTTGGTCACTCAATACCTGATCACTTTTACTTCACATTTAGTTTTTCTTTCTCTTTGACTCCTGAGTTTACCCATCACTAACTGCCTTTCCATGTGTCCACCAGACATGTGCCAGTGTAGCTTCCATTCGACAAACAAATGATTAAGGTTTCATCACTATATATAACATCATGGTATAAAACAAGTAAAAAGATTCTCTTTGGAATCATCACTGACAGTAAACACTACCAGAAATACACTGGCATGAAGCCAAGAAAAAGAATAACTTTGCTGGAGCAATAAACTTACAAAATACTCTAATGGCACTTTTCAAATGCAGAACACGATACGGTTCAGTTCAGTGCGGTTTTGCTTGCTTCGAGGTGGTTCTAGAACGGACACCATCGTTCTGAACCGACACCATTCTCTTGATTGAATGAGCAAGCATTACGTACGTGAGCGCTGATTGGTCCGAGGTAGCAGTCATCGTTTCCGTCAAATTACATCCACAAACACTGAGATTGTTCCGGTCACACGCGAGACATCTTGTAGCCGCTTGCATATTCTCACCAAATAGCTCATCGTAGGAAGCCAAGTAAAACAGCAGTAATCCACGACGCAAACACAAGTCCTTTGGCCTGTCTGGGACCCATTTGTTGTTTTCCTGATCCCTCTTTATTATGTCATGGGAGGGGTGGCATGAAAATATTTTGAGGATGGCTATAACAACACACCCTACACACATTAAATCCAATGGAAAAGCAAGCTGAACTAAGCCGAGCCGAGCAGTGCTGTCGAAAAAGCACCACAAATGACCAAAATCAGGAGCCCTGTTTTAGTTCCAACACTGTTTCAGTACGTCATTAGGTCAGGTGGAATAATTGCTGTCTGAATGTTACTTTGCTCATTTAAATCCTGTTAATGGTTATTGTGTTGCAATTTTACAGCTCCTTTAAAGTACTGTCATGAGTTTGTTATTTCATTATGGCCTCTAGTTAAACCCCTTCGTTGTCATGTTAGTCCAATTATATCAAGTTTTATCCATTACCAAATCAGATCGATTACATTGAGGATTTCACAAGAGTAAAAAAACTTGCCATCATACTGATATTTCTGTCCATTCTTTCCTCTTCCTGAAGATGACCATGTAATTTAGCACAGAAATATATTCGTGGTCCAGATTTGAGTTCCATTTAGATTTAAAAAGTAATTTTCCCATTTAAATATTTATTGAATCAAATCATCTAACACTTTCAATCCAGAGAGACAACATAGGAGATGAACAATGTGACAATAAAATGTGTCAATTTGAAAATTAAATGGTATTTAAAACAACTTTGAAAGTGAATTTGAAATGACCATACCTGAATAATGAACAATTTTGAAAATGTATTATGTTTGTCTGTCCTTAAACATTGAAATACATCTAACATTAAATACATAAACATTTTCAAACATTGAAAATTAGCAGCGGCTAAAACCCTCTTACTCTAACTGTGGGACCTACATTTCGAATACAGTCCATTGTTTAGTTGAAAAGCTGTGTAAATGTGTTGAGCACAAGGACATTCTGTGCCACATGAAGATATGCAGCAAGAAAAGGCTCTTCTGACACCTTAATTGAATCATAATAAGGCACAATACAGAACTGTGATGTGCTGACAGATCAATCACACGTTCAAAACCAATTGTGCCATGAGACCTTAAAGTATTTCTATTTTGTATCCATAATTGTATTTTTTATCATCACCAGATTATGTTGTAACCCTTTATTAGCGTTCTGTTCATATTAAAAGGGGTTTTTTAGAATTGTATATTTTGAGCTCACCAAATGAGCACTCGTTAATGAAAACAGTTGTTTACATCTACTTTATTTTTTTTCCCCACTGGAGCCACCTTTCGTACATAAAATGGTAGCTGCTTAAAATGGGTGAATAAATACCTGAATATTTAGTTTACAATATGCAGGGCAAACATAAGAAATGGAAATAAAAGTATAAGCTTCACAAAAATTTTTTTACAATACCTCTTTTCTACTATTGAAACCATTTCAATATTTAAACAAAAAAAAAAAAACGTTTTTTTGAAGGATCCATTTGATTTTCGTTTGTTTAATATCGTCCACCCACTAGAGGGTAGCACTAACGTTTGTGCACATAATGTACGTAACATTAGTGAGATTTGTGAGGAATCTGGGAAGGGAGAAAAAATATTTACTGTTTGAATACAGTTGTACAATATTCCTCCTCTTTCTCAATAAAACATTTATTGCTGTTTGTCATAGTTATTACAAAGTGTAAGTGTATGGTAGCGTCAAGATGATATATCCCAGTAAGTCGCTGATATGCGACATGTTTCTATCATGGTATGTTGTGCGATGATATATTGATACACCCCTTAATGCACATTAAAAGTTCTTAATGATATCTTCACTTGTTTTACAAACAAATTGGGTTGGATTATTATAGGTATATTTCATTTATAATACAAAATAATAAGCATTTTATAGCAAGAACAAATAAATAATCACTTAAGATTGAATAGAATTATTGGACAATCAGAAATTCATAACAAACAAAAGTAGTTAGAACACTCACCAGTGTATGCATGCATTCTAAAAAGAGTTGCTGGAAAACTTCATTCAGGACTTCAACCACAACCAAACTAATAGTCATAGGTGCAATATACACAGAGAATAAACAGATGTTAAAGGTACAAACTTGCTAAGCCTGAGGTGATGATAAAACCTGATTCTAGAAGCATCCATAAAATCTGCAGCCATTCTACATCTGAAATACTGCCGATAATCCCTCTGCTGCCAATCATCCTCCCAGGCATCTTTTTCCTTTTGCACATTTCCTTTTCTACATGTTTCACAACATGTGCGCGTCCACCTACACACTCACTAACAATAGGCTACTTAATATTGGAAATGCGACACTGCCTGCAGATAACTGCATCCTTGGCATTCTTAGATTTTAAGAGGCTGAGGGAACAAAATCTACTAAATTTTTCCCGGTCGGAAGATGTTTGCTTGTTACCATTGATCAAAACAAACAAAATATGATGAGATTTTAAGATCTAAATGCACATTGCACATTCCCGACAGAGTATTTGGGAAAACTTTTCTACAGGTTGAGTTTGCATTAAATGTCCAAATCAGGATGTTAATGATCCATGCATGTAAATGCATCAAATTGAGCAGACTAAAATAAAGGCGATGTGACAGAGAAAAAAATACATATTGTTATATATGGATTATTCTAGCTCTTCAATGTGTCTAAAGTTAAAAAAGGGAATGCCAGCAAGCTTTTCAATCAAACTCTTGAAACCCACCCCCACACAAACTGCATTTATACCACGGCCAATACACAGTGAGCACACACCACCCACACAAGAAGAAAAGACATGCAAATGACAAATCAGTGAAGCCCTTACATGGAGAAAACCAAGTGAATGGCAATAAGTCAATCCAGATCTCAACATTTTAATAGGTGTTATGCGTAAGAATGCATGAAATGCAGTGCTCCAGTTTGACACCTGATCTGATTCACACACAATAAAAGCAGAGCCTAAAATCAGGACTGAGCACATGACCAGGGTTTAGTCTAGGAAAAAAAACTCGTTTGTTTAAAGCTAGATCATTTGTTTGTATGTATGTTTGTTTGTTTGTTTGTTTGTTTGTTTGTTTTTAAATATGACAGAAAGGCAGGTGTACTTTGACCAATAATATGCACAACGTGTGATTAATGATGAGGTTTAACACGAATTAAAACTTTTCAAGACCAAGAAAGCACATTTTCGATTAACATAAAGATAGATGCTCTTTCGTAGCTAAGCGGTTAACCTTTGTAATGAGGCTCCTGGCAAAATGTTAACCACATAAAGCAATACGAGCCTTTACTGGTGGATGGAAGACTTGACGTACATATGACAAACAAAATAAATGATTGTTAAAAGAGTCTGGGGTTAGGTTCTACATAAAATTTTAGGGTCGAAATTGCTCACTATTACTCCGTCCATTACCTTAAAACGCAGAAAAACTATCATACTACTTGTTTGTTTACATTTTGGCTGCTAGCAGCTATCAAATCAGAATCCCTTCTGATTGTCAGGTGTGTCGAGCTCAATCGTTAACCGTCGCTCAATAAATAAACCGCGGGCACTTTTTCGGTTTTCTCCAAGAAAACACGTCCATGGCCCGTTTGAAGACACATGTACGGTTGAGTCCGTTAAATCACGGACATGTTTAGGACTCACCTTGTTCTCTCTCCACCTCGCGCTGCTCTCGTGCGGTCTCCTCTCCAACAAAACCTTGCGATAAAAGTCCGACACGAGCGCCTCTCCGCCTCGTTACAATCGTCAGCCGAATGCAGACCGAGTGCGTGCGTTATTCCTGCCGTTCCCTCGTATTTCATGGGAAATTTTCAATGCTATTTCTCCCTACTCCAGCGGAGCAGCGGCTCTGGCCTCGGCGTATCATCCACTATTATTCAACTTCGAAGTTCATACAAAAGTTGCAGCTCCGCCTCGCTCTGCAGCTGCTGATGAGGTCACTGCAAGACACTGGTCCCCTAAGATCTCGCGAGACCCCGAAGCACAGGGAAGCGTGATTTGGAGGCTATTTGTATTTTCGTATCTGTGGGAATGAGCCCTCTATGGGCAGCGTTGTCTTAGCAACAGCTCAAATTATGAGCTGCACTGTTTTCACAAGGCAGGTGTCACTGCTGTTCTCGAGAAGAAAAGAGCTGACCTGTCTACTGTCCACAGTTCAGTGTGTGCATTATTAAATTTGCTGCAAGACTGTTCCTTCATTTGACAGAACCTGTTTAGCCTGCTGTTGTTGGAGCTTCATTTTTTTCTTTTGGTATTTTTAACTGTACAAACTAGCAGTAAGAATTGCCTGAAAAACACCATGTGATGGTGGGTTTCGACAACAATAAAAATGATTCCAAACACATTGTGTTTAAATCACCACCACATCTTGTTTATAATCAATAGTTTTGTCTGACTATAAAATCCAAAGAAATTTTATAGTCATGTTCCGAGGCCTTTTTGAGCACTTTTTACTACTTTACAATTTGCTCTAATAAATTATCTTTTTTTTGTACAACCCCAGCTTCTTCTTTTTTCATAAATATTGTTTCATAACAAACCTTGAAATTGTACAAAAATATATATTTCAAAGTATTACGTTTTTTCATTATTTTGTTCACTGCAAAAATATAAAAAATTGACAACACTTTTTATGTTTTATAACAAAAAAAATGTAGAGACAAATTAAAAATCATATATTCCAAAAAAAAAGCAAAGACAAGGTCAAAACAAAGTGAAAATTGTTCCATTGTGCTTTTTATTGTGCCAGAACCTTGAAAAATACAAGCCATATGACATGTATTGTACTTTCAAGGCTTCTACATTATTTTCAACTCTAGATGGCACTGATGTCCCTGATTTGGGGTCTATAAAATGAAACCAAAAGGCGATCACAGAATTTCTCACATTTTCATTTGAAAATGTCTGACTTAAAAGATATGAAATGCCTATCAAATTCAGATTTCATTTCCTGGATTCCATTTTTTCTAATTACAGCAAAAATAAGCTTCTCCTTTCTTTGGATTGCAGTGTTTACAGTAATAAAACTCACATACACTGCTAGTGCAAGAATAGTTTTTTTGCCACTCAGCCCGAGACTTTTGGGTACCATGACATCAAGTGCATGCCCTATGTTGACATTGGGTACTGGAACGACAAACTGCTTATGTTTACTCCAAAACTGTAAGTCACTTTATATAAAAGCGTCTGCTAAATATATAAATGTAAACGTAAATGTAAAAAGTTCAGTTAGAGCCACATGACCTATAGGATGGCCCTGGGTTCATTATAATGCATGGCCTTATATGGCTAGAATGCGTTCCTGCATGATGAAGGTAATAGTGCAATAGATTGGCCATTCCCCAGTGCTGAATTTCATCAAACACTTCCAGAAAACTTCCACCAGCACACCATTGCACCACACATTGATTACCTTCAGTCCATTCAGGTAAGTGGAAGTCACAAAGACACCACCGAGTCTTGGTGAACTGCAACAGAAGTTGGATAAAGATTTTTAACAGCAAGATTTCATTGAACATTTAAGACATGTTGAAATGTTCGCTTCACTTGTTGAGCAATGTAGATTATTTGGAAGTTGGGCGGAAGTTCAACTTCAAGTGAATTTGTTTTACAGTCTGTTGAGAGAAACCAAAATATTTAAAGTATTTAAGTTTGACTGTTGGTAGAAATAAGAATCATGAGGTGAATGTTTGTCTAACTTCAATGTGGAGACCATATTTAAAGGTCAAAACTGAGGAAACACAGATCACAGAATACAGAAAAAAATCATGTCTTCTCCTGCTTGCCACCATTCATTAGTTCCTTCTAAATTATTCAGGAATGTTTTGTCATTGAAGAAACCAGCATTTTACGCCCCCTATATGTTGACCATGTCACTGCATCTCTGACCTTGCACAGGAATGTCTTGCCAAGGATTCTGGGGGATCACAATGAATGGTTGCATTCATTATCTACTTTCAAGTGAAGCAGATACACTAATACAGAATGACATGCAGAAAGGTAGCAAGTTCCTGTGGAGCACAAAGGGGGTCTTTGTGGAGCCTGATGAGCGGTGCAGTCCAGAAAGGCCTTCAAAATGGCTGACTATTGAATTTAAACAATTTGCATAAATTAGCATACAATTAAGCTGGTCTGTGTTGTTTATGGTGCATTTTTGTGTAATTTTATTGTGGGATAAGCAAAGTAATTACTAGAGAAAAGGTCAATAACTGTCAGAGTTGCTATGTGTGGTGCAGACCTTTATTCGCATTTCCCTCAGAGAAGCATTAATGAATCGAAATTCTTTCGGAATCTTGCCTCCATATCTTTTCACAGATGCACAGTGGCACACATTAAACTGAGGGTGTCATGAAGTGGTGAAATTTGTGCCGCATATGCTCCGGATTATTAGTCACTATGTTCCTAATTGAGTCGTTCTGCACATTTAATACTTGCAGATGTTTGGAAAAACACAGTTAGGAATAGTTTTAGGAGCAATCTGATTAAATTGATCTTTTTGTGTATGTAACTGTGTGTATCTATACATTCAAATTAAGAAGAAAATAGGAAAGTGTACTTTAATTTCGAAATTAAAGCTATTTGGTATGTAAAATATGACAAACTTTGTATGCAATAAATAAATAAATAAAGTATGCAATACAGTGTGCTCAGAAGCTGTTAATTTTTTCTGAAAATACTTTTTTTCCGACTTTTGGTCAGTGGTTTTGTGAAGCCATTTACTGTAAAAAAAAAACTGTTTACTCTTTTTAAATCATACTGTCAACAGAAACTTTCCAAATAACTCTGATCTAAAGCTTACAAACCCCAGCTTTTCAAATTTTGTGTTCCCCCTTTAACATCAATGACAGCCTGAAGTCTCTTGAGGGAGTTGTACATGAGGTTCTTTATCTTATCTGTTGGTAAAGCAGCCAGTTTTTCTTGGCAAAAAGCCTCCAACTCTTGTAAAATCTTGGATGCAAGAACTGAACGGTTGAGTTCATCCCATGATGGTTCAATGATATTGATGTTTCCAGTACCTTTAGAGCTCTCATGTCCCCAAAACATCAGTGACCCACCTCCATGTTTCACAATGGTACTCATGTTCCAATTTATGTTGACTCTTCTCCAGTGGCCAAAAAGTTAAATCAACCTGGTTCCCAGTTTCTTTTTTATATTTTTATATCCATTTCCTGTTTTATACAGTTTTTTGTTTTCTGTAATAACTAATGTATTTTCTGTTTTATACCTTGTTCCAGAGATCCTTTAACAGCTCTTTTTCCTTCTCCTTCACTCAGAATTCAGAAATGTCAGCGTATCACCGGAGGCAAGGTTGCAAACATTGGTTACAAGCAAACAAGTTGCAGTTGGCGGTGGTTTCCTTTAAAAACCCTTTTGTCTAAAGTTTTTATGCATGTTTTTAGCCCAAAATTAAGCTTTTTATCAGGATCTTTTGGAAAGTTTTTGTTGTGATTATGATTTAAAAAAGTAAACACACACAATAAATGGCTTCACCCAACCACTACACATGAGTAGAAAAAAATGCATTTGCGTTATCATTAAAAAATGTGAACATTTGCCAGGTGTGTCAACTTTTGAGCACAACTGTAATTAATAACATAGCTAATTGTTACATTTTTCAACAGACTATTGGTTTCTGCAGACTCAATAGTTATAACTATCATTGTTTTATAATAAATGGAGAGAATGTAGCAAAGTGGATGGAATTATACAGTTTTCAGAGTAAGTCAAACCAAGACAGGGACAAAGAGAGAAAGAGTGATCAAGAATGCATTGCTCTAGATGGTATAAAGGAGAGATGAGAGGGCAGCAGAGAAACAGAGAGAGAGAGAGAGAGAGAGAGAGAGAGAGAGAGAGAGAGAGAGAGAGAATGAATCTGAATGCTGTGAAGTTCTTTCAGGGTTCTTAGCATTCCACACTGCTGCTCCAGAGCTCAGAGAGCCAGTATGACTCATTCTGGTGTGAAAGCATAGTGTGGTGAGGTGGGAGGATGACAACACAGTGCTTAAGTAGAAGTGTCCTGAAGCAGGCCTCTCTCCCTTCCTCTTTATCAAACGCCCCCACAGCATGTGCAAGCGCCCCAAAATAACACTAAAGCTCTCTCTCTATCTATCTATCTATCTCTGGTTAAGTTGTTTTTTAATGAGCAATGATCAGTGATAAAATGAGATGTGAGATCCAATTACATGGAGTATATGTTAAGGAGCGTCAGGATTATTTTATAAAGAAATAAACCCGGAGGAAGCTAAAAGCTGCTTTTCCACAGAGATCTGCAGATATAAACCTCAGATTGATGGCAGTGGGGATTTAGAAAATAAAATGGAATCCTTTATAAAAACATAACTTGCAATAATATTATTAGTTAAATATAAACTAATGTTATCCTCAGGCAGTCTCCAGAATTTTTGGAACATTCTGGAAACCTGTTATTTTCCCAAACATCACAGAAAGCAAACGGTGATCTCAGTCACCAGATTTCAATAAAGGGACAATTTATTCCCTTCATGTAGAAACTTGCCTTTTCTTTGTTAAAATACACATACAATTCAAGTAGAATAGATAACTAGAACTGAAAATGGAAATTTGAAAATAAACTTAAAAAAAAGAGGAATGGGATGTATTGTCATAACCACAGGCAGTTAATTTTAGGCTATTGCCACAGTATTTAAAGGACTTCTCAAGCTATGAATGCGACAAACCCATTTATTTGTTTCCCCTAGTCAATTTACCACCCACACATTATGCTGTCCACGACTGCCACCTAGCGTTGGCTTGGGAAAACGCATTTCAACTTAAGCAAATATAGACATGTATACATATCTACCAGTTTTGCACATCTAAAGACTGACATTTTGAAGAAAAAAAAAGCTTGAATTAGACGGATACAGTTTTTTTTTCACAGATCTTGCCACAGATTCGCGACTGCATTTTTGTCTGGACATCAACTGGATCATTCCAAAATCTGAATATGTTTAATTTTAAACCATTCAATTGCAGCCTTGCCTTTATTTTTATGCTTGTTGTGCTGTTGGAAGGGTAATCTCCAACCCAGTTTCAAGTGTATCGCATTCTCAAACTGGTTTTCCATGTATTTGGCTCCGTCCATCTTCCCATCATCTCTGACCAGCATCCCTTGTACTCAGAGAAGTAGCCCCAGAGCATGATTTGGCCAAAACCATACTTGATAGTGGGAATTTGCACTCTGAAAGTGATGTGCAATTTCTGATTCCTCACACTGCATTTTGGTCAGATCCCTATAGGGGCTTCATAATATGCCACTTCCTACTTTTGCAAGTCATTGTACTATTTTTTCAACTCTTTTCAGCTTTGCATAACAATGTATAACTGTGAATGCTGCATGGAGGGCCCCAGAAAGTCAATGATTGCCTCTCAATGTACCACAGAGACCATAATAAATAATAGAATATTTATCCTATTTTAAAATGAATTGATGCAAAATACTTGGCAAAATAAAATGCAGTTGAAAATGTCCCATCCCATTGATAACCATGTCAAACTTAGTACCCAGAGGTTGTGGTCAGCAGCATGTCAGCGCACTTTGAAGCACAGTCGGAACCAAACTAAACCATAGTTCCAATATGTGGCCCTTGAGTTAAAAAGAATCCAATAACCACAAAAACACACACCTTTTAAAACCTTTTTTTCATGTTTTCAAACAACACAGGTAAACATTTCAGCATTTTTCAAGAAGAAACCAACAAGTAATAAGTAATGAGTAATACAATACCACTTGCACGTATGAATGCTGCAATAGTGTATAATACTTCAGCAAAAGCTGCATTTCTGCACACACTGACTGAAAATCTCTGAGGGTTAGATTAAGGTTCAAATGTGAACATTCCCAGAATAATTTTTGCCACAAACTGTGCGGTGATCCATCAATTCGTATCACTAAAATAATAACTACCCAAATGGAAAAATCAGATTTCAACATAGCGGCAGAATTAAGCTGGTGGCAAACCAGCAAACAACCAGCTAACCACTATCATATTACAAAAAAAAGCTTGATTTGGTCATGCTGGATTTTCCACTAGGGTACAGATGAGAAGAGACGACCAAGAGGCTCTAATGGTGTGGGTAAAACACTTAAAAGCTAACATGAACCTTATATTAATGGGCTAAACTGTCTGCAATCACAGTGGAGGAATACTAATAAGCAGCATATTTTGTAACAATATATGTTTACAGTAAACAGAAGCTTTTATAATGACATGAGATGTGTAGCCAGTAAGCAGCTGAAGTCAAGGTTTTAGAGAATTTTATAGAAAGCCAATATTGTAATATGTCAAATGAAGCTCCCATATTTAATACTTAAATATTTGTAAAATATAAGATAACATATGATTGAGCATGTGGCTCAAATGAGCTCAAGAAAAAGGTAGAGTTGCTTAGCAAAGAATCTTTGATTATGATATAAAGCTGAAAATATATTTATAATTTACACACTGTTCATGTACTCTACCATATTAAACAAGTATGCAATCAAATAATTGTTTAAAAAATAAATAGTGAACAAATAAATTAGATTTGTAAAGACAGGAGGAAATGATAGGCACCAAACACTGATTTACAACACCTTGCAAAAATGATTTTCAAAAAGGTAAACACAACAATCTCTATTGGAATGAGGAGTGATGACACTTCCTGTACTCAGCACCAGCAGGATTTGTGGGTGTCGTCGTTAGAATTACACAATCCTTCCTGCTCCTCCAAAGCAGCCAGATTCAACTCGTCGTTCAAGGATCCTCCCAGCAAATCAAGGTCCTTCTTGTTTGCCTGTAAGACTAACTCAGCCAATCGGGTGAAAGACTTGAGGAAAACAAACAAATCAAGGGTTAAGAACTTTCGTATAACATGCGACAACTAAAATACAAACGGTGAGAGAAATACGTATTCAAACAATATTTACCTCTGTTATATTGTGGTTGGTAAAGGCACTAGTCTCAAAAAAGTCCATTCCATAAGCTTTGGCTAGCTGGAGAAAAGGAGAGTGGGTGCATGGTAAGTGATGGAAGCTGTTACATGGGGTGATCCATAAATTATAAACAAAAGGCAATAGAGCAGTAGAGTTTCCCCTAGGTTTATGGGTTCGGAGAGTACCTCGGAGCGTGGTTTCCAAACAAACAAATTAAATTGGCTAAAAAGAACCAAACCTTGGAGGGGGAGGTAGGGAGGGGACAGGAAGGGGATGGGGTAGAGACTGAGTGAGTGGTGCTTCTGAGTCGTGGTTTATGGTTGTTTAAAATGTCATCCAATTATAAAGCAGGTAGTCCTACTTCATTAATGGTAAAATATTGTTATTTAACTTTTCTGTTTGCCAGTCATAAAGGGGTGGGGTATCCCTTTTATTGAAGGGTAGGGGAAACACTGCAGCAGCTTGAGAATTATTTCAATTCCGAAAGCATTTATGCAACCATTGAGCCAATGCTCATTGGTTAAAATCCAAAATCAAATCAATTGAGACTAAATGATTAAATAAAGGGACACAGAAAGGAAGCAATGAAAATACCGTATTTCCCTGTTCCGTTGCTACTTGTCTCTTCTGCTGCTCATCACACTTGTTCCCAACGAGTATCTTCTGAACCCTTTCAGGTGCGTACTGCTCATCCAGATCCAAAATAAAGATAAACAGATAAAGAAATGTTGTTACAACAGAATTTACTGCTTTGTTTCAAATCGTGTGCACCAATTATTCATTATCTGTCCCCAATTCTTACAGTCTTCAGTCAATTTTTATATTAGAATTATTATTATAACTTTGACTGACATTAACAGCATTTAAGCTAGTTTTTATTTGTAGGTTTGCATTTGTAATTTGGGATTGTCCCAGAATACACTAGTCTTAGGCTAGCTCCAGACAGCCAAGATGATGTCTGACAATCCCTACACACAAACCTCTGCTGTTCCATAACCTGCTTGGTGCATGTTTTTTGGTCTATTGCGACCTTCGGAGACCTTAAGACTTTTTAAATGTGTACAGCGGGTCCATGTCTATTGCGTTCATTATATGTTCTATTCTTGACAATTAAAAATCAAAGGTTGATGGCTTTAAAGGCCTCGACACTCCGATACAAATTTTCATCTCTGTCGTCATCTTGTTCTTTCCTGTTTCACTGTGTGGCGAGACGAAGAGCACCCTGTTGAGAATCCGAATGTTCTAAAATAATATTCCTGTTTAATTTGAATATAAAAAAGACGAAAGTATTGTATCAATAAAAAAAAATGTAAAAAGTTTATTGGCAAATAATTAAAAGTGCTCCGGTCATTTTATGTTTTTAATATATTTTATTTATTTACTGCACACACTGTATTAAACAAATATTTAAAAATGTAAAAACACAACATTTTCTTATTTTACGATGCGTTGTTTTGCATTCAATATAACGTAAAAACAAGAAAAATGGGTTGAACTTAGATTTTCACAGACCCATTAGACGCACATGATTAGAATGAAAACACTAATAGACATAGAAACCAATACTCAATGCTTCTGAAATAATAATTTCATATTAATAATAGTTTTTATCATTACATTTTTAGCTAATGAAGGAAGAAATTTCTATGAAAAGATACGGACATGAATCATGCTTTATTGATGTTCATTGTATTAAAGAGGAGAGAGCTTTCTTCACCTCATCTACATCACTGGCCCACTTCATGATGTGCTGGAAGGAACGCTCGCTGGTGATGTCATAGACCAGAAAAATACCCTGTGGATACACAAGCATGTCTCAATCCAGCCATTCATCATAATGAGTCAGAGATTGAACACCAGCAGGAATCCTCATTAGTTCCGTACATTTCATTAGATGATTATACAACCTGTTGAGATATGTTTGTGGATGTGTGAAGGTCACCTGTGCTCTCCTGTAGTACTGTTTAGTGATGGTCTGATATCTCTCCTGACCTGCTGTGTCCCTGCAGATTACAGATCATTAGCAAAACTCAAGGATCACACTTTGATCAACTATATGACAAAAAAAGAAACATACCAGATCTGTATTCGTACTTTAATGCCGTCTATATCTAAGGTCTTCATTTTAAAATCAACACCTGGGGCAGAAAAGCACATTTTGTTACAACTTCATATATTATGAACAAAATCAAGCCCCTTATGCAGTCGTGTACGCATAGTTTTTATTTTTATAGTCTCTCATGATATGCGCTGAAGCATTGGAATTGCTGAACTGTGCTGATGAAGTGACGTGAGAGCATAGAGTCCAGTGACTGGAGAAAACCATGCTGAAAGGCTGAGAATGTCACGCAAGAGTGTGTAGTAAAGAAAAACGCTTCTCGTTCAATACGGGTTGTGATGTGATAAGCAAACAAATGCAAATCAAAGAAGTAACTCTTTAAAAGTTCTGTGAGAATGGTGCCAATAATGTAAACTCTTATTAAATGTAAACAGTTTCCCTCTGTAATAAAATAGTACTATGGAATAGAGAGCCTTTTTGAGCCTATTCCTTGAGATTAAGCAAGAGGTGCGTTTGCGACGGGATCTCTGTGAGAGTTAATACACATCGATGTGGATATAAATCTCTAGGCTTTGACTGGGTGACATAACAAGGTGCAGTTATGTGACTCCTCAAAGCCAATATACTACACCCAGCTCGACAAAATATCAACTGCATCAGTGTCGGGTATTTATTCAGCACTGCTTCTTTTATACACAGAGTCATTATAGCAATTAGCAATTGGCTCCTCTGAGTCTACTACCCTTATAGTATGTCACTTACCTAGTCCTGAGACACATTGGCTGCTAAATTTTAGAAAACTTAAGGTGTGAAGAGTGAGTGCTTAGTGCTGAGCCTCTTAATCATGTTGTCAGTCAAGCAATATTTCACAAATCAATTCAGTAATCTTTCCTTTGTTTGATTAGTGAGTTTTTAATAAATATTTGAGCATATTAATTGAGATTTGGAAATAAGTCAACATCTTTCGACCTACAGAGTTTGACATATTTCCAATTCAAAACAACAAATATTCATAATTGATGATTTGTCTTCTTTATCAAATAAACAAAGTTTATTTTTTATGTTTTCAAAAGGCATGAACTTTTAATTTAGTTCTTTTTAAATAAAAGCACAATCAGTGTGAGGTACTGATATTTTTCATACTACAGTGAAACATTAACTCCTCCCACAAAGTGAATACTGCTACCAACATAGCTTTCGATTTATGTAATATGATGGTTGTCCAATTTATATTGTTATACATAGAATAAATGTGAAACTACAAAGGAGTCTCAGAAGGTGTGAAACAATAATGAGATACAGCGCTCAGAAAGAAAGTAAGTTGTTTTTAATAATTGTGGCAGGCAAGAAACTTCCAAGAAAATAATGCCACACCACAAAACAAGTGCAGTAATAAACGAGGGTCTGTCGATAATCTCCACCGTCAGACGTTCATCTTTGGGTTGTTTTTCAAGGAAATTACATTTCCACAACACAACAGTCTCTTATATATTTTGTATATCCTAGAGCTGGAATGTGATTTATGAAAATATGTCTTTAATATCAGATGTGTGTATGTATATATGTACTTTTTGAAGCCATGCCTTCATCAAACAATATAAAAAAGTGGTGCAAATTCTGCCTAACCACAGGGAAAGAGAGAGTGCGTGATGAAAGAGTGTCCTTTCCTTCTTCCTCTCACTGGCAGCCCAGGAAGCACTGAGATCCAAGTATATAACAAGAAATCAAACCAGTTGTATAAAAATCTAATTTTCTACACTTAAATTTATAGAATATTAAAAAAAGGTTCTGTCTTCAATGTTTCAAACTACACCACAGAAGATAATCACTTTGGGCTGTTAAGTTTATATGGATCCATGTTGAATCTCTTAACTAGCCGCCCTTTACCTTAGTCACCTTACATTGCTGAAACTCTATCTCACATGAATAATTCAGAAATAAATAAATAAATCATGACTGATCAATGGAACAACTGATTTACACAGTGCCAGTAGCCCACTCCAATACTACATTTATTTTTTTAAATTCAATTCTTGTTATATGTAAGTAAAATAATCAAACTCGACTTGAATTAATTTATTTCTTTCCAGTGTAAATACAGCTATAACTCCTTGGCATGCAGTAAATGAGTCACATGCAGTAATGACAATTAAACATGACATAATGTACACAATTAGTACAACAGAATAATATCTTTGACACTTGCCTTCTGAGACAGTGGCTAATTGGCCACTGTAGTAAATAACTGCTGTGCCATGCTGATTAGTTTCAGTGCAGTAGATTCCATTTATGATGTCAAGTTTCAGCAAAATAAATGTAAAATTCCTAAAGAAAAAGTCTTAGAGATATTATTGGTATTATACAAAGTTTATTTGTAGGAGAAACATGTGAAACAGGCATTTATGATTAAATTGATAGTTTGATTGTATTTGTAATAATCTGCATTAAAATGGATGATAGGACCTACTGCACCATCAAACCATACGAATAGGTTTGAATAATGACTGATAACGGCCAATGAGTTGTAACTTAATGTAATTATGATAACTATTGCCAAAAACTTTACTGCTTTCAGTAGTAGTAATGGCATTTTTTAACACAAATGAACCAGATAACAAAGTAAAGCTTAAATATTAGAGAGAGAAGCAGTTTCGATGTGGAAACAGCAAATAAAGGAACTAAGTTGAAGTGTGGGAGAACAACTAGGATCATTTCCAGCACCACAGATTCAGATTTCTGTAATTAAATGTTAATTTTTAAAGGTTTTAACGGAGTACTAACACAATCCAAAGTCAGCCGTTGCTAAAAAAGCTTCTTTTAGAGTCAAATTGTTGATCAATTATCTTTAAAAATTACGCTCCATCTTGTTTGTGTTTATTAAATGAAGTCAAATAAAGAACCATTGATAAGCATGAGAACTTCCAGTATCTGTGTTCAAGCTACCCCGTGCTCACAGTTTTACCATTAAAAGTATCTTTTAGATTATTATTCAAAACTTTGTGCTTAACGATAATAACCCAAGTGCAAAACTGATATGTTTGAATCAAATAAGATTTTAAAACATTTTATATGCAGCGTGTTACTTACAAAACACACAGAAATACCTTACCTAGAGAACAGAATTTCTGTAAAGCACTGTGGCGCTTAAAAGCTGAGTATTATGATATACATGGGTCATGGTGTTGTGAACTACCACTTATTGAACCATGTTTCAGAGCAGTAGCAATCTCTCAGGACCAGTGAGACTAAAGCTTTTATCTCCTCCAGTAAATATTGCCTTGCACCTTAATCAAAATAGATCCATCCTTCAATATAACAACACTGCTGGGTCAGAGCATAGACTGATTTGAGTCGTCTGATTCAGGCGACATCTGTGGCAGTAGAAATATGATTTGAACCTTGAGAAAAAATGTTTAAATAGACGGTGCAACGCTGAACTTTAACAAAATAACAGCCTGACATTCACTCTCATGTCTAAGGCATTTCGTGATGGAGGCCCACCAAATCATTTACCCTTAGATTCGTTTTCACATGATTGATATTTAATTAACTGCTACTTTTAGTAATTAGTTATATTGCTGTTCACCTCATAAACCATTAGAAATAACAAGACAAAGACTTTGTTTATTTCTCTGTATTTATCTAATTAGAACAGCGATTGGTTTGGGTGCACACATTATGGTTGCTTTACTAATAAAAAACATATTTCTTAATATTAATCCTTGTTTCTTTTGGATTTAAGTCCCTAACAAACAGAGGTTGCTCTGGAGAAACACTGGTTGCTGTTCTGGAATGGAAATTCATTCATTTTCCAACCCACTTATTCCCTTTCGGGGGGACGGGGGTTAGGGTACACCCTGGACAGGTCAACAGTCCATTGCAGGGAATGGCAATTACCCAAAAATAGCAACACATTGTGAAAATTGTATCAAAAACTAGGCAAATCTCTCTTTAACCTTATACACTGTTCCAATCACTTTGTGTGCCGTTGTGCTTTTTTGTGCCAGAACTTTGAAAAACCCTATCCATATAACAGGTATTGTACTTCCATGGGTTATCCCTTCTTTTCATCACTAGATGCCACCTTGGATATTATGCATCATAGCTGTTGCAATGTTGGTTTGAAGTCAAAAAAATCAAGGCTAATAACCTTTTTGAAACCTAGACATCATATATTAAATCAAAATTAAACGATTGGTGGGTCGTGTCATTCCTTCTTGATTCAAAACAGACTGGGTGCACTAGTGTGTGCAGAGACTTCTAAGGGTAAAAGGAATTATATAGCAATATGCTAACAATATTCTGATGACCAAAGAGATCAAAACTCCTAATTTAAATTTAAATGTGAATTTTGGCTGTTGCCATAACATCCAATGAATGAACCCTACTCCCAACAAGCCTGCAGATACATAAGAGGCCCATCAATCATCTCCTTGTTTCTCACAGCTGAGACCAGCTAAAAGTTAAGTTGATTTCCATTTCATATCAATGCAAATAACTATTTGTTTCTAGCTGTGGATGTGAGCTGGAATGGATGATCTATTAAAATAAATGTATTCAAACCATGCATTGCACCTGCTCTTTGTGTTTCCATTCATCCAGTCTATAAATAGGAACTCCATGCTTTTAAAGTATACAGGTTCTATATATCAAAGGTTTAGGAAAACCCACAAATGTATCATTTATACAGACGTCTCATAACCAACCATAATAGTTGGATAGCACAAATAAATTAATCTCACAATGTGTGGAAATGTCAACCCTTTCTTTTGACGACCAAAACAATACAATGGACCCACTACAAGATGCTGCTATGGCTTGTGTGTTGTTGGTTCAGCAACTCTTCAAACACATGCATGAAAGTAACACTCTTACCAATGGTGGAAATGTGAGAGGGATGAAATTCATTGTCCGTGAATCTGCATAAAAGGCAGGTTTTGCCGACACCGGAGTCTCCAAGGAGCAGGAGTCTGAACAGCACATCATACTGTTTGGCCATGGTGGCTTTAGTGACTATTAAAGGACCTTAGCGTCTGGTTGCCATGTCCTCCACCCTCTTCAAAGTATCATCTCGCCTTTTCCATCGACTAGTCAGCGCTTTTGTGCCGAGTTCTCGAGAGGTCGCGATGAAGGGGGAGTGGATGTTTGGAGGAATCGCTCCGCTGTTGCTGATGGTGTGGTGGGTGCGGTGTGTTGCTGTGTGTGCTTCACGAACTGGAAGCGAATCGTTGCTTTCACCGACATCCTTTACATCTCGGGAAATGGGTGGAGCACACCATCAAGGATGGATGCTGATTTGGACAAGGACACGTTTAAAAAAAATAATTTTTGAATATAGTTTACATTTTAATGTATAAATCTACAATAGACATCTCTTAAATATAAATTAGAATATTTGATTGTAAAGTATATAAAGTACATTTAAAAAAGACAATATAGATACATTTTCAACGGAATGATTTTATATCTGGGTAAATCATAAAATCATCATTTTCTTGTGAGTCGGATCATTTTGTTGAATTAAACTTGAATGGAACCGAAGAACACTAGTCTACATCTCTTAGTTGTCAATTAGAATATTTTAAGTAAAGCCAGTCTGTTTTTTTTTAAAAATTGTAAACAAAATGCTACATACATTTTCACAAGAATGACTTTTGTATCACGGCAAATTCGTTCTTATGAATCGGATCATTTGGCTGAATCAGATAAATCAGACTTGAACAGAACCGACCAGAGTGATTCAAACCAAGAGAACTAGTCTACAATATATTATATTAATTTTCAATTAGAATTTTCGACAGTAAAGTAAAGCCGGTATGTGTGTGTGTTTTTAATTTTTTAAAAAGACACTATAAATACGTTCCAACAATATACATGATTCATTTTGTTGATTCAAATTAATCAAACGTGAACAGAACCGACTAGAGTGATTCAAACCAAGAGAACTAGTCTACAATATATTATATTAATTTTCAATTAGAATTTTCGACAGTAAAGTAAAGCCGGTATGTGTGTGTGTTTTTAATTTTTTAAAAAGACACTATAAATACGTTCCAACAATATACATGATTCATTTTGTTGATTCAAATTAATCAAACGTGAACAGAACCGACTAGAGTGATTCAAACCAAGAGAACTAGTCTACAATATATTATATTAATTTTCAATTAGAATTTTCGACAGTAAAGTAAAGCCGGTATGTGTGTGTGTTTTTAATTTTTTAAAAAGACACTATAAATACGTTCCAACAATATACATGATTCATTTTGTTGATTCAAATTAATCAAACGTGAACAGAACCGACTAGAGTGATTCAAACCAAGAGAACTAGTCTACAATATATTATATTAATTTTCAATTAGAATTTTCGACAGTAAAGTAAAGCCGGTATGTGTGTGTGTTTTTAATTTTTTAAAAAGACACTATAAATACGTTCCAACAATATACATGATTCATTTTGTTGATTCAAATTAATCAAACGTGAACAGAACCGACTAGAGTGATTCAAACCAAGAGAACTAGTCTACAATATATTATATTAATTTTCAATTAGAATTTTCGACAGTAAAGTAAAGCCGGTATGTGTGTGTGTTTTTAATTTTTTTAAAAGACACTATAAATACGTTCCAACAATATACATGATTCATTTTGTTGATTAAAATTAATCAAACGTGAACAGGACCGACTAGATTGATTCAAACCAAGATAACGATCAACAGGTGAATGCTTTTTTTTTAATTCGAGATACAAGTGATTCAACATTTATGTCAATAGCATGACGTAAAAAAATCGCCAAATCTTTCCTGAACCATTGTATACGAAACTTTCAAAGGAACCGATTCAGGGCCTTTATATGGTTCAGATTGTACCTTCTGGCGTTCCGTACGTGAGCTTGTTGACATCTATGAGGAAATCCCTCCCACGTTGTCTTGACCCTTGCTTTGCTGGAAAGCTTCTCCCACCTTTCTGAACAGAGTAGTGCATGTATTTTGAAATCCCACCATGGAAGATGCTCCGCTACCTCTGCGATGTTTTCAAGAGTCACACTCCTCGGAGCTTTTCAACGACGATGGCGTGCAAACGGTGACATCGAAAGAACAGGTGAGCTTAACTCTTAAGTGTGTCTTAGCTAATTGGTATTAGCGCCGAGCTAACTGTCTGTTTACATTTATCTTGTCTTGAGGAATACAGTAGCTGTCTGCACGTCAATACAACAATTATTCATCAACCTATTTAAAGTTAACTTCTGTTCACTTAAGTCGTATTTACCATGTTTGCGGGTGAAGTAGGAGGTAGGTGTGTAAAAGAGGGCTTAACTTATTTGTGTTTATTGTTGAATGTTAGCCTTTTATGTATTGTCACATACAAATACAACAATCGCCACAATTTTCACGAGTTTAAACATGAAATGTGTTGTATAGGCGAAGAACGTTCGTACGTCACAATGTACTGGCTTAATGATTCATTTTAATGACTCGGTTCAGTGAGTATGAGTAAACTCTTTCTTATTATAGGGTCACAAGCCCCGAATGTTTCAGGTCTCTTCTGCTGGAGATCATTTACCAAAAATGCAAATGCAAATACAATGGGTGTGTTCTGCTGCACGGAGTAGGGAGGACGAGTGTTTAGCTAGGTAGAAAGAAAAGCACGGCCAAACAGATCTACTTTATTGGCACAGCTGCCAATTACGATTTCAATATTGATTTCGATTCAGTGGCAGCAAAAGCAGTTTTTACTGCACATTTTTGAACACGCTGGCCAAGAATATTGTTTTTTATGTTGGCCCCAAAAACGAGGGGGGGTGTGTGTGTGGGGGGGGGGGGGGGGTGTCATCGCCACAGTAGTCCTCGCAGCTGAAACGAGGACTAGCTTGCTGTTTATTCCACTATTTATATTGCTGCTTACAGAATTGTATGTTTCCCATTTGATCACCGAAAAGAGGCGCTTTTGTTTTTCCTCACACAGTGTTCAATAATAAATTTTAAAATGCCATGAATTGACTGCCACTTGTTCTAAGAGTGTGTACACTGGGTTTTGTGTATACAGTGTGAGAAAAAAAACCTGTTTAAGACAAAAAAAAAACAGATATTGAAATGAGCGCCCAATACCCATTTTGGTTATTTTTTTGCTTGCCATGTGATGTCATCCACCTTCTTTCTGCATATCAACATGCTTGTTTACCCTCACATTTTGATTTAGCTCTTCTCACATCCACGTTTTTGTTTTCTGTTTTTCATCGAATCCAGAAAAGAGTTGAATGCAGTATCCAAGAAGTCTTCAGTGTTTACCAGCAAATTCACACCTCACCTCAGTAAGTACAGCTTCACCATTACCGTGAATCTCCATGCAAGGGCAAGAGTTACGGTGCTCTGCCTCTTTTTTTACACTAAGCTCAAAAGCAAAAACTTACATGTTTTCTGTTAAGTTTGATTTTTTTGCAGCATTTAAGGATGCACACTTTAAACACCTTCTCACTTTTTCTAAATGTGGCATTTCCAGTCAGTTGGGGTTAAACTAATGCATTCAATTTTCCTGTAAAGGTTTATGCAGCTTAACATTTGGAATATGTGCTAGTAGCCCAACCTCTGGCATGCCACAGATTGTTGTTTGGCCTATGTTTTATATTTTCTCTTAAGTTTGTAGATCACAGAGACTACAAAACGTACAAAGAAAACACTAATAAGCTGGCATTATGGGACTAGATGTGTTTTCAAGGTGTACAACTTACACTTACCAGTTGGAACAGGTTGACTAAGTAGAGTTCAATGTAGCCTGAGGGCTATCCTTACCCAGGCACAACAAAACTGGATCAGTGATATCACCTTAGCGACACAGTGGGAAAGGGATCACTTTTCTTAACCACAGAACTCCACTGTTTATTGGACACTTTTTTTGGATAGTCAAGACAAAAGAGCAATTAAAATGTTTAGATTTTTTTATGGAGATTTTTGTTTAACTTGTAACAGTTTTTCTCACGTAAACAACATACCGGCAATAAACCATCAATCCTCCAAATGGACTGTTAATAAAAATGAACATACCATATTTATAATCACTGTTTATTTCACAAAAACAATGGTAATATAAACATAAAAGACCCTTGTATGGAAAACCTGAATAACAAAAGACTTCTTCAAGGAATAATCAAATTGATTGAACGAATGAACAGGCTTTGTTTGCGAGTTCATCGTGATCAAACGAAAGGCTTGCTGTGGCGACAGAACTCTGATCACATGACCAAGCTGGAAGTAAATACACAGGGAAGACTATAAAATTGGCAAAAATTTAGAAAATAAAGGAATTAATATAACACACTCTGACAAAAAGTCATTCCTTGGTCTTGTTCACACTTTTTTGCACGTTGAACAGAGAAATACAAAGAAAACAGAAACCGTGTTAACTGCATTTTTTTGTGTTAATTTTGACAGCACTTACATACTTCCAAATTTCCTGTCCTTCTATACATTCCTAAGTAAATAACGATAAAGGCTTCAGTGGAAAAACAATTGTAATTTTTAAAACGACATACATTAAATATTTAGACAAACTTTACACATTTTTTTGTTTTTAATATGGCATGATAATATTTTATTTAAAAACCAAACTCAGACTGGATTGTCTTTATTTACTGTCGTACTATTGCAGTCGTACCATAAAAAATGGCTGCAAAGAGCTTGCTATAAAAATCATCAGTATTACTTGAACTGAAACCAGACTCCTGTTTCTTTGAGGCGTTTCTCTCAAACATAAACCAGGCTTTTGCTGTGTTCCAGTAGAGAGCAGCAGAGTGAAAGGAGAACACTGGTAAATCATGCGTTATCGCTGCAGAGGAACCCACAATTTAAAATTGCCCCTGGACCTCTGTGGCGTGCGCTGGAGTCACGCGCAGCATGTGCTCTCTCTCACTCTGTCATTTGAACACGGACGCTTCCTTTGAGGGGGATAATTAAAGGATGTCAGCTCAGTGTTTCAACTTGCTTTTGTACAAATAGGTTGAGGCCTTTTTACTGAGCCTTATTATGTCTTTCTGAAAGTTAAAAATGCACTGTGTGAAAGGTAATATACTGGTATTTTATTGATTAAATGGATGCTTTTTTTCAGACCCACGTTATTAAGGGAACAACACTATCATTATTTGAAGAAAGGTTTACGGCATCTCTCCGATGCATATGAGGTAAATAATGTTGTCCTGAAACCTGTTTAGGATATGTTTAGGTTCATTGTGAGTTCTCAGTGCTGTGGTGTTTTCTTGAATATCTAAGTTAAGAAGTGATACTACTCAACTTTAAAGAGCTGAAACATAAGGTTTTTACACTTTGGGAAACATAGCAACCATATTGGTATTTCTCTTAACGTAGGAAATTATTAAAATTGGTGTTTGTTTATGTTACTCATTGTGGTATTTAAATGGCATTTACAAGCCAAATCAAAAGTTTGTTGAGCCAAAATTGAGCCATCTAGTTTTTGTTAAACTTTTTATATCAAAATCTGGCCATATTTAACTAAATAAATCATATGTTTGTGATGAAAATGTTTATTGAAGTTGTAAAAGGTAGAATATAGCACAGGGTTAACAATTAAAATGTGTATTTCAAATAAAAAATAAACCAACCCAAATTATGACATTATTGCTTGAAAATGAAACTAATTGAATATGTTGAATATTTTTAAATGATGAAGCAATAAGCTTAATTATGATTGAGCACCTGTGCTGTCTGAAAAAGCAACCTCGGAGTGAATTACGTAAATGATTGAAATTCCATCGTTATTGGGGTTGTCGCTGGATGAGTGCTAAGCATAAAGTGATATCCAATCAGAAGCTTCAACAAATAAAATTATATGTTTTGTTATACTCTGGTTCAATCTTAATGACGACAATGAAACCAGTGATTAAAAAAATACAAATATCTTTAAATGTTTTGACACAGTGCTGATTGGATGTGGATGAAAATCCAAAATGCTTCGGAAAAGCTGTTTTGACAAAAAAACATGTTTGTGTAGAAAAGGCATTTCAGAATGGTGGTGTTATGTGGGTTTAGATCTTAGAACAAGTCGACGCGTGGCCATTCAAATGTGCAGATGGATCACTTGTGCACAAGGGTGGGTACTTGAGGATATCGACTTTCCAGTTCTAGTGTACATCACTTGTCTAAGAACAGCATGTCCCAGTGCCACTCTGTGTGTGAAACTGCATGTTGTCTGGCTTCAGTGTTTGGATGCCAGCCGGCCTTGGCTCTGCTACTGGATCCTGCACAGTCTGGAGCTGCTGGAGGAACCTGTGCCGGCAGCAGTTGCATCGGAGTGAGTTGCAGCACTTCTTTCATCAGCTCTACATCGGAGGAACGCTCGCTACCAAGGCACTTAAGTCGTCTTGCGCAGATTCTGTCACAGTGGAAATGTGACCTTTACTCAAAATTGCTTTATAGCCTCTGGAGAGCAAACCTTATAAAATACACTGCACACAGAGACTCTTTCAGCTGGGGAGCAATTGGTTCATTTCCAGGGTTTTCTCAGTGGTCTTAAAAATTGAAAAACACAAATTTTAGGCCTTAAAAATAATCATTTTTCACAGGTCTTAAATATCCGACACTTCATTTCCCAGCGTGAACCACACAAGCTTTTGTTGTTAAACAAAGATGGCTGCCATAGCAACCACAAATACAGTCATTTATGTCATTTACATAATTTGTCACAATTTTGAGAACAGTAGTTATGTTAGATTTCATATAATACACACATTTGTCCGAAATGTAAATAAAATCACATAAGTGCTCGTAAAGGTCTGAATAAGTTACTGTAACTCACAAAAAAAGTGGTAATGTTTTATACAGTGATATATATTTGATAGCACTTCATTTATGGCAGTTTGTTAGATCAACACAAGTTTTAAATTTTATTTTTAATGGTCTTAAAAGGTCACTTTTTTTAATTCATTGTACATATCCCCCAGATATTGTTTTACTACTTTAAAATCGATAGCTCTTTTAGCATAGCTTAGCATAGACCATCTGTTCTTATTGGACCAGTAGCATTTCAGTAAAAATGTTTACATATTAATACTATAGCTTTCTTATTTAATTCTAACAATTTTAGAGTTCTACCCTGTGTTATTATGCAATGTTCATTGATCGTTCATAACAATATCAGTCTCAAAAATAAGAATAAGAATTTCCTTTTCCAATGGTGTCACAACTCGGTGGAATTTTAAGAGTCAAGGTTTTAAAAATGGGAAAATGCCATAAAGATTATGATAAATATTTCGACGCGACTATTATAAATAATGTAAACTTTAATATTGTTGTATTTGAATGAGATTCGAAGTAAAAGCTGATGTAATATTTAACTCGTGTAGAGACGGTATTACACTCAAGTAGCTATATTTTCTAACGTTTATTATATCCGTTAAAATCACATTTTTGTGTCTATTAATACATTTTAATCAGATACACATTTAAATGCTGTTCATGTACATATATGTCAACCATTATTGTGTTCTGTCAGCGTGTGCCAGTTTTTGGCCAGATGTCAAAGCCCGAGTGGAGGATTTGGAGGGGGTCCTGGTCAGCATGCCCACCTGGCTCCCACCTACGCAGCTGTCAACGCTCTCTGCATTCTGGGCACAGAGGAGGCATACAGTGTCATCAACAGGTTTTGGGATCGCTTTGTATTATCACCTGTTTACCATGCTGATTACATTACCACGGCAACCCATTGTTTGTCCCATCCCCCATTCAGAGACAGGCTTCTGGACTTCCTGTTTTCTGTGAAACAAGCAGATGGCTCCTTTGTAATGCATGTGGGCGGTGAGGTGGACGTCAGGTGAGATTCATCTTTGATTCTAATGACACTGTGTGGAGGAACTGTCTCAGATTTTCTGTAACGAACATAAAACTGTTTTTTGTCTATTAGGAGCGCATATTGTGCTGCTTCTGTGGCTTCACTCACCAATATCATCACCCCCACGTTGTTTGATGGGACACACAATTGGATTATCAGGTAATTGTGAATTACATGTAAAAGGATATGCTGTATACTATGAATTTACGATTATGAAATCAGGTTGAGGCCATGGAGCAAGCTCCCGGTGTCACTCGAGACAGGACAGTTCTGTTGCTCATGCATGATTTACACAGTGCCTGCAGGGTATTTATCATGGAGAAATAACCGTTTACTTATCACTTAAGTTTTTATTTATTTTAGTACTTGACGGCAATCCTAATCTAGTTCTGTGGCTTTTTGGGGTGAATAAATAACTTATTCGTCCTTAATTCTCTTTTATTAACTCCGTACTGGGGTGCAGCTGTCAGAACTGGGAGGGCGGTTTAGGAGGAGTTCCAGGACTGGAGGCACACGGTGGGTACACCTTCTGTGGAACTGCTGCCCTCGTCATCCTCGGCAAAGAACACATGCTGGATCTCAAAGCCTTATTAGTAAGTCCTTCACTTTTGTTTATTCGACCTGATTGTTTCAGTAAATTGTATGAGATTCTTTTGGAAGAGTCTTAATTACCCGTTCCTACGGGACACTATAATGTGCATGCTTGCAAACATCATCAGATGCAGAGGTCGGACAGCCTCCAGGGTCTGCGGCATGGAGGGTTTTACAGTCTCAGGCAAATTTGTCTTAGCGATAAGGCAGCCGCACTAATGATGTTCTTATGCTTGATGCCTGTAAACCTGTAAATTTGGGGATTTTCTTTTTCTCCTTCATTAGAGCTGGGTGACGAGTAGACAAATGCGTTTTGAAGGAGGATTCCAAGGCCGCTGTAACAAGCTGGTGGATGGGTGTTACTCCTTCTGGCAAGCAGGACTATTACCGTTACTCCACAGAGCTCTCTTTAAAGAAGGTGAGTAAAACATAAAATAGAACTGTGTTTTCCTAATTTTACTCGATTGTTGAAACTAGAGATGCAAAGGTACACAAACTTACAATACCCTGCTTTTTGTTCCGGTTCTGATGGCTTATCAATTTTTTAAATCATTAACGGATAAATAATGGCTGTAAATAATAGAAAAATATAAAAGAAAACTGTGTAATAGTTTTGAATTCTTACTACAACTTGCTGAAAATATAGTTACATAAGATAATCCCAATGCCCCGTCCCAAATACAAGAGATCTGCCAATCCTTCGGAGCTCGGATGAAATCAGCTTTCACTTCTGTAGAAATTCATGGGAGAATTAAAAAAATGTTGTGTAACTGTATAAAAATGCATAACTTTGTTGATGAAAAATGCATACTTGTTATACTTAGGCTGAGTTTCCTTTAAATACTATAGCCCCATCAATTTTCCCCGTTTTGCAGGGGAAGGGGTGCCCCAATTCTCTTTTGAAGGGAATGGGTTGAATTTATAAGGATAAGATAGATTTCCTACCATGCACCGCGCTGCGTGTACACTTGTCACTTACCTGAAGATGACCACCAGCAAGACCCATAGATAAAAGTAGTTATGTAGTTTGTCGTTTAGAATTTTTTAAAATAAAATAATCATATTCACTAATCATCTTTATAAGGTCCAATTTTATTACATTGGCCTGTAAAGCCAAGTTATTGTTTATCATCTTTTGCTTCAGACAAAAAAAAAAACCCACCAAACTTTCCCTATATATTCATGACTGACTGCTATATCTTTTCAGACTTGTACCCCTAAAAGAATTCTGGGAAATCTCTGAGAATTCTGGGAACCTATCCTTTGACTTAACCTGGCTGAAAGTTATGGAAACTTCAAGCTGACCACATGTTTGGAGGTTATCAGTCTGTCAGGCTACTGTGCCAAACTTCTGTAGAAGGGGTTTAATATTGACTTTTAATGGCCATTGAAAAATAATGGGAAAAGACAACGTGAATAAACTTAATTGAGAATTGGTTTATGTTAGTTATAGTGATAACTTACATTTTTTGACATTAATGACAACTCCCTTGCAACCAAATTGTTTACCCTGGCAACCACTGTTGCATATCTCTCACAGCTCAGGAAAATCATAATGACATCTGGGTTGACTTATTTCACTATAAGTGAGATGGGGGACATTGTATAATATCACTGAACCCTCTATAGCAACCAGATTTTTTACCAGAGCAACCAATTTGTTAGCATCATTTTTTTTTTACATTACCATTTTTAAAAACTTTAAAAACTGCACTTTTATGAGCCAACATAGAAGTTTATATACCAGTTTTTACTAGTTTTTACCTAGATTTAAATTGGACGTTAAACGTTCTCATTCAGAATCTCTGTGATGGTTGAAGGAACTTTATTTACCAGCTTTCACGTGTCTTTGATAAGAATTTGTCTCTGTTGCAATATTTTTGCCACTCCTCACATGCGGTTGTACTACTGAAACTTAGCTAGCAAACAGAAATTTTTAATCAAATTATTTGCACATACCTGTCCGCATACAACCAGAATGGAATGCGTCAGGAAATTCAATTTCTAGCCAAATCTCGAGATGCGAGGAGCCATATTAACACTTGTTTGGCCTCATGGGAAAGTGGCACCAATGCACACCCTCTATAAAGCCAGTATTGTGGATTTTGTGGCCGATGTAGTAGATTACATTTCTAGCATTGGTGTGTGCACAGGAGACTCAACATTGAGTGTGAGTAGCTGGATGTTTGAGAGGAAGGCCTTGCAGGAATACATCCTCCTTTGCTGCCAGAATCCTGCTGGTGGCCTTCTGGACAAACCGGGCAAGTGAGTGCAGCCCTTTACTGAGCACAGAAAAACAGGAGATGGTGGCATTTGTTGCTGCTTTGTAGTAGAGGACAGTCCGGTTGAGCTCATCTGACAAAACGCTGCACGTAGAATATACACTGCTTCAGCACCAATCACAGAAATTAATATTCATTTGTTTAATTACCCACAGATCAAGAGATTTCTACCACACATGCTACTGTCTGAGTGGATTGTCAATAGCACAGCATTTTGGGAACAAAGATCTCCATAATGAGCTGGTCCTCGGCCGAGACGACAACAGACTGGTACGGGAGCATAAATATTACCACGTTGAGAGCGATGGGTTATTATAAGCTATTTACATTTCTTTTCCTTCAGGCACCAACGCATCCAGTTTACAACATCTGCCCAGAGAAGGTTGCACAGGCCATTGAACATTTCCATCGATTATCTGTTCCAGTTCAAACAGAAGCCATGGCGAGCACAAATGAGCAGTTATAAACTTTTATTTTTCCACCGTCACAATATTTTGGGTACTGAGCTAGCATCCAGAGGGGAATCTTCTATAAAAGCTACAGCCAAATGTGCTTTGCTGGTCTGCACAAAGTATTTACAGTTGCTCTTGAGAACACAATGCGTGACTGCTTTAGCCGAGGTAAACCGTAAGTACTGCTTTTGGGCATTGTTACCAATGGATGTGGTAGTAGGTTCTGGACAGAAATAAAGGCAAAAGTAAGTGTTGTTTTTAACTCTTGTTTGTTGTATTCTTGCTGTAGGGCGTCTTTATACATTCAACTCTGCTCTAGTTAGAGCTGTCTGGTAAAGGTGGTGAAATCATACAGTTGAATTATCATTAACATTTTATTTCAGTAAACATATATTCCTCACAAACTGATATATTTCCAAAGATTATTAGATATGAATTCAGGAATCAGTATCTCAGGAAACGTGAATATCGAGAAACGGTTCAATATTGAAATGACCTGGTGCCACACCCTAATCAACGCAAAACACCTGCAAGGGCTTTTTAAATTATTTAAATTATTCTTAACGTAAGGTATATAAATGTGTGTGCACACGACCTGATGCTTTATTGCTCTTGACAAATTTGACTGGCTTATTTAATACATCTGTGGCTATTTTATCTAATTGAGGAGCGAAGATTACTATCGTCAAAGTCGACTTGACTCAAAAACATGTTTCTTTATTTTATATTTAGCCAGATTCAACAACAATTGTATTACATTTAATTGACACGGTCAATTTCACCCAGTACCATATCTGCAGACTTTGGTTCCGCACTGCCGTTACAAAACAAAAAGGCAGGATCTACAGAGTGCAAACCTAAAAAAGATAACCTAAAACTGATCCTGACATCCCAATAATAAGCAGTTAGTACCATTGTTCTGCAAAACACACATTTCACCTCATAAGAAGGGTTGTTTTTAAGGATATTATAAAAGAATAACGAATGTTTGAACGAAAATACAGTCATTGCCTTTGTCTGGCCGAGTTACTACAAAAATTGATTGAACTGGCCTCTTTAGAAAGTATGAACACCATGAAAAAAATGGAAGCCACCCATTACCCAATCACAAAGCATAAAGATGGACCTGTGAAGTTGATATTAATTCACTTTAAGTAGTCTTAAAATATAATTAGTATCTTGTATGACTTTAACATCAGGTGTTAAATACTGAACGTTTAGATATCAAGAGCCCTTTGAGCCCAATCGTTGACCTCTTCATGCATGTAAAATATTTACAGTTGTGCATCGGTTACTGAATTTTCTACTGTTCAAAGTAGGACAAAGATCCACTCAAAGTGTAAGCACACAGCAAGTGTAAAGGATAAAATAGTTTTATTTATATTCTCATTGTAAAGGTAGGCCTCAACTTGCAAGACAACTGTTGGCAGTATGTACAACATACCTGTAATTTCCATGGAATGGAATCAGAAAGAAAGACCTACTTAGTTTTGCTAATATCCTAGAGCAAAATATGGTAAAAGATATACACACACACGCACACATACACGCGCACACACACGCACACACTCAGGTCTCCTAGACACTTACTTAAATGCAACTTCAGTGGTGTGCAGCAGTCAAATTTCCAATGAACATTTAGAACATTTACCTTTCAAAAGTCACGACAGGTATCTAGCCTTTTAATATGGACAAGTTTTGTGGGGAGAAACATCAATTGGAACGTTTATATTCCCAATATGGAGTGAAATACATAAAATACATGTTTGGGAGGCTCAGGTGATCAATCAAAATATAGAGTTAAATCACTTTTTTTTTTTTCCAGAGAAAATAGTTTTCCCTACCTGTAAACTTTACTACATCAGGCTAAAACAACAAATACAACACAAGCTCATCAGCCTTCCCAGAAAACATGTTGGTTTACTTTCTTTTCTCTTTTTAAATAAGGGACTTTCTCGATAACATCAAAATGTATCACACATCCCATGGGTCTAGCAAAGGGTACATGTATAGATGCTTCAAAAACATTCCTTTATGGAAAAGTAACAAATATTTAGAAAGGCAAACCACTCTGGACAATTCAGCTAGGGGTAAGTTCTAAGCAGGCTTTAAGATATCCAACAACAACAACGTATATTGTAGCAGTGCTAGGAGCTGTACGCCTCATTCGCCCCCTGTGATCTCGACCTGGAGGGACTGCAGACAAGGGTACTATAAAAACAAACAAAGCATCAAGTCCTTACGTTGCAAAGCTGCCTCATTTTAGGTTGAACTCATCATTTGTTGTTGCGTGTGCTGGGACAGAGTTTGGACGAACAGTCGGAGGGAGGGAGAGTAAGAACCGGCCGCGTTTTACACGAGTCTTCATCCCTCGCTTTTGTGGAGCCGGCCATCTTTCTTCAGCCATGGAATCAACATTCACTGAAAAAAGATTGGTAGAGGTGTTTTGGGGAGACTGAGGTACAAGAATTACAAGACACTGGCCATGGCGGAACTCTCCCTCCCCTCAGGGAGAACAATGTGGAGCTGGTGTTTAGCTGTCCTCTCCACGGTGTTTCTTCCGGGATCGCTGTTCTTCCGGCTCCGATTCCGAGCTGGAGTCCGACCCGCCGTCAAAGGCAGACACAGCGCTGCCCTTGGGGTTGGTGTACAGGCTGCTGTCTGAAGAGGAGTAGTTGGCCTGAAGCTGTGTGGTCCCTTTGACTTTCTCCAGTGCCCGTACTGGAAATCAAAGAGAATATTTGGTATGTGGCCCTAGAGAACTACAACGGCATCAATTAAATTTATGGCTCTGATTAAGGCAGAGTTCCATGTCTACCCCCTACCCTCTTTTGCATCTTCACACGAAATCTTCATTTTCTTCTTTTGTAAATGAAGGCGAAGGCCTATATGACCTTAACTGAAAGGCTTGTAGAGACCTACCCGGAGGCACACTCAAAACAGAGGAAAGATGGCCTCCAATGTGACAAAGAGACCCACAATTCATCTATTTAAATTACAAAAACCATTAGTTTGTTAGGTTTATTGTCCAAAGTGCCTATGGCATGTCAAATTTGACTACCAGGAGAGATGCAAATGCTGATTGTTCAGAACCATTGACAAATATGGCATTGAAGGAGTGTCCCGGTTCATTCTCAGATCTTTCTAGGCAAAGGTGAAGGGCTAAGTGGTAGGGGTAAGTAAGAGGAATGGAACTCAACCCATATATTTAGTGCACAAAAACACACCTTGCTGCTCCAGCAGGGCGTTCTGCCTCTTCAGGTCGTCAATGTCCTGCTGGTGAGAGTGATTTTTTCGTCTCATATACTGGATGTACTCTGTGGCTTTGTCTAGGATTTGAGCTCGGGATGCCTGTTTGATAGATTGCTGTCAGCAACAAATGAAAAACTCGAATTTGATGCACGGAAAGCAAGTTTTATGCACACATCAACATTTCAACAACAATATCTCAGACCATTACTCTAGGGATGGGCAATATTTTATTATCAACCATATACATTTTCTGTATAAAAATGTGTTTAGCTATGTGATTTCGTAGTTGCAAGGGTGACACTTGTGTATGTTTAACTCGACAATACGTTTAAGATCACTTTAGTATTGTAGATAATAGCTAAGGCTTTGAATCTCGACAAAAACAGGAAGAGTGACAAAATGAGACAAAGCAGAGACTGTGGGAGCAGTTAACTAGGTACGCACACACAATAACAACGATAGAGTGTATGGAGAAGCTATTCTGAGGCTGTTCAGTTTTAGATCATGTCGGCGACAGCTCTATTATTGTATATCATTTTTTTTTTTTTAATTTAAAGTCATTTAGTGAGGAAGAGTTCCAAAAATATTAAACTAGTCGAATACATACAGACCCATGAACACAAGTCTGAGTATGGGACCAATCAAACACTCCAAAAAAAAGAACTCTGAGTTGTGTGTGCTGTTTTTATTGTCCCCAATAATGGCTAAGGTATATAGTTCCTAGTATAATCCATTCCATTTTTATTAGACCATTTTAGGCCAATATAAGAGAGCTTACCCAACTATTATGAATAATAAAGAATAGCATTATTTAAAAAAATAATAATACAGTAGTCGTCGTTTTTCCCCAATGCTCTGAACATTTTGAAATTTGGAGGATACAGGCTATACCATATCACCCATCCCTAGAGTACAGCCGCAAGTGAACATTGTATTACAGTTCAATCACTCATCTTGTATGACCTGTATGACTTATTTCACAGAAGACAAATGCAGAGTATCCAAAACTCTTGTAGGGACTTATTTGATCAGTTTGATCCATTGACTTTAATAATGCCCCACCCCCATAAAATTTGTTTGTATGAATATGTATAAGCATGATGGCACAAATTCCCAAGATTTTTCTTAATCAAAGACACACTGTAAAATAAGATTATACAGGTCAACAACTTGAGAGTAAATACACTGCCAACTCTGGATAAAATCTTCTTTTAAACCGCCATCACATTGAAAGGTTTCTGCATATATAATATACAAGCTTATCTGACGTAATTAGAATATAATGAAAAGTTTCATTTGTTTCAGAAAGTGTAATTCATGTATTAGACACATAGTTAAACAATTCAAGCCTTTTGCCTCATCAATGTGGAATGGCATGGAAGCATCAAGCCTGTGCTAATAGCAGTCTTCAGTCATACGAAAACTTCTCTGATTCAGGCTAGACAGGTTTTGTTGGCCAACCAAGCACAAGAACATAATGGTCATTAATCCAGACTTTGTTTGGGCAGGTGCCCAATCCTACTATAAAAATTAAATGAGTATCTTTATAAAGCTAGCGATCAAGTCCTCAGTAGATGGCTGCTTGATGACAGACTTCAGAAAATCTAGTGGACCAACATCAGCAGAAGAGGCAGCCTGCTGTCACGTCAGCAGTTTTCCCCCTTGATTGTGACCTACTGACTCAACTATTTAAAAGCACATTAACATCATTTAATTCTCTGTAAACCTTTCGAGAAATAATAGCTTTAATTGTTCAATTGGAAACAATATATGGGCATCACTTTCTGAAATGAGTAACAAAAACAAAACTTTTCATTATATTCTAATTTATTTAGTAATACCTGTACACTAATCTAACTTAAAAAATGACCAACAGCAGCTTAAGTCGTAACCTTTACGAGTTAGCATCACATCAACACAGTTACAAACTGACAGCATTATAAATGACTTATAGTCTGCCTCACAAACAACCCACTATATACCAATAAATTATGAAAATAATCTGTTTCATTTTACTATAGTGCTTTCTAGTAAACTGTGTGTATGTATTGGACAAGGGTCACAATGTATACTCGTCAGTTAATTAATAAAAATGTAAATAATTTAAGCTTGAACCACCATCGCTATTTTCCAACATACACCCCCGTCCTATCTTCCTGTAATTGTCTTGTCACTTCATTCATACTTAAATTAAAACACAATGAAAGGGCAATTAAAAGCTTTCTATAAAACCATCCAACACAAGTAACAATCTGAGCATTCATTTCAAACCAAGAAATAAACATTTGTGCTCCAAAGTATGACAAACGCCATTTTTAATTGAGTTACAGCAAAAAAATTAGCTTAAAACTTGGCCTCTATTCAAAGTCCTCCCCTTTAAAATACTCCTATATTCATTTTCTGTGTTTAAAGCAGTAGCTCTAATTTCAAGCAAAATTCAACAAATGACACACTTTTTCAATCAAATTACATCGTGTCTGGCAAGTTAATCCCTGGTTGATAATATTTTACATTGGACAAAGCTTTAAAATTGTATTTTATATACTCTACAAAAAAGTATAAATTTTTATATTATTAGACTCATTTGTGATCTATTTGAGTTTAAAACAGAAACAAATCATTTTAATGCATTTTGGGGGACAAGAACCCCTTTTTTCTCAATTGTACATGTATAGAATTTGGAACCAAATCTTCTATTTTAATTGTTAAAAAACACCACATAACCCATTCTGCTTACAATGCTCCTTATGTTTTACCCACAACCTTCACCAACCTTTTCCCCTTGCAAGGCAGGGACAGAATCCCGAAGGCTGTGAAAGCTGTCTTTGATGTGATCCCTACGTTTGCGCTCCAGCGCATTGTGATGTGCCCGTTTGTCTGCCTGAAATCAGAAAATAACAGTGTCTTCAGCATCCATCCATCCATGATATGATCCAAAAAGCTTTTAATATACAATTCATTTCAACTAAATTGTAGGCGAGTCACGTGTGGAGACTCCATTAAACAAATACTTAAATCTTTTTTTTTTTTTTACTTCGAGGCACACCTATGCATATTTAAATTGCTATATGCTTTCCATATGAGCTTAAAAATGTTTACATTGTAGAGAACACTTGTCTTGAACTTGTACTGGGCAGGTTCAGACTTACGTTCTACAGATAAATGCAAAAACAGCAGCTCACAGAGTTCACAAGTAAATGTGTCAGAATGTACAATTACGTAGAACTGCATTAAAAAAACGTATTAAGTAACAAGCTGAGATTATTGTATTGAAAGATTTCAAATTCCGCTGAAATCCTAAATAATTTTCCAACTAAAAAGCACTGAAATAAAGCACAGGATGTTTTCAGCAGCTCTGTCATTGACATCAGTACATTATGTTCCAGTAAGGCAGCATTCTAGCATTCTTGATTATGCAGAGAAAACAAAATGGCCATTGGAGTCCAGTGTCACTGGGTTTGGCCTAGACCCCTATTACATAAAGCCGAAGATGTAAAACCGGTTTTAAACCATGTAACTCATTAACAATTCTCTTTTTGCATTTTGAGGAAAAAGAGAAAATGAAAGCTGTGATCTGGATGTATATGCGTCACACGGCAACACCAAGAAATTCCAGTTTGACTCTACAGCACTTGGATCCATGAGGTGTGGTCAAAACACAACCGGCAGATCCAGGCACTCAACCCAATGTATAGATGCTTAGTATGCTGCCAATGTCAGGATTGAATTACAGCCACATGAGGTGGCCAATGGCTTGCCACATCCAGTAGAATTCAGTATTCAAGTCTAGACATTTATGTGGCTTCAATCATTTGAAGATGGCGATCATACTCTAGAAGAAAGCTTTCTGAAAATACAGCCTCCAAGAGCTCCTGTAGTCTTGTGATCTTGACATCCTGATTAAAAAAAAAGATTTCCTCCCAACACAAAAACAGGACTTGGGGACTTTGCAGACCTTGTGTCTCCAGTGAACCCAATTAAATCTCTAGGGTAGTAAAAAAAAAAGCAGTCTTTGTGACGGTTGTTATTTTAAACTGCTCACCATGAGCCTTATTGACACACCTATCTGAGACTGACCAGTCCCTTCTCTGTTGTAGTTGGCTCAAAAATAAATGGATTATTTAATTAATAAATTAAGAATAAGATTAAGATAAATAATTGAATAAACCCTTTTAAGGATTGGTTAAAGGTCTGATGAAATCTGAACTGCTCTATATAAGAATAAGCATGGAAATGCAAACTTTAACAGGGAGGATCTTCAACATCAAACCAGACCATCAAAATAGCAAGTTAAAATCAGTTATACAAAACTGATAGATAAACCCTGAGATAAGGGGAACATCTTATTGGATGTGAAGGGTTCTAAGAGCCCAATCAGAGCAGCCAGGGTGTATTCAGGCCCGAATTTTCATTGCGAAGTTTCCTGCAATGACAGCAAACTCTATCTAACACAATGGGCGCCAACAGGACATCACAAATCTGACATTTTTCAGATTGGTGCAGTGAGCCTCTGTTGCACAGCAAACGCCTTCTGTAGGCAGGGAGCGTCGTTGTACAATAATATCTCAACGCAGACGAAGAGCACTCAGCTGCAAAGCCATGCAAAGATTTGTGAGAATCTCAATTCGGACCGGTGTGTAGAGGCCTTTAATGGTTGTAAAAGTCGAAAAAAAAAAGAAATTTTAGGTACTACGGCAAATAACACTATTGAAAATGTAAGACTTGAGGAAAAGCTGAATCAATGTGCAGAATATATGTCGTGAAGCTTCTGAGACTGAGGTAATTGTGGTGGAGAATATGCAAAACAATGCATGCGTATAGGTCAGTTTATACTACTTGTGAAATTGTGTTTTGAAACTCTTTTCAAGTGGTCACTTGATGAATTGCAGTTTTATCACCTGCCCAAACAAAATTAACTAAAAGGCTAAACGAATTCTAGTTCCAATTAATCTAAATAAACAAGTCATGTGCGAAAGCACTCTTAGATTAGCTTAGATCGCTAATGCAAACCAGAGAACAATATTCAGAAAATATACCACTTTCTACCAATGAGTTTGACTTTGCACACACAAACCCGGTTTAGAATAAAATTTCCAACTAAAGAAATACTATATAGTTTATAGTTGCCCACCATTTTGGACATTTATATTTAATTTATTTGTCTTTTAGATGCCAAATTCGTTAGAATTCTGATAGCTTTTTAAAAAACGGTAAGCATTGAGAAAAAAAAATTCAGTGACCTATTTTTTTTTTCATTGACATGTCACAGCACTTTCGAAAACGGCTCACGTTTCTCGTCGGAGGACTATTCCGACTCGCCAAGATTTACCATAAATGCCAGATATAATGTAAGTCTGTCGGTGCATTTATGTAGTTTAACTGCGGCAATGCATAGATGAACGAGCGGCGGAACACAGAGAACTCGGCTCGCACGTACTCTGTGACGCGAGCGTTCGGAGCGTCGCGCACTCGGCAATGGAAAGTCGCGGCCGTTTACCTTCCTCCGCGTCCCTCCCTCTGCAGCAAGTGCCTTGCTGTCGAGCGCCCAGAACCCTCCGAAAATAAGACGACACGCTGCTGCTCTGCTCGTGCTCGTCGAGTCCACCACATCCACCCCCCTTCTGCACTTGATTCTATACTGATCTGTCTTCCACCGATGCAAATAAGACACGGCGATCAGTACCTACCCGGAAATAAATTGAAGCTAATCTCAAAATGAGATGATATTTTCGGCCTTAAACGCTAAACTGGATTAATTGCTCCGCTTATTACGCACCACAGAGTGATATCTCGATGAATCTTCCTGTAAGAAAACAGAACAGAAAAGTACAGTTGTGGCTGAAGCTGTAAGAGAGTAATGGTTAACGCTAGCTGCCTACTACGGATTCAATGCTGTGTTTTAATACATTGAGTCGCAAAAGTGCAAAATATAGGCTCAACCCTTAAGAATAAAGTCTGATTTAGCATGTCAATCACGTTATATTTGATGAGAAATGATTTCCAAACCTAGGCAGGCTGGCTAGCTAGCTAGCTAGCCAATAGGCTAGCCTCATATTGAGGCTCAAGTATCAAAAATACAAGCGGTTTCGTTCTCAAACATGCTAGGTATTGAAGCAATAAACTCAACTCACATCACTGTCGACCTCGATATCATCGTTGTCGCTCATTCTCCGGGGAAGATAGATGAATCTACACGAAATGTTGTTTTGAAAACAACATGAAACGAGGCCTAAATCAAATGAACAAACAGGAGAGATTCACTGCTTACACGAAACGAGATCAACGGAGTCTCCACACGTGACTCGCCTACACACGGACACTCTCCGTGGTGTGTCACGCCTGTGAAAATGGCGCGAAGCATTTTTGGACTTGTAGTTTTCTTAGCTGTAGAGGACTGTATGATTCTACGATATGTTTGCTAAACAAGGACTACAACACCCAGGCAGACATCAAAGGCGGGGTTTCAGCTTCGCGTAAAGGAAAGCCCTTTTGGAGGCAATGCGTAATGGTAAATGTAGTTCAAGTTACGTTCATTTTCCAGTAAGACACGTGGAAAGTGTACAGTGCCCTGTTTGTCTAACAGAAATATTTGCGAGTAGCAAGTAATTAGTTTATCTTTAACATTATATTACTGTTATTATTGGAAATGTACCAAATATTACTAAACCCATTGTTTAAAACACGGACACGTTGGGATAATTATCTAATATTTTACACATAAATAAAAATTATTGATAACTTAACTATAGCATAATTAAAAATATTCCAAATTTAAACAGAACTGCTAGACTAAAATAAAACAAAACATGAGCCGTTAATGAATGACAGCTAATAATTACATGGCTAAACTTTGTGCACAACGGTGTTGGCTAGTAAAAGAGCAGTTTTTATATATAATATAATATAAAATAACCCCATGCCTCTATAACTTTACTAAGCTGAGATAGAGATATGTAAAATTGGTCGCTAGCGTAAACAGTTTGGTTGCTGGGAAGTTGTCAGTGTTGTAATGAAAAATGTAAGTTGTTACTATGCTTAACATAAACAAACTTCCATTTTCTGTTTCATCTTGAATATACTTTCGTTGGCCTATTCTTTTTTTCAATGGCCATTATACGTTAATGGTAAACATTTAACTCCTTCTAGAGCCTAGGTTTCAAATACTTTTGCACAGTGACTGGTATGTTCTTGGAGAGCCAAGTGTAGTCAGTTTGGTGTTTCTATAAGCTTTTCAGTTTGAGTTACAGTTTTACAAAGTCAATTAAAATGTTCCCAGCAATCTCAGAGATGTTTGAGATTTTTTTGGACTTGCCAGTTTGGATGCCTTGGCAAGTTTTGTAGTTCTAATAATGGTACAAAAGACGAAGAACAATACATTGGCTTTGAAACCCCATATCTCTTAGCTCTATCACTTGTCTGAATAAAAAAGCAGCGCTACATTAAAAAAGCATTATTTCTTCTCCTTTTTTTATATGTGCACATACAGCAATGATGATCGACTATCAACCAAAAGCAAGGCAATGTATTTTCTCCTCTCTCCACAAAATTGTGCTTCAGATAAGGAGCTTAAAGGATGGATTATATGAGCTGCTGGATCAGTAAAAGGGTCAAAACAAGCGAACAGTTGCGTCCACTGCCCCGCAAGATCAGATGCCAAACAGTGGTGTTGGTGCCAACACAAACATTGCCTCTGACCCTCATCACTCACCAATCTTCAACTAGCAGCATTAGCATGTAATCAATATTCATTCTCTTTCAAATTACTATTTAAGTCATTCATTATTCATTGCATTAGTCATTGCCTTAAATAGGCCATGCACAATTGTGACCCTTATAGTGCACAGTCACAACAATGTCCAAACAGTGTACACTAGGGCAATGCACAACACTAGTCAATAAAGGGATTCCACTGGAGTAGGGTGAAACCCCTCTTGGTCAATCTCATGGTCAGCTCCAGTACATTTGATGTAAATGTTAACGGTCATGGCCTCTACAGGAGGCTGAAGCCATGGTGAGGGAGAGTGGTCTAAAAGCAGCTTTGTCTCTGTGTGGTGGCTCTGAACCCTGTGCTCAGACAATCTGCCTGACCCACAGTGAAGACCCCCCCCCCCCATCCTTTCTCTCACACCCCTCCCCCATACCCTGCTGAGGGTCAGGGGGCTCTCTCTGCCCTACTGAGGGATTATGCTCTACTCTCTCACTAGAACACAGCGTATGTATTAATTTGCAATGTAATAACACACAGAGTACTCTAAACTATAGAGGAACTCCAAAGGAGAATCAAATGTACAAACAAAAAGCACTTTATTTCAAATGTATCAGGTACGTGTTAGAATTTCTACAAAAGAAGTGTTAACTTCAAACACAAAGATGACTGTAACTTGCAATAATCACTAATACCTTTAGGAAAATACCAGGTTACGACATGGTTTAACTTCATATTTGTCAGAAAGCCTGAAACCACTCCAGTTTTTGTTGTTATTATTACACTTTACATGTGTTCTCAATTTGAACAATGTTTTATGTTTTCTTGTAAATGTGCTTGTTTAAAACAAACTTTTTTACATGGCAAAATGGACTGGTTGCCGAGGTAGAATTTTTGGTTGCTATGGAGAAGTCAATGACAGCCTTCATAGTTCCCCATGCCAATATGAGTTATTTAAACCACTCCCCATGTATCTATATTCCTTTGCTAAAATGGTTGCTATGATAAACAAATGGTTGCTATGGAGGGGTCAGGATGTTCCCATTTTCCAAAGCAGAGATTTTGTTACAACGATTGACACAAACAAACCCCCATTTCTCTGCAATGTTTCATGTCGATATATTTTCATTTGTGTTTCCCATTTATTTTCAATGACCGTTATATGTCAATTGTAAATATTTAACATTTTCTCGAGCCTGGGCTTAAAATACTTTTTCACAGTGGTCGACATGTTCTTGCACAGACCTATAATATCTACAGGTGTGGTCTGTTTTAAGTTTCTATGAGGTTCTCAGTTTGACCTCTAAGCGATTTCCCAGAATTCCTTTAGTGGCAGCAGTCTGAAAAGATATAGCAACCTGAGTCAAATCAGTTTGGATTGAATTTTTAGACCAAAGCAAAACTCGAATAACAACAAAAACATATGAATACATATTACTTCTGTCACATCCGTACAAGGAGGCACATAAACCAAATACCTTAAAATACTTTAGTTAATGAACCAATGTTTTAAAAAATATGACAACATGATAAAGGTTGTTGGACAAAATATTTGAGTGAATCAAAAGTAGGGTCAACTCAAATACATTGAGGTGATCGGTTAGCACAAAGAAACTGAACCTTTTGAGTTTACAATGTTATTTTAGTATTATTTTATTCTTAAAAAAATTAACTTTATCTTTAGTAAGTGCAGCATCGCAACAAGAACACTAGATGACACTGTAGACTAGCAATGAAACGGCTTAAAGGAGAGATGACCCTTTAACGCCACACAACATAACAGAAGATAACTTAACAGAAAAGAACAGAACTTAGCAGAAGAGAAGAGAACAGAAGAAAACTTAATAGAAGAGAACAGCACAGAAGAGAACTTAACATAACAGAACCGAAGAGAACTTAACAGAAGAGAACAGAACAGAACTCATCAGAAGAGAACAGAACAGAACAGAACAGAACTCATCAGAAGAGAACAAAACAGAGCAGAACTCATCAGAAGAGAACAGAACTCATCAGAAGAGAACAGAACAGAGCAGAACTCATTAGAAGAGAACAGAACAGAACTTATCAGAAGAGAACAGAACAGAACAGAACTCATCAGAAGAGAACAGAACAGAGCAGAACTCATTAGAAGAGAACAGAACAGAACTTATCAGAAGAGAACAGAACAGAACTCATCAGAAGAGAACAAAACAGAGCAGAACTCATCAGAAAAGAACAGAACTTAGCAGAAGAGAAGAGAACAGAAGAAAACTTAATAGAAGAGAACAGCACAGAAGAGAACTTAACAGAACAGAACCGAAGAGAACTTAACAGAAGAGAACAGAACAGAACTCATCAGAAGAGAACAGAACAGAACAGAACAGAACTCATCAGAAGAGAACAAAACAGAGCAGAACTCATCAGAAGAGAACAGAACAGAACTTATCAGAAGAGAACAGAACAGAACAGAACTCAACAGAAGAGAACAGAACAGAGCAGAACTCATCAGAAGAGAACAGAACAGAACTTATCAGAAGAGAACAGAACAGAACAGAACTCATTAGAAGAGAACAGAACAGAACTTATCAGAAGAGAACAGAACAGAACTCATCAGAAGAGAACAAAACAGAGCAGAACTCATCAGAAGAGAACAGAACAGAGCAGAACTCATTAGAAGAGAACAGAACAGAACAGATGAGAACTTGGCATCTCTCTGCTGTTGGGTAAAAAAAGTCCCATAATTCTGCGACCTTTGAAATATACTGAACTCTCAAAAACTTTTGTGGCAAATTATTACTTCAAGATATTTTGTTGTGAAATGGTTTCACTTATGTTAAAAGTACTCAAAATACACACTTTTTTATCGAATAGTTTTTGTATCAAATTGTATCCTTCGTCAGGACAATTTACCGGTAATTAATCCAATTGTATTAGTTTCCACAAATATTTTGCATACTATGAATATTTTTTTGTTTTACAGCATATGATCTATAAAGCGTAGATGTTAAAATAATAGAACAAAATCATCAGACAATGTGAAATCTTTTCTTTCTACTAGAATGTGGTTTGAGATGTTTCCAAACACGAGATGGCATTGGCATCTCATAAGCGCTTCTCTGTGCAGGAAGTGGTTAGAGACAGAAAACTAAAATCCCAATCTTGCACAGATTTCTTTTAGAGTTAACTGTACAAAACATGCAATATAACACTATAGCAGATATCTGGTATTTAAATTGACATTTCTGTGCCTAGAGTCTACTTTAAACTTAATATTTTCCACCTATATTTGTATATCCTCTACATATTCCTATGTGTTTGAGTGTTAAAAGTACTCAAAACCCTGCAGAAACATGTTACCTCAGTCAAAACATTTAAGTTGACAAACAATATTTTAAGCAAACCTTTGTCAAAATTATACACTCTCGTCGGCCACTTTATTAGGTACACCTTGATGATGCCAGGTTGGACCCTCTTTTGCCTTCAGAAATGCCTAAATCGTTCGTGGCATAGAATTAAAAGGTTTTGGAAAAGTTTTGTCCATATTTTCACGTTAGCATCACGCAGTTGCTGCAGATTTGCCGTCCACTCATGCAAATTTCCCGTTCCACCACATCCCAAAGGTGTTCTATTGAAGCATTATGACAGGAAGTGAATGGGGAGAGATATAGAAAATATATAGAAAATTACTTCCCACATTAACACAACAGATGTCACAATTTGTTTAATGTTTTTATTATATTCTGTTCTTAAAATATATCAAGTACTGCAGACCTTTGACAGTGCAGACATGCCGACACTAAATGCAAAAAAATGGTAAATTTGGTTAAAAAACTGCTCAGACCTTAAAGAGTTAAAGAACAAACTAGTTACAAAAACTGCTCTAGATTCCAGGAAACATAATTTTTTTTTCTCACTTGCTCTCTCTGGCTTTCTAAGGAGGTGCTTTCACTGGAGTCTCTTGCGAAGCAAAGGTAGGCTTCAGATCTCTCATAACAGATTTGAACTTTTACTGTTGATGGGAATTCATAATTAAAGGCTTACTTTCTATTTTCCATCTCACAGTACATTTAAAGCAGACCTGTGGAACTCTGTATCGCACACAATGGAAAGTTCAATCATTTCAATCCCTGAATTCAACATTTCAAGTTCCGATAGGACTGTGAACACCACCAGAAGCACAATTGTGTCTGCAGCTGAGGATTATGCAGAAATGGTCATCCGCTTGACCGTAATCATCATTCTTTTCATCAGCATGGTGTCTCTGGGCTGCACAATGGAAGTCTCCAAGATCAAGAATCATCTCTTTAAACCCAAAGGGGTGGCCATAGCAGTGGGGGCTCAGTTTGGTATCATGCCCTTGACTGCCTTCTGCCTGGCAAAGCTCTTTCAGTTAAGTCCTATCGAGAATTTGACGGTGTTGATCTGTGGTTGCTGTCCTGGAGGTCAGCTCTCAAACATTTTAGCCTTGGCTCTCCATGGAGACATGAACCTCAGGTATTCACGGTATAAATCTGGTAAAATTCGGAATCCCAAGTGATGTTTCTCATAGTTCCGTGCCTTTTTCTCAGTATCGTGATGACCGTGTGCTCCACGGTGCTGGCTCTAGGCATGATGCCCCTCTTGCTCCACCTGTACAGCATGGGATTCTTAAACCTGGCGCATCTCGTCCCGTACTCCAGGATCCTCTTCTCTTTGATAATGCTTCTGGTGCCCTATGGGCTTGGAATCCTGATCAACCACAAAGTGCCTCAGTATTCGAAGATCATACATAAGGTATGTTCGTAATAAGAAGGAAACAGATTATAGAAATTAATCCATTGTTTTGATGGTTTGAATGGGAATAGCTACTAGCATCAATGCAGATCCTAAAGTGTTAATAAAGACCTTGAGGCAAGTTTTTGCTTTGATCGATGAATTCTAGATGCAATCTGGGCAAAACAAGACTATATAAAAACTCACTGGCCACTTTATTAGGTATACCTGTCCAGGGTTTTAGACATGGTCAAGACAATCTACTTCAGTTCTAACCAAGAATCAGAATGGGAACGAAAGTTGATTAAAGTCAGACAGGCTGGTCTGAGTATTTCAGAAACTGCTGATCTACTGGGATGCTCACAGACCACCATCTGTAGAGTTTACAGAATGGTCTGGAGAAGAGAAAAATACAGTGAGCGGCAGTTCTGTGGGTGCAAATGCCTGATTGAAGAAGGGGGTCAGAGCTCAATTACTTGTTACAATCAAGGTATTCCATTTATTGGCTCCTAGTGCATTTTAGAATTGATTTAAAACTTCTTGTATTTGTTCTTAACGGTCTCACTCCACAGTATCTGTCCGACCTGCTTCACCCATACACTCACTGATGCTTTCTCAGATCGGCAGATCAGTCTCTCATTCTAATATCAAAGAGGAAATGGAGAGGTGACCGTGGATTCTCAGTCACTGCACCTAAACTTTGGAACAATCTGCCCCCAGTACATTAGGCAGGCTGACTCTCTTGCAATTTTTAATCCTCTCTGAAAACACACCTTTTCCCTTTGGCTTTTAGTCTGAGATAGTGACTCCTATTGCTTTTTTTCATTTTTATGTGTTTTATATGCTTTTTTTATTTGTGGACAGCACTTTGCCCAACAGACTTGATTTTAGAGTTTTTTTTTAAATACAGCAAGAGGGAAGGTTTGCAGAAGAGCATCTTTGAATGTCAAGCCTTGAGGCGAATGGTCTACAGCATCAGAGGACCACACCAGGTGCCACTCCGGTCAGCTAAGAATGCTACAGTTGCACAGGTTCACCAAAATTGGACAAAAGAAAATTGGAAAGGTGTTGCCTGGTCTTATGAGTCTCGAATTCAACATGTTTTTATTTTTTGGTTCAGGCTGGTGGGGGTGGCGTAATGGTGTGGGGGATATTTTCTTCACACAATTCGGGCCCATCTTGTCAGTATGGACCAAATTCTCTGAGGAATGTTCCCAGTACCTCTAAAATATACACCACAAAGTATTAAGGCAGTTCTGAGTGCAAAAGGGCTAGTGTACCTAATAAAGTGGCCGGTGGGTGTTAGTTGTTTGCTTCAACACGAGAACAGCTGAGACTTTTCCCTAGATATATAACATCGAACCATAAATAAATTTGACTCAGTCTTTCAACATTTAAAAAGTTTTATTAAGCAAGAAATCAAAATCTCCATTCAGACATGCAATGTCCTTCCATTTGTAGGTCGCATTGACCATACTGGTGATCTCCTGCATCGTGATTGGTGTTTTTGCTGGTTTTTCTGATCGAGGGCAGATGTTCACTATGCTGTCTCCTCGACTCGTGGCCATAGCTGGTTTGATGCCGCTGACTGGATTCATCTGTGGATACATCCTTTCCACTATATTCAGGATGAATGAAGCGTACGTATGCTTTGTGAAGTCACCGTATCTTGCTTTTCTCCGATTTTCAGGGATTTTTGTGGTGATGACTTGGCTTTGTGTGTTGTCGTCCAGCTGCAGACGAACTATTTCGATGGAAGTTGGTTGTCAGAACATCCAGTTATGCACCACCATCCTAACCATGGGCTTTTCTTCGAAGATCATTGGCTTGCTGTATTTGTTTCCTTCCATCTACTTTTTATTTCAGATCATAGAAGCACTCTTCATCATATTCCTCTTCCGTTGTTACCAGATACTGCATGTGAAAGGTATGTCTTTTACAGCTCTTTGATGAAGGATTACATTCATTCATTACCTGCTTGTTCCCTTTTGGGGATCTCCAGCTCACTTTGGGCGAGAGGTGGGGGTACAGGATTAAATTATTTCAGAGTTTTACGAACATTTTCTCCAACAGAAATGCAAACATACAAGGCTGGAGGAGCATCAGTGCATCAAGCCTCTGCAGAAAGCCTCAGATATGAGGCAGAAGTCGACCATTAACTGAAAGGCTGGTGTTCCTGAGCAGTGTTTGTGACAAGGTCATTTCTGATTTGTGTTATTGGAATTGTTATAGCAATTTACTTTAAGTCACCCCCTTTCTAATATCTAGCCGTATTAGCATTTTGTACACTCATGGTTAGTGGTTGGGAGAAGCCATTCGTGTATTTTTAACACCATCCCCACTGTGAAACATGGAAGAGGGTCACTGATGTGTGAGCTACAAAGGCACAGGAAACTTCAAATCGATACGAAGATTAATGCAGGATGTTATTAAAGGATACTATAGGAAAATTGGCCGTCATCAACCCGGAAGCTGCGCATAGGACATTACTGGAGATTCCAACACGATCCAAAACACAAGGCCAAGTCTCACTGAACAAAGCAAAGGTTCTGGAGTACACATCTCCTGACCTCAATATTATTAAATCACAAACACAAACTTGCAGTTCATGCAAGAATTAACAAGATTTGGAGGCTTTTTGCCAAGAGGAATGGGCAGAGAAGATAAACAACCTCAACAACTACTCCAAGAAACTTCAGGCTGTCATTGATGTTAAAGCAGGAATACACAATTTTAAGCTAGGGTTTATAAATCTTTGATCAGAATCATTTGGAAATGTTCTGACGTCATTGATTTGAAAATAATAAATGGCTTAACCCAACTACTAACAATGAGTAGGAATTTTTTTTCGTATTCATATTTTGCGTGTGTAAATGTATGAGCACAACTGCGTGTGTATATTTATATATAAAAGCATTAGCTTTTTTTTTATTTATGAAGATGTTAACAATTGGAATAAATCAGCCTTTGATTTATAAGGACTTAAAATTAAAGTACTTTATTTATATCCTCTTTATCTTTAACTACTCCAACTTAGAAAAGAAAGTGTTTCAGAGGGTCTAAGAACACTAACAATTTTCCTCTTTGTAACATTCCCAATCGCTTTGTTTGTGTTGCCTTCTCAGAATTAAAATAATTGACCATTTTTGCAATATTATGACCCAAAATTAATGAATTTATTGAGGGTTCTTTTTATACACAGCCACAAAAACTTGAATCCTTATAAATTACATTTTTTAAAAATCAATAATGTTGTTGAATTACCAAAAATAATGCGTGAAGAGTCTAAACAAAACTATTTATGTACATCAGACATACACCAGAACCCCAAAATAATCCCTAAAACTAGCCAATAAAAAAGGGATTTTCTTCCCTACATTACTATTCTGCTCAATTTTACCAACACACTGTGTATGACATAAGGTTTCACAACCACAGGAAAATGTGTAAATCTTTATTCATGCAGTTTGCAAAAAAAAAAATTATAATTCAAGCATCCGTACTTTCAAACAATTTGCTCATATAATCAAGTAATAAACAAACAATTATTATGAATCAGAATGTACAAGTAGCATCAGAAATTGTTTAAATTAAAATTTCCTTTGATTTGTCAGACCTAAAATTGCTTAAGACAGTATGAACCTGCATGAAACATGAAATACTACACATCCCCTAAAAAGATTATTTTTTTTTACCAATAATAAAAACTGAAAAAAAATAAAAATTCTGAAATCCAAGTTATTTGCTGAACCATCCATAAACATGTACAAGGAATCTCACATTCCCACTACAAAAGTGATAAAACCATAAAGTACACATTTTACGCATCAACTAAAAAAAAAACAAAAAACAAAACAGTATATTCCTGATTTAATATGACTCCCATCAGTCGTTAAATTCTGCATCAGAACTTGTCTAGTGGAGAACCGTTTCTCCTCTTTCAGGAGCTAAACCGAGCAGTGATTGGACCATATATTGCTGTGTCAAGCTCCTCACTGGCGACTATCGGTGGACCGAGAGCGAGATCGCGCGGGGCGCTGATCTGGAGTTGGAGATCTGGATTCAGCACGAGGAGCTTCTTTTTCTCGAGCTGGAGAGGGACTGGCGGAACGAGACCGGCTTCTGGAGCGGTTATTAGATTTGGGGGTGCGGGACCGAGACCTAGAGCGGGAACGGGACCTGGAACGAGAGTGACTACGAGAACGAGACACTGAGCGCCCTCGGGAACGAGACCGAGACGAGCTGTTTGAACGAGACCGAGATCTGGATCTAAAGGAAAAAAGAAAAACAAACAATAGGTCAATGTTAGTTGACACCAAGTATTCAAATATTTAAAATTTAATATAAAAATTTAAATATTGACACCAATAAACAAAAAAAAAAAACATTTTTTGCATACTTTACAAAGCTGAACACACTCCAGCTATAGCTATTGTAAATAACCGTCTGTTTTGAAATGAATAGGAATAATAAGGCCCACCAGATCAATTCTGATACCAAATATAATGTTTAAGTAAAAAAAATAAAAATAAAAAAAATGATAAGTTATGACAAGGTAATTCAAATTAAAATGTGACAAACTGATCAATAGTCTTTCATTTTTCTTTTATAAACCCCAAATCGGTGCCATTTAGTGGTGGAATAAAGGGATAACCCTTGGAAGTACAATATCTGTGATATGGCATTTGTTTTTCAAAGATGTGGCAGAAAAAAAGCACAATGGCACAAGAAGCGCTTGGAACAGTGTGTAAGGCTTAAAAGTCTATTTATTTAATACAATTTTCACATTGTTTGTTTTGTCTTCGCTTTTCGATGGATTAATAAATTAGTTAATTTTAAGCATTGCCACAAAAACGGTTTTTAAATGAGTAATTTATTAGAGAAAATTGTAAAGCAGCAAAAAAGGCCCCAGACTTCAATGAGTTAAAAAGAATAGCCCAAATGGACAACCACTATGACAGGGAATACACTATTTGAAGTCTAACACAAAAAGCCTGATTTTGGTCAAAGTACAATAATAAAATGGTAACTCACTTTTTCCTGGATGCCTCAATAAGTTTGATTTTTCTTCCATTGATTTCTTTCCCAGACAGCTTTTCCAGAGCATTTTTTAGATCACTATGAGAAGCAAACTCAACCACGCTAAAGAAAGAAGACAATGAAAGTGAGACTCAATTTTTTATGGTTCTTCAGTTGGTTCAGAGAAATGAACAATGGAGTGGTATTGAACCTACCCCTCATTGAGCTTTGGGCGATGGGCATCAGCAAAAGTGACCTCCCCGGCCTGTCTCATGAAATCCTTTAGATCCTACACACAGCACACCAGCAACCCAAGTTATGAGATTATTTCTACTCTTTTTATAAACAATTAAACTATGTTCTATGAATGTCTGGGTTAGAGAACATTTCAGCTTATGATCTCAGCCTGTAGACATTACGTGTCAATTATATGATTTATTTTTTTGAATGAAGCCAACATTAAAAAAAAGTTCCCAGGTTTGCTTCTCTGCTTAATTATAATTCAGTTAAAATCTTAGTCAGCTTAAAAGGTTCAAATTGAGCTTGTGATGTTAGGATCAGTTAAAAAAAATAAATAAATAAATTTGGGTCGGTTTCATGGTAAAATCTTTACTCTTGGGTTCCATTTCTATCCCTTAGCCCTACCCCTCAACTGATCACATTCCTAAGAAGGGGTGTCCCAAATCTTTATTTAAATGAAGGTAAACGGCTAAACAAAGAGTCATGTAGCACTAGGTTTCAAGGGATGTCTGGAGCTAAAATTCAAGAGTTCATATGGCGGCAAAATACAAATACGTGTGTCATTTACAAGTTTTAAAACCAGCAGAAACGGCAAGATATACATAGCTTGTGTGCACAATTTTTTTTAATAAAAAAATAAATAAATTCAAATTTCTTTTGATATTTGGTGCCAGTTTAGCAGGAAGTGACCCATTTCATTCTATTGGGCTCATTGAACGGAAATGGTGCTTTATTTGCAAATATTTTATGTGACATACTAGATGTGTCCTGATTCATCGCTGAACATTTACAGGACATTCCTTAAGCCCACGGTTACAGGGAAACAGAGAAATGGAACTCAGATGAGGTTTAGATTTTCAAGTAGTCACATTAAAAGCTTCACAAACCAGCTTAGACATCTCTATTCAAAGTTTGTGAAGCAAAGCTTAACGTCTATTTCATGTGACACAAAGCTCAGTGTCTCAGCAGTAAAAAATAAACAAGCAGAGGAATGAAAAGCACGGATTTATAAACCAGGGGAACAATGTTGACCAGGAAGATTTAGCAAAGCTGTGACATTCTCAGACCACCACAAAACAAGAACTAAAAGCTCAAAAAGGGCCCCACGTTAATTTAATGGTACATTTACATGGCTATTGCATTCTTACCAAAGCCCATGTGTAAACAGTGTGGATAAGCAGAGGCTTTCCATCCATCAGTTGTACCCTATGTGTACCATCCCCTCAAGGACAGGGAGCGTCAACAGCGAGGAAGAGATTAGATATAGACTAATACCTGGGAACGTACCCATCGGCCTGGGGCGAAAACCTGGAGATTTTATCCACGGACCAGAATACCGATTGAAGGCTCTCAAATTACCGAACCCCTCGAATGACTGTATGCCAGAGATTGGCTGATTCTCTCATTCTCTCGCTCTCTCTGCCCCCCTCTCTCTCTCGATCTCACGCTCTGTCTCTCTCTCTTTCAGCCCGACACCATCACAAACTGCACTTTGTAGCAGCCGCCGCTGCGTTTAGAGCGGGAGGGCATCATGCGACTGGCGGAGGTCTACTAGTCGTGGAATTAAGCAGAGAGAGGGACCCTGTAGGTCTTAACTCCACCATTAGCGAGCTCTTCCATACGACACAACAGTCAGGCTGGCAAATAGAGGGGTGAACAATTGGTTAAAACAAAGGCATTTAGTGATTTAACCTTACTGTTTCCTGAGCTTTAGAACAAGGATGTACTTTATTTAAGACATTGAATTTGCAAGTAAGCTCAGGAAGGCATTTACACTTGTAAAATCAACTTAAGTTTGAAAAGATTTGCTAAGTTAAATTCACAGTTACTTTTGAAATAACAGTTTGCTGAGGAATGAATGAACACTCACCTGCCAGCTGACTCTTGATGATAAATTTTCTACAATCAGACGATTCTCTGTGCGCATCGGTGGAGGGTTCCTGCTGTGAGAAACCTTGGAGTAAATGATTTGATCCTAAAGCAGAAGACCATAACCAATTGCAAAAACAACATGTATCTGTGCAAACTGAAACAAAATGGCATTAAGCTTGCCTTCAAGCTCAGTAAAAGTGGCTCCAAAAGGCTCCTTAACCAATAAAAAGGAAATTAAAAGTGTGTGAATATTTATATACGTATGTTACAAAAACTGTGGCTATTATAAAACAACAAATGGTCTCTGCGAAATTGGCAATGGATATATTCCATGATACCACAATCCAATCAATCACCACATCAATGAACCCATAGTCATTTCCCAACTTTCCCCTCTTACTACCCGCTTCTCTTCCTGGCATTACCCTAAACTCTCTGTTCTGAATAAAGGCAAAATTGACTTTTTTTCCCCCCACAAATTTTAAGACTGACAAAATATTGATGTGGTTTCTTAAGTCCACTGGAAAGCCAACAATCCGTAATGTCTGGTAAAATACCAACAGAATTATTTATATATTTTGCATTAGTTATACACAACCGTGACAAATAAATGAGTTATAAAAAGGTAGCTCGAGTATAAGAGAAGAATCCTTATCAACAGGGCATGGACAGACTTGAAACCATACCTTCGGCTGTCCTGGGAGCCACGTCCATATCGAGGTGGAAAACGCCCACTGCTGCTACTACCACGACCGCCTCGACCTCCACGCAGACGAACACGGGCATGCTCAATTGTCACTCTGAAAACACAAAGACTTGTTTTTTATGGTTTGCTATGACTAATGGAGCTTTTTCACCCTACTTCAACATCCAATGGCTGTGATGCACCAAATCCAATAGCATTGTAGCATGGGCACCAATGGGAATATGTTCACGTCTAGAACCAGCCTTAAGTGTCTGGTCAAATAAAAATAATAATTATTATTTAAATTTCCCATTTAAAATTTACCTGGGGTGTCAATACCCAGTATTGACATGAAGCAAAAATAAAGATTTCCAAATTGTGCTCAAACAGGGTCCTCTGAAAGAAACCCCATTTTGAAAATCTACAACATACCTCTCATTGCAGAGCTCTTTTCCATCAAGCTCATAAACAGCATCCTCGGCATCCCTTGGATCATCAAATTCCTGCATAGGAAAAATATTGCAAGGTTACAAATATTTCTGACTTAGGTAGGGAGTTCAAATGAATGTTAAATTGATATAGCTCACATATTATTTTGACCACCCACAGTTTTATCTAGTCCATTCCTTTTTTGGTTTTTAATTTCATATTTGGCGAGATACAAATCTAACAAACATTTTATGCACATTTAAACCTTTGTACAAACCTCAAAACTTGATGTAATTCATTGCTTTAAAAAGAGTTTACTTAAAAACATTTAACAATGAAGAGCAGGCAGCAATGAATAAGAAAGACTTAAAATACTTATTTTATATATATAAATCACATCATTGGACCTTAATATATCCCCATATTTAACACTGAATAATGTATTTTACCCCTACTACTTATACGAGGAAACCATCCCAGAAGCGTAAAGAATGTCTTAAAACAAATTATAACTACTTCAGTGGCAAAGGTTTTAAACCCTCTCTCTTTTTACAAAAGGGGCACTTAACCCTGGTACAGCGCAGGTGCAGATTTCAAAGATGGCGCAACATCCGGGTCTTGAGACGATTGCGGGAATCTTTTAAACACTTCGTACATTGGAATTATTAAGTAGAAATTAGCAACAATTATTATATTACGTCAAGTTGCGTTCAAAATGCCGCTGCCTGCAAATGAAAAAGACACGTTAGATGGAGGCTGCTCAATGGATTTTGAAACAGCCCACGATGCTTACATTATGGCCGCAGTGGCTTTGTGTTGACAGTCGTCTAGCCACTTAACGTTCATTCGCGATCAAGCAATGCACCACAAACAGCAGGATGATGATATGATTATCTACATAGTTAAAGGGAGTAAAACTGCTTACAACGAATCCGAAGCCTCTTTTCAGGTCGATGTCCCTGATTCTCCCGTAGCCCTTGAAGAACCGCTCAACGTCCTTCTCGCGAGCGGAGGGGTTTAACCGTCCGATGAAAATACGACAGCCGCTCATCTTCTTTAAAATACAGAACTGCGCGCAAAAGAGAAACGGATAAACATGTGTTAGTCAGCAAAACACAAACATCGCCAGAATTTCTATTTGCTTCAACAGATGCTCGGGCCCTTTGCTAACACATGCTTGGACGTTCAAATGATAAAAACAAAAAAAAAAACAATGGTTTATTAAATATATACTCATGCAATCTTAATCTATTAAGTGCAGCAACACAATAACGGTCCTACCTTTATTAAGTGTATTTCCGCAGACTATTTTGGTGTTCAGCAACGAGCTCCTTCTCACAAAATGGAGTCGCTCCGTGTGTCGAGCGTGCCGTAGTAACCTCCTACTTTTTCTCCGGTTGTTGTAATGTGTTTTTTTAATGTTCTAGGCTGCAGAAGGAGGCGTTTCAGGAATAATAATTATGTGGGCGTAGATCACAACGCCACTGAATGAAAAAGAATATTGGAGCGTTTGGATTAAACTTTTGAAACGAAGAAAACCTTAGCACACTGTTTTCAACTGCAACCACGTGCCAAAGTTTTCATTGTATTCACTTTTGTAATTCATTTGGCTTTACATACTCAAGAAATGATCTAAATCAATCCAAAATAACATATTTTTAAGAAGTAAATACAAATAAAAAATTAAAAGCCTTAGACTGTGTGTAGTACTATGTTCAGTAATACATGAAAGAAAAAAAAAACAAGAATTCACACGTGAACGTGTTTATTTTTATTAAATATAAACATTTCCATAATATTTATGAAATGGCAAGGAACTATTTTTGAGCAAACAAAATTCGCTGGAGCCCTTTGACGTTTGTGGGAATGGCCCGATGTCAGCTTCGACTAAAAATCTACTAATACAAAAATCAGTACTCGCACGTTCAGTCTAAATTAACTGTGAATTATTAACACAAGGTGACGGTAGCTTCGTTTATCTTTATTAGTTTAATCCAAAACAATCCAGCGAATGCTTTCAGAATCAGACGCTTAAATAGTCACGGCCACCTAATAAATATTCATGAAATACCACCTCCTGCAAAAGAGAATATTAAAAACCACTTATTATACAACCCCGGATAACCGGAAGTCACGAAAACAGAAATTCATCGACTGACCGCTGGGGTTAGAAGGGTCAGATTGATACACATACACATGGTGAAAAGTAAATGTTGTTTGTACAATAGTATAACTTTTGAATTTACACATTAGGTAACATAAGATATAATGTTTTTTTTTTAATTAAACATACGTATTTGAAAGTAAAATACATTGTATTGCATAGTCAGGTTTAGCTGAATTGCGCTCATAGTATATATGCTGTATCTTTACTCCGCATAATATAATGTTTGAATGTAACGCGAAGCATTAATTTATTAATTGAGTTCGATTTGAATTCTTGATTTAAAAGAATCACCGAGGAGAAGAATCGAACTTTGAATGAACTAATCGTTTTCATATGAACGACACTAGATGGCGACAACAGACATTCGTATAAACCTGTTAACCCTATAAAAAGCAATTTAATGTAAAAACATAAAATTTAAAATATAACCACAGTGCATCTCTAAAGGGCAAAACATTTAGAACTGATCTTTTGTGTTGTGTTATTTTTAGGGGTTGAACGAACGATAGAAAGCATCTACAAAACATGGCCTTTACAAACCATTTTACTTAAGTTTAAGCTGTCATTTAGAAATAAACTTTAAATTTCATACATTACATTTGTAAGGCTTAGGACGACAGGGTCAAGTTTTAAGTAGATGACTATTCCATGTCACCCAGCCTCTAGAGGGCAGCGATGTCTAAGAATTCATGGAAGATGTCTCGTGTAGTTGGTGAGAGAGCTCTAAAACGTTGCCGTAATTTCTTCAAAATACCAATTGCTGTTTCACGTGCTTTTTCACACAGTAAAAATAAAATATTTCTCAATAACTCGTATTGTCGAACTCGTTATTTTGACAGGAAAATTAGATACAACATCCAGTGGTAAAAATGAAAGATGTTCTCTTTTCGTTATCAAAATAATTCATCTTTGCAGTTTATTAGATCCATAAAAATGAACAATATTTAACTAGAGCAGAGCAATAAATCAAAAGCACTCGAAATTTACAGTCAAATCCTTTAATCGATCAAAAAATTTCCTTCGGTAATAAAGCATTCATCGTCAAAAATCTCATTTGTAATATTTGAGCATATTTACTGTACTAAACTTGTCAGTGAATTATGGGGGGAAATAAATAAAACAATCGTAATAAAGTTCAAATGAAAGCTTTAATTAGAAATAGTTATATACACACTGTAGAATTAAATTAAACTTTATACAAATATTAAAATACTATCTTCACACCCACAAAAATGTACAGATGAAAATCAAAAGAATTGTATTGGGAATGAGAAGCTGGTCGCAGGAGCCAACTTAAATTAAAATTTGCAAATAAACACTGTACAACAGTGTTTCACTCGTAGCTTTTCACTTATTTCCTGTCCTTTTTTAGAATTAAAACATCATTCAAAACTGATGAATAAAAGAAAAAAACTTTCATGGTCACTGGAAAAAGGGTCTGTGGAAAAAACACAGGTAGACAATCTTATGTCAGATCTGAAAATCAACAAAACAACTTTTATGCATAGAAAAGAAAAATTAAGGCCATAAGGAAACTGAAGACAAATGACCATAAAGCCGTCGAGAGATGGAAGAAACGTGATTACAAAGTGAGACATGTATGAAATGTAAACGTTTAAGGCAGCAGTAATATATTGCCTTCAGTTTGCATGAAAAATGCAAATTAATTCACCAAAACAAACCAAGAATAGACTGAGCATGTGCACAGACAAACTGCCCTCTCTCACTTACTCTCGTTCTCACCAAAGAGAGACACATAAACATGATACCATTAAAGTCTTTGTCAAACACAGAATAAACAAAAGGTCATGGATTAAAAACAAAATCAGACATGATTCATTTGCCAAAATGAAGTGAGTGAGGAACAAGATCATTTTCTGGGGCTGTATCCCCCCAAAAAAGCCCAATTTTCTGGTGACAGATACCAAAATGTAATTTACTGCAATAAACTAATGCACAAAGTATCCAATAATTAACATTGTTAGATTTTCAAACAAATAGTTTCTGAAATAGGATTCTAAATTGGTAACGTATAATTCAAAGTTTTACAAATTAAAAGTCCAAAGTACGAGATACAGCCCACGATAATGAACAGTCCACCACCCAAACGAGACAAGAAAGTGGATGAACAACTCTCCTCTGTTTTTTTATGCGCGTGCAAAATGTATAAACATGAGAGATATGCCTGCTTTTAAAGCAAGCAAACACAACTGACGTATCTCTCTGAACCCGAATGTTTATCTCTCGCACTTTAACCAGACAGACATGTAGACAAGGAACATCCATTCGAATTAAATAACGTCTTGTTTAGAAAAATGGAGGTATAGAAAACGTTTGCTATTTTGTGGTCAAGTAGCCTAAGTGATACTTGAGCCCTCTTTGATTTACGCCAGCCATCGAATACATACGCAGAGCACAGCACGAGTACTTTTGACAAAGTAAAGGCAAGCATGTCTCCGAGTACAGTACTATGTAAATTAGTTCCAACCTGTTTCTCACACAGGCCCGAGCACAGAGATGGTGCCGTCATGCTTTGACCGTGCCGTGCTCCTGCGTGTACGCACACAATAAACAAAACACACAAAAAAAAGAAGAAATTGCACAGAACATGCAGCGTCTAAGAGAAAAGGGCGTGGCTTAGCAAATCCTTGCTGAAGTCTCCTCTTGCTGAGGTCTGCCACTCAATCTGAATGCATTTGTTTCGAGTTCTCACCAGGATGAGTGCCACTGATCATTTGCACACCTACAAAAAAGGTGCAATGTGTTGAACTGGAGCAACTGAGCACCCCTGCATCGGCCGTTCCAGTGAACACGGAGCGTAGACCCTTGTAGTAGAGAGATGGCTCGCAGCGTGTCTGTGTTGCATTCGGAAAGGTGGCTGTGTGACGAGTGTTTGGTGAGAAGCTTTCAGGGGTGTGAATCCTGGCCAGCGATGATAGAGAGAAGAGAGACTCCACACACAGACTCAGGCTTCTTTCAGCAATGGTATATCTGGAGATGACACACAAACAGAGACTTGAGAACATGTTTTTTGGTCTACAACTAAGATTAGTCTACAACTTTTTATTTTAAAGGTGCCACTTGAAAGCACATATACAGTACTGTTGAAGTAATAGAAAAAAAAATGGTTTATTTTTTTTGTAAATGTACAAAATGAAAAGGGAACGAACAAAAGCTAAATCAAACCAATATTTGGTGTGACCACCTTAGGCCTTCAAAACCAGCCTCAATACTAATAGGCATACTTGCACAAAGCCAGCGATTTTATCTTATTAGTCAGGTGTCTTATTCAAATTTAATCTGCTGGAGAAGAAATACCCCATACATAGATGCAAAGTCTTTAAAGGGCCATGAGCCCTGCTTGTTTCAGCTTTCATCTGCCCGAGATCATGGGTGTGTACTGCTGTGCAGAGTAGGTTGGGGTGTGGCTTGGTGGCATGGCTTTCGATAACAAATTATCAAAAGATCTCACACTGAAGTGGGATCCATTGCATTGGCAGACAAACACAAACTGCATTGATTTTCAATGCCCAAGCAGGTCCACCATTCTCCAGCTCTCATAGCTTTCGAGGACAAAATTTGCTACGGATCCATAGTTTTGACATGGCCAACCATGACAGGCCTGAAGCCTGTATCATTTCAGCATCTTTGCACCACGGAAACATACAATTTTAACCATCCTGAACTCCAAACTAATGCGGGGTCTTGAAATTTGACAAGATGTGTCAAAAGTTCAGTGCCATTTATAATTAACACACAACGTCTTCTCATAGGATAATAGCGGTCAGGCTCATGAATAATTAAAATTCAGATAAGTCATAGACGTGATGTAAAACAAAAAAACGTCACATCCTGAGAAATTTCTTTTCAAACAGAAAGTCAGAAATCTACAAAAAAAAAGGCTAAAAATTACCCAGTTTTACCCACAATTTAAATGTGACAGGCATTAAAATGGTCCTAGAAAATGTTCAACGCATGTAAATCTATGAAAATATCATAATTTGTATCGTAGCCCTTTAACCATCTTCGCCATAAATAAGAACCAGAAGTAGAACCCTGATCTCGGAATCAAGTGTGTCTGGGATTAAATGAAGTGAAAGAAGGATGTGAGAAAGTCTACATCTATTGAGGATCTGTGGATCATCTTCCCAGATGTTTAGAAGAACCTAGCGAAGTTCCTTCAAAAACGGTGAAGTGAACCCAGAAGAATTGCTGCTGTTTGTAAGGCAAAGGGTGATTCACCAAATATTAATTTGATTTTGAGTTTTTGGAAAAAAAAAAAAGATGTATAAAAATAATTTCTCATTATTACAGTAACATCTCCTCTACCTCAACATTTCCAAGTTAACTCACCATCGCCATAGTCATCGACAGAGGTGAGTGAAAGCAAACTGTGCTGATCACTGCTATCGCTGCTCTGCCAGCGATGGAGAGGTGCAGCGGTGGCGCCAGGCTGCTCAGCAGCCCAGGATGGAGAGGATGAGGACGATGAGGGCACTTGGTGTACCAATACAGTCTCTGCATGATGAGAGCTTGCAGAAGAGGAGGTGGAGGGAAAACTGGAGCTTGTGTGAGCCTGTTCAAGAACTTCAGCCTGAGGGCCCTCAGACAGCACGATTTGAACCCGGGACTCTGGAGGAGGCACAGAAGAGCCGCCTGCGCCATATACTGCCTCTTCATAAGAGGGCAAAGAGACCTGAACACCTCCAACCATCATAGAAGGCGGCTGTCCCAATGCTCCCTGCTCCCGCCTGAGTCAAAGAGAGAGAGAGATGTGGGGATAAAAATAAAGCTTAAACCCCATCCAATCCTGACCTGCATGATCTCTGGCTAACATCACAGTAGATTATGCAACAGTGTATTACTGCAATAACAACAGCAAGGAAAGAAAAGCTGCAATTGTGGTCCAAATACCTGGAACACAGATTTTTTTTAATAGTAAAATTAATTCAATTATATAAGTGAATTTTAATTGAATATCATAATTTTATACAAAGGATAAAAAAAAGCAAAAATAATCTTTTATTCAATAGGAATTTTTACATTTTATTTAAATTAAAATATCACATTTGTGTTAAAGAGCAATAATTTACTTAATTAAATAATGTATTAAAAAACATAGATAAAAATATGTACGTCTAACCAAAGTTATGAATATGTACATAATGTAAATATTCAGTTTTTATAGAAAAGGGGGCAAAAATAATAAATTAAGTGAAAAATACTGATTTGGTTGAAAAAAAATTTAAATTAAAAAGTATTGTAGGCAGTTTTTCAAAAAGCTTTAGAAAACAGACAGCAAGTTTTCTCTGTAGTGAAGGGAGTATTTCATGAAATGGAGGAGGGATTGTTAGAGAGAGTGGAAAAATCAATTTTCTTAGGCACTTCAATTACTTCTTAGGCAATTTGTCACCTCTACAAAGTGGTAAAATAAGTCTCTAAGCCTAAAACCTTCACATGCACTTCAAGTTCTCCTTTCATTTGCATTATTCTGGCTTTTGATGGTGTAGCAGATATACCACAATCATTGGCTGACAATCCATTGTGGGTTTGTTTTTGATAAGTATTCATTCATTAATTTTCCGACCCATTTATTCCCATTTGGGATCACAGTGGTCTGCTGGTGCCTATCTCCAGCGCACATTGGGCGAGAGGCAGGGGTACACCCTGGACAGGTCGCCGGTCCATCGCAGGGCAACACACACTCATACATTCACACCTAAGGGGAATTTAAATTATTCTGTTAACATAACTGCATGTTTTATAGGAAACCGACACGAGCACGGGGAGAACATGCAAACCTCTTCCAGGAAGGTCATCGGCAACCTTCTAACTGGAATGGCACTGTTCTACCCACTGCGCCACCGTGCCGCCCTTTAATAAGAGATATATATACACGTAAATATTGGCTCTCAGAAATTGCAGACTTTTTGGGAAGGTTTTTGAGGAAGGGTTCAGAAGCGCTTAACCACCAGTGGTGACTTCTGGAGGCGACCCATACTTCGTTAATTTGTTTCTTTGTCTTTGTTTTTAGTGTTTGTGAAACTTAGAACAGCTGATGACCAATGCTGCAACATTTGATGCATTGTCTGCTGAATGTCCAATAAGGTACGGTTAAAGCGCAAAAACGCAAATAAAAACATTAACCCAGGGTTTAGGAATATGCAGTGTGAAATGTCTGTTAACGAATTTAACCGTTAACCCAGGTTTAGTACAAGCACTGTTTAGTATAAACGTGATTACAGATAACCCAGGATTTGGAATTACCCAGGGTTAACAATTTCATGTGTGAAAAGCCCTAGTGAACTGGACTCACCGGTTATGGTGGAAGGACTTGAGTTTGGGCTGCAGCAGAACAAACAGCACCACTAGCAGCAGAATGAAGGCCACACAGCTTGCTGTCAAAGCCACGATGGAGAGAGGTGGCATGGGCAGTGTCGAGTGGTCATCCTCCCCTTGAACAGAAACATTATTTTCACATGTAAATCCGGCTTTGGTTGGACGGTATTTGTCAGTTTCTTATTTTTTAGGTTTTACAGCGTAAAGTTAAAACTAACAGATTAAAATCAATTTAAAATACTTCCACATTTAGGAGCTGGTTTATGTTTCTTTATGTTCTTCAGAGTAAAATGTCCAACGCATAGTCATCATGTGGAGAAGCCCTATTATGTCTGCTGATTGATGGTGTTGTGCTGTTGTTTGGTGTAAAGTCAAACATTAAAGTGGTCATTAACATTGGAAAACTAACTTTAATGGATTATAGATCTTGGTTAAACCCCCAAAGCATTAAATTAACTTGTGAGAATTGAGCATTTGATATCCTTTAGAAGCCAAAGCCTTGACCAAAAAACTTTACTTTCAAAGTTGTTTTTCTGTCTCTTTCTGCTGTGAATGTTTCATACCTTGCACAGGGTGACAGCTGACCAACATTGGTGAATTCCACTCTCCATTTTCACAGGTGCGAAAGTGGTAGCCTCCTTTCAGAATATATCCCTCATCGCAGAAGTACTCAATCACAGTATCCTGGGTCAGGCTGTGGCATGGTGATGGGTGACAATTATACCCGCCATTCTCTGGTTCAACCGGTGGTTGACAAACTGTGCGGAAGGGAGAACAAAGCTTTGTTATGAACACCATGATATGCACAGAAACAGTATTCGGCATCAGGGAGAAAAGGGAAGTTAACGAACCGTCTTTTTTGATACAGCGGGGTGGCTCAGCGTTCCAGTTCCCCGAGGCGGTGCAGTTGACAGTGCTGTAGCCATCCAGAACATATCCTGGATCACAGCTGTACTGAAGCACTGTGCCTACAGAGAACGAGCCACGGTTTGTTTCGGTCAGGTTTCCACGGCCATGAGCCACAACAGAAGGTCTGGGACAACCTGTGGGAAAGAGACGCAAGAGTCTGTAATAAAACAACTTAAAAAAAACAAGCTATTTAAAAAAAAAAAGCATTTAGATTTAATTATAAAACAAAACAATAACAAATAAAAAAAACGTATAAAGGTTGATCTTTCAGTAGCTTTTACAGTGTTTCTGCATGGTTCACAATGTCAAATTTAAATACTTTTTAACACCTTTTTAAGACAATTAAAAAAAATAAATTTAAGTCATTTTATGCTTATTTAACAAACTGCCATAAAACAACTTTAAAATGTGTAAAATATAAACCACTGTAAAAAAATTATTGCATACAAGCCATCTAAAAATTGAAAGAATATATGCAGCTTGACAAATTGAGAACAGATAGAAAAAAAATGACTACACTTTCACAACCAACAACTTATTAATAAAAAAAGAGGTCCCAGAGTCTTGAAATATCATTAGTTATTAAAACTTCAAAAGAACTTCAGAGTGGCAACCAAAGGATCCGCAGATGCACTGGTCAAATAAACATGCGTCATACACAAGGCTATATTGTGAATAGTTAATGTAATTAGTGTACATATTTCCTTTAAAACTAGATTTTGTGAATTATAGTAAATTTTTCACACCTATGTAAGCATTTATTGACATGAAATCAAAAATGAAACAATGGATTTCTTAATTGGACTTAAAACAAAAAGATGTGATTGAATTGATAGCCATGTGTTGCGTATAGACACACGGTAACGTATAGCTCCTATTACGGTATGAAGTTTGACTCTTAATTCCAAAGCCCCACCCACAAAAAACCTGATCCTTGTGATTCACAACAAAATTCTAAATTTCTGTCTTCAGGGCTAATAGGACAAAGCCAGTGGTATCTCTTTCCTCCTAAGTTCCCTCTCATTCTGACAGAGCCGAGCTGTTAGAGCAGAGCTCATCACTTCATTCACACAATAGATCACTGGAAGCATGTAAACACCACTAATCCTGCATTACATCTTTCATGCCGAAAGAGAAAAACAAAGTTGGATAAAAAGGGTCTGCTTATGGAGAGACCCCTCAATCGTGCTCTATAATCGGAGCTTTGAGCATGCTTTTAAGCTTCCATCAGCCGATTGTTGACACGAATATTGGGTGGCTTTGTCTCATCTGTAAACAGCCAGATTTCGGGGCACAATTTCAAACAGGAAATCTATTTCACTTACAATATCAAGCTGCATGGTGCAAATGATCTCAAGCAGTACTGACATTAGTTGTAAAATTCCAATGATTTGTAAAATTAGAAAACTTTTGCTTTTAAAATAATACAATTCTAGGCTAACTCCACACAGTTCCTTATCTTTATTATGGTTCTTTGATGTGTGATTTTAATAGGCAGCATTTACATTTACATTTACATTTATGCATTTGGCAGACGCTTTTATCCAAAGCGACTTACATTTGAATGAACATGTTTTTTTTTCTGTCAGTTCTTGCTTTCCCTGGGATTGAACCCACAAGGAAAGCCACAGGAAATAGCGCAGCAGCTATACCAACAGTAATTGATCCCACTTAGATGGCAAGTATTACTTAATAAGTCAGCCATGTCTTTTTTCCGTGCAAAACACAGGCAGAGATGAACTAATAAAACCGAAACGGTCCCAGATCTAGAGAAAGACTGTCCTCTAAGCACTACTTCTTAGTTGTCACTCAAGTCAATGCACCCTTAATTATAGGAAATTTTACTGTTTGTACAATGAAAACAGCATGAAGGGCGAGACTAACTAAAAACCCAGGTTTAAACCAGGCTGTAAACATTTTTTTCCTGCTGTAAAGTTGGGCACTCTTACATCGAGGCTACAAATCTATTTTAGAGTGTTCACTATGGACCGTGGCCAATCGATGAACTGCATGATCAGTCACTTCCCCACAGACCACTGCTAAGGTGGTCACACTATGAAAATAATTCCACTGACTTGAATGGAAACCCATCCGACATTGCCAAACCGGAGCTCCTGTCTATGCAGTGCAATTTCAGATTCCGAAGGAAAGTTCACTGAACTTTTATCTGCGATATTGAATTATGTTACATGACTTGAGCCATCAGATTGGAGAGGTCACATGTGTGAGCTTTTGATTACTCAATATGAAGGAAATGTAATTTTTCTTAACAGCCTGTTATAATTGAGTATGAGTAGTTCTTGTGACTTTCGGGCATGTCTTGGCCCTCAAAAATGGACTGAAAGACTCAAAACAATAATACTTTTGAACAATTACAATAGGGTTCTGCGCACCATCTGTGCTGGAGACCTAAATAGATAAGCAAGAGAAAGAAAAACTAATTGAAACTTGATCTAGAAATGTTCTTCCTTGTTGTCATTCCAGTTTTGTGTTATGAGTCACAGAAACATTGGAAAATGAGAAAGGAATCTCAGATTAATAAAGATGACTGCCCAGACCTGTTATGACAAGGTGGACGTGATTTTACATCATCTAAAATTCACAAAACATTCTTAGGAAAATCAGCTTGTCAAAAAAACACTGCCAAAAATATGCAAGTATTACTTAATAAGTCAGCCATGTCTTTTTTCCGTGCAAAACACAGGCGGAGATGAACTAATAAAACCGAAACGGTCCCAGATCTAGAGAAAGACTGTCCTCTAAGCACTACTTCTTAGTTGTCACTCAAGTCAATGCACCCTTAATTATAGGAAATTTTACTGTTTGTACAATGAAAACAGCATGAAGGGCGAGACTAACTAAAAACCCAGGTTTAAACCAGGCTGTAAACATTTTTTTCCTGCTGTAAAGTTGGGCACTCTTACATCGAGGCTACAAATCTATTTTAGAGTGTTCACTATGGACCGTGGCCAATCGATGAACTGCATGATCAGTCACTTCCCCACAGACCACTGCTAAGGTGGTCACACTATGAAAATAATTCCACTGACTTGAATGGAAACCCATCCGACATTGCCGAACCGGAGCTCCTGTCTATGCAGTGCAATTTCAGATTCCGAAGGAAAGTTCACTGAACTTTTATCTGCGATATTGAATTATGTTACATGACTTGAGCCATCAGATTGGAGAGGTCACATGTGTGAGCTTTTGATTACTCAATATGAAGGAAATGTAATTTTTCTTAACAGCCTGTTATAATTGAGTATGAGTAGTTCTTGTGACTTTCGGGCATGTCTTGGCCCTCAAAAATGGACTGAAAGACTCAAAACAATAATACTGTTGAACAATTACAATAGGGTTCTGCGCACCATCTGTGCTGGAGACCTAAATAGATAAGCAAGAGAAAGAAAAACTAATTGAAACTTGATCTAGAAATGTTCTTCCTTGTTGTCATTCCAGTTTTGTGTTATGAGTCACAGAAACATTGGAAAATGAGAAAGGAATCTCAGATTAATAAAGATGACTGCCCAGACCTGTTATGACAAGGTGGACGTCATTTTACATTATCTAAAATTCACAAAACATTCTTAGGAAAATCAGCTTGTCAAAAAAACACTGCCAAAAATATGCATCCTAGCACTAAACCCAAATGTCAAAACATACGGTCATACATGACCTTCACTCCCCATCTGTCCATGATCCAGTATTTAGAATGGGAAAACAGGACAGATTTTCAGGAGAATCTAATTCTAATTATCCTTTATTAGAAATGGCTGTGGTTCAAAGCGGATCTCATTACGAACCAGTGCAATGTGCAGCTGTTCAGTTAGACCTAGGCCAGGATTAAATCTTACCATCTCAAAAATCCCTCGTAAATCTGTTTTGGTTGAATATCTCCTTATTACACAGGCTGATGTTATTTTTCTCCCAGTCTCTATTGTTTCTCCACTGGGTTTTATCAGAGATTGTAAACACACTGTTTGAGAAGTGGGAAATAAGTGTGACTGGTTCATCTCTCACACACGTTTTTAAAAGTGAAAGAGGAAATGGACAGAATGTACAAACTCTATAACGACTATGTATTGACGTACTAAAAACAGAACATTTTATAACCATGTAGTCAAGAGTTAAGTTAAACAAACCAAGGCATTGAATGTCTTTAATCAGTACAACATAAGGTAGTGTTTATTTCCACAGGGGTGGGCATCAGGGAAAAGTGCCCATCAAATTCAAGTGACACCTAAATTTCAGACATTTTAGAAGAGGAACAGTTTTGGTGATACAACCGGATAACACTGCAGATAAATTAAATGTTTCTAAGCTGAAGCCAAACAACTAGTACGGACTGCCCAGTAGGCTCGGGCATAACCAGACATGGTCAATGCACAAGCATTTTGGACTTTGTTTATGTCCTTTTAGCATCCAGTTCACAGACCTCACAGTTAAGGTCTCTACATGCTGGCCCAAAGTTTTGGTCCAAAGTTAAGCAACAACGCACCTCTATTGAAAACCATCTGTGCCAATGGGCCACCACATATTTGACGGAAAGAATCAGTTGTATTGTAAACACCAACCTCAGGGAGGGAGCGTCATTGCATCAATATTTTTTCAACCCAGACGAAGAACACCCTTCTGAGAATCCATCTAAAGGTTTGTGTGAATCGGTGTGTAATGGACTTTATGCTCCAAGCGTCGTCAAAGTGTTTGAATATCTAACACCTACCCCAAACCCCCAACTCTAACCATAAATGCGAATCTATTTCTGTTAACTGTTGAGCTCAAGTATTGCAGCTGGATACTATTGGACTTGACACACAAACTAGAAAAAAATACCCAAACAAAATGTACAAACCAGCTTTGCGCAAACAGTGCATGCCCTATCAGAATTGCAAATAACTGCTGAAAATAGATAATTCACAACAGTGAGCATTTTATGATCAAGTTCCAGTTACTATGGGGAGGAACGATGGATATCGATGCTGTCTTAGCATTGGAATGTCCATCTGCCATTACTGATGGAATAGTCCATGCAATAGTTCAAAGGAATAGACCCAGCCCAGTCAATTAATCGGTCAACTAGAATTTAATATTACTACATTCCAAAGAACATACAACTCAATTCTGCATTTTAAAATGCCATTGACTCTGGTTTAACATTTTTTTGTTGTTAGGCCTCGTCTACCCGTAAAAGTAGTCTCCTGTAACATTCAACATCTGTTGTAGAAAAAAAAACTTCTAATGAACTAAGGCAAAAAAATCTACACAAGGGGATACCCCCTCCACCCATTGCGATGCTGTGAATCATTCATAATAGAGGTTTGTCCACAATTCTTACGATCACCCACCCATCCCAGACATCTCCAAAGTGTTTACTCTATTACAAGCTTGACTATGTTGAATAAGCAAGCACACCACAGCTGCAGAGATAGGAGATGCACCCATGACATAGCGTGTCTTGAATAGCTCTCAAAGGGATAATAACAGTATGTGGTTTCCTTCTTGTAAGAAAACACAGTATGTTAGAGGGGCCACAAGATACTACACTCTCATGTTTCTGTGGACAGAACACAGAATTTACACCGCCTTGGAAAATGGAAAGAAGGATTGAGTGGGTTGTGTGACTGTAGACAAGTGTATTTACAGTTTCCACACATTTTTTATTGCAGACTCAAAGTGTTAAAGGGAAACACAGCATGGGCGTTGCATACTGTGATGGGAAAAGCTGAGTATGAGAGATAAAGCAGCAGCCTCTCAAGACCATACAGGAAGTGCTGATACAAAGAGAGTTTGAGGCCAGCCACTGCTGCAGGGTTAGAGGAATGAGTTTCCACATGCACGTTTAATACTAGAAAAAAAAACAAAACAAAAAAGTGTGGAAAAGCTGACTTGGCTTTTATAGCAATACAAGCTCCTACTATATAGATAGAACTATGGATGTGGAGTTATTAGAATTTTGGTTGCAATATCATTTCAGGGAAACAACAAGATGCATATTTCTGAACTTAGGGTTGGGTATTGTAAGGATTTTATTCAATATGGGTACCAAATTTATACTTTGAAAATGGCATAGATGGTACTTTAATCGATTGTAGGGAAAAGAAACCACATTTCCTCCACACACACACACACACACACACACACACACACACACACACACACACACACACACACACACACACACACGCGCACGCACACTCCTTTAGCATTTTACAGCCCATTAACTAAAACAATATCTTATAATCAGAAAAAACTTTTATTATTCCTTCGTTTTTAAAGGCCAAATGGAGTATAAAAATGTAAACACCTCTAAAAATATAAACCAAAGATTGGATTTATCAAATATCTGGCAACACTAACATTACAAGGAGTGTTTAAGAAGGGATCTCAAATGTTTGGCAATCACAGGCTTCCTCATGAACTGATAGCACAAAAAGAGACAACAGAGTCAGGTCACATTTATACCACGTTTAACTATGATAAAACTAGGCAGATATAACTGTTGATTGTTTTCGTAAAACTATTGAGAGTTGCTGTTCTTATTAGATTTACTGGACATTCACAAGAAGTAAGACGTTGCAGTATAAAGCTCTTATTCTGAAACTGGTTTAGAGCTGCTGGAGTGTTTAGATATTATTGGAGCTGTTTACTTCTTAGTTTTCAGTTCTTCGTGGCTTCTCTGTTACGCAGTTGACTTTAACTAATGCCACAATTACTAGATTGAACAATTGTTAGTTTGGTACGAACAATTCAATATGCAACTTTAGCTGAGCCATCTCCTTGTAAACAAAGACCTGTTGGAATTCGGATTAACATGCGATCAAAGATCAGTGTTACCCTCTTGTGAAATGTTTACATCTAAAAGATCCTTTAAAATGACTTCAGCTATGACAAAAATGATTTTGATTACAATTTAGCCATTTTTATTTTCAATTCCCCCATTTTTAATCAAGCTCTGATTCACAATATTACCATTTGCTTAAAAAAAGACCATCTCTTTGAAGGACATAAAAAATAAATAAAATGAAAAAGAAAAATGTGACCCATTTAATGACAATTTCAATAAAAAAAAATCTTTTGACTTAGAATTTAGGATTAGCCACATTTTTACATCAGCAAATTCCTAATGCATTTAACCGCCCTTTTTATGAGCATCTCATCACCGTCAGAACAAAAGAGGGGGTTTAAATCAGGCATGTGTCCATGAGTGAGAACAAAAGCATCAACTGAAGCTCCACGTGCCCCCTTTAGTCTGCAGCTGACTCATTTAAACCAAACCAAATAAACTGGGAGGAACAACTGAAAGACAGAAGACGACTCCATTGTTCTTTTTAGCCTTTGTCCCAAAGAAAAGTGGCAGATGGCCATTTGCAGCACTCTGATTCCATTCAGCCAGCTGTGAGGCACAAGTAAGTCCTCTCCTGTGTTAAAAAGAGGGAAGCTAGAGAGAGATAGAGAATAAGAGGGGGCAGCCGGTGGCCCTGCTGTGTCGGCTATCAACGGATGGCTGTAGACACACAGTGCTCTTCTGTTCAGGATCTGCCGTGCTTTGGCTCACCCACTCCAGGAATGCACTTGGCCCTCAGCTAATGACAGACTGGAGTCTCTGTGGTTGGAGCAAAAGCTGCTGCCAGTCAGCCGAAAGATCCTGGGCCAACAGCTGAGCTAAGAGCTGCTGACATTCATTGTGCTGGGTAATGGCTACTAAGAACTTGAGAGCACAAAGCATCTGTTTAAACGTGACTCTGCTGCTTTGAGGGTCAGCAGTGAAAGGCCATCAAACACAGTGCACATACAGCTAGTGCAACTTGCAGTTGTTTGGAAACAAGGCTGGGTGCTTGTTTTTCATTTTGGTTACGCGGAGGAAAAAAGGTGGGGTATTGTTTTCTCAGATGGTGTAGATAGTTTCACTTTGGAAATCTCGCCAGTGGCGGAGTACAGGCAGATTTTGAACAAAGCCTCAAAGGAATCTTTAATGCGCAAGAGATGAACAAACCAAGTCTGTGCAATCACAGGAACTTCCTGTTTTTTACACTGGCCAAACTTCTGTCAGAAATCCTGCCATATGTTATTTAGTTTCCTTTATATGATAAAACGGACATTTTGTCGTAATTGGTCAGAATCCCACGTTTCTGGGACCAGTACAAACCATTTTGGAATGCTTTTTTGAATCGCCTATGAAATAGAAATGGTGAAAGACTTACAATTCACATTGAAAAATAAAGATTTGCTCAAATTCATATTTAGAATCTTGCAAACATATTCAATCCGACTGTTTAGTCTGACATCATGCGCCACTTCAAGGGTTACAATTAAGGGTGTGGTCACTTGAGTCACAGCCATAGACTAATGTTAAGTTGGTAGACTCAGGTTACGTTTTTCTCAGGTATCCTGTGGTATTGTCAGAGGGAGATATGCCCTACAAAGAAGGAATTTTGCATGTCCACTTTTATTCTCAAGATGCTTGTTCATATGGGTGACCTCATAATGTACATAGTTTGAAACGGTTCATGATGCGCTCTTCAAAGTTTGAAACTCTTACACTCCCTTTTTGAGCAACTTTACTTAAGTCACATACAGGGATGAGTAACTGTGTCTATTGAATTCACTTCTTCATTCTGAATCTCCAAATAGCTCATCTTGCTCTACCAGTCAAGAAGTGGGTTCTATTTCAGAATGAGGAACAGAGTCAAAGTGGGTTAAACTGAATGATTCCCCTGACAAGTGTTGACTCTGACAAACAAGTAACTTAACTACAAATATGTGGTTGAAGGATAATGGGAGGATGAGGAAAATGAAGGATAATACTTCAGTGAATCATTTCTGATGACAGATGGCATTAAACGTGTACAATGAAAACCAGAAATTCTAGACAAACCGATTTATATAATTTTCAGCAATTTTCACTAATACACAAAGGCAACTCCTTCCAAATTTTTTGAAACCTATGCAAAAAGCGGTCTTGCAATCTATATAAAGAATAAAGTTACAGCCATCATCCTGTGATTCTAGAACAATATCTCAGGTAGCCCAACAAACTAATGTTTGAACCCTTTGTGTGGAAAATGAAACCTTGCCATACAGACACGGTTTGTTACACAAGTTTCCAGAGAAACCATCAGGTCAGATTTGATTCTCACTTTCAGTTTGAATGTCTGGCTGAACTGAAACCAGCGTAAAGTTTTATTATGACCACACTTTGGACTTTAGTCTCACGACATTGCTCCCAAGAAATTTATAGTCAGCTCATGATGATGGGTTAAATGACTTACTGAAAATACACAATCAGCATCATATAAAATTCAAAGATAAACCTGGAACATAAGTGGTTCATACGTGGTTTTAGGCTTCACTTTGAGGGAACAATGTTATAAGAAGTTATGCTATTAAAAGATTATAGACTTAAATATTATGCAATGGATTTTTTTAGCTTTTATCTTTATGGATCAGTTTATAATGTGAGAGAAAATTTGTGATAATCCTATTAATTATTAATCCTATTGTTGTTTAATCTTGTAATGGTTAATTATTTGAAGCGACAGCAAAATAAATTAATTGTTTAAGATTGTCCAAGAGGATGTGAGTTAAAAAGCTCAAACTAATGTGTTTATTGTGTAAATTTCAGCTATACATCAAACAGATGTATAGCTGAAATTCAATCTCTACCAGAGAGGCATAAAAGTTTAGGAACCCAGCTCAGATGCCCTCTTGCCAGATGCTCAGAAGCTCTCTTGAATAAACACCAGCAGTCCTGCCTCCCTTTCTACATTGGTCCAGTCATTTCTATTAAAGAAAACCACATAACGGAACAGTAGTCGAGATATGAAGTGCCACAAGGATTAGCTTTAGGACCCATCCTGTTCTCCATTTATGTGAAACACTTTGAAAATACGGGTTATCTGCTCTCTAAAGGATCTCCATAGCTTAATGGGGTACTTATTACGCCTCCGGTTCATTGGTTATAGAGCTGAAACAACATAAATAGCATCAAAAATAAATGACAATTGCAATTGTCGACAATGAATCTCATCAGTTATCTACACACTTCACTGTGATCGCTGTATTTAAATTAACAATACGGTCATTTTGAAATTACAACAGCCATAGAACATTTACATCACTTGAACCACGTAGAGAAATTCTCTGATTGGAGCTGCTTCAAATGATTGAGCCAGGAGATATATACTTGTATAGCTTATATAAAACACCTTTTCGGTGAGCTCTAATGTGAATGACACTGAAATCTCTTAAAGGAAAAGCATCCCTTGTGTGAGCACTCAGATATTAGCCCATGTTTGAAACAGTGGATCATTTTCAAACATAGTCCGAATTTGTCCTTTTATAAAATATTTGTTTCTAGCCTGAATATCATTAACTAGAACTAAAATCAAAAACACATTTGATTTGGCTGTGTATTGCAGCCAAGGTTACAAATATTCAATAATAAACTAGAAAACAGGTGAAATAAAGTATGATGGAACTACAAATTTCTGGAAAAATGTGAACCTGAAATCCTCTTGTTCACAATGAGTCCAGGAAAAACTGTGACTTCAGCTGTGTGCCTTTAGGGAGCAGCTTTATTTCACATAGTCTGAAATAGCATGGGCTGAGTCAAGCAAACACACAGCCTACCCTCTGCGCACAACAGGGTTTTAATGCTGCTTTCCCAAGCAACTTCCTCTGGCTGCTTTCTCTAAATGAAGCCATAGGTTTGTTTCTAGCTTTATCTACAAGCTGGCGAAACCTGATTATTTGTTTCTGCTAAAACACAAATTCAGTCTGAACATCTTTAAAACATAACCTTCCAGTCAAACACACCAAACTGTAGTCAATATCAACAAATATATAGTAGTTAATATATTGAAGAACTAACCACGAAAAAAAATATATATATATAGCAAGTCGTCTTAAATGCCACTAGCTAAATTGTGTAAAAAGTCACAATTTTAAAGGCTATAAGACCATTTTTGCTGCTGCTTGCCAAAATACAAGGAACAGAGATAGACTGAATAAGGGTGAAATTCTGACACAGTAACAAGGACAGGCGTACTACATATGACCTTGATAAATCATCTCTTCTGTACATTGTGCAGTCGGTGGAATGGCTGAAAGCATAGGTTTCAGTTGATGTACTTCATGCCAAACGCATATGTGGAGCACACTTTCAAATAGATATAAACAGGCATGAATTACTAGAGTTTAACTTTGTAACCCTAAATCAATTTCAGAATGTAGCCAAATGAAGCTTTAACTTCCACGTATGTTTTTTTTTCTCAAAGAGCAGCTCTGAGCGTTTCACATATTACATAAGACTCATTTGCCTGTTGAGTTTGCAGCACGTGTCATTAATGTGAAGTTGTGGAGACGACGTGTGGCTTACTAGGACAGATTTATTAGCAAATCTGAGAGGAATTAATTTAAATATATTAAATACTTTTTGACATGGAATCACGTTTTATTTTTGGATTTATATTTACATTTTACAGAAAAACTTCAATATAAAGGACAAAATTTCTAATGAAATGACTTATTTTCAATGGACAATAGACAGAATTGCGACAGGAAGAGAAGCGATGGCAAAGGATGGCAAATGATAATGGGTTCCATACAGGACTGGAAAACAAATATTTAAATGAATATGGATATTTTGTTGTCTTTATGGACAATGTCTGTCTCTTCACCACATACCAACAACCAATTTCACTTCTACCACAGATTACTAAAAACTTTGTTCAACTGGGAAAATTTAAAAAAAAAATGATCCAATCACCTATGGTATCCCACAGGGCTCAGTTTTTGTCCCCTTCTATTTCTGATACAAGTACTTCCTCTAGGCTCTATTATAGAAATGTTCAGTAAAAACTAATCACTGTTATGCTGATAATTCACAACTCACAACAAACTCCCCTTTATAACCCCCGGCAGCATTAAAAGTTTGGTAAAGGTCCAAGTTAACTGTAATAAAACCAAAATTTGTAACCATTTCTAACCACGAGATCCTTGTAAGATCATTCTGGGGTCTAGTATATTGAGCCAAGCTATAACCCACTCTCTAGAACAAATGACCTTTAAAAGTCTGACATAGCCCCATCACAAATGAATAAACGGTTTTCATTATTCTTTAAGAAGGGTTTTTTTTTCGCTTGTTTCCTCATCCTAGTTTAGTACCTGATTTTATGCAAGTGTTTATTTTTGTCCCTCTTGCAAGGTGTTCAAGGTGCAAACAAATAAAATATACTTATGTATTGGTACATTATTATTATTATTATTATTATTATTGTTACATTATACACAGTGTGTTCTCTCATTCTATATGGTTGCTCCTAATTTCAAAATTGTCTGATGAACAAACATTTCAAAGGCAGTCAAAATGTCAAGCACAAATCTCAGTGCCTATTGACTTAATGGGTTGTACCGGCAATATTTAGACCACAACTAAAATAAAAATGAATATAATGACATAATATTATACAACATTTAGTGTCAGATATAGAGATGGGATGGTGGTGGAAACATAAATAAAAAAAATTAAAAAGAGGGGCTACAGATGTTCACACATGCAGAGAAAGAGAGCGAGACAGCCCATCCCCCAACAAACACCTCCCAGATGCTCAAGTGAAAACAAAGAAAAGATGCTCATTTTATTATACCCTACCACCAACAGTTATATTGGTTAAGAGAGCATCAAAAAGTATTTAAAATGTGCATGTTTAAATACATGAAATAATGTATTTAGTAATTGGATTACAAATAATGGATAGCATTAAATACTTTTATTCAATAAAATAATAACATCGTATGCTGCAAAATCCATAGGGAATGTTGAGTATCACATCAGAGAGTGTGGTGTGGTATAGGAGGACTATGGAGGTTTTTGAGGACAGTCTTACCTGAAGCTTGACCAGTGGGCAACACAGGGAGAATAAGGAGGAGGTGCAGGAGGGATGTGACAGCCACCCTGTGAGCGAGCAAGGCTCTCCTCTCACACACTACCATTCCATTGCACATTTTTCAGTCCTGCTTTTGCAGCAAGGGTCCTGACAAAACATACACACATTTTTAGAATTGCAGAATTGGTTGCAGCACTAACTGTAAGGCATTAACTACATAGATTAATTGCTGTAGAATTTAAATAGAAAATGACTATTAAAATGGTAAAACATAGAGTGGTTATGCACCCATTATTATTCTTTCCAATCAATGTGAGCTAAAATGGGCTGCAGCAGATGACAAGTTGGTTATGTATTTTAAATGGATTAATGGAATGAACTACCATAATAAATAAACAATATACATCTTATTCATTACAACTCATTTTTGCTGATGCCTTCAAGAATCAAACAAACAATAACTATCGAATAATATCTAAAAGTGTCTACAAATAGATGCATCCATCATATATATACAAGTATTGCACCACTCCATTTCACACAACACTGTCAAAATTGCAATGTGCTAATAATTCTTCTGCAGAGAAGGGCCTCAGGACCAAGGTTTTAAAATGCATTTCTAGCCCACTTTCAGTTTTTTGATGCTGGAATACTAAATGCTTAATATGAGGATTAGAAAGGAAAGTTAACAAGTTATAGCACAGTATGAAAACAAGAAGCAATTGGGTGAGACTTAAGTGTAGCAGCAACGCCCCACTGAAAGTCCTAAAGAGTAATGCTGCTTTCGGCTGACCTGTTTTGTAATGGTACAGCTCAACTTGGTGTGTTTTACGTGGCTTTTATTATCTTAACTTTTATATACCCATTCGATGAGGTTCTAAAAGCAGGCTAAATTTGACCAGGTGATGCGTTTCTTTGATTGAAAAAGAACGGGTAAATCTTGTTGATGGCTGACTTATCAGTTGTTGAGCTCAGTGATTGGTCAGAAAGAATGTATGCATCCTTACAGTGTGAAACACAAAAATGGTACAACCACACAGCTTTGTAAGTAAGAAGGTAATTCTACCTTTAGTTTGTACTACTTAAAAAAACCTGTCTAGTATTAAGTGAAAATAGGTTAATGGGTATACAGTGCTGTTGGTCATAGAAATTTCTGTATGTAATAGGCATGAAGAGTATTCTTTTGGAACATAGAAATCAATATCTATGGGTGCTCTTGATGAAAAGATAAAGACAGTACGAGCAATGAACTAAATACACGCCCGTAGGTTTACTTCCGTGTTAAACAAAGTGCATATTTACAAATAACTAGAAGAGTCAAAAACTACCCATTACACTGTAGTATACGAAGAAACAAGTAGCACTATTACATAAATGAGCCAAAGCAAGACAACAGTGCTACAAGGTAGTAACAAACTATTTGTCAGTATTCAACCAAAGAAGATCTATGTATGAATGTGAGCAGCAAATAAAATAAAAAAATAGATTGTATAAGTCACACAAATATTGAGAATAATGACCAAACAAGCTCCACCATACTGTTCCCCTTTTCTCTCCAGAACAGAACCATGGTGCCCAAGGAGTGTGACGCACACTATACTGGCAAAGAGGAGCTCACCTGCTGCCAAAACCAACTAGTACAGAAAAACAAGCTGCAACAAGCAGCTTTGTGCCAGAAAAAAGTTGGATTAGATAAAAGTGACTAAGGTTTTGTTTGTATGGTGACTGGACTAAACTGATTGGACTCAAATGCTGCGAAATATGACACCTACTTAAGAATTTTTTTAATAAATGACCATTAATGCCCGAGTAAGAATTGTGTAAGATAACCATTCCATCCTATAGGAGTTCTGTCTTCATTTTGTAATGACAGCTAAAGTGAACATGTTTTTTGGAGGTGTTCTATACCCTTGAGCTGTAGTTTTTTTGTACCAATTTGGATGAGGTTATAGAATCCAAATTATAGAAATGTAGTGCTCGACAATGCAACAAACATTTAAATGGTTTTCGAAGAGATTGCACATTTTAATGCATACAAACTACAATGACCAATGAAATGGTGTGTTTTCGTGAAATCTCTAAAACAAGCCCACCCAGTAGATACTGGTAATTGTTGGAAACAAAAAGCCACCACACCAATCTGTGCCGTAACTAAAATAAAATAAGAAAAACAACAAAAGAGAGTCATGTAGAAGAGCTGTGGTGAAATTGATAGGTAATGCAGAGATGAGACTGCACTGTTTTTGCTCCAAATTTCAGTCACTGACTTTGGAAAACAAAACAAAAAAAACAGCTTGAAGTCATGGGCAAATCCTTATTCATGTACACAAGTGACAATCGAAATGTGCTATACTGCAGTGTAGTTTCTAAGTTATGCTCTGTACCTCCTTGCACGCATTTTGTTTTGTTACAGTAGACAACAATGGTCAATGGAGCTTGAGTACATTGATGTGGAAAAAATTATTATTGTCACTCAAACCACTTAAACTTCAATTTGGGAAGGAGAGTAAACATTGTAGTTTATCCTTCCTTCTTTATCGCGTTCACGCAGGAAATGACTGGATATGAAGCTACCAATCACAGAGCCTTCGGTTCTAGTCTACATGCATGAAGTTACAATTTTTGGCTAGATGCACATCAAGCTATGGCGGAGAGGTTTATGCCGGTTTATGTGAAGGCTTGATGGGGAAGCATAATTGCATCTTAAGTAACAGATCCTTAACTGTTGCCAGACAGTTTGTCTTGTTGGTATATGTGATTCTTCCTGAAGTTGTGCAGTGTAATGCACCGTCGCCAATCTATTGTACACTATGAATACATCAGTGACGAATGCTGCCCTAGACAGTCAAGCAATGTGAAAAGTTCTGTGACACGACAGTCCTGAAAAACGTAATTTTTTTTCTCATCATAATGTATATCCAGATTAAAATTCGAGCAAACACAAGATAGACACCAAACCGGAAATAATACAGTTTATTAAGGCAACTTAAAAATCATATTAACAGACAAATGGCAGATGACAAGAACATTCCCTCGTTCAAACATGAAAACGGATCAGGTTTTAGGAGAGAATTGAGTACTGTGAAGAACTGAAATAAGCTCCTGTATCTCTGGACTTACAGTCACACGCGCCGACACGTGCAACTGATCTCAGACCAGAAGAACTACAACAAAGAGAACAGAGTGTAACCATTCCTGCTGTGAAACTACAGTAAACTAAGCCACGACAGTAATTAAAACCGGAAAGAAACAATAGCCTCTGATATATAGCACACAGCAGTAATAATTAATAAGAAGCAAAATAATCTAACTTTCGACAAGAAGCTCATTTATCAATGTAATTATGTTTAAGTTACAGCAGCGCTCTTTATCCGCGTATGCATAGTTAGTATTTATGTTTCGCCTTTACCTTTTATACAGTCAAAATGATAATATGTTATATTTCCGGGACATTTTACACAAACAACAATGTTAATGTTTATATCGCAAGACACCGGTAAACGTTACACGCGTAACGTTTCTAACGACTTTAACAAATGTGTTCGGGTTTGAATGTAAATAAAGCGGTAACGTTAACACACTGATATGAAACATCACTTTCAACGTAACGCCACAAAACAAAACATTCACTCTAAATAATAAAATAAAGTACATTTTACAGTTTAAAGCAAAATGGCAGTCTGTGTGTGAGGAAGCCAACAACAACAGGCTTTGTCCCTGTCGACGAACTGGTGACTTTTCTAATCGCGTTATGACAGTTTAACTAATAGCCGCATATCCCCACACGATAATTACATCGAAACGACGACAATCAACTATTGTTTGATCACTAATTAAAAAGACGAATCGATGTGATTTGATCAGAGCTTTTGATTGGATTAGGATAACTGCAATTATACAGTGATACATTGTGTTTGTAACTTTATAAAAAATTACCAGAACAAGTATTTAACCTTTGAAAATCCATGGGGCAATGTATCTTAGAATTAAAGTTCCATGGTGATCACGATGTACAATACAAGAAAAGCTAACCGTGTTAGCTCAGCTAACCTTCACAGCAGAAACCGAGAGAGCGATCTTACCAGTGAATGCCCTCCTGTTCGGAAATCAGATTTCGGGCACCATGAAGCTACGTCGATCGGGTGGTAATCCAAGGTTACTGTAAAAGCGCCGTCAGCTGTAAACGAAAATATTAAGAGAATCTGACGGCCCTTTCTGGTCTACGGAGGAGGGTGAGATCAGCCAGCGGGGCTAGATCGAAGAACCTCCCAACAGCAGGAAAGAGCTTCGAGCTTTACCAGTGGCCTCGCTCTCATACCGTATCCATGACGACTGCGTCAGTTCGTACGTGGAGAGGCGGGGCTTGCCGAGGTTGCTAGTTCATGAGAAATCAACTGGAGCTTGGTCAAAAATTAGGCTTTACCAACATGCTTGTAGAACATCTTCGAGAAATATACTGATGGAACAAAAGATTTAAAAATGGAAGAACAACAGCAAGAGTATATATGTATACACCAAGTGTTAACATCAAAGTAAGCAAAGGACAACAAAAAATTCTGCAGTTATTACTACATTAGTCAATTTTTTTGCCATGTGCATTTCAATGGTTAATGGATGTCAAAAATTCACTACAAATAATGTCAGCATTGGGTAGTATTTTAAAAGAAATTACCGAGACAATACAAGATTTTACAAACAAAACAATGCCACTTCTATTCTAAATGAATCTGGTGAGAATACAAGTAAAGTTCATGTGGGCAACAGCTCATATGGGGTTTGAGGAAACTAAGAGTCTGCAAAAGAGTCAAACATGTTAAATATAGATATTTCTTTGAGTAAAATAAGATGTAGTGTAAAAGTGTAGTTGAAATAGACTTAATGCAGGAAATGTGGAATAAGGGAGACACTCAAAACATGTAAAAATCAAGTAGGCAAAGATTGTAAGTTTACAAGAATATAAAGAAGTGTAATAATTACAAGACTAAAAAAAGGACATATTGCATGTATAAAATGGGGAAACATGAGTGAACTGTCAGGAGGTTAAAAGTGTAAAACCTGTAATTATAAAGTGTTCAGGGTATGAAAGAAAGAGAGAGAGAGAGAACAAGGTTCATTCAAGAAGTTGATATGTTGCGTATTATTATTAATAATTTATTACAAACAGAAAATGACATGCAAACTTACAAGCTTGAGATCAATGACTTAAAATTCAAAGATAAGAAAAAATGTGAAAATAATGAAAGAAAAAAACAATAGCACAAATGAGGTACACATTAGATTAATACAAATTATTATAAGCATACATCAGGGGCTACAAAATTATTTTGTATACAATTAAGAAAATCTTTTTTTGTTTAGTAACAGATCTAAAGACATGGAGAACAAATTATCAGCAGAAGACTTTCAAGGTATAGGGATAGAATTTTACATATGTGTTTCACCATAAAACAATAATTAAATCTGAAAAAATTGTGAAATCCACAGTCTGATCAACACAAAACATTTTTACAAGCATAAAACAAACAAGTGACCTTTGTAGATCTTCCAAAAGTACCTCTACAGGTAGAACTTTAACATGAAAATTTATGTTCAGTGAATTAACATGACACAATAGATCACGATACGAAATACCACAATACGTTTTATGGTGTTGGAAAATATAATTTAGCAGCTATAATTCACAGTCATGGACAAGCCTAACAATCATTTTTACATTGTTAATTCACAAATTTGTAATTTTGTAGACAACGAGCGCCCTCTCGTGCTCAAGATTCCTCACTGTGTGAAAAGTTATTGCTGCCCCCTAGTGGGTGGATGATAATACACACTTTAAGACAAAAGGAATCTGACCTTGGAGATCTTATAGGATCTTTAGACAGTTGTAAGCATTCAGCAGCATGTAATACAATAGCTTGGTAAATCTTATGTTTTCATTTCAGTTTTTGGAATGTCTTATTTAATGTTAAATGCTTTGAACGAACTTGTTTGCGGGGTCTCTTCTGACCCCGAGATGGCAGTATAAACCTTTACCTGCCCCGTACACACTGTAGTGGAGATGTTTGCAGTACTGAAGCAAGTGTTTACTCCTTTCGCGAGAAATAGTCTCGTGAAAATGCACTACAGTTCAGGGGTCAGCATCAGGCTTCTGCCCTCTTCAAAGTGCTCTTTTGAAGACCCAGTACAAGTGACCGTGAGGGGCTTAAATCCACACCAGCGAGTGAAACTGCGCTCGAAAATCACGGATGACAATGGATTGGTTTTCAACGCTTCTGCGACTTACCAAGCAGACGATTATGGACAAATCGACATGAACCGAGACCCCTCGCTTGGTGGCAGCTTTACCGGAGTTGAACCAATGGGTCTGTTCTGGGCTCTGAAAGCGGACGTGCTAAGCTGTAAATTTACGCTAGCAGATGTTACGCGTCCTGCTCTGGTTGACATTGAGGTGGTCAGTGACGACGAAGTCCTCGCAAAAGTGACAAACGAGAGACACTGCATTGCTGAAGGGGTCCGGAGAATCCCCGTAGCTGAAGGAAGAATACGAGGAACCCTTTTTATGCCACCGGGTCAGTTTTGTTAGCATTTCAAGTTAAGCTAACTTTAGTTTCTAAACTTTCGGTGTTGTTCTCGGTTGTTAACGTGTGATTTATTTAATGATTAAAAATAACATATACATTATTGGAAACACTAAATTAATCCACAGCATAAATGTTACAATAAAAAAAAAAATAAATAAATAAAAAATAATGAAGAGGAACATTTCCATATATGGCTGCAGACATATCACGTGACACACACTAGCGTCCACACACGCCCTCTTTCGTCCGTTTTTATTTTTAATTGATGAACACGCAATTACAAACAAGAAAAAAGCAATACAACTAAAAGAGAATGATGTTTAGCTTTTTGAATAAAGATACAAATTTCAGCACAACTAGAGAGACACGAGGGCAGCTTAAGCTACTTCAGTTTGTAAAATTAAAAAATTGAGAAATATCTAATATATTAATTTGGCAAATTGTTAGGGCTTTAAAACTAAAATATAAACTCCTTAAAGGAAAAGGATTGGGATACATTATATATTTTCATAATATCATAGTAAAACAATAAATGAGTGTGTGTTCATTGCAAGTGTGTCTCTTTAGAATAATAAAAAAATGGGCAAAGGATAAGGAAGCATAACAAATATACATGATTGGTTTCAACCTGTTACATTCAAGAGTCATCAGTCTTTGCTCTTGTGGAGAAAAGGGGATGGTCAGTCAATGATTTGAAATCATAAAAGGAGGTAATATATTTAGCAAATCATGAGTTTTTAATACAGTTTAATAATTTTCTAAAACGATTTAATCAGGTAAAGGACCATTTCCTGGGATTCTGGATACAAACGTTTTCAGAGGAGCTCCATTTGAGTTGAGGGCAGCTCTGCTGGCAAAGAATGGCTTTGCTGTATTTGCTTTGGCATTCCAAGGTTACCAAGATTTGCCCAAAAGAGCTGATCGATTTCATCTCGAGTACTTTGAGGAAAGCGTGGATTTCCTTCGGGAACAACCAGAGGTAAATGTGAATAAATCCAATATACACAAGAGGAGTTTCTAAGGATTACCCATTAAATTCTAACCTCTGTTTTTTAAAAGGTCAAAGGTCAAAAAGTTGGAAACATCTCCATTTCTAAGAGTGGAGATCTTGCTTTGTCCATGGCTACGTTCCTGCCTAATTTAGCTGCTACTGTTTGGATCAATGGATGCAATGCCAATACTTTAGTCCCTGTTTACTACAAAGACATTGTTATTCCACCACTCTTGTTTGATACCAAGAGAATCAAAATGACACCACTGGGCCTGGTGGATATTGGAGAAGTTATGGATGATCCAATGGCCGAAGAAAACCTTCCCAGTGTTATTCCCATTGAGCGTGCACCAGGAAACTTCATGTTTGTTGTATCTGAAGCTGACAGGAATTGGCGAAGTGCCTATTATGCAAAATTAGCATGCGAGAGACTCAAAGCACATGGGAAAAACAACTATGATCTGGTGAAGTATGAAAATGCAGGTCATTTTATTGAAGTGCCCTACATGCCCTTTTGCCTCGCTAACTTTCATGGTGTTGCTAGTCAGCCGGTTTTCTTTGGTGGCGATCCTAAAGCTCATTCAGAAGCACAGTTGGATGCATGGCCGAAGATAATTGATTTTTTCAGGAAACACTTAGCAGCTGATGAGCACAAAACTAGATCGATGTTGTAAGAAAAATATACAAAGCACATTCTATGGAGAGCATTTTCAAACACACTTGGAATCTTCAAGCATTAAAATATGAATTTAATGTGCCGATTTTAATACAAATACTTTTAAAATCAAAGTATTGTTGAATATTTTGTGTAAAATTTACATAATTAGAAATGTGTTAATTAGTTTGTTCATATTTTAATAAAAACATTATATTAATGTTGTAACTTGAGACAGCCAATAAAAATGATTGTACTATGAACTACAGGACGGATGGGGTGGTAAAAACTTATACTTAGTCATTCTCAAAAACATTATATATCTGAATGCAGTAACAGTTTCTGAGCGGATGATGGAAATGGAAACACAATACATTACCTGGCTGTTTTTCTACATGTTAATCAATCAATATAATTAAAATATAATTCACAATTTTTACATTGATTGCCAGTAAAAGATTGTAATGAGGCTGCTAATAATAAAAGTACTTTTAAAATAGTCTATAATTCATTCATTCATTTTTCTGCCCGCTTATGCGGTTATGGGCGAGCCTCGAACCGGCAACATTTTAACAGGAAGGCCACCGTGCCACCCTATAGTCTAGAATATAGACCCAAATTATAAATGATGACAGAAATGTTCTAAATTCGTCAGTACCCTTTGATAAAAAAAACAAAAAACAAAACAAAAAAAACTACATTATTTCCTCGATGCGCATGATGAAAATGTTTGTTAGTCATAGTGCCAGAGAAAAAAACTAAATGTACTACAATTTAGAGTAAATTGACCTTTTAGGATTGTTGGGTGAAAATTGACGCAATTTCTCAAGTACCGCAAATGAATTATCAGCATGAAAATGAACAATTACTTCAGTGGTAATTACTGATTCTAATTACTAATCTTCCAGAGAGCACTTTGATGAGGATGCACTCAGAACGTTGTCATTCAACCTGAATTACTGAGGAAGAAGCTTTTAAGAATTCATACATATTTATTAACTAATTTTTATGCATTTAGTCAAGAGCTCTTACTGTACTCAAGATTAGCTTTTGGCATTCCAACAAATGTAAAAAAGTAAACCGTTGAAATAAATGAGGGGGAACTGGGGTGTATAAAATGGCAGAAGGTACTTAAGACTCATGAATCAAAGTTCATCAAACGGCTGAAGAGCGATACACAAGTGAGTGTCTGCAGGCAACAGTGAAGCATAACCGAGGTACCTAGAGCCATAGCATTACAAAAAGGATGTGTCAAAGCTTACATTTAAAGAAGATATGTGGTTAGTTCTCCAAGATCTTTGGAATAACCCACTGGAAGAATTCCTTCAAAAATGAAGTAGAAGCTGTTTTGACGGCAATGGGTGGTCACACCCGATATTGATTAGATATAGATTAGCTCACTGATAACAAATAATTAAAACTTCCATTTTCGAATCGTCGCTTACAGCTTTTTTTTTTTTACAAAATTAACCTTTCATTAAAAGAATTTCTGCAAGAAGCCACATATGGGCAGAACAAAGAAAGTCTATATTTTGGTAATGAATAATTGGCTGATTCTGTAGCGCTTCCCAAAACGGTATAAACGTATCTGTAAATACATTAGTCACCATAGCATGATTTTTAACCTTTATGATGTTTGTGAAAGCATCTTTGCGTGACAACTATCCCCAGCCTATTTCATATAGACATTCCAGATTCCTCATGGGTTTTCTAACACCTCCCCTGACCACATGGAACCCAACCTGTCACAATAATGAAACAGGCAAAAAAAAAGCAACATGTAGACAAATGTATTGTATGCGTGTGTGTGTGATAATGTGGTTTCAGTTTTTCCTTCAGCTACTATTCAGACAGTGGGTGATAATTTTCTTTACAATGACGAATATTATTGAAATGCTATGCTGTAAAAAGCCAGTGAATTTCTTGGGAACGTTGCTATGACCACGGGCGGTGTGTTTAAAGCGGTTTCTCAACAAACACATTCTCAACGAGCTCAACTAATATTCTGGTCAGTGGTCAATATTCATTAGGCGAGCTCTCGGATCGAGGCTCCCCGTGATGGACACGGTCGGTGACGTTTTATTGTGAGCGCCCACCTTTCGTTTGAAGGAATAAAGCCATAGTGTCGCTTGCAATGAAGCCTGCTTTGTTGAAACGGCAGTCAGACAACACGCCGACATGATTAGTGCGATTTGCTAAAACGCAGCTGGAGCTGTAATCAGTAGCCAATAACGGTCTCATACGGGTACGTTGCTGATTTCTCATTATTCTCATTCAATGGCATATCGCATCCAGTTGTCATTGTTGAGATAGTTAGCTAACCAAAGAGATGCGAATCATCGAATATAGCCTCTGTCGGTTCATAAATGTCTCTTTTGGAGTAGACAAATGATTTTTTGTTCGATTCAAGGCGCGTATGTTGTCGTAACGTTGTAAAGCGCAGATTTTGCACGGGAAGAACTGCAACACAGCCTTTATCTGGAACATGCTTAATCTCCTGTATGTTTAATGCTTGATAAAATTCCAAGGAGTGATTTCCTTGAAATGGACAAAGCATCAACGCACAAGTTTAATTCACCAACAACGTGCGCCTGTGAGACCCAAATGTGAAGATTTATAATAGCGCCTCAGAAATGAATGAGGATGGAGGTGGAAAACGCGAGGAGATGGGTTTCTCTGTCAGAAAACGGAACAGGTTTAAACTCCTCGAGACTGGGTTTCCCAAACGCGACGTCTCCTGCGGGTCTGTGGGGTGATGCTCAAGATAGACGTCTGGGGGAGATCGTGCACGCGCAGGAAATTGCCTACAAGGATTTCGCCACCACCATTCAAGTTGTCATCCTCATCGGCTCTCTGTTAGGTAAGCTCATGGAGAGGGTACCTTTGTATGGGTCAATTACCTTGGTTTAGGCTGATTGTTTAATGGGTGTTTTAACACGGTAGACCTATTAGCCTGTTTAAAACTTGCGTCCTAGATCTGAGCGTGGATATTCAATCTTAATGTATGTTCACCTCTCAATGTAGTTGCAGAATAGATAAGATAAATTATATAGAATTAACTAGTTTACTTTCACAATATAAGCTATACACCAATTCATATACAGCCTAGTTCGTAATGTATCTTTTTTTTCTCAAGAACTTTTTTGTTTTAAAAGGGCCTTGAACTAAGAAACCAAAAGGTGAGGAATTTTTGTTCTGATGGAACAATAAAGAGACTGTAAAAATGCTCTAAGTTACAGGTACACATCACTTGTGGATGTTTGCATTTCTCCAATAGAAACTGCTAAAACTCTACCTTCACAATTGCTAACATTATCTGCAAACAAACCCACAGCTAGATACAGAAGTGGACTGAAATAATTTTTTAAAGATGAAGAAGAGCTCTACATATACAAGAATAATCTTGGCGTTAACAATCCTGTGATTAAGTATTTCTAATGCGTTTATCAATGCTATGTTTCTGTATGACATTTATGCCATTTTTAAGTGTGAAACTCCATTAATGAATAGTGTTTGAAGCCAGAATTTTTTGTTACAACATACAAACAATGTTGTGAGTGAAAGATTTCACTCGCTTATTTTTGTTTAAAATCACACACGAATGTTTTCATAAAACAAGAGCATTGATAAGGAAGTAATGCAAAAAGCGGAGTTGATGTCGTGAGAGAACCTGTCCACATTTGGAACCTGGGTGAAGTGTTCAACTCCAGAAAAAAAACGTATACATTTAAACCAGTTTGTGACTATAACCATGTAAATGGACATCCACAAACAGTACAAAATAAAAGAAAAATCCACTTCATGGCTCTTGGTGGCATCTGCCTTTTTGCCACTTATTCCGCTCATACTTGTTCAAATTAAGAACTTCCCAATCTGTTAATAAATAAAATTTAGAACTGATTATAACACAATAAGCTTTTGTTCAGGTTGTTTTTCTGAACAACGTCAGAGGAAAGAATTTTCATAGGACTTAGACCTCATGTGACTAATTAGCTTGCGTAAAACTTCAGTTTTACTGTTCATAATCTTCAATCTGTCTGTTAGGATTAGGGCGTTCGTTCAAGAAACAATGTGAATTTTGTGTACAACATTCAGTGAGATTGCTAAATGTAAAACATGGCACTGGGTTAGTTATTATTACATAAATGTATTATCCATGGTATTAATTTATTAAACTGTGGCTCACAAACTCCATCATTTTGAACAATGCCATTATTCTTGGTATTTGTGGTAAATGCTTTGGTGCTCTTTGTATCAGAGGCTATTTTTCATTTGAAGTTAATTATTGTTTGTTACACTGCACCAGAGTTCTGTTTGCATTGGATCTTGAAATTCTAAGAATTAAGTATTTGGCCAAAAAAATTTTTTAATGCGTAAAAGCACTAATGTACCAGAAACTACAGGAAACAAATGTACAACTGTCCAGCATTGCTCCAAATGTCACCAGGCTAATAACACAGAGCAAAGGCAGCTGCAGATGGGGTCCTGTGTACTCTGCCTGTTACACCTGCATGGTAATGCTAAAAGATGAAAGGCACAATCTGTGTGGTAATGGTGCACCTTCGGAAAGTGTGTCAAGTTTAATAGTGGATCTGTCACCCGTACTCTGTTGCTATCGACATCCAAAGGGAGATTCGCCTGGGTTGAGAATCCCATTACTTGCGTTCTTCAATGCTTCAAAGGAAATTAATTTTACACTTCTCCACTTCAAATGACATTTTCAAATAGCCTCTAGAAAAACATTAGCAAAGCTTTGCATAATTTTTTTTCACCACCAAAGCATATTGCCTTTGCTTGTGAAGTAGACAATGAAGGCTGTTCTTGTGCCACTGCTAATGCTTTTAATGCTATGCTCTTTCCAAATGACCTTAACTTTGTGAACTTCTCATTTTCATCTCTTTTTCCCCCAGGCAACACGGCAGTGCTTTGGTGCACATGTTACACAAATGTCTTCAAGTCTGTCACAAACATGTTCATTAAGAACCTGGCATGTTCTGGCATTTGTGCCGGGCTGGTTTGTGTGCCATTTGACATTGCCCTAAGTGCCAGTCCATTGTGCTGTATGTGGGTCCATACACTCATCCTGTGCAAAACCATTAAGTTCCTACACAGACTTTTCTGCTCTGCCACGGTGCTCAGCTTCGCTGTCATTGCTCTGGACAGGTGAGTTAATATCCTCTCTTCATTCATCAAGCCAACTCAAATCTTATTTTGTATTATGTTTGTTAAACAAATGATTTAAAATGTTAAAAACCAAAATTCTAAAAGATTTCTCAACATATCCATCGAAAAATTTGTGAAACTCAAGGACCTGTTTTTTCCAAAGAGTGCTTCCATAGCAACATACTGCCAGACTGTTATTGGTTCATTGAATAATTTATTTTCCTCAGCACAGAAAGCTTGAAACCAACAGGCTTTTCATTTCAGAAAATACAATCAGAACCTTTGCTTCAATTCAAATGGCAAAGTTTTGATTTTTGATTAACTTCATCAGTAAAGCTGTGAATGCCCACTAATAAGTTCATTAGATTTAAGGCTGGTTAAGTGCTCTATCTTCATGTTCGTTTTTGGTCACTCTTAATTTTCACAGGGTGCAAGGCTGAAATGCAGAGGTGAACCTTAGTTACATTTAATTGAGTAAACATTTTGGGTCACTAATAATTTTTAACCCAGAGTCTTGGCATGCATGGTGTCAGGCAATCAAACCGCCTGTTTTCTGTTAAGTAGGAATAACGCAGACCCACTGTCAGTATGGTTTTGATTCAAAATACAACAAGGTTTCGAAAAGGTTATGAGCTTTGAAATGTTTGGTTTTACCTAATTCTGACTAAAAGATGAGGATTGGTCAGCAGGGGGCATAGCAAAAGCATAACTGTAGGATCAACAGCGCATTTTGCGGAAGCCAAAAATACGAGGGGATTCAAAGAAAGTTATTAACGGTGTAGTGCTAGTAAAGAGGACTTAAATATTTCCTATAAATGCTTTAAAAATTGCATAATATGGTACAAAAAAAGTTCTTATCAACATATTTTGGGCTTTACCAAAGTTTAAAAGGCTTTGTTTAGCTACAGATTTACAGATTCACTTATACAGGTAGTCAGTAAAATCAGACGTATTACATATTGAAGCTGTGATGAAATTGTACGTTGTTTTTGTAAAAACTGACATTTATTTGAAGCAGGATTGTTAAACCCAGTTCCTGGAGGGCCAGAGTGTTAGGTTCTTCCTCCAGTTACTTTTATTTTGTCATTTTCTCAGTCTTTTATTTTGTTAACTTTCTCCTGTTCCTGCCTGCTCCTCCTCTTTGTCTGTGTCTCCACCTTCTTGTACCTTATATTCTGGCCCCTTCTCCTGTGTGTCTTCATTCTGTGTCATTGTTAATTGCCCTCATGTGCCCCACCTGCTCCTCATGTCTGGTTCGTCATTCCCTCGTTTGCCTTCTACCTTCTTAAGCCCCTTGCTCCCTGTTCCATGTGCGGGTTCATTATTGTAATATTATCTGTTCTGATCCATGTCTCTGGTAAGCTTGTGCTTTTGAATTACCACTGCTCAGTTTTGAAGATTATATATATTTTGTATTTTTCTCCCAGCAGCTGCTGGTTAGCAATCGTCGATTGCCATTCTTTGTTAAAGTTTTTCCTGTTTTGTTTTTGAGTTAGTTTAGTTTGGTTTCAGTATATTTTATGTTAGGTTTTGCCCTACCACGGGTGTTTGTGTTTATTTGTTTATATTTATTTATTAAAAGTGAGTTGATCCCATCTTGTGTGTGCATTTGAGTTCATTTAACCCCTCCCTTACCATCTATGGGAGGGTTGCCCCTAACAGAATGAACCCGCCATTCTGAAGAACTCAGCACACACTATTTTTTTTTTTGCAATCATGGGTCACTCTCGTGGACGCAAGCCTCGGCCTCCTTCTTCAGCTCCCTGCCGTGTGGTGCCAGCTAACCCTGATGTCTCCAGTCTCAAACAAGCTGGTCGCCCCTTAGGAATATATGCAGCCTCCCTGCTCCTTGCCCTGAACGATCTTGGACTAGAGGAGCATGAAGTCATCCAGTTATTCTGTTCCGGTCTGGATCATCCTGTCCCGGCAAGGATCTTTCTTGAGGATGGTGACTATTCTATTTGGGATACTATCAGGTCTGTGATGAATGTGATGGAGTGACCCGATTCTTTTGAGAGGGCTTTTGGTCACATCCACTCCATACTCCACCCGGCTGAGCCAGCTGATCTCTCACCTCCAGTTGATCTGAGTGAGACCGCCTCTTCTTGCGTCTACTTTCCTTCTACCGCTGTGTTCTCCACTCCGTCCCAACACAGATAGAGCGAGGATCCAGCGAGCCACTCCCCATCAGCCCACAGTACCCCCCACTTCAACTATGATACTTTGTCTGTGAACCCTTTGTCCAGTTACCCTGTCTGTAACCAAGTTTCCAGTTGTCCAGAGCCACCTCTGCCTGCCAAGTCATCCGTTTTTGGTCACCCCGCATCGGTCCCCAGCAACCCTGTCCCTGCCTGGATTCTCAGGCTGGTGGAAGAAGAAGTCAGAGCCGGAAGATTTTCCTCCCTGGGTTTGGCCACTCCCACCAGTCAGCGCTCTGCTGCCTTGCCCGATGTTGTGCCTGCTGACCCCTGTGATGACACTGCGCTCCAGAGGAACCCTGGAACTGTGGAGGATTCTATATGGCTCAAGTCCTCTAGGTCTAGCCCTGTGTGCCCCCTGGATTCAGTTACTCCTGAATCTTCTCTGTTTAATGTTGGTCTTGTTCCCTTTGAAGTGGTCCCCGTCTATGCTGATGTGTCTGCTGTTTCGGCGCAGACTGTAGGAGTGGAATCTGCTGCCCAGTCACTGGATGGACAAGTATCCAGTGCACTTGCCTGCCAGCAGCTTTGTGAGGGTTCCCAGTCAACATGTCCCTGCGCTGTCCCTCACGTTTTTGTTGAGATGATCATTTTTGGGCATTATGTAGTTTTTTGCCTTTTTGTTTTTGTGAGACTTTCATTTGGTTTATTGTGCTATTTTTTTAAGTTTATTGGCACCTATCGTCGAGCCCTGTTGGCCCTTCCTGCTCCCCTTGTCCGTCATGCCCTTTGTTCGCCCCCTATGCGCTTGAGCATCTGTGCTCCCAGGACACTGTTAGCATTACCAGCTCCCCCTGAGCGTCGTGCCCTGTGCTCGCCCCCAATGCGTTTGGGCATCTGTGCTCCCAGAACACTTTTAGCTTTGCCTGCTCCTCCTGAGCGCCTTTCCCTTTGCTCGCCTCCATTGCGCTCTCTCCAGTGTGTTCCTGAGGTGCTGCTGTCCAGCCTGATGGGGATCAACTGTGCCCTGCTTCTAGTTCTGTCTCCAGCTTGGCCCCCTGGGAACCTAGCGCCTGCAGCAGAAGTCACCTCTGCTCCTCTCCTTGCCCCTGCTCAGTATGGTCGGATCCTCCGAGTTAAGGTCGGCGCCACCGGAATTGGACTCAAATGGTGTTATGATTATTTTAATATGATTTATGTCCATGTTTTCTGTTCTCTGCCCCCTTTGTTTGCCTCCCCTTTCTGTTCCTTGATCGTCCGCTGGCTCACCCTTCCTGCCCCTCCTTGGTCTTGTTTTCCCCCTTGTCTGTCAGAGTCTCCCTAGCCCCTATTCTCTGACCCTTTGTGTGGATCCTGTGCTTTTGCCCCCTTTATGGGTTACAGGATCCTGGGCTCTGTTCTGTTTTTATTTATTTTCTGTCTTGTTCCTTTTCGTTTCTGTTGGGGTGTCTGGAAGCCACCCCTTATGGGGGGGATTATGTTAGGTTCTTCCTCCAGTTACTTTTATTTTGTCATTTTCTCAGTCTTTTATTTTGTTAACTTTCTCCTGTTCCTGCCCCTTCCTGCCTGCTCTTCCTCTTTGTCTGTGTCTCCACCCTCTTGTACCTTATATTCTGGCCCCTTCTCCTGTGTGTCTTCATTCTGTGTCATTGTTAATTGCCCTCATGTGCCCCACCTGCTCCTCATGTCTGGTTCGTCATTCCCTCGTTTGCCTTCTACCTTCTTAAGCCCCTTGCTCCCTGTTCCATGTGCGGGTTCATTATTGTAATATTATCTGTTCTGATCCATGTCTCTGGTAAGCTTGTGTTTTTGAATTACCACTGCTCACTTTTGAAGATTATATATTTTGTATGTTTCTCCCAGCAGCTGCTGGTTAGCAATCGTCGATTGCCATTCTTTGTTAAAGTTTTTCCTGTTTTGTTTTTGAGTTAGTTTAGTTTGGTTTCAGTATATTTTATGTTAGGTTTTGCCCTACTACGGGTGTTTGTGTTTTGTTTGATTCATTTATTTATTAAACGAGTGTTGATCCCATCTTGTGTGTGCATTTGAGTTCGTTTAACCCCTCCCTTACCATCTATTGGAGGGTTGCCCCTAACACAGAGATCTAAACAATTCACTTCCTGTTCTTGTTTCGGCATAGACCTGTAGCTTTCAAAAAACTGAGTTTAAAATCCCTGCCTTAGTTAAGTAATGGAATGAGGTTCATACAGGATATTTGATAAGTGAGCTGAACTTGGCCCCTTCCTTTCGTTTTCAGGTACTACTCAGTGTTGTATCCTTTGGAGAGAAAGATTTCGGATGCCAAATCCAGAGAGTTGGTCATCTATGTCTGGGTCCATGCTGTGGTAGCCAGTATTCCTGTTTTTGCTTTGAGCAATGTGACTGATATCTACGCGACCTCATCCTGTTCAGGTGGCCAGTCGCTCGGACACCTTGTTTACATGATCACATATAGCCTCACCACACTTATTCTTCCACTATCAGTTGTATTTTTAGCCATGGTGCTAATTCGCCGTGCATTAAGCTCCAGCCAGAAGAAGAAAGTCATCATTGCTGCTCTGCGAACACCTCAGAACAGTATTTCCATTCCGTATGTCTCACAGCGTGAAGCTGAACTTCATGCAACTCTGTTGTCTATTGTCCTTGTTTTTACACTCTGCAGCACTCCATATGCCACTCTGGTAATTTACCATGCCATTTTGGGACCTGAAAAAGTCTCAGTTTGGCTGCAACTGACTGCCATCTGGCTACCAAAGGTCTCCCTCCTTACCAACCCACTGTTCCTCCTCACAGTAAACCGCTCTGTGCGACGGTGCCTTCTTGATTTGCTTGCAAGACTGCATCAGCGATACAGCCGAAGGAACATGGTCAGTGTTGGGGGACTGGCTGAGGTTGGGCCTTTGGGTGTTGAGACTGTGGGTCGCTCTGGAAGCCAACTCCTGGAGATGTTTAACATTGGCCAACAGCAGATCTTCAGGCCGAATGAAGATGAAGAATATGAGAATGATATTTCTTCTGTGATTGCAGCAAACTTCCATCCCAAAGATGAGAAACAAGGTGGAGATGGAGGGGAGACCACTGATTTGTGTCAGTCCCAGTCTGAAGAGGGGGTTAAAGGAGAGGGCTTAGTGTTACCAAAACATTCCCCAATTCAGTCATGTGCCTACTCCTCTTCGCAGGTTGCTCCTGCAACTCCCACTGACCCAGAGGACACAGCACAATTTGGTTTTGGGCCATTTGAATTGCCTCCTCAATGGCTGCCTGAAACCAGGAGCAGTAAGAAAAGACTTCTCCCTCCATTGGGTAACACACCAGAGGAGCTGATTCAGACCAAGCAGACCAAAGTTCGGCCTGAGAGACGCATCAGCAGAAACAACAAAGTTAGTACCTTCCCAAATGTGGACCTATGAAACTGACTGAAATGGACCAAATCATGTGAAGTCAACAAGAAACACTCAGTTTTATATTTTGTAAGATCCCTTTCTATGTGGGTGCAGAAAAACAAAGGAGCTGGAGAGTTTACGTTTACAGCAGGAAGAGTTTACTTACTTGCTTGTTTGCCTGGTTGATGTCCATGACAGAAACTAATTTTTCATGGGAAATGCCAATACAGAGGGTGTGGATTGTAAGACACTTGGTTTGTTGGAATGGTGAATAAAATGAAACACAATCATTCCTATGTAAATATGCTCACATTGCTTTTAATGGACTTCTATTTCCTGCTCAAAATGTTAAAATATAATCTCACTGACCACATTTTATTTGGCTATTTTTTTAAACGTATAATAAATAACAAGTCTCTAATCAGAATGGGACTGTTTTTAAGAAATACCAAAAGCTAAGTTGGTTAATTCTATATTTTATTTGAACCATATAAGATTAGTTTTATGTTGTACATTTTATTTATATTTTTGCTACAGCAACATTCATTCATTTTTTTAACCCGCTTATTCCCTTTCAGGGGCACGGGGGTCTCCAGCACACATTGGGCGAGAGACAGAGGTACACTCAGTCCATAGAAGACTAACTATTTTGTCTGTGAAAACTATTTATTTATGTCCAATAATGTTGGTATATCCATGTAACAAAGATCCTTATACAACCACACTTTATTTAGTTGCTTTTTGTCAGTAGAATCAGAAAATCTCTTGTCAGAAAGTTTTGTGTCGCCATTTTAAGAATGAAACAGGCTCAGGTGGGAAGAAGCTCAAACTAGAGGTTGTTGAAAAGTGTGCTGAAAATAAATGTTGAGCCTACATCCCCAGTATAGAAATTAATGTTAAATATAACACATTATTGGTCAGATAATGATCCTGAATACGACATATTCCTACAGTATCTAATTTGGTTTTCTTCATAATATTTCTGGCTCCTTCCCACTGGAGACTCTCTTTCATTCTTAAAAGGGCGGCCTGTAAAATAAGCAAATAAAGACACCGAAAAGTGTCTCAAAACGCTGAACTCACAGTACTTGTGACATGCCATGTGATGTGTTATGTAGCACCTGAAGCAGCTCATGATGACACATGGACCGTTTTGTTTGTCAAGTAAACAATGGTCCCAGTTGGTTTCAAAATGCAAACAATAGTGGCGAAATATTACACAGTGTTCTATTAACATAATATATTGTGACGGTTTCTATATTTAAATATTTTGAGCACCAACACTGGCCATTTACACAACTACTTTAAAGATACTTAAAATGCTATCGTCATAATTTCCAAAGCATCCATTTAATTATCTGATGGACGCTGGATATTGCTCTCAAATACAACTAATGACCTCAAAAGAGCAGGGCGATTTAATTAAGAGTTACTTAGCAACTGAAAACCATGCTTGTAGCATGCATGATGCTGAACTGAATTGAACAAGAGTGCTCCGGCCTTTGTTGATTATTTTCCTTTGCTTCATTAAATGTCTTAATATGGTCATCATTGGATTTAAATAAATGTTCTCAGAGGTTAATCAAACTCTTTTGTAGCAGTTAATGAATACAGAAGGATTCTATAATAAAAGTCTTTGCTGTGCATCAGTTTTCTGTGCTTAACTGGACATGACAGGTTTCTTCAGAGCTATCAATATCACAGAGAGCAGCTGAGCCCATGCATGGCCTATAGGGATATCAGTGCTTTCCAATAGAGCACATCTGTTGCATGGTAATGTCTACAGACTACTGATGTCTACCCGTCTCAGCTGTACATCGCCTCTAATACATGACCAACCTGCATTAGCTTGAAGGCAATGATGAAGATTTATTCATAGTAATATATTGTGTACTTAAAATTTCTATTGTTTGTGGAAAAAAAAGATTGTATAGTTACAATGCTCAACATAAATTGAGAATACACCTCCCCCCCCCAAGAAAACCTTTAGTTTCCTTTCAAAATCAACATGAGATATTATTCTGCAAAAATACTTTAAAGATTGGCTCATTTTACCCATACAAAAATGTTTTTTTCCAACAAATTCATTCTAATCCATGTCGCCAAGTCCAGTTCATCCCAATTACAGTCTTTGGAGAAAAGCCACAAAATTCTAATTAACAGGCATTGGAACCACAGGTGATTATAAAAGGATTTTACTTGATGAAGAAAAGCCCTTTTCGTTTCATTATGACTCCCCATGGAAGAAAAATGTTACAAAAATTGAGAAAGGAAATAATTTCTTTACGAAAAATCGCTCTCCAACCAGTATCCAGATTCTAAAAGGACTTATTCTTCTAGAATTGAAAAAGGTGTAATATGTTGCCAACTTGTTCATTTTATGGTTACAAGACTTGGTGCGGTCCTTAAAAATCACAGTGCTTATACAAAATACTAGATGTGCCGGGTGTTACTTCAGTTTTGCTTTTACAATTTTAGTACATTTATTGATCTAAAATAGATTATTAACCTTTTCCTCCTGTTATGGAGGAAAACTCATGTTCAATAAAACTCAGCCTTGAGAAACATTTGGAAATTGTTCTTTTACACATTGATTAAATTAATATTTTTTAAAGGGGGTGTACTCTGAGCACTGTAATTATGCAAGAGTGTAATTATGCACATGCCATAAAAGAAGGTAAAATGTTGTTTTATTGGTTTGGTCTCTTTCATCCTGTCTGGAAAACGGAATCCAGTCCACATGTTTCTCATCCTCATAAATAACTTCAGTGTATGTAAATGTGGATCGCAACCAATGAAAACCAGAGGCTGCCTCCTCAAAGAAAGTACAGTACATCCTTTTCATTCATATCTCTGTTTGGTAAAAATGCACTAAATACTTGTTGAAACTGGTAGCAGGGAAGAATGAAGCCTACTAAAGCCTGCCTGTAGCCAAAAAAAACACAGGCAATGTTTTTCTTGAGATAATGGCTTGTCTCAAAGAGGCTTTTCAGCCAGTTCATGACTGTTAAGTAAACACTATTATCCAGTGGGGCTGACCTATGGCGAGCTGTAGATTACAGTTTCCGGAAAAGCCTCCTTTTGATTCATAAATCAGAGAATCTCCCAACTGGAGATTATTTAAATTGCTTGAAAACATGAGTTTAACACAATCACTAGAGAAAAATTCTTCTATTTTGATATTTTTCATTCTATGGTCAAATTAAATCTATATTTCTAAATTAAATAAGTAATTCAAGAAGCATTCTGATAAATAATCGATATAAGGTGTCTTAGTTCATACTTTTAGATGAAAAGATGAATTATTTTTTAAGACATCCATCCCTTCTATTCTATAAGATCTAGAATAATGTATCTTTGAAGATGTAGAGTGGTTACACATTGCTTCTGATTGGATTTTACTAAATCTCATTCATTATTTGTAACTTTTTCTGTGGTCAATTAGGAGGGAAACGCCTGTGAACTGTGCATCTACTTAGTTCCAGTAGAGGGCAGTATGATTCAAGATAAAAGAAACATTAAACTGTGTAAAGGCCTTTAGTTCATACTAATGCATATTTATTTAACATTTACAGACTTCTCCTTTATGGAAAACTTAGAATGGTGTAGAACATCAATGGATTTGATGTAGTGTGTTTGGTCAAAGCTAAATCTCAACCATGCTAGGCTGTGGCACTCCAGTGATGGTGTTGCTTTCCCCTTACATTATCACAAATTCTGTCCCCGTCTGGCTCACCTTCAGTCTAATACAGATGTCACAAACGCTCTCTCTCCTATTGATGGGATGTGCATTGACATCATTTTCCCATCAGGTCACACCTCCTTCACTGAGACTGAGTGGCAAAACAAGTGTCAAAATGGCTGCGTTTTATAGAGATAAGTGCAGAACCCTGAGTTACTCTGAGGATTACACGCTTAAGACTTGACTGTGATCCGTACGACTTACAAGATGACCAGCTTTCAGTGGATATTCTGATATAGCTCACATCAGTACACCCTGGATAGGTCGCCAGTCCATCGCAGAAGACCTGTGGGAAGTGGGATCATCCATCTAATAGAACACGAATTCTGCACGTATCTGAGTTTATTTCTGCAGAGATTTTTCAGTTCAGGTTAGTGAGGTCTATAATTTAGGTTTTTAGGATTAATCAAGTAAACTCTGTTCTTTTTTTTTTTTTTTTTAATTTATACACTTCTATGAAACTTCCATGCTTCAATCTTGCCTTTAAATGAAAATAACGATAAAAAAAATCATACAATGATTATATTTTAATCTTTTCAGTGAGTGAATACCAAAGCAATATGTCCTGAGAGGGATTGGCAAACAGTCTTTTTCTTCCAATGTATTCCTTTCTTTGACCTAATGTGACCCAGAGACAGGTACTGCAGACATCATCCGAACTCCCTCCGACCCCACGACAAACAATAAACCAATCTGGACTTTATATGTAAGGCATTCTGAAGTCTATTAACATAATAAATCACAAAACATGTCATTTATTTCACTTTAACATTCTTGTGGAAATTAAATGCACGCCTTTGACCTGAACTGAAGCTGATATATTATGTTGACAAATTATGGTAAGCATCAACGGTCTTTTAAACGACTTAAACAAATAAAAGCTAAAGATGGATATTGAGCAGGTCGGGCTATTAGTATAATATAACCCTTTCATCTTAGCATACCATGGCACGAGCTGTCATTTACAGAATATGAACTGGGGTTATGCAAATACAAACCACAGTTGTTTTGCAATCCACGTCACACAAGACCCGGCATGTTTGGACTGAAGCAAGCAAAGGAAGACTTTATTCTTTATTAGTCAGTCCAACTAGATCTATCAACCTCCAGAATATTTTAAAAGTAGGTTATCAGTGATTTCAAATGAGGTTACCAGAAATTGTGTACAAATACAAGAAAATAACTTTCCTCTGCCATTTGCCATTCATAAACAGGGATTTATTTGTGATTATAGCTGATATAGTTTCTATAAACCCTATTGTGGTAACGATACTTTTATTAGACATTGGTTGAGTTCACAACTTCAAGTCAGTTTAGTTGTAGTTATTTATTCTTTAATAATTCTACTGTCAAGGTGTAATTAGATTCCATACTATTGCTCACATAGGTGACAGTTTTGGCCCACATTGTACAACCAGCAATCACAAATTCAGTGTCACGTTTATGTCTCAATGGAATTTCCTTCACCAATTCATCTGAAGCATGCTATTACTTTACGGGAGCATCAGCGCTACACACTCTGTCACCTTTTGGTCAAAGTTTTATAAAAAAAAAAATGTATTGACTTGCCACCAACACAATTCTGTTGTGAATGTTTTGCTGTATTATTATTATATAGGTATTAAGGAAATGTGTAATTTTTAAACGTTTTGTTAGGGAAATGTGTACTTCTATTTTTGTATTACTTTTCCTTTTATTTTATTTAATCAATATATGAAGAGTTTGATTGCAAAATGAATTAAAACTAGATGGCTAGTGCGCAAGCTTTGTTGTTGGCTTGCATTTAAAAGTATTTTTTTTTTAAATGGAATAGTTGCCAAGGTAGGATGTTTGGTTGCTATGGAGGAGGAAGTGACAGCATACAAAGTTCCTATGCCAATATGAGTAATATAAACCAACCCCAATTTCTCTATGATTTTCCTAAGCTGAGATAGTGATGTACCAAAATGATTGCTATGGTAAACAGAACGGTTGCCAACCGAAAAATAAAATTTCATAACATTCTCAGCAAGTTTTTAACTAAATTAAATATTGGCGTTATTTTTCCTGCCCTTTTTTATTTGTTTTTTTTTCAAAACATGATTACCACCAACTCTTTTTTAGAGCAAAATACCAATATCAAAATATAAATGTGTTTGTGTTTTTGCCGCAATAAAAAAATGTTGATTAGCCTGTGCTCGACTCATGGATCAGTTATTTAGCATAAAAAAAAAATTCCGCGTTGAAAATTCAATTCAGCAATCCACACTCAATAACAGTAGGTGGCGGCAATGCAGCTTTTTAGTAGGGATGCCAAAGTCAATGAAGAAGAAACCTGCGATCGTTGGTCTGTGGGGATGAAGTGAAAGCGATCCATAAAACAAACATAAAAAAGATGAGAATTTCAGGTGCTGGAAAGCCCTCTCACCAAAGAAAAAGCTTTTGCCAAGCGGATTCCTGAACTGTCTGTAAAGCAACGTACTGTGCAGTGCTAGGTGAGTTAACCTGTGGTTCATTTGTAATATTTAACAGTACAAAAAAAATATTGTGTTAAAAGCACACATCATTTAATTAGTTAAACTGAATTTTGAAAACATCACAAGATAAAGGTTGCCTTATTTTTAGCATGCCAGGGTAGTTGATAATGTGGGCATCCGTGACTTGTCATAATAATCCCTTTTACCTGCAATTTATTGGTATATTTTTGTACAATAAATTAATTAACTTATACTGTTGGCATTAATTAATGGTATTTTGAGGGAAAATGTGTAATAATAAATAGCATTTTGTGGAAAATTTAACAAATTTCTTTAATCAAATTTTGATTTGATATTTTTACATTATTAGATCGTTCTGATCCAACACAAGTTGAAACAGAAACACTTGTCATGCCTCTGGTACAGGGAAACCCGCTCTCTATTTCTCAATTTAACATTTATGGATTTATAGCATTTTAAAATCTTAACTAATCAAAAGGAAAACTGTACTGATATAAAGAAAACTAAGATTTCTTTTAAACTCCATGAAACAAATTTCTCTCGAATGTAAACAAAATGGTATTTTAAAATTGCCTTGTTTTGATTGAAGGTTGCTAACCCTAACCCCAAACCAGACTTTCAGAGGGGTAGGCTGTCCCAGTGCAAAAAAAAAATAGGTCTTTCGTACTTAATACACAATAGGGTCATAAGGCCTAATATAAACTTATAGAATTTTACCATAACATCAATATAGACTATGTTTCATGTACAACTGACTTGGTTCATTTACAAGTATAGCATGGTGTGCTGTTTGTAAAAAAGCTCTCCCATGGAGCCATTCCCCTTACTCTTCTTGAACGTCATAAAATGTAACAAAATTTTCTCTATATACTCTATACTCTCCTCAGTATTACTTCCTCCAAAGGTGAGTCACACTTTCCATTCATCCAACATTCGTTCCAGTTCAATCATGCTGCCACTGTCTCCATATGATTACCTTTTGCCAGGCAGAAACTGTTGGGTTGTTGCTTTCATTTCATATTTACTGTTGGTGCAAAAGCTCTTCTCGACTCTCACTAACCCCATGCTTCTTCGAGCTTGACGGAAATATCCTGTTCAACTTCCATTTGCAATTCAAAAATGAACTCTGTTTGATTTAGATATGTTGCCACAATATTTTTTTCTGTTTTTAGTGACAAAAGAAACTATCTGTTTTAGCGCCTTTGGTAGCTTGTAAAAGCAGAGGAGGCCCTTGTGTTTTCTCGGCTGGTTGCAGTGTTCTGTTGTCGAGTATTCTCCCTAGACAACCAACTTTATTCCCTTATAAATCTGACAACTGAACAAAAGTTTGTTGAGCTGAATGTTCTTTGGGATGTTTACTGGAAATTGTATGTCTTGTACTATTGAAATCTATAAAAGTTTAATTTTAAAACTCTTTGGTTACTGACCAAGGCAAAATATAGATAGGTCTACATAGTTGGAGTCCGTTGACATTACAGAAACTTCGCTTTTATGGTTTCAGTGTCATTTTGCAATGAATTTTTGTTCAATTACCACAAATCCAGGGTACCCCAGGGCTCAATCCATGGCCCCATACTATTTTTTGTTTACGACATTGATTGCCCAGCAAATGACACACAGCTACAACCAAATCCACGTCTTCCACCATTTCCATGCCCCTCAGAGCTCAATATTGGTGAAAACCACAGGAATAAACTCATAGAAAAATCAAATAAAATCGACGTTTAGTTCAAAATCCCAACATACCCTTACCTTTACAATGAGGGCAGTGGTTTTAATAGGTGAAAGATTATGTAGTTAGTTTTAAAATGGACTCTCAACTCAACTGATTATAATTAGCAAATTTGGAATTTGTTCTTTTTTGGAAGATTAATTTTTTGAATTTTTATCGAACAAAGTTTTCATGTTATTCCTAGAAACCTAGACCCTTTTGGTATTTTGTTTTGAATTCTGCATGCTTTATGTATCAGATGTTTTGTGGGCATAACATCTGAGGCTGAAACTGAATGTTGACAAGAAAATTTGTGTGTTTCAATCCTTTTATGCGTGTTTGCATAAATATGCCATTTGGTCTAATTCAACTATTGATGGTTTGAGCAAACAGCAAAACTTTTTTGAAGTTAAAGTTGGGATTAGATTTTAAAATAACTTGTATTTCCCATGTTTCTTCACTCTATTTGGAATTCTGAAAGTAATACCAATCCTCTTTGAAGTGCATGCCTCTAGAATCAAGTCTTCTCCATCATTTATTATTTCATAACCCTCAGTTTCTTGATGTTCGAGACTCTTATCGGCTAAAATTGATTCTTGGTCAACTTGAATTCTTGCTGATTCACTGTATGTACCGTGGTGGTTGAACAATGGTTGTGTTTTATTCCCGGATGACCAAATGTCCCCAACCCTGTCTAGGTCCTGTGTTTGAAAATGTACAGTTTTGAGAGGAAAAAAGTGTTGGGTTAGGACTTTTACTTCTAACAAGATATGAGATGGAGAGTGAGGTGAATTAAACGTAGTCTCACTTGATGCCACCACAAGTGTAAAGAAACTTGAAAGAATGTGGAATAATATTGAATTAGCTGTCAGCTTTATACTTCAATGATGTTCTGTACTGGTTGACCACACACACTGAACTGGTAACAGTGTAGAGAAACATCTGTGAGTGTGGTGAAGCTCTCTGGGATTGTGGGTGGTTTTTAGAGCTATTTTGGAATGGGTGCTACCGCTTGTCATGGCCAGTCTAGCAAAACTGAGTGTGGGATACATGGCATACAACACCTGGTCCACTCTGCGCAAACTACCATTGAGGACCTAGTCCTAATTCTGACTGTGGCATAAAAATGCCTTGGAGTTCACATGGTTTGACATGATGGCCTATAATTTAATTATGACTGGAGCTTTATTATCATTTATCCTCTGGTGAACATAATGAGAAACAACACAATGACTTCTCTGTTGCTAAACAGGCCACATATATATTTTCAACAGATATTTTCTTTATTTAATTTTCTAATAACTTCAGTTCACCAATTGTAAAATATAATCAATTTAAAATCATTAAAAGGGATAAAGGAAGATAAGTTAACACATTTGTTTTTTAAGGTGAATCTAATTTGTTCTAGCTGTAGATAAGAAATCACATTTTTTAACTTAACTGAGTGCTGAACAGAGGGTGATTTTTCTGTTTCCAGTTGAGCAAACTCATTCTTCCTGCCAAGAGTGTAATGAATGCAAGCATGTTCATCTCCCTCCTGGACAGCTCCTCGCTAACCCCCAAGATGGCCAAAGTTGGATCTAGACTCAGCTGTTTTCCCATCACCTCGGTTAACATCTGGAAAATAAAGTACTAATCATTGGACAGCTCCAAAACATACGCCCCGAAGAAGCAGAGTTTTGGCTTCATCTGTCAGAAAGGGTGTAGGACACATTAAGACACATCTTAGAGAGCTTTAATAAGTGAAGATGGAGCAGAAACTGATGTGGTGAGTCCCAATTATCATCCACATTAACAATGCCACAATCTTTTTTCAAGATGTGATGGTTTGTTCTTATGTGTGAAGCTCCCTTTTGAGGCTTGTATTTTTAAAGAATAAACTCTCCATTTGGGACATTAATGGCTTTGCTTGGGTAACACAAATAACTGTGAGTTTGGAGATGAAGAATCATTTAAATGTTGGGAAACTTTTATAAATAAAAATGTTTTTAAAGAAATTAACCAAGCTTCAAATAGTAAGTGCTTTTGATAATGAATATTTGAATGGTTATCAGAACACTTGCCTTATAAAGTGTTTTCTTATTTGCTTTCAGAATTTCAGAGTAATAAACGTCTAGTTTGGGACAAATATTTTTCTGTCGTGTGATACTGGTGACTAACACCGAGGTGTCAGATACTACGGTCCACGCTCACAGCAAAGGACATTGTAGATTGTCCCCTTGGAGTCCTATCCCACAGCCTGATCCTTCAATGTTCCACAAGGTTTTGGTCTTGGTCCTCTCCTCGAACATTGCTTCTCTTACCATTGCTATGCTGATGACACTCAACTCCGCCTGTCCTTTCAGATTCTAAACATGTCTAGACTAGATTATGGCCAGTTCTCATCACCCTATTTCACTCATCTCTTCATCTATATTTACTGGCCCCCCTTTGCAGCTTCTGCTAGTTTAAATTTGTACATCAGCACCATCTAACTTACACAAACCTGTGTCCTACGTCCCTTCAAGATGCCTGCATTCAGGAATTGAACAGGGTCTAGTGATTCCATCTCAGAGAGACAGTACATCTCTCTCCAGAACGTTCTCATTCACTGTTCTCGGCTGGTGGAATAATCTTCAAGTCCAGAAAAACCGAGCCCTTGCTGCTTAAAAAGCCATTAGATGCTTAAAAATCTTTTTTTTTCTAAAGCACTAAATTGATTCTGGTAATAGAACCTCTTCTATAAGCACTTCTTATGATTAACAGCCCCTTTGTTCTTGTTTGTTGTGTTCTTTTGATGAAATCAAAACTGTTTGCCTCTGTAGCAGGTTAGTGTCCGTCTCCCCAGAGTCTTTGTGATCTTTTTGTTGTGTATCAGTGAGTGAATGCTCAGTTTTTGGAGTATTGTGTTACATGGGATACTCGCCCTTGCTCATAAAAGCATGCAGTCATTTGGCTAGAGGCATTCTGCAGATCTCCAAACGGTTTAAGTATCATGAGGAAAACCTGGCACTGAAACTACCGCATCTTTGTTACTGCTGCTTTAATGGCTTCTGTGGGAGTGAAGTCATCTACTTACATCTCCCTTGCTGCTATGAATGACCTGATGTGTGGCCAAACTGTATACTATGCAAAGGTCTTCCAATACCCTCTAATTCTTTTTCACCATTTAAAAAGGAAATGAGCCTCTCAACGATGCACAAATGCTGCAAAACATTCAAATTGGGACCCAAATATTTTCTTGAAAGCTTTTAAAATAAATATGAGATGATGGTTTGCGGAATTGAACTGGATGAGTTGTTTTTGTCTGCTGTTTGATTTACTTTATATGTTATGAAGGATGTGACATTATTATGTTTCTTCTAGCACTAAATCAAATTCAGGTAGTACTGAAATGCCTTTAGGTAAATCATTGTTATGTCACATTAATGTCTTTTTGTGTGAAAATGATATTTTATCTGCTGCCAGGGATTTCTTTGGGGGAATTTCTGGCATGGAGAAATTGACCTCAAATGCTGAAGTGTGTCATTAAAACAATATTGCTTCTGAGAAAAAAAAACACACTGGCCTTAAAACATAGTGATTTATATGGTTATTGAAAAACAGTTCCTATTCACCAAGTTCATTTTTATTCAGTGTGATTTGGAGTTTTTGTTTTAGGTTTACGTGTGCAGTGATAACTTATAGCCCCCAATGATTGAATGAACACTTTTCAAACTTTTCAGTGCAGTTTAGCTTTCAGTGTTCTTGAACTTGCTTGATTCTTAAAACATGGCAGCCAGTGTTCAGCCACGTGGCAGGCACCATAAGAGCAGCTTTCTTTTACTTTGAGGTGAGCAGTGTAGTGAATATATTTCCCCTATTCAAGACTCTAGCCTGAGGTGAACCTCAGTACTCAACCAGGTAAGACCACCCTTGAGAGCTACATGGTTTTCCACATCATAGTTTTTACAGGTATTGAAACATTTTTTTTTTTTTTTTTGATTTTAAGAGACAAGTCTTGTATCAAGTAGAACTAGATGGCTAAAGTTTGTTCACATACTTTGTTGTTGGCTTGTAAAATGCAATTAAAAAAATTTTCTTACTGTAATATAAACCAACCCCCATGTCTCTATGACTTTCCTTAGCTGAGATAGTGATTGAAAAAATGTGTTGCTATGGTAAACAGTCTGGTTAACATGGAGGGGTCAGTTTGAGAGAAATAAATCAACCCCTAAGTCACTATGATTTTCCTAATTTGAGATAGCTATATGTAAAATTAGTTTCTAGGCTAAACAGTTTGGTTGCTAGGGAATTGTCAGTGATAATTATTATATTATTTAGTGATAAAATTTTTACTAAAATTTTTTACTTTTACTATTTTTACTTTTTACTAAAGTTATTACTATGATTTTTTTAACGATTTAGACAATAACTACAGGTAATTTGTGGTCTTTAAACAGGATGATTTTCATGAACCGATTCATGAACTTGTTGTTTTCTGCTTTCTTTGTTTGTAGTTTTTCTACCCAAAATTGTACTTGAATTGATTTACTCCCAAAACTACAGGGCTCAGTGGACAAATTCAGCACTGGAGAGGCCGGTATCAGTAGTAACTCGGGATCATTCCATGTGGAGGACTCCAAGTGAAGTTGTGGTTTCTACAATATTAGTGAGTTTAACTTGAACAGGCTTTAACAGACACACATGTTAGAGAATCATGTCAACTTATGTCTAGTTTTGTCTGCTTTTATCAAGAGACAAATATTTGAAATGCCTTGTATTCATGTCTGGTTTGTTGTCTGATTTATATTTCACTTGGTCCATTAAACATGGCACCCCAATGACTGTGTTTGGTGTAAAGTTGTAGATTACCATTCATAGATCACACTGCCTTCTGCGATCCCTCCTCGTCAGGTTGTGAAGAGAGAGCACAGACCAGGTGCCTAAAAAAAGTAAAATATTTTCGCCGGGTGGAACTGCAGGTCGTGGTGTGGAAAGTTTACTGTTGCTTTTTACATTTTAATAGCTTTTGAGATTTACTGTTTTCCCTCTAAGGGATTGAGATTCTTCCCCATAGCATGGGATTCCTCTCTGCAAGATTGTGCTGACGCATAAACACACTGCCAAAGATAATGAGAATGGGTGTTTAGTTTCTATCCAGTCACCATTTCTGTAGAAATCCCTTCTCCTGCTGCTTTCCATCACAATCTGAAGAAGTATCAGAGGTCCTGATGCTTATCTGTGAAGTTTTTCCAAATATAAAAAACACATTTTTGTCCGATGATTGTTTCTGTAGGCTTAGTTATTTGTTTAGTTTCCATGGCAATGTGTTAAACGGCTCGTACAAGCCAAGTTGCGCAATTATATTAAGACATCATTCATTAAAAGTGCCTTCAGTGTTTATTTTATGAGTTTAGTGGGGATTTACACATTTTTTATATTTGGATCAGTAGGGAATTGGAACGACTAAGCATAATATGAATTATCTCTCGTTTACTGTCACCAGTGTCACGCTATTGAGAATGCAACATTTTTTGTTAATGTAGGTTTAACAACATCCTTAATATCTACATCAGTAGCTGTCCGTTATATATGTTTAGGATCGTTATTCATTTTAAAATACATATTTTTAAAAAGCCAGTGAAAACTGGTGGTTTTCTGTGTCTGTAGCAGTGATTCTGATGGAGCCCAGACCAAAGGAAATGCCAGTCATTCCCAGATAAGCTAGCTTTCCTCCAATCTGGATTAAAGCAAACATCAGACCAGCAACTTTCTTCTAGGGATCAAACAAATACCTCTCAGTGGAACCTACAGACTGCTCCCATTCAGAAAAAATGTACCCTGCAGCATCATCTGAGTTATTTTATGAGAAATATCCTCAAAGCAGGCTTTCATTACCATAAGAAGCCTTATGAAATTTGGATTTAGATTTGAGGAAGGAAAGCCTCTGCAAGTCAATGGTTACTTTATTGATGGCGTTTCACCAATTCATCCACTCTCCCATTGAGGCAGGTTGTAAAAGGTGTCCCAAAGTGCAAACAGTTATAAACTTCTCAAGATGTTTACACTCTTTCTATTTTTTTTAATATAACCTGTGGTTTTTAGTTATACCAAGACTTAAAGGAGCAATAGGTACATTTTTGGATAAAACTATTAGTCCAAAAATACTGAACTGAGAAGCATTCCTTCATGTTGTGTTGTTCATATCGACAACAATGAGCACACATGCAGACCAGTTTAACACTTGCACTTTACTGTACTTCACGCACACTACTCATGTGTCTTAACCATAGACTCAATATACAACTTTCAGATCATACCATTATACAGACCGTGTGGGGTGAACTGGGTCAAACCATTTAACTTATACCACATCCCCCTTCTTAGCTTTTAATAAACTCTAAACCACATACAACATTTGTTAATGCTTATTCTGAACCAGTGTTACCAACTTTAGACCATGCACTTAAAACATTGCGCTTAATTATTGACATAGTCTTTTAACCAAACTGGTCGTCTGACTAAACGTCCCACTCTTGTTTGTTTGTCAACTTGAACGGGTCGTTCTTCAGTATTTTGGGCTGACTCAGTTTTTACAGGATCTGCTTCCTGGTGACCATGTTGCTCACCCTCATCGTACATAGGACAGTCCACTTCAGTCTCATAAGCAGTTGACCTATTCAACCTGAGATGTTGTCTATTTCTCCGATAGATGGTACCTGATGACGTGCTGACATCATACGAACGTGGCTCATCACGGATTCTGACAACCGTGGCTGGTTTCCATGTGTTCTTGATTCTCATGTATACCCTCTCTCCTCTCCTAAGGGATGAAAGTGGAATGGCTGTTTTATCATACCACTGCTTCTGTTGTGATTGACGATACTGCAAATCGGTACGAATCTGCTTTGGAGTAGATGGTTTGAGAACTTTGTTGCTTGTCGGCAATGAAGAACGTAGAACTCTACCCATGAGAATTTGAGCAGGAGAATACTTGAGACCAGTGATGGGTGTATTTCTCAGGGACAACAGTGCCAAGTGAGGATCAGTACCTGACTGAGTAGCAGCTTTCAACATAGCTTTTACAGTCTTTATGGTCCTCTCAGCCATGCCATTTGACTGAGGGTAGTTTGGGCTGGAATGAATGATTTTAAAACTCCATTCACGAGCAAATTTAGCCATTTCAGCACTAGCAAATGGAATATGGTCAGCTATTAAAATTTCTGGTACTCCATGTCTTGCAAAAACTGCTTTGAAATGTGCTATGATGGATGCTGATGTTTTGTCTTTTAACTGAATGACTTCTGGATACTTTGAAAAGTAATCCACAACCAGAAGAAATGAGCGTCCATTAAAATCAAAAATATCAGCAGCTAACTTCTGCCATGGTCGTTCTGGAACTGGGTGTGACATTAGCGGCTCTTTCTGATTCTCTGGCTGACTTTGCTGGCATGTACTACAGGACTCTACCATGCTGTGAACTGCTTGAGTAAGACCTGGCCAGTAAAAACATGATCTGGCATGTGCCAATGAGCGCTGTATTCCTTGATGTGCCACATGAAGTCGTTTTAGAACCTCAGACCTCAATGCACTGGGTATGATGATTCTCTCGTCTTTCATGAGCAGTCTATCCTGGATGCTTATCGTTTCTCTAATTGGCCAGTATGCTTGAACAGATAGAGGGAGTTTATTTTTTCTGTCAGGCCAACCCTGTAAGTGCAGTTGCTTGAGCTGATCAAGTTCTGTATCTGACTGCATTGTTTGGATCATCTCCATGATGTCTCCTTCATGTGATTCTCTCTCTACATCATAGATGACTTTCTCATCATTCAGGTCTAAACCCTTTTCCTCTTCTGATGGAAGGAATGCTCTAGAAAGTGTGTCTGCTATTAGCATTTGGTTGCCTGGAGTGTATACAATGTTGATGTCATACTTCTGCAGTTGAAGTAACATTCTTTGTAGACGTGCTGGTGCTGCTCCAATGGGCTTTGACAATATTGCCTCAAGGGGTTTATGATCTGATTGGACTCTGATAGGAACACCATACACGTACTGATGAAACTTTTTCATTGCAAAAACTATGGCCAGAAGCTCTTTTTCAATCTGCGCATAGTTCTTCTCTGCAGATGATAATGCTCTTGAAGCATATGCTATTGGTTGCTTTTCTTGCATTAATGTGGCTCCAAGGCCATCTTTTGAAGCATCTGCCTGCACCTCTATGCTAAGCTTTGGGTCAAAATGTCTGAGAACAGGTGCCGTTGTTATGGCTTTTTTCAATTGTTCTAGAGCTTGCTGTTGCTCTGGATGCCATTGCCAGTCTATATCCTTCCGTAGCAGCAATCTGAGTGGTGCAGTTATTGTTGCTTCATCAGGTATGTATTGTGACAGATATCTTGTCATGCCTAACAACCGTTGAAGTGCTTTTCTGTCAGTTGGTGTGGGAAGCTGAATGATTGCTTTCACTTTAGAGTCATCCGGTTTCACTCCTTCCGAGGTAATGACATGACCTAGGTAAGTGACTTCATTAACCATGTACTAAAGCTTTTCTTTGTTGAATTTCACATTCAGACTCAATGCTCTCTTCAGGACCTTTTCTAAAATTGCATCATGCTCTTCCTTGGAGGATGCTGCTATGATCATGTCATCAGCCACCATAAAAACACCTTCAATATCTCCAAAACTCTCAGTGTTCAATCGCTGAAAAACTTCACTAGCTGATTTTACACCGAATGGCATTCGATTAAAACAGTACCTGCCCCATGGTGTGTTGAATGTGCACAGTTCTGCTGACTCCTCATCCAGTTTAATTTGCCAGTAACCATCTTTCTCATCAAGAATGGTAAACAGTTTCTTTCCAGCAAGCTTGCCTCTTATGTCCTCTAAGGTGGGTATGTTGTAATGCTGTCGCTGGATTGCTTGATTTAAGTCTCTGGGGTCCAGGCAGACTCTCAAAGTTCCATTTTTCTTCTCTGTGATGCACAGACTGCTCACCCATGGTGTTGGTTTGAAGACTTTGCTTATGACTTTCCTTTTTTCCAGGTCATCAAGTGTTGCATGTAGTTGATCATGAACTGCAAATGGTATCTTCCTGCATCCATGTATGACAGGAGGGACTTTAGGGTCAGTGTGTATGTGATGCAATCCTGGGAATTGTCCTAACCCTTGAAAGACTGATGCATAACGTGACAGTAGCTCTGCTTTTGTAGTAGGGCTCTGTTTTGTGAGCATTTCCACCCTTCTCACAAGATCCAGTTCAACACATGCAAGTCTCCCCAGTAAGGCTGTGTCAGATGCTGTGGTCACATAAAAAGTCAAGTCTGCACTTTTATCTTTGGCCTGAACACGTAATTTCACAGTACCTTCTGGCTTGATGCGGCCTCCACCGTATGATACAAGCACTGTGTTCGTTTTTGTGATGTGTACAGGTTTCTGCAGCTTGTCAAGGATTGTCTTTGGGATTACATTTGCTTCCGCACCAGTGTCAAGCTTGAAATTTGCTGTTGTACCTCCCATTTGTAGCTTTATGTGCCATCCTGTATCATTCTGACCATGTGCCTGGGTCACTGAGTCGATATAAAGAGTGTCTATTTCTGTTGACTCAGTGTCTTTTTCCAACATGTGCATGTCAACTTTTGTTTTGCATCTAGCTGCAAAATGATTCTTTTTGCCACACTTTTTGCATATTTCGTTAAATGCAGGACACTGTCTTGGTGGGTGCACGTGTCCACATTTTCCACAATTGTTTATAGACTCTTCTCTTGATTTTTGGTTGTGCTTGTTCACCACGTGTTTGTTGGTTCTGCGTGCATGCTGCCATTTATGTTTTGTAATGACGTTTACATACTGTGCTTCAGATGACATTGCTGTGACTTGTGCTTTTGTGACTTCTTTGGCTCTGCATAAATCTATTGCTTTTAACAGTGTTAAATCAGATACTGACAGAAGTCTTTCACGAAGCCCAGGGTCATTGATGCTGAACACTATTTTGTCTCTTATCATTAGATCTTCAGTTTCACCGAATTCACACGTGCTCGCCTTGTTGCGTAGCTCGGCGACAAACTTGTCGATACCCGAATGCTCGTTAAAAACATGTGCCCAGAACTGATGCCTTTCAAAAACAGTGTTTTTTCTTGGCGCACAATACTGACGAAACGCTGTCAGGACTTCAGTTAGTTTTTTGTGCTCAGGATCTTCGTATGTAATTACAAGGGAGTTAAAAATGTCAAGTGCTTCTTCCCCTATGCAATGCAAAAGAACAGCGATCTGTCTTGACTCCGACTTTTCCGCTAGCGCCGTGGCAGTGAGGTATAAGTTGAATCGTTGTTCCCACTTACGCCAATTTTCAGCCAAGTTCCCGGTCAAAGATAGTGGCGGCGGCGGGTGTAGCGTGTCCATTTCCTCCGTTTTGAGTTTGCGTCCTGCTTGCGTCTTGATCACTCGGTGAGACTTTTTTGCTCTCTCACGGGTCTTCACGCAGCAGCCTCAGCAGGTGGGTTCACAACTCTGACACCATGTTGTGTTGTTCATATCGACAACAATGAGCACACATGCAGACCAGTTTAACACTTGCACTTTACTGTACTTCACGCACACTACTCATGTGTCTTAACCATAGACTCAACATACAACATTCGGATCATACCATTATACAGACCGTGTGGGGTGAACTGGGTCAAACCATTTAACTTATACCACAATTTTGTTCATCCGTATACGAACTTGGAACGGCAGGTGATCCATTTTGAGGGGATCTATTTGAGTAAACAGACCGCTTGAGAAAAAATACTTTTGTCTGTTCTATCTTTCCTTTCACTTTTACCAGCGCTGAACATTTTTTTGTTTTTTTTTTTATCACTATAAAAATTAGATGCAAGGGTTACCTTTCGGAGGATAGTGCTTTAGAAAACAACATTTGTTCTGCTCGATCACTCTTCATTTACCTTATTCGTTTTTTTGTTTGAAAGTAAATGACAGCTAGCTTTGTTTATACTCATGAAGCTTGCGTTAACTTATGTTATTGGTGGCCTAATTTACATAAAAGACTCGAAAACACTGAGTTTTATACAAGCTTTATTTTTCAATCAAAGTAATCACTTTGGATATCACGTCGAATTAATATAGTTCAGTAAGTGTGTTCTCCACCTTCTGGCAGCCCTTAACAGTAGGTCATCTGAACACATATGGTAACTATCTATAAAGTTTCCTTTATATAGAGCCTTTATAAAACTCAGTACAGCTTTACACTAATACAAAAGCACAAATGCAGCCAAACAACAAGGCACGTGAACTACCAAGCCTCCATTGCATAACATGCTTTAAACATATTTAAAACATTTTTTTTGCATTTCTAGCACAATGCTCTATAATCCGACGAACAGAAAGATACTATAAATGAAATTTTTTTTATTGAACCTTACGAAACCATTTCCTATTAGCAATATGTGGTTACCATATAAATGGCTTAAATTTTGAAATTTGGACAGTGCATTTCTGTGGTTGGAACCACTATAATGAAATGTTTCAAAGCAAATGAAAACAAATCAAGATATATAAGATGTGAATATTGAGTAGCCCTAGCTCTAATGCAAATATGGCTTTGTTTATACTTGCTTTTTGGAAGTTACATCAAACCAGAATACATGTTCAATGGATAATAGTACACTGCATATTTTTGTTATTAGCTAATTCCACAAACCTTTTAACTAAGAAGTGGTTTGCTTGGGAGCAACTTCTGCTGAGCACATTATAAAATGTGTAGATGTTTTAAGGCACTCGTTTGCTGGTTTCAAACAAACAAAGCAAAACTGCTTCTCACATTCGCAACATGTCATTATTTTACACCCCTGGTTGTGTTCTATTAATACACTGCAAAATGGACATGCTCGGATGGCTGGGCATCGGACTTTAATATTAGTGCCTTTAATTACAACTGATGCGAGAGAGACTATTGGGCAAGTCTTGAGCACTTCATTTTTACATTTGCAACCTTTATTTGCACATCTGTCAGCACGAGGTCGATCCCCTTTCCACTCTCTTTCACACTGCCAGCAGAACTCAAAGATTCTCCTGTTCTTCACTGAGCAAACCGAGCAGAGTACACAGAGATTAAAAGGATCCATCCTTTGGACGAATGTACCACAACCAGGACACTAGAGAAACACAAAGAGAGGTCAACATTTTAAGGCATCGCCATCATGAAATAAAAGCAAGAAATGCTCCTATACATTCTTCAGGTCCACTTTGTTTTTAGCAGTGTTCATCCCAAGCTTGTCCTCAAAAAACTCTTTCTCTTCTTCTGTGAGTTTGGCAAGTTTTCTGACCTCTTCATACGGCCACTTTTGCTTACACAATGGACATCTGAATTCAGTTGTTCCCTGAGAATACACATCACAGATCACAATCAACACTCTTATTATTCTTCAAAACAAGCAATAACTATAGACTAACTCACATCATCCAGTTGAGCTCGGCAACAGCTGGTCAGTGTCTCGGGGTCTGTGACATGGCCACAAGACATTTGAGCCCTTAAAACTTTGGGCTCATTATCATACATATCTGAAATGATAACAAAACAACATAAATTAAACATAAATTGGCATTTTTTCAAGTCTGCACTTTAATTAATTGTTATTTATCACAAAATGATTAATAATTTAAGTCACTCAAACGAACTATACTAAGATATAAAAATTTGCATTTATTTTAATATTTCCTGGTGTCACTATGAATTTCACTTTCATTTTCAAAGAGGTCAAGACAAAAACAGTATGAAAATCTACATTGAAATAACCGGATTTTGAATACAATTTTAATCAAACATATGCTGGAAACGCATACGCTTTCACATTTTTTGATGTGGAGTAGTATCTCTTCTTCGACTTTTTCGAAATGCGCACTATGTAATACACAAAGGATTCTCAAAACTCACCGACGTCGCTTGGTTTTGACACCAACTTGATGCCTTTGTCGGACGGAGTGAATTTCTTCATCTTTTAGACTCTGAAAAACGTACAGCTGTAAAAACTGATAGTTTTCAGGCCGATTGCGGAATTGAGGAGTGCGTGATGTGAGCGCGCACGCACAACACGCGCAAGGACGCAGCGCCGCGCTCAAAGCGCAGCTTAAATCGAAACGGTGGTGTGTTTAAAGAACAAAAAGTCACACGACCTTCGCAAGGACAGCATTTAATGGTTAGTATTCTCTATTCTAGTAATATGATTTCTACCAGATATTCATTTAATATTTTAATGTCTATATTCAGTACAAATTGTCTATCGGGAATGTACCAAAGTTTTTGACAGGTGTTAAAATTGTTGATAAATCGCTTTCAAAAACGGAAGTGCTGTCAAACATATTGCTTGTGTTACTCGTTTTTTCTTTTCAATGAACTAGATGTGAATGAAAAAAGAGAAATCTAAATTAAATCAATATTTGGTGAGAGCAAACAAGCAGCAATTCTTCTAGGTACACGTCTGGTTTGTTTCAAACATCTTGGAAAGCTAACCACAGATCTTTTGTAGAAAGACCACTTCCTGTACTTTGAAGTTAGTTCTTAAAGACTTTGGGTGTGTGTTTTGTGTAATTTTCCTGCTACTGAAAAAAAAGTGGAACCAATCATATGCTTTCCTGATATTGCGAGATGCACTAGTATCTGCCTGAACGAAACCTCCAACTCCATTTGGAGAAATTCAGCCCCAGACATTCAATAAACCACCACTTTGCTTCACTATTGCCTCAATATCATATTTCTTGCCAGCCCTGCTTTCTGCTACAGCCAAATATTTCATAATTTTAACCCAAAAGCAACATTTGTGCCGCTCCATTTCCTATGTTTTCAAGCAAACTTGGCCTTACTTTCTTGGCCTTGTTCCCATATTGGAGGTAAAGATGGGTGTTTCTGGGTCCCATTGGTTCTGAGCTGATAGCACTGCTATCTTTCTTTGGCTAACCACTGTATCTACAATCCTCAAAGGTCCCTGTTTATTTATGCTTCTTCAAAAGAGCTTGAAGAGCACATCTTGAACCTCAGTCTGCTTTGAAGTCTTTGTCTGGGAGAGACCTTTTTGATGCTGTATAATGACCTTGTGTATTGTTGATGTACTTAATTTTTCTGTCCTTTTCGACCCCACCTAGGTGGCAGACTTTGACTGCTATTCACCCAGTTTCAAACCTCTTACACAGTTGATCCTGTTTTACTTCATGACTGGGTTTCAATCTATACCTATACATTAATTCATTGTTGATTATTTGCGCCATAAGCCTACAAAATCCCAGACCTTGTGCAAGTGTTCCTTTGAGAATTCATGCTGGTGTGAATGCACCGAATATTGTAAATGTACAAGAATAAACAATAGTCATTCATTTTTCCAAAAATATTCTTTATTTACAGCATTTTCCACACCTGCCTTAAACTTTTGCACAGTTCTGTATGTCTTAAGGGACAGCTTTTAAATTTCATTCTGTATACTTATAAGTGAGTTTCATCCAGGTGGACCCTACCAAAAAAATTAAGGGCATCTTGAAGACATTTCACATTGTGAGTCGAAGGTTGCTGAACCCACCAGTAAAATTCAAGCTCCCCAATCAACCAATAGCATTCTCACCATGGCTCAAATCTGAATATACATTTCATTTCAAAGGCAAAACCTGTTTTGGTGAGTTTTTTTTTTTTTTACCGAACCTAATGTTTGAATATATTAAACCTAATTAACAACAATGTTTTCAATTTCCTGAACTCCTGGACAAGAGCCGAAGCAAAGCAAATAATGAAGAGAAAAAAAGGCCAGAAAATTGATGGCGACACCTACACAAAGAAACCAAGTAAGAATGAAGTTGTATGAAAGTATGGTTTTGTGGACCAAGTCTAAGGCCATTTTCTAAAAGGCTGCAAGATGTTTAGAAGATGAATGAATTAATCTACATCTTTCCATCCTCACAGTCTTTGTGTCCATTGTACCTCTCATTTCCTTTAGCTTCAGACCAACATGGCGACCTGTTTTGCAACATTCTGACACATTTTGACCCGACTTGCTTTTCCATCTTGTTCTATATCCATTTGGATGAGGTTCTAAATGCAGTGTACCATTGTGGTCATTTTCTCTAAGAAAATCTAGATATCACTGAGATATCATTGAAAAAAGCCCCAATATTTTGTTTACTAAGAAATCTGACTTTAAATATAAAAAAATGTTAATTAAATTGAATGACTTTTTCCTTAAAAGTAAATGTATGCATATTTAAATTATGTATGCAATCTGTTGGGCTGTAACAATATATTGTGGCACTACAAAGGGAGCTGAAGTGTTTTTGCTTCTTGCAGTGATTGCAATTATAGTCACTTCTGAAACTTCTTTACCTTCTCTGATTGGTTTGTCATGTTTACTATTGGACAATTATCCTTTACTTACATATCAAATAAAAAAGATTATACAATGAGCTCTCTCCAGCAATAAAACAGATGACTTAATGTAAACATTAACACTGCCCCCTAGTGGATGGATGGTTATCACACAAATCAACCAAGAACATGGCACATCTTAGCCTTGTGGTCTAAAAACCTTTAAAATAATTATTTTTTTTAAATATTGTGATGCATATTGATTCATAGACATAATATTACATAATGTTACAGAGTTGAGAGGTTTACCGAACCGGGGAGCCACCTGCTACTTGAACACAGTCCTCCAAATGCTCTTCATGACAGAGAGGTTCAGAGAAGCTGTGGAAAGGTAAGTGTTTGTCAGATTTATGAGGATTACTTCCTTGAATCATATTAATCACTGTGTTTTGCAGGTTCAATGGTTGTGATTCCCCTCTCAGCAAAGCCATACAAGTTTTATTTGAAACATTAAAAGTGGAAAATGAAACCTCGACTAATAAAATCACTGATGCACTCCAAGATATCATTGATGAACTGAAAATTAATGGTGAGTTTTTAAAACGTGTACGGATGAATTTACCTGGCATATATTTTCTGGCTTATTTAATTAGGGCGCAGTGGGTAGCATGTTGCCGTGCGATGGAAAGGCGACCTGTTCTGGGTGTTCCCCTGCCCGATGTGAGCTGGCGATAGACCCCTGTGACTCCTAAAGGGAATAAGCGGGCAGGAAAATGAACGAATGAAAGAATATTCAATTAATTGTTGACATTTGGTCAGTTTGTAAACAGGCAGACGCAGCTAAATATCTTCAGAATATCCTCAGAAAGCTTGATAAAGACCTCTCCGGGGTATGAGAATCTCGATGAAAGCATTCACAGAATGCAATTTATAAATGTATTAACAACCATAAATGTATCAATTGGGAAGATTTTTCAGGGAGAGATGATCCAGACCACCTCTTGTCTGGATCCAGAAAAAACACATGACCCTCTGAAGCAAGTCAAGCCCTTTTTCATGATCTCCGTCTCCCTTAATTCAGACCTTGTGGTAAGAATGAAATTTAAGAATTTACTGCACATTTTCAGTGCGGGGGGGGGGGGGGGGTATCTACGAATCATGTATTCACATTCATTGTTGTATATTTGTGTAAGTCTATAGTACTTTACAGGGATTTTTTTCTTAATTACCTCAAATTTAACACATTGTTATTAGCAGCCAATTTTTTACTGAGTGCCTGCAGCGATTTGCTCTAAAGGGGGCGTGGCAGAAACATGGGGGACCATTTGGAGTAAGAAAATATGAGGCAAACAAACTAAGTTGTTTTCCACAAAAAATGGAAATGTATTTACAAAGGGATGATTTAGCCCCCTTTTAGGTTTATTTCATCAACATGAATAGCAATAAAAAAATTGATTGACTAAGTATTTCAATATTTCTAGGTCCCTGTTTTTTGAACAGGTCAGAATTACACAGGCAGATCTAGAGCTACACAATGCTATGAAGGACTGAAATCCTGCTGGACACTCATTTCCTGCTAAAGATATTTAAAGTACTAACTCATGCAATGTTTGCCATTGAACCTCAGAGGAAAACTGAGTGAAAGTGTTGTGGTCAAAGTGAGTAAGTGGAGCAGGAATGCTGCTTAGTAGCCCCAAAAACACCATCCCCAACCATTCCATAGTTTTTCTGTAAAAGAAACAAGGGACAGGACATGTTCCCTCAAATATTTCCCTCAGCCGGAGCATTAAAATGGGTAATAGATGGGTTTTCATGAGTATGACAATGACCCTTTACACATGGCCTCAGTTGTTTGAACTCAATTTTAAAACTCAGTTACTATTTTATTAAATGCAAAAGAACAACATGAATGTGATTGATGTAATGAATTGGTGAAATTTTCTTTTGAAGATTTAAGCATTCACTTGCGTTTATATGATTTGTAAAACAAGTCAAAGCATTTTCACCTAGTTTAAAGTCACAATCTTTAACAAGATCATTATTCAAACATCTAAATGTCACTTCTGCTATTGGTATTTCAGCAAGAGTGCTTTGATTCATACTTTGATCCCATCATCATGTCTGGAGAAGGCAGGCAACTGAGCTGTAGAGGTTGCGGCAAGATGATGGACACAAAAATGGTGTGTTTTTGTGAATTTTACACAAATAGATACAAATCTGCTACCATTTGTGGTGTGATTTAAAAAAATTTAATGATTTTTTTCAGACGACCTGCCTGCTTAAAGTCCCTTCTGTTCTTGTTCTGCACTTGGAAAGGTTTGAGTTTGACTATGAATACATGCGATGTAATAAGGATATGCGGGAAGTCCTGGTCCCTCCCCAGCTCTCAGTGAAGGTGTGTTTGATGAGCAGAGTGATGATTAACTGAAGAAAATCTATGTAATAAGTCATTACTGACCTTTGCTACTGCTTCCTGTAGACTAGATGGAACTAGTTCAGTCTAGTTTTGAAAGATTTAGGATTCTCAACTAAATTTTTGGTTTAACTGTTTCATTACATGGAGATGGAAGATGGGAACGTGCTGTTTGAATTATATGCTATAGCCAATCATAATGGCTCCCTTGAGTGGGGACACTACTACGCTCACATCAAAAATGCTGATGGACACTGGTTCGAGTTTAATGACTCAAAAGTAGTGAAGGTATTGCAAACGTCACATGTGTTTCTTTTATTATATCTTCATATGAGCTGATGTCAGTATTTATGTTTGCTTTCAGGTGGACTACGTTTCAGAAAAGAATATAAAGAGTGCAGAAGCGTACTTACTCTTGTACAAAATCTGTCGTGAAGAACCTTCAGCTGAGAAGCACACTCAAGCAGAGACACTAGACGGACAAACAAGTATCTCTGGTTCTGAAGAACCCCAGAAAAATATCGGTAATAACGATGAAAACAGAACTAACTCTTTTTCTGAAGTGAGAAATGAAGACGATCAACAGAACATTCCGATGATTACAAACCACTCTGGAAGCACCACAGATGCATCACCAGAAGCAAAGTTCCAGTCCAGAGTAAATCCTGAAGGAAAAGAACAAAGATTCCAGGAACAGCTTGAAATGGAGCAAACTTTCTCTGAAAGCACCTGAGGTCGAAAGGGTAATAGTTCCAGAAAACCATCAACTGACGCTGAGAAGCACCTGCACTTCAGAAACAACAGAGAAACAAATAAGTATCTCTGGTTACTAAGAGCTCCAGAAAAATATCGCAATGACGATGAAAAACAGAACTAACTCTTTTCTGAAGTGAGAAATGAAGACGATCAACAGAACATTCGATGATTACATAAACCACTCTGAGAGAGCATACAGGAACCAACAAAAACAAAGGACACTCAGTCCAGAGTAAATCCAGAAGATAAAGAGCAGAGTTTGATGGGAACTTAAATAACGCTGACCCAAGTTGTGAGATTGTTTCTATAGATCTCAGAAAAAATCGGTAATGACGATGAAAACAGAACTAACTCTTTTTCTGAAGTGAGAAATGTAGACGATCAGCAGAACATTCCGATGATTACAAACCACTCTGGAAGCACCACAGATGCATCACCAGAAGCAAAGTTCCAGTCCAGAGTAAATCCTGAAGGAAAAGAACAAAGATTCCAGGAACAGCTTGAAATGGAGCAAACCTTCTCTGAAAGCACTGAGGTCGAAAGGGTAATAGTTCCAGAAAAACGTTCAACTGATTTTGAGAAGCACCCACACTCAGAAACAACAGAGGAACAAATAAGTATCTCTGGTTACGAAGAGCTCCAGAAAAATATCGGTAATGTCGATGAAAATAGAACAAACTCTTTTTCTGAAGTGAGAAATGAAGACGATCAGCAGAACATTCCGATGATTACACACCACTCTGAGAGCAGTGCTGAGGAACCAACAAAAACAAAGGACACTCAGTCCATAGGAAATCCAGAAGGAAAAGAGCATAGTTTGATGGGAACCTTGAATAATGTTGACCCAAGTTGTGAGATTGTTTCTATAGAACTCCAGAAAAATATCGATAATGACGATGAAAACAAAAATAACTCTTTTTCTGAAGTGAGAAATGTAGACGATGAAGTCATTACAAGCAACTCTGGAAGCACCACAGAGGCATCCCCAGAAGCAATGGAGTTCCAGCCCAGTGTAAATCCAGAAGGAAAAGAACTGAGATTCCAGGCACAGCTTGAAATGGAACAAACCTTCTCTGAAAGCACTGAGGTCGAAAGGGAAATAGTTCCAGAAAAACCTTCAACTGACGTTAAGAAGCATCCGCACTCAGAAACAACAGAGGAACAAACAAGTATCTCTGGTTACGAAGAACCCCAGAAAAATATCGATAATGACGATGAAAACAGAACTAACTCTTTTTCTGAAGTGAGAAATGTAGACGATCAACAGAACATTGCAGTCATTACAAACAACTCTATAAGCAACACAGAGGTATCCCCAGAAGCAATGGAGTTCCAGTCCAGAGTAAATCCAGAAGGAAAAGAACCGAGATTCCAGGAACACCTTGAACCCCTGGAAAATATCGGTAATGACGATGAAAACAGAACTAACTCTTCTTCTGAAGTGAGAAATAAAGATCCACTAAACATTGTGTCTGCAATGACAAGTCCCCCTCAGAGCAGTGCGGAGGACTCCACAGAAGCAATGGACTGTCATTCCAGGGAAAGTTCACAGGAGCAGAGTTTGCAGAGGAACCTCAAGACTGAAAACACCAAAGTGCTTGAAATGCCAAAACACTCTGAAGGAAATGAGCAGATTTTGCATGAAAATCTCAACACGATAGACTCAAACCCTGAAGCTGAAGAGACAACCACTGAAAGCTGTAAAGAAGTTAAAACAGATATCGGGAAACAGTTCTTTAAGTTCTTTAAGTCTGGAAAGATGGATCAACAAGCAAACATATCTTATTCAGGGAGTGGTACCAATGTTTACTTTGAAAACAGAACTGGCTCTGTTCCTAACCCGATAAAGAGTGATCCTAATCCACAGAGGACTGATAAAAGAGATGAAATTATACTAGATATAGAAAACTCCCTGACGACGGATAACGAACAGGATTGTTCAAGAACGCAGAGGTCTCTAGAAGAAGATCTTCAAGAACTTGTGAAACCAACTTTGAACAGTGAATGTGGAAGTTTCCAAAAAAATGAACATTTGCATCAACTCATTATTGAGATTCACTCAGATTCGACAGAAAGTGAAACAACGAAATTCAGATTCCAACAAGAACTGAACGAACAAACAAACAAAAAACATTGTGTCTTTGAACAACGGGATGAAGAAGATCCTTTAAATGAAGATGATACAAGAAGACCCTCTAAAGAAAACCATTACAAACCAAGATGTGCAGAGCTTAAAAAAATGTTTGGCGTATGTTTCATATTTTTGATTCTTTTTCTTTCTTCCATTGGTTTTATAGCTTTCTGTCCACCTCATCTATATATACTGGGTGTTGTATCACTGTTTACTTTCTTTGTTTGCTTTCTTATTCTTCTGGGCAAAATTTGCTGGGATTTTATTACATCGCCCTCCAGTATCTTCAGCAGAACCAGGAAGCATGGCTTAGATTATTAAATCAATTGAGTGCCAACTATTCTCAAAGGAAGATCAGCCACTTTCAGAAATAGAACCATTCCTCAAGACGTGGATTTATCAGTTTAACCAAAAAATCTATTGTAAAAAAGTATTTCAAATTGGATTTTCTAGTGAGGTGGAAAAGTGTTTTTGCACATACCAATAGGCAATGAAATCTCCCAATCTATGCCTCTCACCACTTGATCAGAAACTTATGGATGATGTCATGGATACACATCCATAGTTTTATACAAAGCCCGGGGAGAGGGAGATTAAAATAATTTGTGCTTCTTCCATTTGCATATAAACTTATCTATTGTTGTCTCTCACTGTTAAAATAAACATCTATGTGTACATTTTTGGGCTGATCAGCAGGGGGTCAAACATGCAAAATTTTCCATGAGTTGTTCAAACTATTTTTTTTTAAGTGAAACAGAAATTTAAAAGGTTCTTTTCCTGTAAAGGCAACTGCCACGTCAGCAAGAATCCAGTGGTTCGTCATTCTACTTTAATGACTATTATGATGAACCTGTTTGTCCGAGAAGTACGTGTTTATTTCCTTGTGTGTCATGTGATGGAGTTTCAAAATACGTTGGATAATGTTTATCTCCTCTGTGTTTTATAAAAAAGATGAATACATTATCAGTAAAGATCTTTATAGACAATAAAGTTGTTGTGTTTTTTTACATGTTTTTTGGCCACTGGTACAACTGGTTTCACCTCCCTAAGCACCCTGCAGGCATTATCCACAATAACAAATGATGCAACATTCATTTCTTTGTCTTCAACGAAGATGGCCTGAGCCCAGATAAACCAGGATATGATGCTTATAGTCCTCCAAAATGTTTGGGTAGAATCTAGAAGCAGCACTTGAGTTGAGGAAGGCTTTTTGATGTACACACATTCACTGTGCACACATGGTTGACTGGGCAGGAAAAATGTTCATTGGTCTGAAAGTCCACAGGTATCTTCCTTCTCCTCTTGTTGCATGTAAAGATTATTTTTCACCAAATAGAGGGTATGCATTGACAACACGTCACTGAGACTGAGTGGCAAAACACGTTATTCCAATGACTGCATGCTTAATTCAAAAATAGTGCGTACATGGAGATTTAGCCAGATACTGGATTTCCTGACATTTTCATGATTTCAACACTGCCCTGAAATGCACCCTAAATGTCTTTACATCGTTTTTTTTTTCAAATGTTGCACAACATATTGTGTTTGACATTTTTGCAAATTTAGAGCCAGACTATTTAAGTTACTATAGTAAGTAGTTTATAACCATTTTCTTCTAAACATTTCTGTATTGTCAAATTAAACCACAATAAATAATAATTCTTCATATGTATTGCTTAAAATCTCCTTTGTGTTTAAAAAATAGCGAGTAGAATATTAACGTTAGAATGCTAACGTTAGCATGCTAGTCAGTTGTTTAAAGAACGTTTTAAGTGCGTTTAACTACTTTTGTTTGTTTATTCGCATGATCTGTTTTTTTTTATATTTTTTACAATGCCAAACAAAAATATAGATTACACTGTAAACGTTTTTAATCTGCCATTAAATGGTGGAGTGCTAACTTCATTGTGATAAAAAGCAGATATTTCAGTTGTAATCGGCTGCCATCTGGTGAGATATACGTAGAGCTATTTATCAATTCAATACAAAACTTGGTGTCCAGCAGATGGAGCAAATGCCACATTCAATATCCATGGACCATGTCCTATTGTGGACAAGTAGTGACAATATTACATTATTAAATAGCTATTCAAATTTGCATTCATATAATTTGATGGATATGTATATTGTCACAGAGGTGCCACCAGTTTTATTTTAAGTAATTTTACAGTGTCACAAAACCAGTCTTGATGCGGCCTTGAAGTTACAAATGGACAATGTGAAGAAAAAATAAAGGTGTGAGAATTGTAAGCATGTCGTCAGTAGCGCCGATCCCTATACGCAGATTACGCAGTCTGTTTATGGCACCAACTGTTAGTTGTAGGCAACAATATTCTGTTTGCTCACAAGGAAAATGTTAATAACACAGAAATAATAATAAATATAACTGCAAGCAGTGATACGGGGCCAAGCGGCCATCAGAATGAAGAAGGGGAAAAAGATGAACAAAGGCTGAAAAGAAACAAAAAAGGTATTTTAAGTTTCGTCGAGAGAGCTGATGTACATGTGAGCAAAGAAAAATTGGGCAAAAAAAAACTATATGGCTGACATCTAATTAACTAACATAGTAAACGTTCAAAGAAACTGACTCAGCACGATGCTTCAAAAATATGAAATTACATTTTAGGATTTAAAAATAAAATAATTTTTTTCATATCTCCTGGCCACTAGGGGGCACCGAATTCAAACTCCACAAGGAACCTTAACACGTGGCTCTTACAACACCCAGCAAATTTAGTCTTATTTAACTGAATGGTTTGAGAGAGACATCCAATTGACCTTTTTACTAGTTTCACAATGTTTATTCATTAATTTCTTTAAAACCATTAGACCAAATAAATTTCTAGTGATAACTTTTTGTCAATCGGGTCTGAAGATTATATTTCATGAGTTTCATGGGAATTGGATGAACAGTTTAGGAGGAGTTCGAAAAAGTGGCAATTTTAATTATTTAAAATGGCGGCTAATTGGATAATTGGAACAAGACGTCATGGTGTTCTTTGAAATTGCCATTGACCATTGAATCAGTTACAAAAAGAATTTTGTCCTTAGACCACACATTTCATGAGTTATTGGCATTAACGTTTGTGAAACTTTGGACTAGTGGTGGCGCTATAGAGTATGACCTAGAAACTCCAGATTGGGTTAGAGTAGTTATAATTGCCAACTGTATCAGCGTGTCAAATTTTATAATTTTCCTGCAAGGTGTTCATAAGTCATTTGGACAAAACGTTAATTTTTGACAAAAAACAAAATGGCTGACTTCAAAAATGGCTGACCTAGTAAAAATGCACATGTACCGACTCGGAATGATGCTGTGAACACTTTAAGACCAACTTCATGATTTTTGGACAAAGTGATATGAAGTTATTAGCCAAAAAAGACATTTTTTGTATCTCCGGACCACTAGGGGGCACTGAGTTGAAACTCAACAGGCAATCTCAGGACATGACTCTTATAACACACAGCAAATTTGGTCTCAATCCACCGAATGGTTTAAGAGATGTAGCCATATGGCCACTTTTGCTAGTTTTATATTTTATTTATTCGTTAATTTCTCTAAAACCATAAGACGAAATAAATTTCTTTTGATAACTTTTGCTCAATAGGGTCTGTAGATGATACTGCATGAGTTTCATGGGAATTGGATGAACGGTCTAGGAGGAGTTCGAAAAAGTTGCAATTTTTAATATTCAAAATGGCGGCTAATTGGATAATTGGAACATGAGATCATTGAGATCATTAGAATCATCATGAGCCATGGAATCAGTGGCAAAAAGAATTTTGTTTTTACACCATAGAATTCTTGAGTTATTGGCATTTACATATGTGAAACTTTGGACTAGTGGTGGCGCTATAGAGTTTGAGTTAGAGGGTCCAGATTGGGTCAGATTTCTTATGATGACCATTTGAATCCTTGGGCCAAATTTCATAACTTTCCTGGAATCTGTTCATGTTGCTGCCATTGACTTCAATGGCGGAATAATAATAATAATAATAAGAACGCCAACAGATACAATAGGTGCCATCGCACCTTCGGTGGCTTGGCCCCTAAATATAACTGCAAGCAGTGATACGGGGCCAAGCGGCCATCAGAATGAAGAAGGGGAAAAAGATGAACAAAGGCTGAAAAGAAAGAAAAAAGGTATTTTAAGTTTCATCGAGAGATCTGCTGTACATGTGAGCAAAAAAAACTATATGGCGGACATCTAATTGACTAACTTAGTAAACATTCAAAGACACTGACTCAGCACGATACTTCAAAAATATACAAATAAATTTTAGGATTTTGAAAAAAAAAATCATTTTTCGTATCTCCTGGCCACTAGCGGGCACCACATTCAAACTCCACAAGGAACCTTAACACATGGCTCTTACAACACCCACCAAATTTAGTCTTATTTAACTAAACAGTTTGAGAGATACATCCAAATGACCTTGTTACTAGTTTTACAATGTTTATTCATTACTTTCTCTGCAACCATTAGACCAAATAAATTTCTTTTGATAACTTTTGCTCAATAGGGTCTGTAGATTATGCTGCATGAGTTTCATGGGAATTGGATGAACTGTCTAGAAGGAGTTAGAAAAAGTTGCAGTTTTGATTATTCAAAATGGCGGCTAATTGGATAATTGGAACAAGACGTCATGGTGTTCGTTAAAATTGCTATTGACCATGGAATCAGTTGCAAAAAGAATTTTGTCCTTAGACCACACATTTCATGAGTTATTCGCATTAATGTTTGTAAAATTTTGGACTAGTGGTGGCGCTATAGAGTATGACCTAGAAACTCAAGATTGAGTCATAGTACTTATAATAGCCCACTGTATCAGCGTGTCAAATTTTATAATTTTCCTGTAAGGTGTTCATAAGGCATTTGGACAAAACGTTAATTTTGGACAAAAAACAAAATGGCTGACTTCAAAAATGGCTGACCTAGTAAAAATGCACATGTACCGACTCGGTATGATGCCCTGAACACTTAAAGACCAAATTTATGAATTTTGGACAAAGTGATATGAAGTTATTAGCCAAAAAAGACATTTTTTGTATCTCCTGACCACTAGGGGGCACTGAGTTGAAACTCAGCAGGCAACCTCAGGACATGACTCTTATAACACACAGCAAATTTGGTCTCAATCCACCGAATGGTTTAAGAGATATAGCCACATGGCCACTTTTGCTAGTTTTATATTTTATTTATTCATTAATTTCTCTAAAACCATGAGACCAAATAAATTTCTTTTGATAACTTTTGCTGTAGATGATACTGCATGAGTTTCATAGGAATTGGATGAACGGTCTAGGAGGAGTTCGAAAAAGTTGCAATTTTAATTATTCAAAATGGCGGCTAATTGGATAATTGGAACATGAGATCATTGAGATCATTAGAATCATCATGAGCCATGGAATCAGTGGCAAAAAGAATTTTGTTTTTACACCATAGAATTCTTGAGTTATTGGCATTTACATATGTGAAACTTTGGACTAGTGGTGGCGCTATAGAGTTTGAGTTAGAGGGTCCAGATTTGGTCAGATTTCTTATGATGACCATTTGAATCCTTGGGCCAAATTTCATAACTTTCCTGCAATCGGTTCATAGGGCTGCCATTGACTTCAATGGCGGAATAATAATAATAAGAACGCCAACAGATACAATAGGTGCCATCGCACCTTCGGTGGCTTGGCCCCTAATTATATAATTATCTTGTGATATGTTCTTTTAAAATGATATATTTTCAAACCCTTCGATTAATGTTAAATAAGAATGTATAAAATGTCAATGAATTTTAGCCACGCTAGAGATTCATACAAAGTGACTCTGGTGAGGTAAAAAATGTAATAAATAAATAAATAAAAATAGACTTTCAGAATATTAACCCACACACATAAGGTAATAACTATTCTTTCACAAACGTTACATTACAATGTAAGTAATTAAAACATTACTGAGAATGAGGTACCGCGGTGAGGTACCGCTGGAAGCGTGCGTGCCCCCGGCGAGTGAGGCTGAGCGTGCACGCGCACATCGAGCTTTATTTACATAGGGTGTGCGCGTGCGCGCCTTCAGACACACACGCGTTCAGTCTCTCATTGACGGCCCGGGACTCAGAAGATAACGGAACCGTTCCAGAGCAGGAGCCGGACTGAGCATCTTTCTCAAGGTCAGTAGTCGATGTTTGTCCACAGAAACGCGAACTAATCTAGAAACCGTTGAGTTTGTCGCATCTCTGACGCTTGCGCACAGTTCACTGTTGTCAAGTCAAGTGTCCTCAGCTTCACAACCTCAGAGGCTGAGTCTGAAGGAAGGGATCAGACTGAAATATCAACCCGCTGATGTTTCACACCCACCTGGGTCTGTTTGTTCCTCTTTGACTTGATATTAAAATGCAGATTATGCATGCTAGATTTCATTCATGATTTACATTTTCAGATATGACTTAATTAGAGAGCAAACTGCATTTGATGAAAAGCTTGTTAAATGTTTTAATTTAGTTCATAGTGATTTGTGTACTTATTAACTAAGCTGGTTTAATGGTTATAGTTAGTCCAAGAACCCCCACTGGACTGTTATTCGTATAGCGTGTGGACCTTTTGTACTCAATAATGCTTTGGGGTCATGCATCAAAGCCCACATTTTATTGAGAAATTGAATTTTAGTTTCTTAAAAAGTCTCAAATTTCCCAATCCATTTGTGCAGGCATTTGGGGAAGTGGGTGTTGTAATACTCATACATTTTTCCTAGACTGAGAGTCTTGCACCCTTTCCACCAGTTTTCACAACACTGTGGCCCAAAATAATTAGAGTGTGTATGTTTCAATAGCACAAAGGCAGAAATTCACATCACACATAACAAAAAAATCTCTTATAATAATTTTTTTTTAGTAAATATAAATAGTTTGATATGTTCATTTGTTTTGGCTCATTAATGATGCCACACAAAATGAAGACTTGCAGCAATACTTTTATTTTAACGTTAATCCAGAATAGACTTCATATTGTGACGACCAGTGGAACCATGATGGGTGCGTGTTGGCATAGAGTGGTGGTGATGTCATCATTAGCTTTCAAAGATGAGGTTTTATGTAGGGTTTCATGTGTTAACTGTTTTATAAATGAGAATTAAGTTCCACAGAATGCTAAGCGCATGGTGTTAAGCTAATGTTGATGAGTTACGCTGTTGGTGGTATGTTTGTGTTGCTGTGAAACTCGAGCTGTACAAAAGAACTTCACGATTATTTATCGTGAATTGTTTCCATCAGAATTTTTATTGTTAAATACAGTATAAAATTACCAGAAGACGTCGTATTCATTTTCTAAAATTTATGCAACAGCAGCAGCACTGGCTACTCGCATATTTTCTTTAGGAAATGCAAATTTTGTCTAGTTTTGCTGGTAGGACGATGAATGGGGTGGTATGGGGTCGGTGTGAAATGTTGTACTTCCAGCAGTACAAGTCCCCGGGAATGTTTTACAGCTGAAGTTTGGCGGAGCCATATAATCAAATTCAAGACCCCATAAGCATCTCAAGGCTCCCGCTCTTCTTCTACATTCCTTTACTGGGTCACATCTCTAATTAATGCAATGCTAATGAGGCAGTCTCTCCGTGCTATTGTCTGCAAAGAGAGCGTCTCAATAGCAGCTCAACCGTCACACACTGAGCCGAGCGAGAGACACAGAGGATTGAGGGCACCAACTCTCTCTCTCTCTCTCTCTCTCTCAGCAGCGGCTCTGTGTTTTATGATAAGCATCTCATAACGGGCAGATGGGCCGCATTAGACCAGCTCCCCTCAGACAGACTCACACGTGTTGTGATGAGCGCTGCTAGTGGTTGTGACGTATGTGCCCAGTGTGCTGTGGGAACGAAGTGTGTGCCGTGGGCTGTGAATGCCACTTATTCCAGCCTGTGGGCATTGAGGCACGCTGGGTATTCTGACCCTAAACAAACCCACCGAGATGATGATAAACACACGCACACACACACACACACAGATGTTTGTGATGTCATCGTGGAAGCCTCAAAGGAATCTCGAGGGTGAGGTTGTTTAATGGTCATACCGAGAGTGGTGCGGGCAGGTCTGGTCCGTGTTCTGCGTGACCCACTTCTGCTTTGTGCTCGAGGAAACCCTCTGCGTTCTCCTGAGGCATTTTTCTCGAGCTTCAGAATTGGTGTAAATAGTCAAATAAACGGTTGTTTTGACTTATTTGTGCCAAATGTGTTTGTGGGTTGGACAGTGAAACTGGAACACTGTTTAATACAGCATACCACAGGAAATTTTGGACAATGAAACTGAAATATTGGATGTTTGATGGCGGTGTTTAGACATTGAACACTGTACTAGAGGTTAGATGGGTGTTTTTGACGCTGAACAATTCATTATATCATTAGATATTTCAAGGCTGCTTTTTGACGTTAAAACTGAAACACTTCAGTATATTATTAGAGGATTGATGGCAGTTTGTGACAATGAAACTCAAACACTTCATCATATCATTAGATATTTGAAGGCTGGTTTTGACTGTGAAACTGAAACACGTCAGTATATCATTAGATTTTTGAAGGCTGGTTTTGGACATATAAACTGAAACACTTCAGTGTATCATTAGATATTTGAAGGCTGGTTTTTGACGTTGAAACTGAAACACTTCAGTATAATATTAGAGGATTGATGGCAGTTTGTGACAATGAAACTGAAACACTGTAGCATTTAATTGGTTATTTGAAGGCTGTTTTTGACGTTGAAACTGAAACACTTCAGTATATATTTATATATTTGGAGGCTGGATTTTGACGTTGAAACTGAAACACTTAGTATATCATTATATATTTAAAGGCTGCTTTTTGACGTTGAAATTTAAACACTTCAGTATATTATTAGAAGATTGATGGCAGTTTGTGACAATGAAACTGAAACACTTCAGCATATCATTAGATACTTGGAGGCAAGTTTTTGACGTTGAAACTGAAACACTTCAGTATATCATTAGATATTTGGAGGCTGCTTTTTGACGTTGAAATTGAAACACTTCAGTATATTATTAGAAGATTGATGGCAGTTTGTGACAATGAAACTGAAACACTTCAGCATATCATTAGATACTTGGAGGCAAGTTTTTGACGTTGAAACTGAAACACTTCAGTATATCATTAGATATTTGGAGGCTGCTTTTTGACGTTGAAATTAAAACACTTCAGTATATTATTAGAAGATTGATGGCAGTTTGTGACAATGAAACTGAAACACTTCAGCATATCATTAGATACTTGGAGGCAAGTTTTTGACGTTGAAACTGAAACACTTCAGTATATCATTAGATATTTGAAGGCTGCTTTTTGACATTGAAATTGAAACACTTCAGTATATTATTAGAAGATTGATGGCAGTTTGTGACAATGAAACTGAAACACTTCAGTATATCATTAGATATGTGAAGGCTGAAACTGAAACATGGTTTACTATGGATCTGAACAAGTGCATGTTGTTTTTGCATTTAATGTACATTTAATCTGAGGCCATGTCCACAAGAACAAAAGGAAAATGTAAACACAAATTCCTCTAAAGCGCTTTAAAGACGAAACCAGTTCCGATGCTGACATATCGGCCAATCAAAAGCCTTCAAACTAGTTTCTGTTACATGACCAACAACATGAGAGATGTGTAGAATCATTTGGCTGTTAGTATTTCTAGAGTACATAACATTAACCTTGTCTCTAATAATGGCATTAACAGTGGTTTTTGCTTCCCAAAATGACACACCTTGTTTTCAAAAATGCACGGTTACATGAAATGCGTTTATGAGTTCTGTGGATGAACAGAATTCCTCTATTCGGACAGTGAAGCTTTATTCCTCTTGAACACTAATTTCAAGTGTTGCGGGTCTAGCATCTAACGCTAATCTCTCCCGGACTTGTTTGAGAGTATGTTAGATGAATATTTTAGCAGGAGCTCCGCTTGTTGGGAGGCTGCTGGGGTTTGATCAAAGGATGGATCTCCTCTGGGATGGAAAGATGTCTTCAGAAACCACTAGGATGAAGCAGCACATTTAACTCGTGGCTGTGATCTGACTCGCTCCATGTTCTGCTGTATTTTACTTAATGGTGGATGAATCAATCAGTGAATGGATCGTGAATTGTAAATGTGGGAATAGATTTGCGTGCGCCCGTGGCATGTTCAGTGCACTGGAACAGCGTCTGTGTTTGAGGCTAATCAGACAGGACAGGGCGACAGGTTACCACTAATGCTGTTGTAACAGACCCACCCACCAGTGCTGAACTACACCAGACCTCGGTCTCGCTCTGTGCATCAGTGGAAGGATTTCTACTTTAGTAGCTCTGAATTTCTCCGTGAGACAAAAACTCTCCCCTCTCCGAAGATCAGATACTGGTCGAATCTCTGGAGGTTCACAGGAGAAGAGTAAAAGAGGGGGGATTCACTCAGAACAAAAACCGTCTGTTTGCTGTAAGTCTCTATGTGTGTTCCCCGCTCATCACCCTCCTCTTCCTCTTCTTGAGTTCAGCTGGAGCTTTGGATCGCCAGGAATGTTCGCTCAGTGTTTCCCACCATGATGACCCACTGTACTCCACTAGACCCTGCTGAGACGTGTGTAGCAGACTCTTTCCTGTCGGTCTGAGATGCTTATTGTGATTAAAGCAGCAAGCAGCGATCAAAGGCATCTCTCTGGCGCCATCGCTTCTCGGTGGCCAGTTGTTGAACTACGCTCTACGACCAATTCTTATATAGAAAACAAGAATTAAGTGAGAATTGCTAAAATTACTGAACAATACAGGAAATTTATTTAATAAAATAATTCTCAAAGGGTCATGACCCTCAGGTGGCGCTAACGAGTCGTCTAAATGATAAATTAAAAAATGTTTTTTATCAATGTTAAGTTTTGTACTTCCTGTATCCACCTGGGGATGCTATAAGTGAGGTATGTTGTACATGTGCTCAGATATGGACTGTTACATATTTGGTAAATTTGGGGACAGTACGGCGGGTTGTTGACTTTAATATCCGATATACTGATATAAAATGTAACATCTGATATACCTCTAGATAGTTTTGAGGAGAACAGATAGAGTCTGTGACATGCTGGGTTTTTACAAAACAATCCACTTCCTGTTGGTTTTGGAAATGTACTCTTCAGTTTTGGCCCTTACGTAAGTAGTCCGAATTTCAATCGTTCAAAAAATGACTCACGTGTTAAAATACTGAGACGAAATGTCAGATAATTTCTGTCTTTCATACTTCCACTGCAGAAAGTAAGTGGCAGAACCCAACAGCAAAGGAATTTTCTAAGGATAAACCACACAGAAAAAAAAAAACATAAAGCAGATAGTAGGACGGCCTTCTTTTGGACGCCCCATAATTATAGAAAAAACGAGAATCAAGTTGGCTTATCCACCTCGATGGATGGATTCCTTGCTTCCATCAGTCCTAAAAGCATAGGGAACTGGACTGAAATGGGTTGAGGGCAAAAAAAACATGGTTAGACAGCCCTGACAGTAAATATATCCAAAAACTGACATTAGGAATATTTTTGAAATATGAGATGTTTGGTATATTGTCTACATAACATCATGTAAATGTCTTCAAGATATTATTTCAAATAAGCCATGGTCTCTATATTACCAAAACTGTTTGCTTATCTGCCTTTAGATGCATGTGAGCAGCTATAACAGTTAAAAGTCTTCCGGGAAGCCATTGTCCTCACTCTAATTCTGTCCGGTTGAGACTTTCTGTAGAGCAGGTCTTCCACATCAAACGTGTACATTTATGTTTATGTCATGTTGGAGTTATCCCCTTTCAGTTTCCACACTTTTCGATTCTACAAAAACAACCTCACAGCATAATCCCCCTCAACCAGAATACCAAGTTGGCAGAATTTTGTCTGGCAAGTATCATTCTCTTAGCAACCACCAAATCCAGACCCAGCTATCAGGTTTCTAGATAGAGAATCAATGTTTTTCACTTCAGAGAAAACCTTTCTAATGACATAAATGACTGTAAAATGAAACTTTGAGTCTCTTGAAACTCTTCTCAAAATGTTCTCCACGATCTCTCGTGGCATACAGGAGCTGCAGACGAGTGTAAAAGTGATTTAAAGCTGATGCAAATGTTGAACAATGGCACTGTTGTCGAGCAGCTAAATCATAATCTCCCCTTGTAATCGGGGAGGGATTGAGGTCAGAAACCATTAAAACCAGCACCTCGGTGATGATCGTCATGAAAAGATGTGTGCTTTTTTATCGTGTCACATGATCAGGTGGATTCAAACCGGCCAATCAGAGGCAATGTGATGGCATTCTTGTAAAATGTCAAATATAATTAGATTAATTAGGAAAACAACATTATTTTAGTTCACTTAGGTAGTTTAACAACCTTTCTGCCTGGTCTTAACTGGTGAGATGATATTGCAGCAGCCCCTGACTCTCTACAGCTTAATCAGGGAAGTCCTGCTAATGATTGTGTGTTCTGCTCCTCTGGGAATCTCCACAGGGGTCCAGATCCGCTCTCTATAGATCCAATCTGCTTATTGTGTGCGGGGAGCTCAGAGAAACCAGACACCGGTGGTTTAGAAGAGCTGTAACAGGAGCGGTGCTCTTTCTCAATGAGGAACACAACCTCACACACCTACAGCAGAACTCATTCACGTACATTCATCCGGGAGGTTGAGGCGGATCGAGTGTCGTCTGCTCCCGGTGATTGTTTTTATTCTGTGGGAGCTTGTTAAACTCAATTGCTGGTGATTGGATTGGTACTTATTTATTTTTAACACATTACTACGCATTTTTCGTTCAATATTTTATTATCAAAGGTATTTTCCAACTCATTCATTTGATTTGTTCTAACCAGTGACGCAAAATATGTTTAGAAGTCATATATTTTGATGTTTTTACACAATATAGCTTGCAGTTGGTAAGTAAGGCGCTTATATTCATTCGCATTATGTAAATTGTGCAATAGCAACTTTTCAATTCAAGACAGTGGGAGAACCAAGAGCACAGACTTGTGCTTAGAGGTTATCGTAGCTAATAACATACATAACCAATGGAGCTGTGCAAGTCAGAGGTGTTTTTTTTTAGGGTGGTGTTAGGAGTTAGCCTGACGGTGGGAGGCTCGAGTGACAAAAACAACAAAAACTTTGCAGATGTAACAAAAATGTAGTTTTTTATTGGTGCAGAAATCACAGAAAAAAAACTCCCCAGAAAAACAGCCAAAACAAAACGAGCAAAACACGACAATATTTATAGCTACTTGCATTTGACGACACCGACACACCATACTCCTACAACAACCCACACAAAATGGAACTCTGGGAGCCCTTATATATTGCAGGCTCCGCCCCTGGATCATACCATTTCATGTGGTGGAAATATTTTACAGGCACAAATATTGCAAAAATGAATAAAAACAGTAAAGCACATACAAACTCAAAATACACTTATCCACAACACAATTCAGACAAAACATTGCAAAACAAACAAGTTAACAGAACAATGTTTTTGTGACCTTGATGATGTCATCATCCAAGATGGTGGAACAGTATGGCATGGTAAAGATTGAGTATAAAATGACCGGGTCTTGAAATGAACAGGTTTGGTTCTGAAAATGAAAAATGGTAAGTGAATGCAGTGTGTTTTCTATTAAATGTTGTGCAAAATGAGTGTATTTATTTCAATGTCTGTTTTTAAACTGAACATAAACAAAAACATAGGACACTAAACACTTCAACACATACAAAATGGTCACAGTTTTATCCAACTGTGACAGGTGGGTTTTCATGGTGTGTTTGTGTGCACCTCGACAGAGGAAATACAGAGCCCAAAATCACGAAATGGGTCACTCCATACTTATATAATAACCTACCCTTACCTCAATTCTAGTTAACGTCTGACAGTCCTACCATTCCTACCATTCCTCTGAGGTTCTCTAAACCTTGGAGGCTGCCCTTTGAGAGCGCTAGTCACAGATTGACAGGAACATTAGCATCTGAATCAGGAGGAGCTTTAGCCTTGATGCAGAAAGGAGCTGTAGCAAACTGGCAGAGTTCAAGAGTGTGAAAGAGAGCGGAGTGTTTATGGCTGACGTTTATTCCTCAAGAACACAGAGGACATGATGGAAGGTGTCGTAAACTCTCACCGATGACCTGCTGGGCTACTGTTCTGCCCTGACAGAGAGAGATGTGCCTCACATTCATGTGCTCTCTCCCTCTTTTTCACCGATGTTATTCAAGTCAAGTCTCTCAGCTCTCAGACTGACCGAGTCTGAATCTCGTTAACCCGTGTACAGTGAGATGGTGTTGGTTAAGAGGTTTAAGAGTTTCATCTCGTTACGCTGTGGTAATGATCAGAGTAAACCGTGACACTAATAACCTGCTTCCAAATATATAGGTAGTTATTGATATACAGAAAGAAGGGGGACGTATAAGTGTATGTATAATATAAAGGTTCCAAAATTCTCTCTACGTAAGTGATACTAAACAATTAAAGGTGAAAGTTTGTGGGTTCTTGTTTTGTCAGTTCATTAGTGATGGGAAGGTTTTATCATTTTAAACATTTTATCCATCTAAAGAGTCATTTCCGCCAAATAAAATTATTTCTTAACAAACAATGTTGCAAACGTTTTAGATTTTGAAAGTACTAGGCTGTGTCCCAATCCAGAAGTGCGCATCCTTCCAAGTGCGTATTTTAAGGCCACTTACGTCACAATGGTGCGCCAAGGCCGTTTCATTTCGCCACAACTCGAAAATACAGTACTTTCCGACTTTCCCCTGAATTTTGATGATGCATCGCGAGCATTCTTCAGCCTCAGACATCCCACAATACTTTGCGTGGTTTTTTTCATTGCAATTTACACATTTACATGTTTTTGTTTTGTTTTTGTTTTTTTTAAAGGACTGTATATTTAAGCTTTAAATGCTGGTAGTGATAGGCGAATTTAAAAAAATATTTTTATTTTAACCATTTATTGTAAACACACAGCCAACTAAATGTTAACTAAGTATTGGTGGATGTCATTATGTTTTAAAAAGTAGACAAAGGAGTTTATAAAACAGAATAAAGCTCGACCGTCGTACTGATATTTTCGACCTTAAAACAGAAAATATCCCTGGGAGGGAAATGTGACCAAAACGAAAATACAGAGCATGTTTTAATACAATGATTTCAAAATAAAAAGACAAAAATGAAACAAAGAAAGAATAATAACAATTAAAAATAAAACATTAAAAAATATATTAAGCAACGAAAGAACTTACAGTGAAAGAAAAGAATCACATAAAAGAAATATATTCATAATACAAGAATGTTTCATTCAATAATTTCAGGATTCAAACTACCGATCCAGCTGGTGGCGCTAAGCAAACTGTCAAAAACAATAGAGGAAGAATAAGAGGCTAGACTGTCCTTTTTACCAAGGGTTTATGCAGCCTTCGGAGGATCCTCCTAAGCCGCAGCCTTGGAGGCTGGGTAGGAAGGACTCTCCGAAGACCTTTAGAACCTGGATGGCTGTGTCCAAATCCAGGTTCTAAAAGCCTCCGGAGGGTCCTTCCTACCCAGCCTTTAAGACTACTCCTTCGTCTGCTTCTTAAAACATAAAGACATCCACCAATACTTACGGTAGTTAACATTAATTTGGCTGCATGTGGCAATGTTTACAATAATTGTTAAAAATATGTTTTACAATTCGCCTATCACTACCACCATTTAAAATACCGTTATTTTATGTAAAAAAAAACACGTTACTTACATGTAAATACAAATTCAAGTGTGTTTTGTGTGGATTCTAATGAAAAAAACCCACTGCAAAGCATTGTGGGATATCTGAGGCCACGAAGGATGGTCGCGATGCATCCTCGGAATTCGGTGGAAAGTAGAACGCATTTCTAGAATGCATTTTAAGGACCCTTTGAGTTTTTTTCCCGAAATGAGACGGTCTTGGCGCACTGTTGTGATATAAGTGGCCTTAAAATGCGCAGGATGTGGGAGGAAGTACAGTTCTGGATTGGGACACAGCCCTAGACTTGGCCAGGGTCGTACCCAAGTGGCAACCTCCCTCTTTCCTGAAGTTGCAATTCATCGGTAGGAAAGTGACATCAATGCACACCATCTATTGGACCCGACACAGTGGCTTTAGTTGTCTTTCCCTGACACTTTTTGTTACCCCATACATACGATGAAGGAGCACTCAGGCTAAGGAAGCTTATTGAGCACTAACAGTAACGTGAGCAGGTGAACACGATTAGCAGGAAAAGCTAACAAGACTATACTAATCAAACACAGAGATTGCTGTCAATGTTGATATACATTCGGAGCCTGAACGAATACAGATTCATTGTTAGAGCTTTCTTTCGTTGAGGACAGATTAGATAATGAGTATGCGCTAATTAATTAGTCTCTGTATGAGATGATTCATTAATGTCCATACGGCGGGGTGTAAACACTTGAAAGCACTTTAAAACACTCGAAAACCATTAGCGCAGTTAGCAAGCCCTTCAGTACAGACAATGGTCTGTTTTCTGGAAACAAATGGTAGTCTGGGTAGTTTAGAGTAGTGCTTAAACTCTTGAGTCTCGTCTGATTGCTCTGAGTTTATCTTGTTAATCCGAACGCTAATCACAACTGTCTCTGAGCAGAGAATGCACAAGTGTTCTTCAGCCGTTCTCATGAGTCTGAGGGTTTTAGACGCCTCCACAGGAGGGTTTCCCATGGAGGTGGTGACACATGAGTTTAGTTTGGGTATAGTGGGAGCACTTAGAGCTCAAATAATGTTGAAATATGAATCATTTTAATGAAAAAGCTCAAAAGAATCACTTTCTACATTAATAAAATCCAAATGATTCTCTGAAATTTCTGCCCTGGTTATCACCCAATCAGATTAGATTACTTATTGAATCAACACAAGTTGACTCACCTAAATAGTTTTGATTGCTCAAGCAAATTGTCAAAACGATTAGACGATTCACTGAAAGAAACTGGCTGATTCAATTGTTTTAAGAATTCATTTTAAAAAAATGTTTAAATCAACCCAAAAGTTTCTTTACATGACTGATTCACTAATTGATTCACACAGATTTTTCACTTAGTAGTTGAATGTGCTCAAATGATTCATTGTTTAAAGAGAATCAAAGTATACCACCCTCAACAAAAAAGAAAACTTTCCCAGTGAATCAACTCACATGATTCAAACACATGATTCATGAATCAACTCAGTCACAGAGTGATACTCACAGAATATTTTCTCCAAGACTGAATCAGTACAAAAATATCACTTTTGTATGGAATCGATTGCAAAAATAGTTAAATTCACCCACTCCCCGAATCAACACACAAATGACTCACTTATTCATCAAAAATATTCAGTTCTTCATCCTAACTCACATACTTATTCCCACAGCTCAATGAGCTCAAATGATTCCCTCACAGAATCAACTCAAATGACTCTGAGTTGTAATAGATATTTACCGTTTCCCTGAATCAGGTAAAAAGACTCACTGAATCGTCAATTAAAGCAATCAAAGCATACCACCCTAAAAAAATAGAAAAAACAAACTGTCTCAGTGAATCAACTCGCATGATTCACACACACAATTCATGAACACTCACTCCCAGAATCATCACAAAATGACTCATTTATTCACAAAAATTATTTGGACCCTCAGACAACTCAATTAAATCACTTATCCATTTGGGACGTTCAATTCCTGATATTGACTCACATACTGAATCCCACAGATTATTAGCTCCCTAACAAATCAGTTCAAGTGACTCAGTTACTAACTGATTCAAAGAAAATATTCACTCCCTCGCTAAATCAGTTCAAATGATTCACACATTTCTGGACTCATCCTCGTCAAAATCGAATGAATCAACTCAGATGACTCGCTAATTTATTACGATGAACTATTTACTATCAGCTCAAATGATTGATTCATTGATTATTCCTTCTCTCAATAAATCAGTTCAGATGAGTCACGTACAAATACCAAATGGGTTACTTCATCTTGGCACAAAAACAAAGTTTAGAATCCTTTGTTTTGTTTTTCCTCATGGGCTGCTCCTGTCCTCATTATTTCCTGAACTTTTCCAGTTGCTGGTCTCTGGTCATTTGTCTTGTCTCTTATATTTGTAATGACCTGTTCCACATACAGTAGAGAGTGTTTTAGTTTGCCCAGCGCTGCAGGCCTAATGTGTGTCCGATCGATAACATGAAGCTTTCACCTCTCAGAACAGTGATGATCAATCACAGACAGGAAAGTGCACAGATGTAATGGAAAATTTAAATCTCGTCCCAGATTCACTTTTGAAAAACAGTGGAGTTTCTTCAAATCTGAGCACAAACACAGTGTGAATTTTTTTTAATTATTCACCATTCTCCAGATCCCGTGATAGCACTTGTAGCATTAGCTTAGCTTCGACGCTTTTCAGTATAAAACAATCAAAGAGTGACTTAAAAATAGCAATGTTTCATTCGATTTATCAAGACAGTATAGTTTTAAATAGTAAAACTGTGGAAAACATTTAGAAAGCTACCATTGACTAGTATAGATAATCAGATTATATGATTATGCTAAGCTAATGCTAAAAGTGCTATCCCCAGATCTAGAGAAGGGTAGAAGTTTTTAAAATGGTAAAGATATGCATATTATTTTAGAGTAAGATTGAGAAAATATCTTCTTGAGTTGTGTTTGAGGTTGTGGTTATAAGCAACTAGTGATAGAATGTGATGAAGAAGAAGGTAAACCTCGTATCTGAGGCAGTGTTCGAGCCACACCTCCACATTTGTTTTCATTTGCCTTAATTAAGAGCTGATTACTGGAATCAGAAGTTTCAAGGTTGTCAAGGTAGAACCTTTGGTTGCTATGGAGGAGTCAGTGATATCCTACATGTTCCCCATGTCAATATACGTAATATAAACCAACCCCGTGTCTCCATGATTTGCCAGGTTAACCGTTATGTTGCTAAGGAGAGGACATACCAGTAATTTAATATTCCCTTTGTCAAAAAGTTATTTAAACCAACTCTGTGTAGCTGAGACAGAGTTCGAATTTGGTTGCTAGGGTAAACAGTTTGGTTGCCAGGAAGTCACCAATGGTCTTCAAAAAATGTATTTAATCCTAAAAAACCCTGTTTCTCTATGACCCCTGTCGGCATTGAAATCTTTGTCTGGCAGAGACCTTGCTGATGCAGTTCCTAACTACATAGTTAAGCCTCCTACACAGCTGTTTCTGTTTCAGTTCATGACTGAGTTTCAACTGCTCGCCTGTTTGGTTTAATTGATTGATCAAACACCTGACTGCACTCCTATGAAAACCCTGACTTTCCATTAGAATTACATTCTACGTTTTTCACTTTATGTTTGGTACAAACATTGTTTACATCTTTTAAGTCTTTTGCACGGTGCTGTATATTTCTAATGTATTGAAACAAATTCTAAAACATATAGCAGTCTGTGCTTTATAGAAATTGAGATAATTCTTTCTGCTTCCCCAAGCTGTTCTCTCCGCACTCAACGGTGCATTTAGTTTCTTTTTTTTATATTCTTAACTTTTTGCCTCTGGCTGTGGGCGGCTGATCGGACACGCTCTGCCAATCTCTCTCTCTCTGTGTGTCCCATTAAACTCTCAGAGTAAGCCCCATGGAAACCTTTCTTCTCTCTGTGTCTGGGAGCATCAGTTGGTGTGTGTTTATGTGAGAGGAAGAGTGTGAATGTGTGTTTTCCATGAGATTTTGTCAGTAAATCCTATAGAGATCCTCTAAGACGAGCTCCATTGTGTTGCTGAGGTAGTACCCAGAGGATTCATTTCGCCGTCTCAAACAGAGCTGGACCCAAACTCTCCAGTTTAGTGCGATACAGTCAGATTCAGAACCGGAGAGCACGCAGAGACAGCAACACAATACTGCTAAACCAGCCAGAAAAGACAAGGTTCAAAAATTTTTCAATTAATCTGTTTCACCTGTCTCTCATTTAAGTCACCTGCCCCTTGTTTGCTGCCACTTCTTACACATCCTTTGCCTTGTTTAAAAAATTCCAAACAACTCCAAAAAAGTTTACGTATTTACGTATGGATAAGGAAACTTTGACGTCAAGTTGTGTTTTTATCTAAAACATTGCGCAAAATAAGAGTACGCACTTTTTGGGTCTGTTTTGTATGAACGCAACCTTTATAAATGAGACCTGACAATTATATTTTCTCTTTTTAAGACCCTGACAAGATTTATTTCTCGACCTCACCTTAGTAGCAGAGCAATAATTCTTAATAAATAATAAAATCAAGCCAGCTTTTTGTTTTCCGACTGAAACACTGTCTCCCACATCTTCTGCACACTCAGGAGTATGAACTTGTCCTTCTAAAAGAGTATCAGACGTTGAACCGTGTGTGTCCTGCTGATGGGAAAGGGTTTATTGGAGTCATTTGGACTCTCTCTCGTCGGAACAATGAGGCCAATCTCTCTTTCAGAGCCCCTCCATTCACTTCAGTTCAATTCAACTCTATTCTATTCTCTGCTTCACAAAAGAGCTGGAGCCGAAACACGACCCGGCGCTTTCTTCAGCACACTCGCTTTACCTTTTCACAATCGCACACTCTCACACACAGACGGGTCACCTGAGACACGCAACACACACCTGTCGCTCATCCACACTCGGAAGGGAAGTGATAAATCAGAGGAGGATCTGAGATATAGATGCGAGGGTGTGTTTGTGAGAGAGGATGTGTGTTTGAACATATGTTTTATGAGTTTTGAGTCTCTGAGGCACCGTAACCTCCATGATGAATGGATCTGCTCTCTGATTGGCTGCTCGTCTGAAGTGCCCTACAGAGAGGCCCTAACTCATGGACCACCGCAGAAGGCGGACCCTCTGTTGTTTGTGGAACACACATTCAAAACACACACACTAACAATGCTAACAAGCATTAAGAGGCCATCATTTAGTGCGAGACGTCGCAAGGTTCAATAGCGCTGAGTTGTTTACTACACAAACAAACAAACGCTTATATTATACACACTTTATCGTTTTCAGCAGCACACATGCCTTTTGTTTTCTCTGCATCGGTTGTAATTCATAATAAAGGGAATTTATTAAAAGTTTGACCCTTGCATCAAAGAATATTGATCGTTTAGAAGAAAAGTGCATTTTTAAAAAACATTTAGTTAACAATTTAAGACGCCTATATGAGACATTGCACAGAAAAAGTTCAAGTTCGTTTAATTTATATAGCGCTTTTCACAACAGACATTGTCTCAAAGCAGCTTTACAGTAAACCAACAAGATTAAACTCAAAAAATAGAAAAAAATTAATTACTAAGTGGTGTACATGTCCCTGATGAGCAAACCTGGGGCGACTGTGGCAAGGAAAAAACCTTGAGAGGAACCGGACTCAAAAGGGGAACCCATCCTCATTTGGGCGACAACAGCAGTGTGATTTATATAAAATATACTATAAACAGATTATATAGTAGTATAAACAGATAAAATAGTATAAACAGATGATGACTGTGTTTATATGCAGATGTAGGTCCAGGATTCAAAAAATGAAAAGGGTTTGCAAATAATAAGTAGATGGCTAAAGTTTGTGCGCAAAATGCAATGGTGGCTTATAAAAGTGCCATTTAACATAATTTTATTAGCAAAATAGAATGGTTGCCATGGTAGAATGTTGTTGCTATGCAGTGGATCCCCATGTCGATATGAGTAATATAAACAACTCCCATCTGTTTTTTTTGTCACTCTTCACTAAGTTCACTGAAACCTGTAAACAGCACCGCGGCGGTAAATAACACACACTCTGTGATGAATTAGCCTAGCGCACCCTCACACACAGGTCGCTGGAGCAGGAAATGTTTAACCTCATTGACCGACGTACAATGGTCTGGTCTGATCCCGCTGTGAGGGGCGGGACGCTCCGAAACACTCTTACTACGCTCACTCAGAGCAGATGCCCGTCACACACTTACTCTGGAGCGGCCGCGGACACAGACACTCTCATTCCACCACACTCTTGCTCTCGCTTGGATCTTACCCGACCTTTCCATGAACACTGGAGAAATGTTTGGGGGCAGCTGTGAGTTCAGGATGGTCGTCTGTTAAACAGTAAGATAAATAGTTATTCTTACCTATAAAAAAAAAGAGTTATTTTAGAGATTGATTTGTTATTTCGCAGTGAGATCCCTCTGTTTAAATCAGGGCAAAGACTCTGTGCGCTTTCAAGTTGCTGTGTTTGAAGATGCATCAAAGATGCTGTGTGTTCAAATCATCATAGCTAAGAAATCACAATTTTTAGCACATTTTTATGGGATTTTTGTACATTTTTGGATGGAGAGAGAAATAATAATAAAAGAAATGTCAAAAAAAATAGGGCTGTGGGGAGGGGGTACTTAATTATGGTTCACTTACTGCTTTCTTTTAAAAAGAATTCAAGATCATAGAAGTGTATTTTTTAAGATAATATGTTTTAGTTGTAGATTAAATAGCACATTCTTAAATAGTTTTCTGTAATTATTTTTTTATTAACTAAAATGTATATTGTAAAACAGAATTGTCCCAAAAAAGTTTTTATTTACTCAGACAATTTGATTAAAATGTCTTAAAACTCAATGTTTAAGAACATTCTTTGTTGTAAAAGATTTTTTTTTTTAATTGTATGGGTTAAATATTTTACTTTAATGCATTTAACAGATCAAGCAGTTTGTGTGGTTCGGTTAATCAAAATAAATGCTCATAGAAGAGATATTTCCTGAATCAAATTGCTTAGAGGAATGTGTTAGTACGGTTGTTGTTTTTTTTAAAGATTGAGAGCCTCTGTTTTTCGATTTGTGGATGTTGGAGTATTCCATCCACCGGGAACAGTGAAAGAGAATGTTCCGGTGAGAGCCTCTCAGAGATAGAACCACTAGATCCTGTTGATTTTCTGAACACAGGCATCTGATGGAGGATGGAGGACTGCAAGGGAAGTGACTGTTCTATAAGCGCGGGTCAGTGTTTTAAACTTGAAAGGGGCTGCAGTGGGGAGCCAGTGGAGGGAGATGAAGAGTTTTAGATCATTTCTAGATTTCTTACTGAAGGAGGAGTAGAGAGAGGAAAGCCTTGGAGTAATCTAGTTTAGATATGACCAGAGCTTGAACCCGAAACTGAGTTGAAGGCTCTGTTTAAAGCTGTTGAACAGGGCAAACCATCAGGATCTGTCTTTTGTTTCAAATCCATTTTTATGTTTTAATAAGTTTTCTGTAAAATCTGTGTAAATGTCATGTTTTATGACATTTACATCCTGTGTTGCCGTATATTGTCAAAGCCATACTGCAATAGATCATTTAGTTTATTTTAAAACTCTTTTAGAATCTAAATTGTTTGAAACTGTAAAAAGTTGTTGGCACTACGTAAGCTGTGAAAAAATTGTTCTCAGTGTGTTTCTGTTTATATCTGTTTAAAAAACACTATTTTTATAGTGTGTGACTTTGCAGCAGGAGATTTGGAAATTTTGAGTTCAACGGCCAACTCAAAATTCTGAGTTCTAGGAAAAGACGTGGTCAAAGTTGAAGCTTTTTTTTTTTTTTTTTTTTTTTTTTTTTTTTTTATGTAAAAATTTATTGAAAAAATAAAGTGCCACAGCTCATGCAATCTTAAAGAGCTTTTTTGTAAAATATGTTTATAACCAACTGATCCGCAATATTTATTTCATTTGTTTATTTGTTTTTTTAAATCTGCTGCTTAAGATTTTTTTTTTCATTTAAACCATTAATGGCAAGTTTCATGAGAAATCTAGTAACACATTTTCCTCATTCAAAAACATTAAAATGGTATATTGTGTTCACATTAAACCAATGATCTTCATTGCCACAGCTTTCTAATGTTTTCTTTAAAATGTAGGAATTTGTGTCTGGCCCCGTGGTGTAGGGGGCGGTGCATGGGTTCAAATCCCAAACCCGTCGTCATTTCCTAAAACTCCCCTTCTCTCTACCACTTCTCTTCCTGTCCATTCTAATAAAATGCCCAAATAATTATCTTTACAAATGTTTTTCAGTGTGTATATACTCTGCACTCTACCACTGCTGCACCAAACTTCGAGGATTAAAGGCAACCTACAGAAATAGATTTTTAAGTTTGGAAAACTCATATTTCTAAGGTTGAAATATTAACAACATTTAACATTTTTATGCCCAAATAAAGTGTTCTGGTGCAATTCCGAATGGACACGTTTATGTTTTCCAAAATATGTCTTTCTTCGATGTTTTCTTTAGCTAACGAGAAAAAAAACATTGTCCTGATTGTGTTTTTTTTTTTGTGTTCCTCAGGCTTTTTTCTTCTGCACATGAGCAGATCTTCTCTGGTGAGTTCTGGGACATCTTTGTGAATGGACAGTTGAGTCAGTCAAACTTTTATTTCTTGCCTTCTGTATCAAGTTGTTTTAAAGATTTGACAAACGTTTGACGAATTTACCTTCTAGAAAAACTGAAAAAGAAACCGCACAATTGTTTCCTACTGAATTTGTTCACATTTTGCCGTTAATACTATGTGTGTAACGATGCACGATGCACGTATGGCCACGATTTGCATCACAATATTTTGCAAAACTGACTTTTGAAACCATTTATACAATCAGTGGAATTTAAAAGTTTTGAGACTGAAAAGCTAAGAAGGCTAGAGTCTTGTTTGATTTGTGAATTTACCATTTAATATCATCCATCCACTAGGGGGCAGCGCTGACGTTTGCATTAAGTCCTCTCTAAGTGAGCTTGTTTTATAACGCTCCTCTAGTTTCTCATTGAAAACAAGAGTAAAAGATATTTATGTTCTAGTAAATATTAAATAACACAGAAACACAACTTAAAGAAGTTGCAGAAGTGACTAGAAAAACCATCACTAACAACAAAACAAGGTGATATATCTCAGTAATTCCACGTATTGTCACAATTTTGTATTGCGATATATGGTATTTTGTTACAAATACTGCACTATTAGTGAAATCTGCTCGCTATAAGTGGGTTCACATGATCTCATCTTTCAAGTGCACTTGTTTCCTCTATTGCAATTCATGTAACCACCCACAGAGATCCTTGATGTCATTTCTGGTTTGGGAGCTCATAAATCAAGTTGTTTACGTGAGTCTAATGTTATATTTACTGAGGTAGAGCAGGGACTATCATCAGTGTGAGCGTGTGAGATGAGCTCGCTAATGGAGTCAGACAAACGTGTGTGAGAGCGTGTTTTTTCTGCGGCAGACCGACAGCAGTATGATCGGAATGTGTTTGCAGTAATACGCTCAAGAGGGGCGATGAATAAACATGAGTCATTAGCATATCAATGAGCTCTGCGTGTTTGAGTCTGAGCCATCATCAATAACCTGCTGCTGTGCATCCGCAGCATTCATAGCCTTCAGCTGGATTCTGATTGGCTGATTCCGGAGGGTCACCAAAGGAACTGTGTTCTCTTCGGTTGTGGTTGAATAGAGATAGAGAGTGCGTCAGGTGATCAAAAGGTCGCTTGCAACTTCGTCAGACTGAGAAGTTGGAGGTGGGGGGGTAAACGGCAGATTAACTCAAGGCTCCGCCTCCATCTGCGTGGAAAATGAATTAGGAAATAAGTACGAGGATGTGACAATGATTGACAGGTCTGTGTCTGAACAACGGTCCATCGCTGACTCCCAGGCGTGCCCTAAAGCTGCCCACTCTTCACCTACACATAAAACGGCATATTATTTTCCTCAGCGAAAGGAACTTTTGTGACTTTTGTTCTGATCAACACAATACCCAGAATCTCCAATCGCTCTCAGAATTAAACACTGAACACTCTGTTAAATACTTGTGCAATCATTTAAATAATTTACATTGGTTTCTTACGTAGCCCTGTAATGAATATTAGGGAGTAGCCTCTCCACCAATGACTTTTTATAATCCACAGGTGTTTAGATCAACAAATAGATCATTAGATCATTTATTTATCTATAAATATATTATGGATGAATTTATTTAAATACATTTATGTATTTATACATTTATTTCCTTTGTGTATTCTTCTACTTAATTACTTAAACATGTGTAAATACATTACTAACCTTTATAAACATGTATTTTTTGTATTTACACTATATTTATGAATGCATTTATTTATAAACATATTTCCTTTATTTATTTAATTATTTATTTACTGTTTATTTATACTTGATGTAGAAATACATTAATTACATTTACAAATATATTAATCTGTTTGTTGTATTTAAGCATTTGTTTATCTATAAATATATTTATGCATTTATTTATTTATTTATGAATATATTCATTTATTTAATGTTTTTGTTACATTTTTTCATAATTTAATATTTATTTAGGCATTTATTTCTACTTGATGTGCATTATTACATTTACAAATATATTTATTTTTTTGTTGTATTTAAACATTTATTCATCAATAAAATATTTATGCATTTATTTATACATGTATTAATATATAACCATATTTTCTTTTATTTACATGTATATTGATTTAATAATTTATTTATCTATAAATAAATATATTTATGAATTTGTGTGAATATTTATTTAACCTTTTTTTATTGATTAATTTATGCATTTTTTCTACTTTTATATATAAATAAATATATGTTTAAGTCATTTATTAATTTAGTTTTTCATACATTCATTTCTACTTTATATAAAATGAATTATTTAGACTTAAGTCATTTTGGTCCTAAATATTCACAAAAATATATATACGGTAACAAAAAAAAACACTAATTTGAAGTGCGTTTATTTAAAAAAAAAATAACACTTATATTTTTGCCAAGAATACCGGATTGAGCCAATGAAGTAAATAAAGTGCTTCAAAACCGTTAAACGGATCACAGCAGCAAAAATGAAAGCCCTAAATTGTTCTATGAGGATGCACAAGGGTGAAACGTTAACCTTTACACTTTGACCTCATATCTTGGAAGTGATCGTGTAAGTGAGTGAGTGTTGCAGGATGAAGACGAGGCCTGTGAACTCTCTCTGTCTCTCTCTGTGAATGCGTCTGTGAGCGTGTGATTTCTCACTCTGTGAAAGAGGTTTTGTTGCCGTGGGCTTTTGAAGGCGCTGAAGGGGAAACAATGGCGTTCTGTTCACCTGCAGCAGTGAATGGAGAGAAAAGCCTCTCGGAGATTCACTCCAATCATGAGAAGAAAAAAAAAAGACATCTGCATCTAACTGCCTTGAATAGATTGAACTAATGCAACTTTGCGGAGTGGACGGATATAAACAAAGCAAAAATGAATTACTTTAACACTTTTATAAATCATTTTAACACTTTCGACATAAGTCCTCTCCATAAAGTGTTATGTCTAAGTGTTCCATCATATGTAAACGCTCGCCTTGCTGAAGTACAGGAGTAATGTGTTTACATTTTAAGCAAGTCGTAACTTATGAAGAGATGCGGAAGGCAGATTGAAAAATAATGAATTGCAGTGATCCAAGCGAAGCGTGACAAAAGCATTTGCAGTGGCCATACTGTGACTGTTGAGTAAGTTATTAAAACACCAAGCTTTGAGCTCTGCAAAACACTGAAGACAGGGAGATGGCAATGGAAGAGGAAGGTCTGGAGGAAATATAAATTTGTGTATTGTTGGGGATTACAAAGTTCGTGAAAACTTTGATGTGAAAGAGAAGTGGGCCTAAAACTGAACCCTGTGGGACAACAAAGTTTACTTTAGTGGGTTTGTTCAGAAATGTACAAATTGTGTATCGCCTGCAGAGCTTAAATAGTGGAAACCAAAGTTATTGGAAACCAAAGAGCAAGAGAGAGATAAGAAAGTGAAGATGACCAAAGACAGAACCCTGTGGGACACCAGATGTTACTTTTGTGGTTGGATTCTGAACTGTTTTTACTCCAATCATAGGCTCCACCCAGACTCAAATTTTTCAGAAGCATCTATAAAAACAAGTGCTGAAAATAAATTGATACAGCTTCCCCAGAAATGCAATTTAATACTTGATCATATTAAAAAAGAAAGTCGAAACTAGGTTATTTTATTTTCTCAGTGAGAAAAATTGCTTGTTTGTGTGCCTAGTCTAATTGTTCTCTAGTTTTCTCACTGAAGGTTTTCGATTGAACATCTTCTCATCCTCCCACTCAAAGCTTAGCTGTCTGTGAGTCACAGCCTTCATGTGTGTAAGGGTCAGGGTTCTCTATGAGGATCTACAGAATACAGCAGGATGCACACACACACACGCACCCTCACACAATGAGCTGTGTCTATTACTGAGTCTTCACACATTCTTCTCAGGCATGATGAGTGGGAGGAACCTGGAAAGAAACTTGGAACAACATCACAAAACACCCAGAGATTTCTAGTAAAGCACAAAAAGCTCTATAAAACCTGACCTTAACCCTAGAGCCCTCCTATCAACTCTGGATAAATGCAACAATCGTCAATGAAACCCCCAAAAAATCCCCATAAAAACAGAATAATTTAGAAGCCTTTTTTTTAAACTTCCATAAAATCACAAGAATCACCATCCAGGAACACACAAACACCTCTGGCATCCCTAAAGAACCCCAAAAAACTAAACAGACTTAATAGAGGAACTGCATGAGGAAACTTTGGAAACCCCCAAAACAACCCAGAAACCACCACAAAAATCATTACTAGGTCTAGGAACCTCCTATTGGAACTCAATAAAGGTTCAAAGGATCTTAGGATGACCAAAGAAACCTCTGAACAGCCCAGACATCCCAAGAACCACCATCCAAGAGCCCACAAACAGCTCAGATATCCTTAAAGAACCCTATAAAACTCCAGAACCTTAACAACCCCTCAAGGAACCTTAATCAGCTAATGGACAACTCAATAAATGTTCATAGGATCTCCAAATGACTGTAGAAACTTCCAGAATTCACAGAAACTTCCATACAATGAAGTACCACCATCCAGGAACCAACAAACAGCTCAGACATCCCTAAAAAAACTCTAGGAGTAAATGCACAGAAAACCTTTAGAAACCCCAGAAACCACCCAAACAACAGAAACCACCCAAAAAAATTCCCTTCACCAGACACCGCAAGCGCCACCGGGAGCCGAAGGATCCCACAAGGTCCTCCACCGACCAGGCTGGAGTGTCGCCGCTGGGCCAGCTGAGTCACTGGGCTCGGCTAGTTTCCCGTCTGCCGAAAGAGTGTTCCAGGTGCAGGATTGCCCATATTATGACAAGGAAACGATGATAGGGCAAATGGATCTAGTTGTGAGCCCTGAGTACGGCTGATGCACCAGCTCACAAAGATCCTACACCTCTGGTCCGGAAACCCACACGTGACTGGACTGAATGGGGTGAGGCACCCCGGAACTGCCTCCACGCATGCTACCTGGAGCCTATGCTCTTCTGGTCCACCTTCACCACAGAGTGACATTTTAAATATTTGTGGCCACTTTTTAAATAAAAACGCCCTGAGAGACGTCAACCAAAGCGTATATGTCCGTGTCTCTCTCGCCACTCGCTACAGGCTGTAGAAACCTTAAAACAGCCCACACATCTCTGAACAAATGACCATAAATACAACAGAAGCCCTCAAATAACTACAGGAACTTCCAAAAACATCCATATAATCCCAGAAAGTACCATTTCTTTGCCCACTTGCTGACCTAGTTTAAATTGGTTCTGTGTGATTCTGAATGTTTTGATTTGTGTGACATGACGGAAGCTTTTGTTGGAATCCCAGTTTGAGTATGAGTCAGGTTTACTGCCTTTGCTTCAGTGAGAGCTTCTTTAGGGAACTCTCCATCTGTTCTTGGCAGACTTTAAAAATCGAGTGTTCCTCGAGAGCCTTGACACTGAACATACGAAGGATAAATGTTCACCTGTGTTTCTCAGTAGTGTTTGATGGCTCATGATGAGCATAAAGCAAAGGGACGGTGTGTGTCTGTGTGTGGTTTAGCCACCGAAGCTTCATGAGCAGAGCACCACTAATGGCTCCACAGCAACAATACCAGAGAAAGTGTCGATCAGCAGATTCTAAAGCTGCTATTGATCAGGAAACAGTCGAGGTCACTGCATGCTAACTGCTAGCGCCCCAGCATTAGCATCACAATTGAGTGCTAACACTTGCCAGAGAAAGAGAAATGGAGGGAGGGAGAGACTGTGCATGCACAAAAACACATTTTAATCATTACTGCAAACCAGTCAAATACCTGGTTTTATGAAAGTGTTTAAAAATGCTATTTAATGGTTTTAAAGCTGTTGATGTAGACGTTTTTATTTTGGAACCATATTTGAGCGATGCTCACTGCTGAAAACATCCAGTCTGCATCCTTTTACTGAAAGTATACACAAGGGATGGCCACTGGAAACTGTGGCCAACCAGTAAAAATTCAGAGGTGCTTTATCCTTCTTTAAAGAGTTTAATTTGAATAAATGTTCCGGATGTGGGCAGGATTTCTATAACTGGACAGCGATTTGAATATGCATTACTTTATTATCCAATGTGCTCGTGATAGGAAAACAGTGTGTGAGAAAGTGAAAAATACACATGTTGAAGTAATTAAAAAGAATAAATCTTTTTTAAAGTAACTTTATAATTGGTGGTCATTTTATGGGGGATCTTTTATGATTTTGGAATCGCAGTTGGGTTTCTCTAGATTCCCTACATTCCCTGGTTTCTACTCAACAGTCTGCTTTTAAGTCACACCAGAACATGGATTAAATGCTTTTTTTCAGGGTTTGTTTTAAAATGGATACAGGGATCAGCAATTTGTGAGGTACAAGACGAGCACTCTTGAGGGAGGGAGAGAGAGAGAGTAACAGCGTTGTGTACCTGTGTGTGCATCTTAAACGAGACCATTCAGCTATACACTCTTCTAGGATACAGTATGTTTAGTTTCAAACACTTAGATAATGGAGAATGCCATAAATTACTGTCCCCTTTTTTTAAACATATCTTCAGTAAAATCAAGATGAAAATCTGTTCTTCCAAACACTGGCTTGCTCTTTTTCAGAATAGAATTCTAATTGCAGGTAGAAATGTTGCTTTGTAGCTGTACAGCCTGGAACAGAGCATCTTCTTGTAATCCTTATGTTCGTTTAAAAATGTATTTATATAGAGCAAATAACTACTGGGGGAGGTCAGTTTTTTTTGTTTTTTGTTTTTTTATAAAAGCAAACTATTTTGAGTCCTGAAACTTTCATTCTAACAGCTCTTATGTGTCAAAATATCCAATACATGAAATATGGTGAGTAACATGTTTTAATAGTGAAATGGTCCAAAAGTTGAAGATACCTTGCTCTCTTGCTGTGTGTTTGGCAAGGCGGAGTTACACGCATGTCCCACCTACTTTTCGTTTATGACCACATTATAGCATGTCGGTCAGTTGTTGTGGTGACATTTCCACATCCTGAAACACCATGCTAGGTGAAATGACACAGAAAAGCCTAATGGATGGGTCTTGGCCAAAGAAACCTAGATTAAAAACAAATGTGTTTTTCCAAACACTGGCTTGCTCCTTGCTACACATTCTTTTTTTGTAGGCTCAAATAGAACATTTGTTTCGTAACTGTATGACCTGGAGCAGAGCATCTCACGCAAGAGTGAGTAATATATCTATAAAAAAATTTTTCTCAATTATTTCTATCAAAGGTGCAGAATAGTTCTGCATTTGGGAGCTAGACGTCGGAGGAAGGTTTCCCCTGTGAAGTTTGGTACTGTTAGATCTGTGCACTTAAACATTTGTTATTTATTGCACAAAAGCAGAGTACTGAAGAGTAAAGCACTGGGATTGGACATTCACTGAAGGACATTCGCTCAAGTCAGAGCTTCCGCTCATCAGCTCAACAAATGTTTACCCAGCGTGACTCTGAGCGATTCATTCTGTCTGAACTCTGAACACATTAACAGCTCCTGTCTCTCACACACTCCATTTAACACACACTCACAGAGCCTGTCACTGAGATGCTAATCCCAGAAAGAGTCTTGAAGAACAGCTTGTTAGCATGCGCAGCGTTAAACTGGTCCCTTCTTCCCACCGTACGGACAGCTCTGCAAAAATAAACACAGCACAAAACAGTTATTTTTGTCAGTTAAACACAATAAGGCAGTTTATTGTGTCATTTTAAACCAATTTAAAAATAAAATGAAACGCATTAATTTTTTCAGATTTATTCCTCAGTTAAATGTTCCCAGCACTGTTTAAACATGCTACATGTTTAATGTTTTCAGCCATTTTTCAGGTAATGCGATTAATGTTCCGGTGCTGGGTTTATAGCAATGAAGAAGCGATTAAATGAAAGGGATTCCTTTGCTTTCATATGCTGATTATGATCCTGTCTCATTTGCATATGCAAATATCTTCAGCAAGCACAGAGAGACAGTAGTCTGTGAAGCTTTTTTTGATGGGTCGTTGAATCAGGTATTTATTTTTTTTACAAGTGATTGAAACCGATCCATTACTGGATGGCAAAGGTTGGCAACGGCCAAACGTCTCGTGTATTTTTGATCTTTTTACTAATTAAAGGTAAATGTCATAACACATATAGAAATAGTTTTAAAGTGCTTTTTTTGGCTTTAATTGCAAAAAAGATAAATTACTTCTAATTTACTTTTGGGGGCATAGGCCCAGCAAAAGACTGATGTCAGAATCGAACCCCGGTCTCCGGATAAATGTGTCAGACCATCACTCCTGAGCTACTGTTGCTGACAGTATTGACCTTTTTAGTAAGCAGAAAGGAAACAAAACAATTTGCAATGCTGGGAATGTACAACAACTAAACTAAACTGAACCCTGAACCTGAAAACAATCAACAAAAATACAGAATTATGTTTAAATAGACAAAAATTTTGTATGTTGCATTAAATAAAGTTTTATTTTCTTTAGCAACGAGTGATCCAAATAAGAGATACACGTCACATGCAGATATTTGTATATCTCTGGTGGTCAAAAAAGGTAAAGCTACAGCTGCACAGGATCCAAAACCAGTTTTTTGGATGAACATAAGGATTACATGAGGATGATCTTTTCCAGGTCGCACTGCTACAAAAAATGTTCTAATGCTGCCTATTGTGAAAAAAAGAATGTTCAACAAGGAGCAAGCCAGTGTTTGGAAAAACAGATCTTCGTTTTACAGAAGATGGATTTTAATCAATCAGGCAAAGGTTTTGCTCAAAACTTAGTGAGAATAAACTTGAAGCAAATAGCAAAACAGTCTTTATAAGACATTTCAACGCTGTGTTGCATTTTCTATTATTAATACATACTGCATGCTGTTTTAACTGGAAGCATTAATTAATGAAACCAAACAAACTCATTTATTCTCAGTTTTTCTCATTTACTCAGTTATTCTGTTATCTCAGCTGAGTGAACTCTGTTACTCTCTCTCTCTCTCGCTTCACCATGTATCGAGGATTTCATTCACTGGTCAGTGTATCCATCATAAAACAAAGCATGAATGTTATTGATGAAAACTTCACTGTAGACAAAACCACTGCGTAAACTGCACTGTAACTCCAAAACTAACAAAGACATGGCAAAAATTGTGGACCAGCTTCAAAATTGAAAATCCCCTTGTAGAACACTCATCCTCACCTAACGGTAAACAAACTAAAGGGATAGAGGCAGGTAGCTACACATGAGGATTAAAAGGAGATGCTCTGTTCCAGGGTGTACTGCTAAACCTCTGTTCTACCTACCATCGATTGCTTATTCTAAAAAGGAATAGATATAGTTAATTTTTAACAATAGGAGAGAAGTCCACAAGGCACCTGGGTGGGAAGCCTTACCCATTTCTGGAACCTGTTTAAAGTATTTAAAATGTGTATTTACGTAGCTAGTTTGCTATATCCAAATTAACTGGGTATTCATTAACAATAAAAAATAAAAGCTCAGTTCATGAACCCTTTTATTGTTTAATGCCTCAGTGTAAATGTCACATCTTAGTGGAAAGGCGAGAAGTAGGTGGCGTATGGTTAAGCGGCGTCTACTACTGGTGTCACCCGTCTGCTCCTCGTTAAACTCATTCGCTGTAGTTTTAATAAGCGGATAATGAGATGAGCTCATAAAGCGTATGGCCAGACTCATCCTCCATTCATATGGAAAACACAGCAGCTATTAGCATAACGCCTCCGCAGTTATCATCTGAATAAGGGGCTGATGGGAAACACATGCAGCCGATGAAGGAGGGTCTTTGTGTGAGAGCAGGGGACTCGTGTTCTACATACACTGACATAAGCTCTGAGAGAACCTTCTGTTTGATTCATACAGATGACTCCGTTTGATTCAAAAGTGTTTACAAGAGCTGCTGTTTCTACACATTTGTCAGAATTGAAAACATCTTCAATATTGACTGCCTTTATTTGCTTATTTTATTAATCAGAGTTAATATGTGTGTTGTTTTCATTTGGCTCGTAGGATTCAATGCAGGATAAAGGATATGTAACTTTTTCACCACTAGATGTCGCTTTTTCATTGTCACATTATCTGTGTAGTCTGCAGTCCGATATTGATTCATTTGATTCATTTTGATTTTATTAATAATATGTGATCAGTATTTAAATGAATTGAATTCAACACTGAACTTATTTGTTTTCAGATGTAACCAGACCATTCACGGTGACTACCGTTTGATTATTTTGTGTCCTGGGGACGGCCTAAACTCACATCAAAGGTGACTCATTGGTCAGACAGCCATGATTGACAGGTGGAGGGGAGGCCTGGTGGCACTTCTGGTGCTCCTAATCGGTCACATAGTCACAGCACTGGAGGTTCCCCTAGACCGTACGTACCACAAACACCATCACAACACATTGACAGTACGTATGTCGACAAAACGTATTCGCAAAAGATATTTTCATTACAGAAACCTATTAATGATCGATAGAGAGCGAGAAGTGGTGGTGGTGGTGGTGGTGGGGGGGGGGGGGGTTGGAGGGTTACAAACCATCACAAAATCTCTAAAATCCTCAGGGCATGTGCTGATGAGACACAATATGTTCTGCTGACTGCTGTTCATTCTCTCTCTTTCTCTCTCTCTCCCTCATTCTGTCTGTTCAATCACACAACCTGAACTCATGATGTACAGTATTCTCCTCATTGTTTCTGCAGAGCCTGAAAAATACAGCAAAATAAGGAGTGTAATGTAGAGACATTAGCCATGTTTCCATCCAAAGATGTGAATGAAATTTATGTGCAAAATTGGAATATTGCATAAAGTATTTACAAATAAAGCCCAGTTTCCACATGACTTTAAAAGAACAAAATGATCACATCCTCATAAACTGGCGGCAAATGTAAAAAAAAAGTAAGTTGCTGCACTAGGAGACCTTTTATGGTTATATAATAACTTACTTGCATCTTAGAACACATAGACAATACGCGCAGTCATGTCATCTTTGGGAACGCGGCCGTTCCAGGCAGTTATGGTGATAATCCCGAATCACTTTGATGTTAGACTTTTAAAATATTAGAAAAGAACATTTCAGATGGGCAGTGAAATCGGTTCATTGGTTAGTCCATTAATGCCGCACCATCATTCCGACAGAACATTTTTTCCTATCAGATTAAAAGTTTTTCCTACTTATCCTGAGCATTTGTGTTGACGTAGTAGCTTTGAAGCCACCAATAGTAGCAAAGAACGTTATCAGGGGCATGGTCAGCCTGGGAGTGCATGCCGCAATCCACGCCTGCCCCTTTTACCGCACGCTGCAATCAGATCCCCCCCCAGAATTCAGTCATTTAGATTCAATACACAGTGCCCAAACACAATATCTATCACAAACAGGAAGAAAACAGAAGACATCGGATGTAAACATAACTGGACTAGCCCAAGAAACAGGACAAAAGGCAGGTACAATCATCGGGGTTCAACCAAAAGTGGCAGAACCCTGACAGTACCTTTAGCCACAGTACCTTGTTTTGGCATTTTCGCCTTTATTGAAAAGATAGGACCATTCTACAACATGAAAAGAAGTGCATAGAGAGAGGATGGTGGATGGGAAATGATGAAACACTCGGGACCCATGTTGCCCAGCACAATCGGCACACTGTCCACTAGGCCACAGGGCTGGACATTTTGCACAAATGTTAAGGAATGCTTTAGAATCAGACCTAACACAGGAGGGATGAAATTACACAGTTCCTAAACAAAGGTGACTGCTGAGGGAAACAGTACATGAGGAAACCAGATCAGATAGCACAGGACAAGCATCTCCAACCAAGTCTTTGAGGTGCATTGATGGTGTAACACTAGGGTAACACTACTGATGAACTGATGGCTGTATGTGTTTCTCTCACGGGTGATCTAGCTGCACTTCTGGAAGGATGTAAGTGTCTCTGAGTGCTGTGACCTGAGCAATGCCTCTGTCGTACATTGTATGCCCTGGTTTGATTGCTGTGTTTGCATGAGGAATCTCCAGCAAACTTTACCTCCTGATAGCATGGAGTGCGCTTTATTATTGTATACGCATGTCGACAGATACTGCTTCGCTGTGAACTGTGTGAGAACTGCGCATGAGTGTTGTATGTATGTGCCAGGTCACTGATTGGCTGTGACTGACTTATTTGTATATTGTGCGACCCTTAGTGCCTCAGCCTCCCACGATCACACACACATCTCCGAAGGACTTCATCATCGACCCCAGAGAGAACATTGTCATTCACTGCGAGGCCAAAGGCAAACCCTTACCCAGGTTAGAGATGGTTATTGTCACTGAACACACTGGTGGGAAGCCCCACCCACACTCTGCATATGCTAAAAATCTCTAGACAGTTCTATCGTATGATTGACATCCTGAGCAATTTAGACTCAGCCTAACGTTTTTTTCCCCTAGCTTCTCGTGGACCAGAAATGGGACACACTTCTCTGTGGACCAGGACCCGAAGGTGATCATGAAGCCTCACTCAGGGACACTGGTCATTGACATCAGTGGGGGGGAGAAAGCGGAGGCGTACGAGGGCGTTTATCAGTGTGCCGCACACAACCAGCTGGGCACTGCACTTTCTCACCGCATCACCATCCGACAGTCTAGTAGGTCACCCCCTGCAAATACTCCAAGCATTCCCTTTGAAATATTCTCAAGGGATTCGCACAAGTCTAAAAGGAGTTTGGTTGCATGCTTGCAAACATTCTGTCATTTAATTTATGTTCTGTATTCATTTATAACTTTTTCACTTTGGGTGTTTGTGTGGTAAGATATTTTCAGCATGCTCAGAGAGATTATTCTGAGAGGTAACCATCTTCTTGCGCTTTCTGCATGCTGCGGTTCATTCCTTTCTCAGGCCTTATGTTTCTTATTCACAAGTAGTCCCTCAAACCTTTCCTGCAGTAAAACCTGGATAAGTCATGGGATGTCTTTGGGAAGAATCTGTTACCCTAACCATTGCACACCTGTACATGAGTTTGTATCAAGAAGTGATTGAGAGACCATTAATGTTTCTCTGTCTATAGGAAATAATTTCCTCTGGAACCTAGAACACCACACTTAACTACAGACCATGGGCTAGTTGAGCTCCACACTCCAATGCTCCAACATGACTGTTGGGGTTAAGGTTTTGGTAATGGTTAAGGTTAGGGATAAGATGGCTGGTGCAAGGGCTTTGGATAAGGTTAAGTTTTTGGTTTAGGCTTGGGGGTTTAGCGTTGGTTTTAAGGATGGAAGTTTTGGATTGGGGTTTTAAGGGTTTGGGCTTTACGGTTGGGTAGGGTTTTGGGTTAGGGGTAGGTTGATAGTTTTACTAGGTTTAGAATTGATAGTTTAGGTTCAGGGTTTGGGGTCGGGGATTGGTTGGAGTCTAGGTTTGGGGTGGTTTAGAAATAGGCTTTGGGACTTTAGGGTTGGGTTTGGGTTGGGTCGAATTTAGGCTTGATGGTTTAGAATTCTGTGTATATGTTAGGGATGTGTTGGGGCCTTAGGACTCGCTTAAGTTTAGGTTGGGGAGGTTAGAATTTAATAATTTAGGTTAGGGATGCATTGGAAGTTTGGGACTGGGTTAGGTTTAAAGTGATGGGTTTAGAATTGGGTGTTTAGTTTGGGAATGTGTAGGGGGTTTAGGACTAGTTTGGTTTTAGGTTGGGGGTTTAGGATTGGGGTTGTTTTAGAATTGTGTTGGAAGATGAGATGGTTTCATAAAATTTTGGTGTTAGGTTTGAGGTTAAAATGCAGGTTTTATTTGGCTATCAGGGTTTTGAGTGGCTATTGTGTAAATAACACATTTTCTGTTCGAAAGTGGAGCTACACTTACCCAAGTTCTGCATCTAGATGTCCCTATCTTTTAGGATTTCTTGCATTTTTAGTCATATGCTCATGTATTTTTCATTTTTCTTCCAGGGTCTCCTTTATGGTCAAAGGAGCGGTTTAGTCCAGTGCTGGTTCAGAAGGGCCAGTCACTGGTACTACCATGTCGGCCTCCAGCTGGACTCCCACCACCCATCGTCTTCTGGATGGACAACAGTAAGTATCTGAATAACACAACCCCAAGCCCCCCCCCCCCCCCGCCTTTAGTGCACACTGTTTATAATAGCACATCCTACACCCCAAAAGTACATTTTGCTAACAGTGTTTGTTTTCTGATCTCTCTCTCTCCTTTCTGTCACTTAGACTTTCAGCGTCTCCCTCAAAGCCCCCGTGTGTCCCAGGGTCTGAATGGGGACTTGTTTTTCTCAAACGTTCAGATGGAAGACTCCAGAAGCAACTACATCTGCTACGCCAGGTTCCCTCACACACAAACCATCCAGCAGAAGCAGCCCATCAGCGTACATGTCCTCGACCGTGAGTCTATATATCATTCTGTCTGCGTGGGTCTCCTGAAAGACCAACTGTGTGTTCACTTGCGTCCGACACCCCTGCAGATGCCTGCTCATCAGCTTAATGTTCTTTAGCCAACAATGGGACCTCTGAGAGGCAAATACCAGAGGACACATAATTCATCCTCTGCCAATTTACAACCAGGAAACTAATCTTTTGACCCCTATCCAGCTAGTCAGTCATTTAGGAAATGAGTCACATGATCCAACCACTTAACAATAATAATAGAAGTGTCACAAAATCTGCATGCACCACATGACCAAATCTTATCCATAACACAAAACTTTGTCCCGTTACATTTTGTGTGGGTGTAGCACACATCACACGATCATTTCTCATCCAATCACCTCATCCCCGAAAGCATAGCAAGCGTTTTTTTCTCCAATTCACCTTGAATGTATGCGTCACATGACCCATCTTCAGCCAATCACCTCCTGCAGACTCTGAATAACCCTCTTGAGCCAGTAATATTTGTTTATATTTTATGAACATGTCACATGACCCATCAATAGCCAATCACCTTCTGCGTGTATAGCACAATGCACAAATGTTGCATGTCACAGACCTGTCAACTTCCAATCGCCTGCAGCATATATAGTGTTATATATTGTTTACATGTGTCACATGACTCATCCTCATCCAGTCAGCTGTGGTTTGCATGCGTTTGATCTGCTGTGTTGTTTTGTTGTGTTTCAGTGGATTCGCTCAATGACACAATGGCAGATTATTTCAATGACACTGATTGGTTTAGTGGTGAGTGACCCTCACTAACCAGTCCCGGATAAACCATATCCTGGTTTACTCTAATCCAGGTTTACCTTAACCTCTTCCCACACAATTTCAACCTCTTTACTACCACACTTTTCTTCTGCGCGTCATAGTAAAGGTTTACTGTGACCTGTGAAATTTCATCACCGTTCTCTGAAATCTCTTCATCTGTTTTTCTTGTGTCTATCTTTTCTAAACTCTCATTAATTCTCTTTGCTACTGTGAAATACTAGAATGAACTTCATCCTCAATGCAAAAGTTGAGGTATTGTCTGTACCAGAGAATCACATCGACATAAGGAAATACAGAAATACATAAAATGTCAATTATACTAATGGTGAAAAAGCCTTCCTTCTTCATCTGTAAGTTCTGCAGTCAATGTGCTTCTCCAGTCAATGTGTGTTTGGGTATGTTCGGTTGTTTGCTCTGCTCTATAGAGTTTATTTGACAGTGTATATCTCTTTTTTTCCCTCAGATAAGCCGGCCGAGGAGCGAGCTCCTGTCTTCGTGGTTCCCTCAGGCTCTCTAAGCACTAAATTAGTGCTCAGAGGAGAAACGCTGGACATGGAATGCATCGCTGATGCACTGTGAGTTTAAAACTTTTTGCACTAGGAAAGAACCTATATGAGGATATACAGCGGGGAAAATAAGTATTAAACACGTCAACATTTCTCTCAAAAAACATATTTCTAATCGAGCTATTGACATGAAATTTTCACCAGATGTCGGCATCAACCCTAGTAATGCGCACATAGAAAGAAATCTAAACATTTATGTCCATAGATGAAGTTATGTGTAATTAAGTGAAATGGCACAGGGAATAAGTATTGAACACGCGTACTGAAATTTATTTAATACTTAGTGCAAAAACCTTTGTTGGTGATTACAGCCTCCTGTATGGAGAAACCAGTCGAATACAATGCTTCTTGTCTAACACCTTGCTGGTGAGAAACCTTTTTAAAAGGCATCAATCAGGACTATATGGACAGCTGATATTACTTTGCACTAATAGGGGGCAGGTTAACCTTCTGAATACTGACAAACTCCAGCTGCTTTCTTGGCTTGCCAGACCTTTTTACCTGTTCTTCATGTGTTCAATACTTATTCCCTGTGCCATTTCACTTAATTACACATAACTTCATCTATGGACATAAAAGTTTGGATTTCTTTCTATGTGTGCATTACTCGGGTTGATGCCGACATCTGGTGAAAATTTCATGTCAATAGCTCGATTAGAAATATGTTTTTTGAGAGAAATGTTGACGTGTTCAATACTTATTTTATCCACAAATAAGCTCTATATGTAGATACAAGATAGCTCTCCTAGCAAATCTCACTTTGGTTCGTAGATGTCTAGCTCATATTTTCTATCATGGCCTAGTAGATAAAGTGATTGACTGGAGATCAAAAGGTTCGATCCCTAGCTCCACTGGGAGTCAAAGTTTTTTTTCAACTTAGGAAAAAGTCATGTCAGATGTGTTTTGAAGCTTAGCATATCAGTTTGACCTAGTTTTTAGTACATTAGTAGGTTTTTAGTTAACATAGTGTTGAGAGATCATTCATTTTTATTGTACGTTCACCTCAGCATTACCTTTACATTGTATTCCATGAAATAAGTATTTTATCATCTACAAACCTGCAAGTGTGCCTGCTTTTCTTCACTTTTTACCTGTCCACACACTCAACCGGACTCAAACCTCACCATGAGCAAAAAGAGCTATCTAAAGACACTAGGGACAAAATTGGAGACCTGCCCAAGGCTTGGATGGTCTACATGATTGCCAGTTTACCAAAGCTATTTGTCTTTCTTTGTAAGTGGAAAAACTTTTGAGTGGTCTGGAGTGGTTTTAATGATTGAGACATTTTGAGATAGTATATGTCATCCAGGTAGATGGTACACTGAATTAGAAAACCTCCTTCAAGCCCGTTCAACCTTCACACAAGCTTGAGTCTAAAATGTGTGTCATCTCTCAGGCCGACTCCTGTGGTGGCATGGACCAAACGCAGCAGTGAAATCCCCAGTGCCCGAGCATCTCTGCTCAACTTCAACAAAACCCTGCGCATTACTGAGATCTCTGAGGCAGATGCCGGAGAGTACCACTGCAGAGCGTCAAACCCTCACGGATCCGTCCAGCACACCTTCAGAGTCACTGTCAGAGGTGATAAACAGTAACAGTTGAAAAAAGATACTGACTTTATTGCAGCTTTGAACTCAAACTTGCTTTATTTCACAAGAAGTGGGCAACAAATAACCAAAAAAACAAATAAATAACCCATAGGGATGGTGTTCCCTTTTTTCAACAGCTGCACCGTACTGGATCAGCGCACCCAAAAACCTGATCCTGGCTCCACTGGAGACGGGAGCAATCTCCTGCCTGGCCGGAGGAAACCCCAAACCCAGCATCCAGTGGTCCATCAATGGCCTTCCTGTTCAGGGTGTGTTTGTGTGATGCTCTAAAGCTTTTTTTACCTTGTCCTGCTTAAAAGCCACCACATGGGGCAGTAGGTGCTTCGATTGAGCTGGACAGTTTTGTTATCTCCAGGGGAGTGAACACCTGTTGTGGTGTTTCCTCCTCTAAACTTGTAAACTGTGTTGTTGCCTGTAGAGATCCTGTATGTATTACGTGTTTATTGCTGCTTCAGATGCTCCCTTGGACCCTAGCAGGAGAGTCGAGAATGACACCATCATCTTCTCCGCGGTGCAGACCGGCTCTAGCGCGGTTTACCAGTGTAACGCATCCAATCAGTTTGGAGACCTGCTGTCCAATGCATTTGTCAATGTCCTTGGTGAGAACACGTTCATGAACACGCATAATGTTTACCGTAATGGGTGTGAATGAGACACAGAGGAAGGGGACAAACAGAACAGACCCCTGAGGGTGGATTATTTCAACATAAAATCAAAGCTGTCACCCATATGTGTGTTGGTGCTTGCCGGATTGCTCAGGCTCAGTACAGGACAAGATAAGACACAGAGAGACCTCAGTAAATGAAGTTTTTCAAACTAGTTTTATAGCATTTATAGCATATTAAACAATCAATGGCTCCACCTCAGCTTTTAAATGTGTACATTAGCATTTCTTTGTGCCCTGGTTGCAGTGAAAGTGAGACTTTTGATTTCAGAGCTCCGGCTCGAAGGTCCACTTTTAATCTAAGAACGTGGATCTTCCTGTCAATCTAGCAGCTTTAACCATCTAGAACCAAGATCTAGAACATCTAGATCTAGAACCAAGCTTAAATTGAACTTATATTTAAAAATGTACTATTAAAACTTTGTTTATTGTTACTTTCAAAGATTTTGACCTGATCTGAAATTTTCAGCTGCTTGCGCATAAAAATGGAAGTGATCACTGGACACTGGCAAATATGTATTTATTTAGGAGATTGGGTCCATCAGCAAAATAAAACTTCACCTAGTGCTCCCTCTACTGGCAAATGAGAGCACTACACTGATTGATTAAACCAAAACAGGAAATGCTGTTTCCACGACATTCCAGTTCAATCTTGTCAAAATGATGTACAGCTCTAGTTTTTTGTGACAGTTTATTAAAGAAACATAATATGTGTGCGTCTAGAAACCCCCATAGGTCAGGAGCAGCAGACATGGATAGTCTCATGGCTCAAGATCTCACAGGAAAGACTGATCTTGAGCGTGTTATTGTGTGTGCAGCTGAGCCTCCGCGGGTGCTGACCCCTGCCAATAAAGTCTATCAGGTGATTGTAAACAAGCCGGCACTGATGGAGTGTGTGTCCTTCGGTTCCCCCATCCCAACAGTAACATGGTGAGACTCACAATGACAAACAAGCAATCGTACCTCAAGGACTCCCTCATTCCCTCTTTCTCCTTGTCAGGTTCAAGCACAGTCGTTCCAGTATGCTTGACGGGGAGCCTTATGTGTTCCATGAGAACGGCTCACTCCGCATCCTCGTCTCTCAGGCAGTGAATGGAGGGAAGTACACCTGTGTGGCTCAGAACAGCCTTGGTATCTCTGAGAACCATGTTTACCTTGAGGTCAAAGGTCAGGGATCACGCCCAATAACAACCCCCATCAGATCCAGAGTGACGATGAACTGAGTCGTTAATATTCTGTTCTTCAGAGCCGACTCGTATCCTGCACCCTCCGGAGTACCGAGTGGTGCAGAGGAACAGAGATGTGGTGTTTGAGTGTAAAGTGAAGCACGACCCGTCTCTTATACCCTCCATCAGCTGGAGGAGAGATGGAGGAGAGCTGCTGGAGGACGACAGGTACATCAAACAGTTGGCACGTTATCATCTCTATGAAATCTAGGGAAATACTGACTGTGGTGATGTGTTTGTAGGTTTCGAGTGGACTCTGACCGCCTGACAATCTCTGGAGTGACGGAGAACGATGCTGGAACCTACACCTGTGTGGTCAACACAACTTTGGACCAGGACTCGGCCAGTGCAGAGCTCACAGTTGTTGGTGAGTATTGGATTTATTCCGATTACCTTCTGGACCCTGTCTACTAAGGAAACTCAAGTCTTAACCTTTGACTACTGCTAACACACTTTTCCTCACTCCTCTGACCCTACTTACCTCCACCATGCCTCTCAGAGGCCCCACCCACTCCTGCTCTGGTCTACGGTAAACACAACTCACTGGCCTTGTGTGTGAGCATGCACACACTGTATATTGAATTGTCTAAATCATGGATTGATTCGGTGTTTCCAGGCTATGAATCATTTGTATTTGATTCAGTGGTTCAGATCTTGTTTCATAGCCTTGTGGTTTCACTGAATGAAACGTCAAAAGGCTTCACTGTTTGTGTTTCTGCTGCGTGTGTGCGTATTTAATTATCAACAAAAGAATCATTTGTTCATTCACATTGCTTTTTGGAGGTCTTTTGACGCATGTCTGGTCAGCTTTGTGGTGTTCACAGCATGTGAATCATCAGTTGTTTCTCCATGACTGATTCAGCGAGTTTCTCTTGATTTATCTTCTTTTTTTTTCAGTTCAGATTTATAGATGAGTCTATAGCATGTTATTAAGGCTCAAAGAAACCAAATACAATAATTGACTTTCACTTGGTCTGGCACATTAACTTGTCAGTTCATCTGAGTCAAAATAAATGCAAATCAAAGTTTGATTCAAGTGAGTTGATTGATTAATCCTAAGTAGTCATTGTAATTGATCAACTGAGGTGTATGAATGACTTGTGAAATGAGTCATTTGAACTTTCTGATTCACAAGAAATTATTTAAAAGTATGTTTGAACCCATTTGTTCCTTTGAGTCATTTGTACTCAACAGTTCATTTGAGTTGAACTTATCTGGTTATGTGCGTCATTTGAATCAATATGTTCAGGTGAATCATTTGAAATGATCGATTCACAATTTTTCTAAATCTCTTGAATTGATTGAATTGGTTTTCATATGACCCATTAGAACCGATTGGTTCATAATAGTCGATTTGAGTCCTTTGAACTGGTTTAATTGATAAATGTTCATTTATCAATTGAGTTTTTATGAGTTATTAACATTGAGTTTTTCAGACTAATCAATTCAATTGGGTAATTTATGTCGATTGATACACGCGTGTTCTCTCTATTCATGTGAGTCGTTTAAGTTGATCATTTGGGGTGAATTATTAAAACTGATGAAGTCATTGTAGTTGATTGAGCTGGTTGATTCATTTGAGTCCTTTGAACTGAAATGAACTTTTCATTTAACCCATTTGGACTCATTTGAGCTGTATGATTCATTTGAGTTATTTGAACTAATTGATTCATTTGAGTTATTTGAACTTAATGATTCATTTGAGCTATTTGAACTGTTTGAGTCATTTGAGTACAAACTGAACTAATAGTATTTGAGTTGTTCAAAAGGATCAACGGTTCAAGTGAGTCATTTAAACTAAAATATTTGTGTGGTTGATTCTTCAGAGCAGCCAGATGCTCCTACTGATCTGGAACTGACGGATCCAGGTGCACGAAGCGTTCAGCTCACCTGGACACCCGGAGATGAGCACAACAGCCCAACTAAGAGTATGACACAAGCTCAGATGCCGTTTTACTGTGATTCAATTGAATCAAAGAATCAAGTGTTTGTTTATTTGTACATCTCAAGAGTTCCTGATCCAGTATGAGGACGCTCTCCATCAAAGTGGCATGTGGCACAATCTGACGGAGGTTCCAGGTTCGAAAACAACGGCTCATCTCAAACTCTCTCCATACGTTCACTACAGCTTCAGAGTGTTGGCACTCAATGAGGTGGGCTACAGCCGGCCCAGTATGCCCTCACGGCAATACAGAACAAGTCCTGCAGGTACCCCCTCACACCGACACGCACTCTTTCACACAATCTCACAGGGACTGATCCACTTGTTTGTCTGTCTGCAGCTCCAGATGAGAATCCCAGTGAGGTCAAAGGTCATGGCACAGAACACAACAACCTTGTGATCACATGGAAGGTGAGAAGTTGGTTCAAGGTGGATCAAAGTGCTCCTGAGCGGTTTCCTGCAGGTTTCAGCAGGTCATGAGCTGGTTCAAACTGGTATAGGAGGATATTCTTGAGTTGGATTAATCTGGTCAGCAGAGGTGGTTCAAGGGGCATCTGACTGGTTTCAAGCTGTTTAATGCTGGTTTTAAGAAAGTGATGAGCTGGTCCAACCTTGTTTAGCAGGATTAAACTTATCCTTTTGTAGGATCTTTATGAGCTGGATCAATCTTGCCAGTAGAGCTGCTGAATCATAGTGTTTTTGAGCTGTTTAATGCTGGTTTTAGAAGGTGATGAGCTGGTTTAAACTGGTTTAGGGGGATCTTCATGAGCTGGATAGATCTGGCCAGTAGAGCTGGGGGATCAAAGTGGTTGTAAGCTGTTTAATGCAGGTTTGGGCAGGTTATGAGATGCTTCAAATCAGTTGAGAAGCATCTTGGCGAGCTGGATCAATCTGGTTAGTAGGGCTGGTTCAAAGATGGTTCAAGCAGGCCTTGAGCTGGTTTTGGCTGGTTACGGAGGTAACACCATTAGCTTCAGTTGGTGAGAGTTTGGGCCAAACTCAATACATTTCTGTCCAGGTATGACTTCCTTACCCCCACCCAGTTTTTTTAACAGTTGCTCTTGTTTTGTTAGCCTCTGACTCCTCTTCAGTACAACGGCCCTGGTCTACAGTACCGTGTCCAGTGGAGGCAAAAGGATCTGGATCAGGACTGGAGCTCTGTCACGGTAGCAAACGTTTCTCGGTTTGTGGTGTCTGGCACACCCACTTTCGTTCCCTACGAAGTAAAAGTTCAGTCCCTCAATGAATATGGACACGGCCCCAAACCCCGTACCATCACTGGACACTCCGGAGAGGACTGTGAGCCTCACACTGAGACACACATATTGCAATTATTGTGTTTGAAACATATTTGAAGAAAAACAATATGCTTGTGTAGTCCCGTCCGCCGCGCCAGAGCCGGTGAGCGTACTGGTGGTGAACAGTTCCGAGGTGGAGGTTCTCTGGACTCCAGTTCCACATCGTTCGCTTAGAGGACGGCTGCACGGATACAAAGTGAGCACTCGTCCCAATACTACAACCTTCTATCGTCTCTCAGATTTGGATTTAAAATGTGTTTCTGTTCCCCACACAGGTACACTACCGGCGAGAGCGGACTCTGCACCGCCACAGCATTCATCCCGGGGAGCAACACAGCATCAGCTTTGGCCCAAACAGCACTAGTGCCAGGATTAGCGCCCTGCAGCCTTACAGCGTATACACTTTACAGGTCACCGTGCTCAGTGGACGAGGAGAGGGACCTCCCAGCACCACCCAGAGCTTTCAGACACCAGAGGACGGTTAGCTAACGCACAAACACACGCTAAACATTAGCCCCTGAGGAATTAGTTTCTGAACTGGTTTTTCTTGTAGTTCCTGGGGCACCTGCGTTTTTGAGGGTTTCTGCTTCGGATCTGGACTCTGTGTTGCTGGAGTGGAGTCCACCGCACCACAGGAATGGCAAACTGACTGGATACACACTCCAGTACCAGACCGGTGAGATACATGCCGTTATCAAGAAAACAGGGCAAAGCGTCTTATTGGCTGACCCAACTTGACTCCGCCCCCTTTCTTGTCGGACGCTACTAATAGTGGGCAGCAGTGATTCTGATTGGCTGGAGGAGCTGGAACTGCCAGCGAACCACAGCAGCCTCACACTCCAGAATCTTCAGCACAGCACACGCTACCGGTTCTTCCTGAGCGCCAGAACCACCCGGGGACCCGGACCTGCCTTGAGCCAGGAGGCACACACTCTCCAGCACACAGGTAGAAGACACCGAAATAGGCTAAGAATATTACATTGTATGTTCAATGTTGTTTTTAATTAATGTTCTCTTACCCGAGTTTCATTGTTTGTGTTTCAGCGATGGTGAGTCCACAGCTGGATGTGTCCACTCAGGGTTGGTTCATAGGTCTGATGTCAGCCATTGCACTGCTGGTCCTCATACTCCTCATCATCTGCTTCATCAGGAGGAACAAAGGTGGCAAATACCCAGGTACCACACAAAGCTCAATACTAGACAGAGTTCAAAAATAGCCATTAAACATCCATTGCTATACTAAACAGTGTTTCAGTTTTACCGTCCAAATACAGCCATCAAACATTCAGATGAAGAGTGTTTCAGTTCTAGCGTCTGAATTCAGGCATCAAACCTAAGGCACCATACTGAACATTGTTTCAGTTTTACTGTCCAAATTAGGCCAACAAACGTCCAGTACTATACTAAACAGTGTTTCAGTTTTACTGTCCAAATTCAGCCATCAAACCTACTCTGCAGAAACGGAAATCTTAGCAAATCTGAAAAGAAATTTTTTAAAAAAGAATGATAGACTTAAGGGATTACATTTCTTTTAGGGATCTATATTTTCCTTGAGAAGAAAAAATTCTTATTTTGATCTTTTTTTTGCTTGAATTAAGAAACGACTTTGCCACTAAACATAAAACTAGAATCTTAACAATAATTTATTACAAATAAATACTCAAAATTTCTTGTTTTAAGTTCTGATAAAAACACCCCTCTCAGAACAAGAAATGTTCTGATTGTTTGATTATAGTTAAAATCTTCTTTGATTGAGCTTGGTAAGAATTAATTGACTTGGTAAGAATTCTCTAGACAAAATCTTTACGTTGTAGGATTTCTTGAATAAAATGCTTGTGAAAAAGAGTTTTTTCTGCTTTTAAGTTCATATGTATGTCAATATTTAAGTGCAAATGTTTCAAAGCAGTTTTTTAATCAAAATTGATACATTTAAATAGAGAAATCTGTCAATTTTAAGCATTTTTTTTCTAGTTTTAATACTGTTTTTCCTAAAAACATGGTATTATTTTATTATAATAAAGAAAATCTAATTAATTTAAGCTATAATATGTAGTTTTAATGCTGTACCATTTTTCTTGGTTCTGGGTAGTAAGCGTGTTGTTTTTCTTTAACATTTCATGTAAACTTGGGAAATCTGTCAAATTTTAAGCAGAACTAAATTTTTTTTTTAGTTTTAAGATTATTTTAAGGACTGGTTTTAAGCACAAATGTCCTTTTTAATAATGCTTTTCCTACAAAAAAAGTTATTTTATTATTATTAAAAATCTGTTTCTTGTGAAGCTCATATATTCTAAAGTTACTTCTATGTTTCCTTCAATATAACAGCTCTTGTTGAGACCCATGGTGTGGTGCATGGTGCTCTCGACTCTGGTGCTCGGATATACTCGACTCGGATTTGAGAGTATAAAAGATATAAAAAAAACCCAGAATTCTAAAAGCCAGAATGTCTTGTTTTAAGACTATTTTAGTTACTAAATTTAGCATAGACATTCTTGAATGAATGCTGTTCTCTAAAATAATATCAAATATTTATAATTTAAGATCAAATTGTACTGTTACTGTCTTGATTTAAGGACATTCTAGTTTTAAGATTCTTCAGACTAGTTCAAAGAATTAGCATTAGCATTTGTTGTCAGCTAGACATTTTTGCTAATTTAAGACATCTTACTTATTTCTTTTTTTTTTCATGTTCCAAAGGAGCATTTTTTGCAGTGCAAGGCCCTTTCTTAAACAGTGTTTCAGTTTCACCGTCCAAATTCTGACATTAAACTTCGAGTGATACTGAACAAGTGATTCAGTTTCACTGTTCAAATGCAGCTGTTAGTCCAAAATCAGCCACTAGGTGCAACAGGAAGATGTTTGATTACCGTTCTACGACATCTAAACTCTGTTTTTGTATTTCAGTTAAGGAGAAGGAGGATGCTCGTGGAGACCCTGAGATTCAACCAATGAAAGAGGAGGATGTGACCTTCGGAGAGTACAGGTGAGAGAGAAAGAAGTCTGAGCTTTGACCTCTGACCCCTCAGGACGTAGGCGTGCAACACATTTCCAGCCAGGCGCTTGGAATCATAGAAACTATGCACTGGGTTCCTCCTGGTGGACTTTCCCTGGATCTGAATCCTTCTCTTCCGGACCTAGGAGAACTGTATCCTGCTCACAAATGCACACTGAGAGAGAGACTTGGACTGATGCACTTTATTCTGTGTAGCAGTACCCCTGAGCAGACGCCGCCGGACATGCACGCTAACAGGAACACACGGTTGCATCTTGTGTGTTGTAATAGTCGTCCGAATCATTACTGTCTGAGTTAAACACCTTAGCATGAAGGTAGAAATAGCCATACTGTAATTCAAAGAGATCAGTGTCTGGTTTGTGAGTGTTGGCATGTTTATGTACCATCAGGTTTATTCCTCCAGCACTTTATACTGGTCATGTGATCAGGTGCTAGTTCTGCTAGATCCAGTGTGTAGTCCACCTGACTGACTCAAAATGTGAATACTTGATTTCTGGGAACTGTACTTTCTTGTGCACATTGCAATAAAACAATGTCTTGACTAGTGTAGGTGTCACCTGCTCTGACTGGCTGGTGAGGGAAGGTAAGAGGAATCTGCATGTGAGCGCCGCTCTTCCTCCATTCGCTCCACGTGCTTCATTCTTGGTTCCACATCCATTCAGCTCATGCACCTGCATTTGGCTTTTTTCATGATGCTTGAGGACTCGGAGCATTCTCTTTTCTCCCTCCGGAGAACTTACTAAAACAGTGAAAACCAATCCAACCTTTATTTGTCACATTGGTCTCCTACGACCAAAACATAGACGCTGTGAAAGACAGGTCACTCGAGAGGTAGGATAAGAAAGGGGGGATGAATGGATCATGAATATAATGGGTGAAATGGCTTAAAAATACTCCAAGTAGGGGAATGTGCACCGATACCCCGATAACAAGAACATTAGACTTAAACATAAAGAGTCCCATGTAAGCAACAGCCATCTTCCTGCCGCTGAAAAGCGTCGGTCATAGACACGTTCACCAACAACGTTGGGTTAAAGCATATGAAGACGTTGAGTGTCCTTGAGGAGGAATTCAGAGCTTCTTGTTATCTTGTTCTCCAGGGGAAGTTGTTTTGTCCCCAACAACTGCCAAATTTACTCTTTTCAGTTTTGGCTCAATATCTGCCAATTTCTCAGGTATCTAATATCCAGCACCGGTCTCAATTCTATCCAAAATACATATTTTTCTACAATTTTATCCAATTTGCAACCTGAGTTCCAACAGTTCTGTCCGCTGCATTCTCAATCCAGCTGGCTGGCTTGGTGTGGTTTTAAGCTGCACTGACTGCTTTTACCCCAGGGCCCAAACCTAGCCCTGTTATCAAACTACAAAAAACATAACATCCTCAACACCCTCCAGGGAGATAACTCCCAGGCACACAACCTGCCACTTCTCCCATTTACCCATCATGTAGCCAAATGCTCCAGCAAGACAGTTGGGTTCCCCAGAGCCCAGGCTTCTCGCTGTCTCCAGAGACCAGTTGATCAAATCCATCATTCTCTACATTCACTCTCTAGTGGTGATAAGCTACCTTGGTAGCCCTACTTTCCAGTCTGTAAATGTTAAAAATAAATCTAAAAAAAAAAATCAGCATTGTAGGAACACCCCCGGTCCCCCACCCAGCTTGATTCAGTTCATTCAACAGCTGTGAAAAGCTGTGAATCCTTGACAAGGATTCTTCTTAAAGATGCTTGTGATTGAATCTGCTCGGTTCATGTTCACCCAGATATTGTTGCTTCTCTTTAGTCACTTCACTTGTGTGTGAATGATAATGAATATTGATGAGGCATGCTAATATTCATTGCTACAGATGTTCATTGTGTGTGAGGTTGGCGGATGTGAGTTTTTGTATTTAAAAGGTTAATGGTAAAACTTTGGTATTTTAATTAATTAGGTAGGCTATATAATGTTTCGCCACTAGAGGGCACATTTCTAAAAAGTTAAAAATGCGACAAGTGTCATCCCTCAGTGGCTTGCAGTGCACACAGCAACATTTACAGTGTTAAATCCACACTAACTCTGTGGACCTATATTAACACTGACCCAGTGTTAAATGAAACACTAAGTGAGTTTAATGAACACTGCCTTAGTTAAATATAACCTTATCCAGTTTTTCACTGCCTAGAAGCTAATTCATCTCACTTGGGGCAGTGTTTATATAAAACTGTACCATCTAAACCTGTAGTGTTGATTTAACACTGTGTATATAACACTAGCTGAGGCTTTATTAACTTAAAAACACTGATTTGTTTAAATTGATTGATCACTGAGCATGAAGTTTAACTATTTTTGTGTGTAAATCTGTGGCAGTGAGGAAGACCGAAAGCCGGCGGAGCTCAGCCGAACCTCCTCCAGCGTTTGTGTGAGCCATGGAGACAGTGAGGACAGCCTGGTGCACTACGGAGATGGCGAGGAGGTGCAGTTCAACGAGGACGGCTCCTTCATTGGCCAATACAGTGGCAAATCGGCTCCGCCCACACCCACACGATGCGGCCCAACGCCCACACAGAACACACCCAAACACACTATGGTCACACCCCCACTCACTCCATCACCTACAAACACCCGGTTCTCACCTACACACAACCGTACTATGCCCAGACACACCCCAGGCACTCCCACATTCACACGTGTAACGCCCACAAGCATGTTAACCACGCCCACTTTCAATCGAGCCTCACCCAAACACATGCTGGCCACACCCACATTCACTCATGCATCTCCTAAATATGCACAGACCACACCCACATTAACTCAGGCCTCTCCCAAATATGCACAGACCACGCCCACATTCACTCGGGCCTCACCCAAACACACCCCGACCACGCCCAAACACAACTTCAACTCACTCGTCTAGCACACACACTTTTAAGGGAGCCACATGAACCACACTGACTACTATAGGAACCCCTCCCACCGTAGACTACGGTTGGAATGGTCATGTTCTTCCACCGTTGTCTACTAGAAAGGGAACTACAAAGAGTGAACGCTTCTGAGTGAAGATTCCACATTTTAAAGCTCACTCCATCACTGACTGATGATGAAGAACTCTGTTTATAGAGATGAGCTCTCTCCATCTTCAACCTCAAAAGAGGAAAGTGTACATGTGTGATTTCTGCTTTGGGGACTGTACTTATGCCCCTTTTCTAGGTATGAGAGAGAGTATGGGACAAAATGAGAAAGAGAGAGAGAAAGAGAGCTAATTATATGGGCCGTAAACTTTCCATGGGAATTAACAGGAATTTATGGAAATGGAAATCAGGACATTTTTGAAATTAATAGTGTACCAAACAAAAAAACTCAAATGGCGAATTTAATTGGATAAAAACACACGGAATGCCATTCAGATTTTCTGTCCTGCACAAAATAGCTCATTGATGGTCTAAATTGGCGTGAGTTTTGGTTTGGGATAAGGGTTAGGACTCATCACTCACCACCTAGAGGCAAGCCTCAGACATTATGACCATGGAGCCTTTGCTAAACTCCCTACATGACTACCAAGGGTTTGGCTGCAGTATTAAACCCTGTGTATGTGAAGCAAACTTCTATTGTCTCTAAAAGTTCTATGCATTTTGTAAAAAGTTTCAAACTTTTGATTTTAGTTCATTTAATGCGATAAAACTATGTAATAAATTAACCCATTTATTTTGCAGTCTATGTTCTTAAATTAGCTATTATTTTACTAGCGATTGTAGTGATGCCAGGTATTTAGTGTTAATTATGTAGAGTGGAGAGGCTGACTTATGTTACAGTATTTATCCTCAAAACAATGCCATGTTTGCAAAAAATGTCATCCCGTAGCTCCCATTTTTATCACAAAAGAATTGCTACAACATTGTTAATACCCCCCTTTTAAAACTTGTAAATACTTAGCATACTATGCAACAGAATGAGAAATAGAGAGACAGAGAGAGTAAGGCATTCCACTGACCACATGATTAAGGGGCTCAGACCAAAGCTCCATTACATAAAATATACAATTAGGCAAAAAAATGCATTTCCTTAAATTCCTGTTACGCTTCCCAAATTAAACACTTCAAGAATTCCTAGTAAACATATTTTCAGAAAGTCTCCTTTGTGTGTGAGAGAGAATGTTGTGCTTTTCTCATAACTTGCATCAAGTTTGAGTTTGAAACGTTTGTAAAGAGATTTTCTTACTGTTGTAAATAAAAAGAGCTTTGTTGGGGTGACGTCTGGTCATTTTGAGAATGAATATATAATTGTCTCTATAGCACAAAAAAAATCATTTAAAATTGTTCATTTTAACTAAACATGTATTGTTTTCCCACTTTCGTATACAATTTAAGTCAACTTCCAAACTGGGATTTAACTGGTCGATGTTGGAGTCACTTCAAATCAATCAAATGTTCATTTCCAGATTTTAACTTTATTGTTTGAGGTATTCCTCTAATATTGTGTAAAGTTACCTCTTCTCTCCCTGGCAACCTACTCCAATGATGATTTTTGACTGTCCCAATCTGGTCTTTGCTCCCCAGTTCCTATGTTTTCATGGATACTTGAGTCGTTTGGCCTGAGTTTTTTGGCTGACCATTTATATATCCAGTACTTAGGTCCCAATTGTTTCTGCCAGGTCCTTTCTGGGCAAGTATCTTCATCTTCAACCCAGTTTTAAGCCTCCTAAACAGCTGTTTCTGTTTCCGTTCATGACTGGGTTTCAACTTAGTTGCAACACTGATTATATCTAGCCACTGTTTGATTAAATCCCTGAATTTGTGCAAGTGATGATGACCAAATTCAGATTTGATTTCGATTTTCTTTTGTTCACATCCTTTTATTTTGTATATTTCTAAAAAGAAACAATAATTCCTAACCCTGAAAGAATTCTTTGTTAACAGCATTTTTTCACACCTGCCGAAAACCTTTGCCCACTACCACCATTGACACCAATAGTATTTTTAACACTTTTTTGTACATTCAGATCCAACAGTGGAGCAGGGGAGATTAAATCATTGAATTCCAGTGTTACAATTACTGGACACGTGTAAAAGTCATGAGTGCATTCAGAATTTATAGCTTTTATTTCCTGGTTATTTTTATGAGCTCTGGTTGATTTTGGATCTGAATCACGAACATACTGTGAGTTTATTTTAGTTATATTTACCACGCGGAGACAGTGAGAAAGAGCCATCTGTCCTCCAACCACGTGTCTCTCTCCAACGTCTGTTGCCTGAACACCAGGTTTTTTCAGTAAAAATTTGTTTTAAAATCATTTTCAACATCTAAATCACAAACGCCTGGTGAAATTGTTGGTACAAAAACACTGTTAATAGACCGAATATTCAAGAGAAATCAAGACCTGGGTGTGTCGGTAAACGAAAACTGGAGAAAAGTTTTGTTTAGCATAAATTATATCAACCCCTCTCACGCTACTGTTTTCTCATAGCTTCAGGTTTCTGTCGCCCTCAGCTGTCTGCAAGAGGAACTGCAGGTGATAACAATCAACACATCATTAAAAAACGCTACATTGTTGAGTTAAAAAGAAGCTATTTTAAAACCTTTTGACGTCCGTTGAAGGAAATAAATGAGTATCAGTACACCTTTGTCTTGCCAACTCTGATGAATCTGTGAATCGATATGAAATTCAGTAAGAAGTTGAGAGTATTGATTCAGTGAATACAGGATTGATTTAGCTAATCACGATGACTTATGTGAGTCAGTGATGCTATAGATTGATTCATTTTGCTAGTCAGAACGATTGATTCAACAGGGGAGGTTTGATTCGGTAAATAAGGAGGATAAATACACCCTGAAGGATTGATTTAGTGAATCAGAAGAATTGATTTAATAAGAATTAATTTGGTGTAGTGAGTTGAGGATTGATTCAGTGAGTCTAAAGAATTGATTCTGGGAAAGACATAGTTTGTCATTGTTTTATTAGGAGAATTGAATCTATAAATAAGAAGGTTTGATTTTGTGAATCAGAAGATTTAATTTAACAAGTTTATTTTGGCGTAGTGAGTTAAAGATTGATTCTGTGACTCGTCTGATCTGACTCCGAAAGTTTCCCAGGTTTTCAACTTTGGTTTCTCCTGGTGAACTGAATAAACTTGAAGCGTTGAGAAATTGTCTCCTTTGTCGATTTTTGAACACGCATGGACTGCAAAACAATAAAGGGTCCAACAATCATGAGGATTGATTCTGGGAATGACTGAATCTTGAGGATTCATGTGAGTCATTTTTTCCACAAAGATTGGTTTATTAGGAGATTTGATTCAGCAATTGTATTTTGATGTAGTGAGTTTGAGGATCGATTCAGTGACTCATGAGGATTGATATGAATCATTTTTTCCCAGAAAGAGTGGTTTATTAGGAGATTTGATACAGCAATTGTATTTTGATGTAGTGAGTTTGAGGATCGATTCAGTGACTCATGAGGATTGATATGAATCATTTTTTCCCAGAAGGATTAGGAGATTTGTTTGTATTTTGATGTAGTGAGTTTGAGGATCGATTCAGTGACTCATGAGGATTGATATGAGTCATTTTTTCCCAGCAGACTGTATTTTGATGTAGTGAGTTTGAGGATCGATTCAGTGACTCATGAGGGTTGATATGAGTCATTTTTTTTCCCAGAAAGAGTGGTTTATTAGGAGATTTGATACAGCAATTGTATTTTGATGTAGTGAGTTTGAGGATCGATTCAGTGACTCATGAGGATTGATATGAGTCATTTTTTTCCCAGAAGGAGTGGTTTATTAGGAGATTTGATTCAGCGACTGTATTTTGATGTAGTGAGTTTGAGGATCGATTCAGTGACTCATGAGGGTTGATATGAGTCATTTTTTTCCCAGAAAGAGTGGTTTATTAGGAGATTTGATACAGCAATTGTATTTTGATGTAGTGAGTTTGAGGATCGATTCAGTGACTCATGAGGGTTGATATGAGTCATTTTTTTCCCAGAAGGAGTGGTTTATTAGGAGATTTGATTCAGCGACTGTATTTTGATGTAGTGAGTTTGAGGATCGATTCAGTGACTCATGAGGATTGATATGAGTCATTTTTCCCAGAAGGAGTGGTTTATTAGGAGATTTAATTAAGTAAATAAGTAAATATTGATTTAATGATGATTTGATGTGTATTTGTTATGTATTGTTGTAGTGAGATTGAGGATTGATTCAGTGACTCATGAGGATTGATATGAGTCATTTTTCCCCCAGAAGGAGTGGTTTATTAAGAGATTTGATTAAGTGAATAAGTAAATATGGATTTAGTGATGATTTGATGTGTGTTTGTAGTGTACTGTTGTTAGCGAGATTGAGGATTGATAGTGAATTTGTGGAGTGACCCGAGCATACCAAATAGAAATTAAATAACAGCAGACTTCAGAAGAGATAAATGTGTTTGTGTGTGATGAAGAGGTGAATGGAGTCTCTGAATGATGGTTCCTGTCTCTATTAGAGCCATTCAGCCTCTCTGTCTCCTAGCAACAGCCAATCAGAAGAAGCTGCTCACCTTTGATCCCATCCAATCACGCCTCTGCATTTATTTGCGCTGTTTGAGCTCTGTTCACTCTTCAATAGCTTTACAACACAATCACATTAGCACCGCGTGGCCTGTTGCTGTGACAACAGCCACAGACCCCACTCCCTCCCTCCCTCCTCACTATATGTGTTTGTGGGCAGCTGTGTGTAATGAGGAAAAACAGGTGTGTGAGGAAGTTTCTGAAACTGTAATTCATCGACAGATCACTTGAGGCTTGTGCCCAAAACAGAGCAGACTCCCTTAATCGTCTACAATTTTACAGCCTAGTGCAAGCTATCCTTGGTTTTGTGTGTCCTTGGGTTTGTTTCACTGTGAGGGAGTGACTTTTACATTAAAATTGTGTGTTATTAAGGGCTAAAGCTAAACTGAGAGTTTTATAATTCAGTTTCATCTTTGCTCCTCCCATGTACCACCCTTTTGCCCATTTTCGGCCCAGTTTAGTGCTGTGTATCAAGTCATTAGAATGGATTCAGTGATTCATGAAGATTGATTCAATGACTCACTAAGATTGATTCAGTGATTCATGAAGATTAATTCAGTGACTCACTAAGATTAATTCAGTGACTCACTAAGATTGATTCAGTGATTCATGAAGACTAATTCAGTGACTCACTAAGATTGATTCAGTGATTCATGAAGACTAATTCAGTGACTCACTAAGATTAATTCAGTGGCTCACTAAGATTGATTCAGTGATTCATGAAGACTAATTCAGTGACTCACTAAGATTGATTCAGTGATTCATGAAGACTAATTCAGTGACTCACTAAGATTAATTCAGTGGCTCACTAAGATTGATTCAGTGATTCATGAAGACTAATTCAGTGACTTACTAAGATTAATTCAGTGACTCACTAAGATTGATTCAGTGACTCGCTAAGATTGATTCAGTGACTCAGGGGCGTTAATTCATGGACTCATGAAGGTTGTTTCACTGATTCATTATGATTCATTCTGTAACTCATGAGGATTGATTCAGTGATTCGTTGAGATTAAACCAGTTATTCATGAGGGTTGATTTTAGTCACTCGCGACGATTTATTCAGTGACTTCAGGATTTATGAAGTCCTGAATAAATAACTGAAGTCCTGATTTATTCCGGACTTTTTCAGTTTGGTTAGGGGGGGTTAATTCAGGGACTCGAGGATTTCATTTTTGAGTCTTGAGTCAATTTCTGCATTATGATCCTGTGACTAAAGATAAATGATTGTTTGGTGAGACATGTGGATTTTCCAGTCAGTTTTTGTGATTGAAAGTGTTTTTTCAAAAGACTCAACAGGATTGATTCAGTAAATTGTGTAAATTGATGAATAGTGAATAATGAGAATTGAATCAATGATTCAAGAGGATAGAATGAGTCACTGTTCCATGATTCTTTTTAGTGAGTTACAAAAGCACGTTTCAGTTTCACCATTAATTCAGCATCTTAGGCAGGAGTGTAAACGGATTGAGCAAAGAATGTAAAAAGCAGCAAATAATGAATTTGTGGTATTGCTTTGTTCCTCCCCCGGCGACAGTTAATGACTCTCACCATTGATATCTGTAAAAATAAGATTAGTTTAATTTCTTCATTAGCTTTGAACCATTTCACTAATTATTTGATCAAATGAGACTTAATGAGGTTAACAGAACAACAAGCAAGCTTTATTATGATTCATATAACTGTGTTTTATTGCTGAATTCCATTAACTGCTGGTCTGACTTTAACCGATCTGTTGTGTCTGATCCCCTCATTATTTTTACGCTCAGATCTTGAAATGAATTCCTACGTGAATATATTCACCACATGACCTTTAACCTTTTCCATAAATCTGCATGACTTTATCCTGCATGTCATTCATTTTATCCACCCACAACATCAAAGCACCTCCTTAGCAACGCTCCACAGCATCATAGCAACCACCCGCAGCATCATATTTCTTGAAATCTTAAGCAAGCCTCTGGGAGGTTCATAGTTGAGAGAGGAGAAAGAAGGGAGGTGGGGGGAGAGATTGTTCTATTGATCTGACACTAATGCCCCCTTGCCCCCACCCTCTCCCCCAATCAGGATTAGCACCCCCTGAGGAACAGTGAATGAAGACACTTCAAAACAGAACGGAAGCAGTGGCCTTGGATAAAAATATATTTAGTGTTGGGTTTTCCTAGAAATTGCCGCAAATGCTCTTCATCGGAAGGATGAGTTTCCCGTGTGCGCTTTCCCTCATGCGCTGTGTTTTTCTCCAGCGGGGGAATGAGCAAATCAGCGCCCGTATTCGGTGTCTTCGCGCACGCGTCACAGCGTCTCGTCCAATCAAAAACCGCGGAGGAAACGCATCGCACCGCGCTGGACCCGTGCTGTCAGTCTCAGTCGGAGCCGCGACAAGCCGACCGTGAGCGAACCAGGAGGAACCGACGGAACCGGAGCAACACAGGTGAGAGAACCGACCCGGGTTTGAACTCCAAGAGAGGGAGGGAGAGAGAAAGGGATGCTGAGCCGCAGTGCAGACGCTGAGATTGCGTTGTGACGCGCGTGTTGTTTTTCTCCGCGTTCATTTGCTGTTTACGTGAAGAGAGTGTCAGACGCGAAGCCAGGGCCACATGAGTCTGCCGGACACTCGGCTTCCATCACTGCTGCTGCTGCTGCTGCTGGTGGGGTCTGTGTGTTGCATCAATGCAGCCAGAGCTTCTGAGCTGGGGCTTCTAACGAGGACCAGTGTTTGTGATCAATGCAATGTGTCCTGCAGGGTTCAATCTGAAGGCTTCTGGTAAGATGTTTGGAATGATAGACATCTATTTGTAGACCCCCCCCCCCAGCCATCACCCGCCTCTGTGGCCACACTCAACCTCATTTGAGAGATGCATCTATTAATACTGTTTATTGGTTTCTGTCATGATCATAATGTCCTAAGATGCATGTTGTTTGCATACGAGACATGTTTCCCGCTCTTTGCTCGTCTACATCAGGTGTGGCTATGATACTCCGGCTATAAATCATTGTTACTATGGGGATGACGGGAGAATTCGTTCAAGGGTATGGAGAAAGATGCTAGGATTGATGAAGCAAGTGAGAGACTTGTGTGTTTTAGAGAGCATTGGGGAGAATCTGCAAAAGAAATGAGAGAGAGAGAGGGAGAGTTCTACTGTCACTGGTTGGTGAAGCAAAAGTGAGTCAGTGGGTTAATCAGCTTCTGGATCAGGGATCATGAATGATGATGATGCTGCTGTGTCTGGAGCGTGTGTTGCTGTAAGCAGTGTGTGCCTCTCTGCTTGACACAAATCTCAGCTTCCGTTCCATCGGATAAACCCGATCATCTCCAGTGAAGTATTGACTCCTTCTGTATCTGATTCCTGTGGTACGTTCCAGAAGAGTTGGGCAGGGAGGGTTTCACCTCAGTTCTTCAACGCAGTTGGAGACGTTTGTAGAGTTCCTCTCTTTTTCTTGTTTCATGCATGGCTTCTGTTGCTCTGATCTCCACAGTCTTCATCGGTATTGTTTTTGGGCTTCAATGAGTTCTGGACTCATTGCCTAGTTTCTCTTACTGCAATTCAACACAGTTATGAGACCAGATGAAGTAGACAGGGCATTCTCCAGGTGAAGTAAAGGAAATCTAAAGGAAGTAGAACTATTTGTACCCTCACAGTAGTCTAATGCTGCTTTGTAAGACTTGTCTTAGTACCAGCCATGGTTCGCCCTCCAGATTGGCTCTTAGTGGGCTTGTTTTAGACACGTCACTTAAACACGCAATGTCATTCTAGTTCTGGTGACATCATAGAAAATGCAACATCTGTTGTGAATCCCTTTGAAAAACTTGATTTCTTATTATACCCTCAAACTCCTGCTGGACATCTTCGGCTAGAAAGGTGTGGAAGGTCTGGTAGTGGGCAGTAGGACAAACCAATGGTAGAGTTGTTTGTTGGCTATTATGAAGCTTTGGTTGTATCATGTTTTTTATAACGCATGCAGTGACCTTTCTTTTTGACCAACTGACCAGTCAGTGATCAACAGGAAGTTACGCTTTTCTTTCCAACCAGAGAAAAGTATCTCTTTAGGCTGGTTTAGCCAGCATTTAGAAGGGTGCAGAACGTGGAGGAAAGCTCCTGAAACCACACAGAATCAGGCTATGATTTCAAAATACTGATTCTCTCTGCATTTGCTTGATTTGAGAAGCTTGTGGTGTTTCTGGGCTTTTAGAATCATGACATACCCTCTCCATCGGTAAGATTTTTCTTGTAGAGGTTAAGATGAGGTATGTGGATGCACTAAAGCCCAATTTGTAAATTTGTGTACATGCATGAGACATGTATGAAGCCTGTCTGCAATATCAACACTGGGACTTCCATTTGGTGAGTTCTTCACTTCCTGTAGTAGATTTCCCTTTCACCGGCCCGTTTCTGTACTCTGCTGAAAGAACGGTTGTACAGATGTTTATATTTCTGAACGTCTTTGATTTAGTGTTCAGTGATTTGATCATGTAGGTTTTTCTCAAGACGTAGACGCTCAGATTGTATCATGTCACTCCAGAAAGGCTCTGCAACCAAACTGACCAATCACAGAGCATAACAGTCTATACAATTACAATGTAATACAATTTTTGGGAGGTGCCCTTTAGCCTATAGTGTAGGGGTCTGCTTCCACACAAGGGCTACGGTGTAGGCTCATTGGCCTTTGGGCTAGAAAGTCCCCAATTCTCTTCAGCCAACAACAAAGTGGAACTTTTGTCTGTCATGTTGCTTCTTTGAGTTGCTTCTTTGTTTAGATGTCTTCAGGCTATTTTTTGAAGTACAGCACATAACCTGGATGAGCAGCCAATCCTGTGAAGTCTCACATGCTCTACTTATTGATGCTGAAGGCGATTGGTGCACAAGAGCGATCTTCACCTGGGTTCAAAACAGGAGCAATGCATTGTATACTTCTCTGCAGCTTGGGGTCGCTTTCACACCAACTACTACTAAACCCTGTAGTAGGTTGAACCAAAACAGACATCCAAAGTAATCATTGGCCAGATATCATTGAACATATTTCGAAAACAGCTCTGAAACTGGTAGAATTACCTTAAGATATTGCTTTCAGAACATACAGCTTCACATCTGCATACTCTCTTATTATATCATTTGTATGAATTGTCGAAGAGGATAAAGTATGAGCTTTCATGAAATACTGACTACAAAGCTGGTGTGGATCCATTCATGTAGGTTTCGTTTCAGATCATGTTCTGACCACAAACAAACCTCTGCAGAGTTCACTTGGAAATTATCCAACACAACCCAGTTCTACGACATCGTTGTTGGGTACTCGAGTTTGGTAAACAGACAGCCCTGGAGCTCAGAGGGGGTCTACAGCCATGTCGGATATTTACTTTTTTGTGGTGCCATATCTTGGTCTTGGAGGGCTGCAGCAGCCTGAAATTTCGGCCCATAACAGGCAATTAAAATGAGCCCTTCTAAGACCTCTACAGGTAGAGATACAGGTTGGTGTGTAGGCCGACTTTAGGTGGCGCTACCATGACCGCGCAGGGTCACACAGGGCTGCAGTATTTATCCTTTTTGCAAGATGAGCCAGTTCGAATGAGCCCGGATCTGACGTTCCTTGACGGAGCTAGATGTTTTTTTTAAAACCCTAGTTTTCCAGAGTCTGAGATATGGTTTAAATGTAGGCTATTTTTGTTGGCGCTATCAAGTTCGTAAATAGCTAAAATTGTCCTATGAGGGAAGACTTCTCGTTTCCTTTACCCTGGTTCGCCGCAATCCAAGGGTAAAGGAACTCAAACAAAAGATCAAAAGCACCGTAAGTGGTGGAAGCTGACTTTCAGGATTGATCTCTTCGGCCCTCTTAGCAACCTGGTCACGCACCCTAATCCCACTCGTGTTGTTTCAAATGCTCCAATTGCTGGAAGTGTTGATTGCTGGTCCATGTTTGAGCAAACCCACTCTCAACGCTTAAGAAATGTGTGTCCAAATGGGACGACGTCCATTATTGTGAGTCTCATTTCCTGGCATGCATGTGAACAGCAAAACACTGGAGTTTGATTGACAGCTTTGGCATTTCATGAGCATCGGGAAAGATTGATGAGAGCTTTTACTGTCTCACACACAGGCATTATTGTCCTTGAGGCGCATAGCGGGAGACACGCTCACACGTATACTCATCAATGTCCTTGAGGCTCATAGCGGGACACACATTCGTCATGTAGAATCCCTTCAAAAGAGGTTAATCTCAGGACGTGTGTTGGCTGTGCTTTATGACAGGGGGTTGTAGTCCTAAATAAAGGTCTCCAAAAGAGATTTTTGCAACTATTGTAGATGAATACAGTATTTTTGGTAGGTTTTTGTTAACCTTGTCAATGATACTGGTGCAAGTTGAAAGGTCATACTCAAGCGGTATTGTATTTCTGGCTTGCCACACTCAATTCTTTGATTAAAATGGTTCCACACCAGGACGTCTCTGAGAGGTACATGTGTTCCATAGACGGACACTGTTGTGACCATTCTTGCTGTGTTGTGACTGTCACTGAGCTTGTGCTCCATACTGCAGCAGGCATTTGAAATTGATTGAAGGGTTGCCAGAGATTTAGAAAACCAAAAAGCCCAGGTACCTGCCAAATGCTTCAATTTTTTTTATTTTAAGTAGATGGTACATGTGTAGATAAAAAGGCTCACAGGTCTCTCCAGTCGATTTTAGCCCTTTCCTTCCTGCTCCACCACGCCCTTGCCCAGTAAAACGAAGTGGTGAGGTGTATGGCTGATGGTTTATGATGGAGAAAAGGACACCCCTTCTAAGCCAGAATACTCTACATCATTGCTACCGTATGTTACACAAGCGGCTAATGTCCACACGTCATCATTTGAATGAAAAAGCAAACTAAACAGTGTAGAAATGGAGAAATGATTCAAAATTAAACAAATTTCGGGAGGAATTTCGACTCATGGCACCTTAACTACAGAATATTAAATTAGCCCCAATCTTTAAAAACCGGAACTTCCCCTCCATCTATCCCTTGGCCACCCAGGAGGGCATACATCATGAATTGATTTCATTCCCGGACAGATTGCCTAGTACGATTGCACTCACCATAGATGCTCACGTAGAGGAAGGTCTAGACAATGACCTCTGGAAAAGTGTGATATGCAGGCGTGATACGGAAGTTTCCTAAATAGCTGGTGTACATAATTTTAAGATCATTATAAATGATAAAACCGCTATTATTGAACTCACTCATATTTCACTTTCACCAGATAAAAGCTTCCACCAGGATTTCCTCCGAAGGCTTTAAAGAAAAAACAGCACAAATTAGAATTACGATTAAAAAAACAATCAAGCGATTGTGGTTTGATATCTTTCCATATTTCCTGGCCCTTGTATTTGGCTCTTGTAGGTTAGTCAGCAATTCCGGCGGCAGATCGATTCTAAGTAATGGAATGGAGAGATTAGACACACACACACACACACACACACCGCTGTGGCATAATGGTTTAATTGAATTGTGTGTGCGTGTGTCTGTTTGTGTATTCAGAGAACAACAGTGATTTGATCAGACTGTGTTTGTGAGAGCTGGAGCCTGTTCTGATCTCTCTGATGGGGTGCTCTTTGTATTTGATGTGGTGTTTATGATTCCCAGGGTGTAATCGGGGGTGGGGTGAGTAGTTTCTCTGGTCATTGGTTAAGTGTGAACACCGATAAATGTACTAAAGCCCAAATTATACTTCTGCGTCAAGCAGTTACCTGTGTTACTTACTTTCGGAGTTTGCCTCCAATATCATTTCATAAGTTTGGACTTTCGCTTTGTGCCTTCTTTGCCTGTGATTGACTTCCTGTTCTAGATATTATAAAAAAAAATTCTGCTCTGCTTCAGGGGCACTCGGTATGTATGACATCTCTCTAAAATTGTACCACTGCCAAACAGACGGATCACTATTTTTTTTGGAAGTGTGTATGCATCCTTCAATGGCCTAGCCTATTATGTACTAGAGACTAGGTTGTGAGGCACCTGCTACTATTTTAATGTTTGTTTGTAGGTTACTAGGTTGTTGTTTGTGGAGGATAGTTTTTTCTATGTATTTCTGATATTGTTTGGGTGTTTATTTGGGATTGTTTATTAAAGTTTTTGTTTTACTGGTATGATATGTTTCCAGTGTGTTTGTTGGCTGCTGGGGATTTAGATGAAATAAGTGTTTTTTGTTGATTGTTATTGGTTTGCATCAAGGTATTATTTGTATGGTTGCTAAGGTATTATTTCGGCTGTTGTGGTCTATTTTTCTACACATTTACCAGTGTTCTGCATGCAGTGATCGTTTTGTTTCTAAGGTATTCATTTGCTGTGGTGTTTTTGTGGTTGCTAAGGTATAACTTGGGTGCTGAAGGTTGCTAGGGTTCTATTTTGGCTGTTTCTGTCTATTTTTCAACACTTTTTTACCAGTTTTCTGGATGTAATGATTGTTATGCTTGCTAAGGTATTAGTTTGTTGTGGTGTCTTTATGGTTGCTATGGTAAAGTATGGGTACTCTGATTGTTGCATTTTGTATGGTTGCTAAGGAATTATTTGGCCGTTGTGGTTTGTTTTTCAAAATCTGTTGTGGTTGCTAAGGTATTAGTTTGCTGTGGCGTTTGTGTGGTACTATTAGGTTGTGGTATGCTATGTAGTTGCTACGGTGTTATTAGTTGCTAAGGGTGGCTAACGTTTTTTTTTTTGTGGTGTATTATTGCTGTGGGGTTTTATGATAGCAAACCTCATTTTAGGTGTCGTTGTTGTGGTTGCTATGGTGCTATTAGTTCGTTGAAGTGATTTGTAGGGTTACTAAGGTACATTGTTGTGGCTTTATTGCAGTAAGAAAGTGTCAAGGTGTTGTGTGGTTTCTAAGGTATACAGTTTTGTTAGTGGTGTTTGTGTTTTAAAGAGTGTTGTGGTAATAGCTGTGCTAAACTATTTGGTTGCTAAGGTGTTTTCTGCTGTTGTCAGATCGGAAGTGGATCTGGGTTAACTCATCAGTGATGGTGGAGGGCAATTCTGCTCAGTGGGGTATTTATAGAGTTTGTCTCTCAGGTCCCGTCGACTGCTCTGATGAGTTTGTTCATGATTAGATTCCTTAGATTGAGTCTCTTAGGTTCCTCACTGCTCTGAGAATCTGCTTCAACACTGCTGAACCGATCAAATGCTCACATAGACATCAAAAGTAAACATTACCTCACAAAGCAGGTCTTCAAGAGCAGATTGATTTTATGTACATCCTTATTAAACACGCCCATTAAAACTGACCCTGTGATACCACAGAGTAACCAATCAGTAATTGTTGGATTAGGAGAAGAAGATCTCCTTTCTCCACAATCTCAAAATCAAATGCGCCCACACTTCCCACTTTAGTCATTTTTAATGAATCGTGAATGTGTGTGTTCATCTGAAAAGAAGTGTGTTAGATTGGCTCACTGATTGTCTCTCGCAAACAATCATGGATTGGTGTCTACAGTGAAGTTTCCAGGTCGATGATTTTTTTTTCTGATGCTGCAGAAGCTCTTAAGCACAAAACTATTACTGGTAGAAGAACAGGAAACACTCTCTTGTCTCTCTTTCAAACACACCACTCCCAGGTTAGACAGAGCACCATTTTTTTCCATGAAGTGATGTCGTGTTCAGTGTGGTATTGTGATCAGTGCAGTTTTGTGTGTTTGTATTCCTGGCAGCTCTACTGAGTAGATCATTAGTATTCCAGTGTGTTTAGCATCTGCTAAAGGAAACACTTCCCCATTCAATGAACATTTGCTGCTGTTACAGCAGAGCAATCATCCAATCCCAAAAATCATCAAAGGACTCTCTGGGTATTATATTAAAATGAGTCATTAAACAGCGGCAATGCAGTGTGCAGTTCTCTGAGCTCCCAGTGTGAGCGTCTGATCCTGAAATCTTCAAAGCGTATCATAAAAAATGGAACCTTCAGGAACAGTGTATGTGTTAAAAGGCCATCAAAGAAAGAGTCTAGAGTTTTCGACAACCTTCAAACACAATACTTTGATTGTTGTCCATTGATGGACGGAATGTTGTCATTTCTTTGCCTGCACTGGCTAGCGCTTCTGTGTACAGCATAATGTGAAACAAAAATGTCACACTCAACTGGGAGATATCATCTAAGAGCTGTAGTACATTTTAAATGGGAAATAATAGCTGTTTTATCAAGTATTAATATGTAACAGTGCAGCCTCCAAGCAAGGTCTAGTCCTTGCAAAGATAGGCCGAGAATCGCTAGTTTGCCAACAAATATGTTAGAAAATTATAAAAAGGTTCAAAACGATGTTCCTCAAGGAAAAATAGGATGAGATTTGGATATTTTACCTTTAACAGTGCATAACATACTTAAATGATTCAAGGATTCTGGAGGACTACTTTGGTAAACCTTTGCAAAGTACCAAAATACGTACTTACACCCAGTTAAAGTTGTCCGGTGCTAAAAGGAAGCTTTATGTTAAGTGTTAAGTGGCCTTTGGACAGTCATTAACTGTGGACATCAGTATTTGATATGTTTTGGGTGAATGGATGCCAAAGAAAAGGATCCTCCAGACTGTCACCAGCAACAAGTCCAAAAGCCAGGATCTGTCGAGGTATAGGGTTGTGTCCGTGCACTTCTGTGAGGCACCATTAAGGCTGAAAGTACATTTTGCAGCACAATATGGTGCCTTCAAGAAGACATTTTGTCCAGGGACGTCCATGCATATTCCAAGAAGACAATGCAAAATGCAATGCTTTTTTTGGAATGTGTTGCAGGCAGAACGACATGAAAAGATGTATATTTAACTTTAAGGATGCATGAAGTTTTCAGAACAGAAAATGGAATATTTTATGTTCATGTTATCTACAATGAAATACAACTAAACGAAATTTACAAATAACTGCGCTCTTGTTTTATTTGTGTTTTTCATATTGCTCCAACCTTTTGTGATCTGGTGAAGTACATGAAACAAGTTCTTGGCTTAGTTATTGGTTCTTTTTAAACTAAGTGTTTAATTTTTAAAGATGAATTCTTTATTTTTAAGTGGTAATCTCTGAGTACGCTGAGTATGTTTCACTGCCCCCTAGTGGGTGGATGATAAAAACGCTCTAATACCAATCAAACTTAGCTTTACAGCTTTTTAAATTTTATCATTCAATGGCAGTTTAAACATTGAAGTGTAGTATTTTGTATTTAAATAATGTTATAATAATGGTTTAATAAAGTGATTTGTATCGAATTGTGTATATAAAATCAAGATGTGTTTCAAATCATAGGCAGCGTGAAAGTTACTTCTATATGAAAATATTGACAGCATGAGATCTGAAGACTCACCCCTACTTTAGAGCATCTACACAGTCTGTAAATTTATTAATTACACCGTAACTGGTTTAGATTGAACTGTACAATCTTTTAGGCCATCATTCAGAAATTCTGACTTCTCAGGGACGCAGAGAGACAGGTCATTGTGTTTGGGATAGAGAGAGACAGCGCGTAGTGGTGGTGGGGGATGGGGTGCTTCGTTTGTGATGGAGGCTAATGGAGAGAAGGAGTGAAATGTCTTTCCTGTGTTTCTGACCAATAGTAAACAATCAATAGCTGATCAATAACTGAAGATCCTAGGCCTCAGAGAAAGAGAGATTTACATTATTCTTTAATGAGAGAGAAAGTGAGCAAGCTTTCGGTGTCCCTCCTCTTCCTCACAACCATCACCACCAAAAAGAGATGAAACAATGAGACGGTCAGAAAAGATTCCTCAAAACCGACTTTAATCTCCAGATTGAAGATGATGTCCATAACAATGAGCACTTTAATTTCTTCAAATGTACAGTCTGAAGGTCACAGGTGTGATCCGTGGCTCCGGCACGAGTTGGATGGTTGCATGTGAGAAAGTGAAACAGTTGGTGTTGGATCTCAATAATGCATCAGTGTGGAGTAGAAACTTCTGTAGCAGCCAGTGAGTGCTTCACTGTCCTGAACATCCACAGCACTGATGATGAGGATGAAGATGTGTGTTTGTCTCGGACTGATGGACTATAGTCTGCTCTGGGGATGAATGCAGTGTTTGTCTCTGTGTGAGAGCGTCTGTTCGTGACAGCCACCATTGAGTCATGAAGAGCCTATCGTTGTGAGAGCTCCATCCAGACATCACTCACACACATATTATTACAGAATCCATCATGCGACACAAGTGTGAGTGTGTGTGTTGACCTCTGAACTCATCTGCTAATGGCTGTCGCTGCTAATTACTTACCGCCATCAACAGAACTGATGGTGTGAATGAATGCAGGTGTGGGGGCTTGTTATGGACCTGATTGTATCTGAATGTGTTTATATTCAAAGTAGATTAAAACTGGTTTATTAATTACCAAAGTAGAATAAAACTAGTTTAAACCTATATCTAATGTGGGATGACCTTTTCAATCTGACTTTATAGTGTGCAATGTGACAGATAAGCAAAGAAATGAGTAAAGCTAAGTTAGCTAAGCTATGCTAATGTATTGTTTATCTTTAAACTAGTTGTCTCTGTTAAATAAATCTTTTTATAAAGTAATATATTCTTTGTTACTTTTTTAGGAGAGTTCTAATACAATAATTAGTTGTGTTTTCTAATTTAGTATTATTCAATCTTTGCGTTTGGCGATAACAGTTTTAGCATTAGCTTAGCATAGATCTCTGTCATTCTCTGTTTTCTTCTTTAAATTGATATTCAATAGTAAATATCTTTTTAATTGTGTCACAAATGTTTCAGTGACTTCATGGAAGGCTCACTTATTAATCATTTATGATATTAATGTGATAATATGGTCTTGTTATGGCAACAATGGTCATTTACTGTACCACCGGCAAGGTTCCTAGCAATGTAACTCCCGAAAATCTCAACTTTTAGTTTAACATTGGTTAAATTATCAGGGTGTAAAAGAGTCAAGGCTTTGAAAATCTCTAACTTTGTCATCATTTTGAATCGTAGTATAACCAGATTCAATGATATAGGCTAAGCAATGCTAAAAGTGCTACCGCCTGATCCAAAGAATGGCTGGTCAGATTCGAAAACAGTACAATACAACTTATAGAAGTGCCTAAATGTTTACAGATGAATCCCTCATAACTTATTGTGAGTCTATTATCAAATAAATACATTTTTTGTGGGTAGCAAATGTATTCATTCTTGGGTTTTAGGGGGAGACAGAACATCAAGATACCAAAGATGTATTGCATGCACTTGTGTGTGCTTTCCTATACTGCGACCAAATTGTTGGGTTCTGAACTCCAAGGGGAAATTGATGAAGGACTGATGAAGGAGACTCTGTATGTAAATGAATAAGTCTACATTGTATTTCAGATGATTGTTTGGGACTCTAGATGCATGCTGTGCATTGAAGTTTCTAGCTTAACAAGCTGAACGCTCTTTCTTCAGAATTTTGCTGAGCATACACATACATTACAAATCCTATTCTTCATCATAATTGAGTTTCAGGTCATTATTAATAACTGGCTGAGGCCGCAAACACACTAGAAAACACACATTTGGCAGAATCATCATTAATATGAGCAAAATGAACTGCAAACGTTGAGCTGCTTCGAGGTCACACTGAGGTCTTAGTGAGCTCACTGTCCAGCTTCATTCACAATGAAATATCTGCTGTGGCTTTCATTTGAATTTAGACACACACAGAATCAAAAGGATTTGATAACCCAACATCTAAAATCCAATTTTAACCATAGACTCCATATACTATGGACATTTTGTTTTTGATGTCACCCGTGGGTTTCTGTAGAGTAATACTTCTCAGGAGAGCGTTTTCTAGCGTTGGTCAAAAACGGGAAAATGCAGGATTTGGGAGGAACTGAGATGATGAAAAAGGAACATTTACATTTATGCATTTGGCAGATGCTTTTATCTCCTTTTATATGAACCTACGATCTTTGCATTGTTAGCGAAATGGTTTACCAACTGAGCCACAGGAAAGTCTGAACCTAGAGCACTAATAACCTAAAGCCCAATAACACTGGAGGAGCTCACCCCCTCCCCCTCAGTAACTCTTATGTGGATACACAATCGCTGACATTGCTACTTGTGCTGTCAAAACTGAAGGACTTGGTTCCAAGAGAGGCCCAGTGCCTTCACTTGTGTGAAAATGGTTTGAGTTCCCACTTCAGACATTGAGTGCCTACTACTAGTGTTCTACCTACTAGTGGTAGAAGGACAGTATTACATGGCATGTCTATACAGAGTACCAAACAAGCCAGACCAACCTTTGTTATAGCACTGTGGTGTAGTGGTTAGCTCCTGGTTCGATTCCTGACTAGAACGCCTCTCTCATGTTTTGCTCAAACCTTTCTATGTTTGGGAGCATCTCGTCCAGTGTGTCATTGAAAGAGGTGTCATTGTTAGGAGATTTGAATAGTAATGAGATGATTATAATAATCTCATGAGTGTGACGACAAATGCTTTTCATTTCATAGCACGTCATCTGGATTTGAACCATATCGATGACAAGAGAGATTGTGTGTGTGTTTTAGATTATGTGATATTTATGTGTGGGTGATGGTCAAAATTACATTTGCATCTCCATGTGGTGACCGTGATTTTAACCCATCTGCTTCCTGTCTTTCCAAAGAATATAGGTATATATTGAGAAGGAAAAATAGCAACAAAGGTACCCATGATAGGGCAAAATCAGAATATAAAAAATCAGAAGCAGCCGTATAATAGAGAACACAATAGATTATATTAACAGGGATTGGAATTACAGACCAAACTAGGAGATTTATTTTTGTTCCTTTTTATGCCTGTATTGCATCGGACAGTGAAGATCAGACAGGAAGTAATAGAAAGATGAGAGGCTTGGAAATGACCTACAAGCTCAGGGCGTGAATTCTAAAGAACCACACGCATTTGTCCAGCCCCCTAAACACTACACCACCGGGGCTCATCAAAACAAGCGGATTATTAATAGATAATCCAGACAAAGGAAAGGGAAAACAATCAGGGTAATCGATCCGATAACACACAATGGGTAATGGAAGTATAGAAGGTAAAGAACATGACTCAGAAAGGAAAGCACATGGCTAATCTGAATGCAGGAAGCCATGTGCTCAAAACTAATGACTGATTAACAAGCACATGGCTAGAAACCACAGAACACAATGCAATGGAATGCATATGAGATTGCTAACCTGTCCAATTAATCCCCGATGCTAGATCCCTGCCACAAAACTCAAACACAACTATGACTTGATTGGATGTGGCGGAGAACCCCATTTTTTGTAGACTAATTAAACTTACAGTGAGATTTACAAACCCTTACTTGGTCATGTCTAATGAACCCCAGAGATGTGTAATTGGTAATAACGGTAACTTTGTTTCGGTTTGGTTGGTTTTTGGAGACCAAATGAGGCTAATCAAGAATTTTATCAATCTCTGTCTCAGTGCTCCTGATGTCTGATCATGATCCTGGAGTCGTGGAAGCTCAGAGCCATGAAACACAGCCTTACTACCCTGATCATCGCTCAGCTGCGTGAGTGACCACACACACACACACACACACACACACACAATAATCTTACACTTATGGAACAGATGGGGATCCTTGCCCAAGCAAAACCATCTTGCAGACTGTTTAGTACTTGGATTAGAGACCACAAGGAAAGGTGAGACCATTAGGGGATCTTTGCGTGTCCATTGGTTTCAGATAAAGTTTAGATAAGTATCCAAACTTTTAGACTCTGTCTGTTTTGCAATAGGGACAGGGAATACTTTAACAATTATATCCAAAATTGAGAAACTACAGCTCTAATGAAATGTAAAAAAATACATAAACCGAAAAGGATGATACAGCTAACAATAGCCAGTTTGTCCTTTTCAAAATAATCAAGTCATTTTGAAGAAAATTTGATTTTCTGAATAATCTTCATGCAAAAAGCTTTATATTCTCAAAAGAAGTGGTTTTGATAGAGTAGATATACAGTTGGATTTAAACTATTGAACATAGAGTTATTGTTCCTGCAATGAAAGTATTAATTTTATTCGTTCTCTCACATTTGAAGTGTTAATATGGTAAAAAAGGCCAAACCTCAGGAACAAGAAGCACTTTATGATTAATATTCTCATGAATATAGATGCTGCATGGCTGTGTTGGTGATACATATAACTCTGTTATCAGTACCAGATTCTTTGATGCTTCACAGTTTGTTTTTAACTCACTGAACTGCTCAAATCTGTGTTTTTCAGTCTACTCTGTGTGGGCTGATTCCAACGAAGGGTTTGGAGGTGAGTTTATCTCTCTCTCTTTCTCTGGTAGACATGTAGGATTTTGAAATAGTGGCTATAAAAATGTGCTGGTCCTGTGACTGTTCTTTAAGTGAGCATTACAGTTTTAAACTTGACACAGGCTGCAATGGAGAGCCAGTGGAGGGAGGTTCAATGAAGACCTTACCGAAAAAGAAGGAAGTCCAGCTAGGAAAGCATTCCTGTAATCTAGTCCAGATCTGACCAGAGCCTGAACTAGAATGTTAATCAAATGCTCTGTTAGGAGGTGTCAAACCTGGATGAAGTGCTCTTTGAATGTTAGTTGCTCAACAAAGATCACTCCAAAGTTCTGGACTGAGGGGGAAATTGGCCAGAATAACCCTCAGTTCTATATTTACTAAGTTGAACTGTAGATGATGAGCCTCCTTCCGTGTCTTGATGTCCTTCAGACAGTCTGTTATGCCAATTGTAACAATCATTAGCATTAAAGAATAGGTGATAGGACCCAGGAAATTGATTGAAGCTGAGAAGAGAAAGGGGCTAATGACTGAACCTTGTGGAACCTCTGTGAGCAGCTGCTGAGTCTTTGACACCTCCTCCAGCTCTGAAGGATCTGACAGTGACATAGGACTCAAACGATTCCGGAGAAGTGCTTGTGATGTCCTTTGCTGCAGCGAGTTTAGACAAGATGAGAACCGTTGATTTTAAATCTGTTCTGGCGAGTCTGGGTGTCCACGTCCAATGTGCGTTCTCGATTCCTGATTGGTTCGTATCAAGTTTTCCATCGTCTGTAAGGAAAGATGATTTTAGAATTTTAGCAGTGAATCGTATAAGGGAGACGGGCCTGTACCTTTCTACTCTCTCTCTCTCTCTCTCTCTCTCTCTCTCTCTCTGTCTTTGTATCGCGCTCAGAGAGAGAGAGTAGGAGAGAGTGTGTGCCTCCAGAATCATCTGGTGTCTTCCTGAGTTATTGATCTCTAATTCTAAAACCCCTAGTAATATTCTCAGGAACATCCACACTGGAGAAGCTTTAGTTCCTAATGCTCTTACTGTTTCACAACAACATTCATAATTCATAACCCATCAGAGAGTCATCTCGCTGTGATAATCTCGAATCAAACCCTTATATTACGACTGAAGGTAATAAAAAGTCAAGCATGGAGTGGAAGAATTAGCCAGAATGTCTTCTAGAGGAGCCTAAATCCATAGTGTAAAATCAACACTACCGGTGTCAGCAGTGTAGAGTTATATAAACACTAATGTACCACTATGTGAGTAGAAATGGGATCTCTTTTGGTTTTTAACAATGACTTAGGCACTAATTCACCTTCCATAGTGCTTACATGGGTCTACACCATTGACACCAGTAGTGTTGATTCAACACTGTGATGTTTTCAGTGTAGCATTTAAAAAAAACATGCTGGCTCTGCAGGGGAGCTATGCACAATGCTCTAACGCACTTTCTTTTTCAGGGTAATTTAAAGCAAAAATTGTTTTCCTGATGACATTTTGGGAATAGTGGTCTTTCGTCTTCAATGGAGAAGGTTTGTGTTGCGTAAATAATTCGGAAATGTGTGTTTCTCAGAGGATTCGTCAGGCTTTGGGCCAGTGCTCGAGGAGGAGCCAATGGATATGGTTTATCCTGAGGAGAGTTCAGAGGAGAAGATAACCCTGACCTGTAGGAGCCGAGCCAGCCCCCCGCCCCAGTACAGGTCTGTATCTCTCACACACAGCTGTTTGACTTGTTTTGACAGGGACAAGAGATCTACTTTAAACTATGTCACATGACCAGGAGCTTGTTTGAGCTTTTAAAGAGGAGCTGGTTTGTACTTATTAAACCTGAAAGCCGGTTTGAGCTTGTTTCTGGTAATATTTGAGCTACTTTGAGCGAATGGTTTGAGCGGGTTTAATTATGTTAATGTGCTAGTTTTACTTGGTTGAAGATGGTTTTAACTGGTGAAATAATGATAATGGTCTAATCAAGTCAAATGGTGTTTGAGAGGAGATTTTAAAATGTTAAGCTAGTTTTATGTGGTTTGAACTGGTTGAGGCTAGCTATAGATAGTCCAGGCTTGTTTAAAGGAAGGTTATGAGCTTTTTACTTATGTGTATTTAAATTTATAAAAAATAAACCCACCCCAACACCCATCCCCAATACATTTATAATTTAAAAAAAGCCAAGTTCAGGTTAGAATTACTCAAAAATACTACTGTAAAATATTCTTAAATTTTGCAGTCTAACAGTCAATAATGCGTAGTATAATGATATGAAGCATTTTTGAACCTGTTAAAAACGGAACCTGAAAATGTGCCCAACACACAATTTCAATAAATGCACTTTTTCCTCCAAAAAGACAAGTTTAGGTTAGATTAATTAAAAAATGCTCCTGTAAACATTATTAAATTTTGTATTCTGATAGTAAAAAATACTTAATATAATGATGTATAGACTTTTTGAACGCATCCATAAGATAAAATTAAAAATGGAACCTCAAAGCATAATTTAAACAGATCGTCTAAATGTGTAAATACAATTGAAACACAATTAAATGTTGAATATGTATTTAGGGGAGGTGAAAATGTAATAAACTAACCCACGGAATGTGTAATAAATGCATTTCCAAAGAAAAAAATTCACACTCACAATTCCAATATCTGTGGGGAGCTACATATACACCACCCAGAGAAGGTTTCTCCTGTAGGCGTGGCCAATGGAAGTCACCTTACTAGAAACCAAACTAAACAGACCAAGGGCTGAGTTCTAACAGATCCCATGACAACAGAGAAACAGTTAAACCTGCTAAACAGTTAATACAATTAGAGTTTGCTAAGCAGGAAGATGACACTAGTGCCAAGCCAAGCGAGATATTGGAGCAATGTGGTGGACTTCTTTCCTCAACAACGTTCAGTTGATTTTACATTAGCAAAAGGGTTATTAATCATTATTATTAACTTTTTAAGATGATACAACAAACTTAAACCAACCACAAAGCCATTTAAAGAATGTACGTGGGTGCAGGTGGCTCCTGAATGACACAGAGCTCCTGATCTCAGAAGGCGACTCACACTTCAGTCTGAGTGAAGGAAACCTAATCATCAGCCACCCCGAGAGACATCTGCACACCGGAAACTACACCTGTGTGAGCAGCAACGTGTACGGGAGCGTCGTCAGCCACAGGGCCAGTGTGCAGTTTGGCTGTGAGTCAATCAGTTTTTTACGTGGATTAATGTCCTCTCAGAAGTGTGCCGTGTGCAAATCTATTGTGTGTAATAAACCCACTCCTTCTCTCGCCACAGATCTGGACATGTTCTCTACAGACGACCGAGAGGCAGTCTATGTGAAGGAGGGTCAGGGGGCGGTGCTTCTCTGTGCCCCGCCTCCTCACTACCCAGGTTGGTGTAGAATGGACTGAAATAATTGATCTGCTTGTGCTAAATGATGGGTGTGTGTTGTTTCCTGTCTTTAGAGGATCTATCATTCCGCTGGATGCTGAATGACTTTCCAGTTTTCATTACCCAGGATTCCCGGCGCTTTGTCTCTCAGGGCAATGGTAACCTTTACATCGCTAACGTACAGCGAGGTGACCGTGGGAACTATTCTTGCTTCATCTCCAGTGGTTCCATTCCCAAGAATGTGTTCAGCAAGTTCATCCCTCTGGAGCCCATCTCTGAGCGTGAGTCACACACTGGATATATTTATTTATTTTAAAACTAAGTAGACTTTTTTTTTTTTTTAATAAAAAAACCCACGGAAAAACCAAGATCCAGTTTTGATTCAAAAGTTCAAGCGTCAACTTTGAAGAAATGAAGGCAGTGGAAACACCTGTTTTTGCAAGAATACATGCATTTCATAGGACCTTCTGAATGTGTGCTCTCTTGGCTGTTCTCCTTCAGGTTCTGTGAGGAAGTACCCTGCTGACATTAAGGTTAAGACTCCAAACATCACGGCTCTGGTTGGGCAGAACATCACGCTTGAGTGCTTCGCCCTGGGGAAGTAAGAAAGCGCACTCGCTCTCACCTTTGACACGATCAGCACTTGATTCACTGGTTTCCCCTGTCTCCATGACTCAGCTGGATTTTCTGCATATGTTTCTCCCCCTGAGCAGGTTTCTTATAAACTTTGGGTATTATTTTGTGCCTGGAGAGCTGAGATCAGCACTGAAGTAACCATGCAGTTGGTTATTATGATGATGTTGTGTGTTCATACTTTATTTCATACCTCTTTCTGCTTGAAACTGGTCACCCATCACTTTGGGTTGATACGTTTATACAAGATTAATGAATGATCTTAAAGCACAAGTGGAGGGATCTCTCACTGACACACACTGAGATAAGCTGTCCGTGAACACAGAAGAACTGACTACACTGTTACCATCTGCAGTGTGAGAGCGTCTGTGGAACACCATGGGCACCTTATGTTTCCATAGTGACTGATAAACTGTTATCGTTTCCTCACAGTGAGTGCGACGTGTCCTGATGACAGGATTTTCACTGAGGTGTAATGCAGGAGTCCTAAGATGAGCTCAGGGAGGATAGAACTTCCCACAGAACAGAAAAAAGCTAGAAGATATTCAGAACGAGTATGGCTTTTTGGGATTTCGGTGCGAGGTGTCTCATGACTGCAAAGGAAAATTCAACAAATGTTTACCAATTGACCAGCCTAGAGTGAAGCGTAGGGGTGTTGCGAAGTTGTCATGTACACAGTAAAAGGCGTGGATCGATCCGTCCACACCCAATACACCCGAACCTTATGTCAATACAAGGGTTGTTGCTATCATTGTAAAGCAAAGTCTAACAAACATTGGATTGTTTACCAATTCACTCACTTACTCTAGTATCAAATGGGTACTAGGCAAGCTTGTCTGCGTGAAAGAATCCAGGTCTGCATTCCCCAATCTCTGAGTGAGACGAAAGTGGTGCGAAGCTGGCTTATATTCAGAAAAGTGTTCTGATAATGAACTGAAGTAAAAGGGGCGGGCACAGATCGACCCATCCATGTCAAATCCATCCATGCCCCCAAACCCTACGTTTAAACTACCATTTAAATGTTTTGGGTGTGTTTTATTTACCCCATAAAACGAGTAGAAAATATAGCAAGGTTAGAAACTATATTTATTTGAAATAATAACTTTTTTTTGTAAACGGTTTCTAACAACACCGTTGTAGGAAATCTTTAGCAATTTCCCACATGGAATAGTCTTCATTTCTAAGAACAAGAACCAACTGTCGAGTTTCACATGGAAGTTCTCTTTTTTTTTGGCAATTTTGAGCGTTTAATCGACCCCACAAATGTGAGGCTCCAGATACTCAACCTGCTCAAAGGAAGGTCAGTTTTATTGCTTCTCTGAGCAAAACTCTTTTCAGTGGGGCTAACATGAAGCACAAGGGTTTTCTAATCATCCATTAGCTTCTTCCAGAGTGTATTTCTGATTAATTTAAAGTTATCTTTATTGAAAATAATAAACTTTTGAACAGTAGTGTATATTATGTGCTATAGACTGTATTATAAGGGATAAAAGACGTACAAAGCTGCCCCGTGTACCATTGTCTTCAGTATGTGTGTAGACTACTCAGAACAGTCTCTTGACCAATAATCTTGAAGTCACTTGACCAAATGATCTTGAAGGGCCTCGGACGGATCAATCACACCCACCCGCCCATTTTACTGCAGACCGCAATGGGATACACTTGTATTTACATGATGCAGTAATGACCTGAAGGGAGTCTCCTGGACAAGTCTACCAAAACTAAATTTTGTATTAGTCTAATGGTGTAAAAGGAATATATCTAGAATATAAAAGGAAATACTTGCTGAGATGTTTATTTGACTCGGGAGCCAGTGTTGTGGAGTTGCAGAAAGTCAGAATTCCATCTAGAGGCAAATAGACTAGCACTTGGAGCCCTCAAGTGCCACATATAGTGGTCTCTGGAGACTGATCGGGGATGGGGAATAATGATAATTCCAACCTTCCAAAGATGGAAATGAGAAATTAAACTTGGCACTTGCTATCAAAAATCCTTGGCTGTTGCTTTGAAGAGAGTAGGGGAGTATCTTTTGAATTTTCTAACCCCTTCTACTGGTTTGTCACATCACAAAGTAGTTGCTCCAGACTTCTGCAGGTTTGGAGACCCCCTCCCTACTGAATAAGGGTTTGATTGCCCTAAGATTGCAGTGTTTCTTTTTAAGTCTCCATTGATCCTCCTGAATCCATGTGTGAGTTCCTCTGTGTGTGCAGCCCGGTTCCTGACCTGCGCTGGAGGCGAGTAGATGGTTCTGGTTCAGATCTCCATGCTTCTGGTTCTGGAAGCCTCTTGCGGCTTCAGCAGCTCCAGTACAAGGACCAGGGTGTGTACGAGTGTGAAGCGCACAACTCCAAAGGCAAAGATCGGCACCAGACGCATCTTACTGTCGAGGGTGAGTCAGTGAGGGTGACCTCGCTCTCCTACAAGCATACGAGATTACATCTCTACCTCGTTCTTTCAGGGGCACCAGAGTGGCTGCAGACGATCAACAGTGCAGAAATTGGTGTTGGAGGGGAATTTGCAATGTCCTGTTTGGCCGGTGGGAAACCCAAACCTCAGGTGCACTTCCTGAAGAACGGACTGATGGTGCGTTTCTACCGAGATAGGGGGAACATTTTCTCTTTCTTTGTGTGTTGACATCTTTGCTCTCTCTTCCCCGAGCAGCTGCTGAAGGGCGAGGAGATTAACTTCCCTGCTCTAACTGTGGATGACTCAGGGATGTACCAGTGTGTAGCCGAGAACATACACGGCATGATCACAGCCAACGCAGAACTTCGTGTCTTCAGTAAGACCTTTGTTTGTAGAATTTTGGGAGCGTGAGCTGCTTCTGACCGTACGTTTTTACACGTGTTATCAGCCTCTGCTCCCTCATTTGTGAGGACACCTGTGAAACCCAGGCTCCTTGGGGCCAAAAACAACCGTGTGGTGATTCCTTGCAAACCCAGAGCAGCGCCACCAGCAAAGATCAGCTGGAGCAGAGGAACCGAGCTACTACACAACTCCAGCAGGTCAGAGATGCAGGACGGCTTACCCCTGGTAACCTAACATTTCCTTACTCTGGGTCTTCTTCTCATGCAGGATCTTCATTTGGGGTGATGGGAGTTTAGAGCTGCTCAACCTCTCACAGGCAGATGAGGGTAAATACACCTGTTTTGCAGAGAACCACCTAGGCCGCGCCAACAGCACTGGATCCCTAACGATCACAGGTACACCCTCACCCCAGCAAAGATTGGTGAACTACCCAACTATGTTGATACCATGGAGTATGCCAATAACATCTTGGCAGTGTTTGCTGAGCCATATGCCCTTTGTACCAGTTGTGCGACCTTGTCAGACAGAGTGAAGTCTACGTTTTCGAAGGGACTCTGCTGGTTGCTTGTTCCAAACATTTCAGCGAACTAACCACGGACCTTCTTTGGATGTAGCTGTCTCACATCCTTCTGTCTCTCACTGTATTCTCAGACCTGAGATCAGGGCTCTGTGGGGTCCATGCCATCACTTCCAGAACTTCTTGTTGTGCTTCTAAAATACTTTGGCAGTATGTTTCAGGTCTTTGTCCTGCTACAGAATGAATTTATGGCCAATAGTATGTCTCACTGATTGTAATGCATGATACATAAGTAGCGTCTCAGCGTTTTTAATTATGACCAAATCCCCCCTTCATTTGCAAAAATGCAGCCCCAAATGTTCATTTAACCTCCGCTATGCTGTTCCATGCAGACACTCTTTATTGTACCACCAGGCTTTTGATGAACTAACTGCTTCTGCTACATCCAAATATTAAACATTTTTACTCATTAATCCAAAACACCTGCTACAAAGTTCCTAAGTCTTTGTTGTCGCTCAATCTTTTCTCAAATTGGTGTTAAGGCATTTTGGATTCATTTATTCTAAGAAGAAGACAGTAGATGGACGTACCCAGGTCTCGTTGTTTTCTGGCAATTTCGAAGCTATTGGTACCGCTGGACATCTATGCAAAGAGCTTAATGTGTTTGAATGTCCCTCACCGTGTTTAAATCCTCCTACACAGCTGTTTCTATTTCAGGTCATGACTGGGTGTCAACCCACGTGTGACATTAGTGATCATTAGCACCTGTTTGGTAATACACCTGACTACAATCCTAACAAATCTCTTACTTTTCCCATATTTAATGCTTGTTTGAAGGCAAATAAAAATTCAATCACTTTACATTTTGTAAATTTACACAAAAACACGATCATTATTTATATTTCTGTTAAAATATAAATAATACACACCTGCCTAAATCTTTCGCAACAGCAATGTACAGACTAATGCACAAGAATCTAGTGCGTATATGAAGTATTACTACACAATCTGAACCATCACACGTAAACTCAATATTTTACATTTCATAATAAAAGTCCCTTGACATTCACCCCTGTTAGAACCTTAAAGATAATTGACAGCGGTACGTTGCAGCTTAAATAATGCCAATAGTAACTACATAGCAACATCTTAGCTGCCACAAATTACCTAAAATTCTCTTTCCTCTCAGATGCCACCATCATCACTCTGGCTCCATCTAATGCTGATGTGAGTGTTGGTGAGGGGGTGCGGATGGAGTGTGGTGCCTCATACGACCCCATCCTGGACCTGACCTTTATCTGGTCTCTTGACGACCACGAAATCAACCTTGAGAACGAGAGGGAGAGAGAGCATTATCAGATCAAGATGGTAAATTTTCGAAACCAGCCTTTTTTGCTGTGGATTTTGGGTAGAAGCGGTGCTTTTGTCCACTTTGCTGATGTTGGGGAATGACATTAAGTAAGACACTGATCCTCCTGAAAAGCTGAGTCGCCGTGAATGATTCAGCTGAATGACAGTGAATCTGTCAGTAACATGCTGGGCTTGTTTCTTTAGGATCTGAACGGGAGCGGAGCATCTGGTTCAGAGCTTTTGATCAGTAACACTCAGCTCCATCACGCCGGGCGCTACACCTGCACCGCTCAGACTCCAGTGGATCAAACCACTTCCAGTGCCATGCTGCTCGTCAGAGGTTGGAAAGTTGCTTGTATTTATAATCAATCCAAACAAAAAAAAAAAACGGTAAAATACAAAACCAGGACATACAAAGAAAAGATAACAAGCTAAAAGCGTTAGTTAATCTCTCTTTCCCATAAATGTGTTCCTAATCTTGATATAAAAGCATGTAGCATGTTTGATAGCTGAGGGCTGCAACTTGGAGAATACTGTGAGGATGTAAAGGTCATAAAATGTAATACACTGACTTTATAATGTAGAGATCAATTGGTAATCAGTGGGGCTGATACAGAATAGGGGTGATATGATAATATTGTCACCTTTGACGCTAGAGCAACTGATTTCTGTAGTGCTTACAAACCTGTGATTTCAAAAGCAATTTCTTAAGGACATATTACAGACATTACTGTAGTCTAATTGTGATTTAATTATAACTGAGTCAAGAGCACTTTTATCCAGGAATGGTATCACCTTCCCTTGTAGAAGTAACTCAAAAAAGAAGTCCTCCTTAAACTTTTTACCTGCCTCTCTTCTTTAAGTTCATCTGACCACACATACCTCACGGGAAACAGAATGCCCTACTTCCTTAAAAACAATGAACTCAAACTTTCAAGTTTAGCTGTAGAAAATTATTAACTAACGAAGATTGTAGTCCTCAAATACTGACCAAACTAAATATGGCAGCCTCCTAAAAATCATATGTGAGCAAGATCCTATCATGAGCAAAGAGAAAAGATGTTGCATATCTGTAGTGTAAGGGAAATGTAAACAAAGAAAATCAGATGGGCCCTAGGATTGAGCCCTGAGGTACACCGCATGCAACAGGTGTGAATTAGACACTGCATGCTGTACTCTAAGTCATTTTAATTAACTTAACGTCATTATCACCTATTTTCAAGCTCTTCTACTCATTTACATTGGATAATTAAATAACAAGACATGGTTTGCTGAGCTTAATGGAGAATTCTCACCTTGGGAATTCAGCAAATGCAAGAAAATAGCCTAAGAGCATGATGCAAGACACGTAATAACACATTTGTTCTATGCTCCAATATTCATATTTTTTAAGTGAGTCGAGCAATTCTTGTTTTCAGGTCCTCCTGGTCCTCCTGGAGGAGTGCGAGTCGATGAGGTCAAGCCTGATAGTTGTAAAGTCAGGTGGAGTCCAGGTTCAGACAACTTGAGTCCCATCTCCAAATACAGCATACAGTTCAGAGAGGCCGAAGCCATGCCTGACTGGAGGGACGCCAGCACTTGTGAGAGCCTTACACATGGGAACACCAAAGTGCATTAAAAAGACCCAAGCATGACCCAAGTATGCCATCATTTCGGTCACACTTGGGCCAATATGCAGCCAAGTAAATAATCTAAGGTCCTAATACAGTGGTACCTCGAGATACGAAATTATTCCGTTCCAGGGTGGCATTTGTATCTCAAATTTTTTGCACGTTGAATCAAGTTTTACATGCAATATGACTAATCCGGCTCTCAGAAACAACAATATAAGTTGATAAAAAAATGGAAAGTCAGAGAAAAATCAAGGTTTTTTTCTTAAATCCTTAAATCTACACATTGTTAATGTAACAAATGATAATACAACAAATGTAAAGAAAGTACAAAATATGTAATATGTACACAAATGTGAAATCTGACCTTACGAGTAAGGCGATGTGGCGAAGTGTCGGAGGAGGCGGTGGCGGTGGAAAACAGATGGCAGAAAACATTACGCCATTACGTACAAAAGTTAACTTTCTTGAGTTATTTCACGAATTCCGAATTATCTTGTATTATTTCGTAATGTGACGCATTCGTATCTGGAGGTACAACTGTACCTCCTATGCCAGACTTGGGCATGTTTGGCCCATATGCCAGGTGCATGCCAGATGTCCGAGAAAAATTACCAACAAGTTTGTTTCTGGGATACAGATAACTTACATCAATACAAGTACATAACTCAATAAACACTGATATATTTCAATATAAACAAACTAACAAAATCCACATACACACTGTTTAATGTACACTTATTGTTTGATGATTTTGTGTTCAGCCCCAGCGACTGTGGAGGGAAACTCTGAGATGGCGACAGTGCTCAATCTGACTCCATGGACAGAGTATGAGTTCAGAGTTTTTGCCACCAACACTCTAGGCACTGGCCCTCCAAGCGAGCCATCCCCACGAGTGTTCTCTACAGAGGCCCGTGAGTATTTGTACGTGGGTCAGAAGTCGAGAAGTCGCTCGCAAACAGTTTGATCTTAAAAGCTCGGACACACCAAGTCGATGCCAAATAACTAGCACAGACTAAAGTAACCTGCATTGTCACATCTCATCTGGGCATAAACTGAGCTTGAACGCATGAACCGACAACACTTTACAATAAACTAAAAGATGCTAGATATTTATCTATTTTATTTTCTGGGGATATAGCTTTGCGTACCTGCAGATGGCAGTAAGCTATATTTCCAAGACCAGAACTCGGAAGTTTGTTGCTCATGTAAACAATTCTGCTTCACAAACTATTTACTTTGTTGCTTACCACTTCGAAGCTCATCGTCAATAGCTTCCTTCCACACGGCCATGGTTGGTTGCAAAAGAGCTGATTTGCCACTTATGATAGGCCACTTCATGTTGAAGTCAACCACATGCTTCGATTCGATACCTGCTTCCTTTCGTCTATGGACCAATAAACCCTACACGATTCAATATGTTACATCTTACAAACTTTATCCGACGCAAGCATAATGTAGAGCTGACAAGACCCAACCTGCGGAACACACCAGACCACCAACAAATCTCCCCGGCAATATTGCTGTGTCCGGGCTATGGATACAACCATAGCTGTACCACCATCCTAGTAGCAACATAACTTATACTTTCTGTTTGCGCATAGGTCCAATTGTGGCTCCTTCAGATGTCGGAGGAGGTGGTGGAACCAGTCGAGAACTCACCATCACATGGACGGTATTACGTTTTAAAGATAAATATGGCACATATCCGTTTCATTCATCATTGTACAACTCTTTTTGAATTTATCGAAAATCTCTCACTGCAGCCAGTGGAGCGGAGGTACTTCTTTGGTAGTGGCTTTGGCTACATCATTGCATTCCGACCTGAGGATGAGTCGGAGTGGAGACGGGTGACGGTCACAGATCCTGAGGCACGGCGATATGTCCATAAGGATCAACGAATGGCGCCTGCAAGCAGATTCGAAGTCAAAGTGAAGGCCTTCAACAGCCAGGGGGAGGGACCTTTCAGCCAGAGTGCTTTCATTTATTCTGCACTGGATGGTGAGGACTCACACATAGAAGTTCACACTAAACAGAATATCACATGACTCTGTGTGTATTAGTTCCTGCAGAGGCTCCAGTTTTGACTGAAGTGAGGGCTTTGTCTGCAACTGAGGTGATCGTTGTCTGGATACCTCTGCAGCAGTCCACTCTCGAAGGATACCAGGTATTGACAGTGTGGGTTCTGTTTTGGTGAAAATCTAGAATAATTTCATGGGGTGGTTTTACGGCTTAGGACTTTTTGATCAATTTTTTCTCCCGTTCCCATCTACAATATTGACCTTAACATTCTTGTTCCCTCTCATTCTTTGCCGGAAAGCTGTTTTCCCTGAGCTGTCCTCGCTCTGACCCAAAGATCTCAATCTAAAAGTCAGGGTTGCTCGTTCTCAATAACGTTTTCTTTCAATTGTGTTGTACTTTCTTGTTTCCCCCTATTTTTGCAGCTTTGTTGCTTTTTGGTATGAGGTCTCTGACAATTTGTTCAGCACCCGAAGTGTTGGGTCCCGTAGTACCTCTGCGGGAGTGCAGGTCTCTAATTTGTTTCCTTTACCTTCTAATGTTCCTGCCCCTTCGATTGCTATTGAAATTACATTGGATCCCTTTCTTAGGCGGAGCATCTTCTCTTGAGGGCACAGCAATGTATTTTTTCATGTCTAATACTGTGATCCTCAGAGAACTAATGTCATTTGAAGGTTTGATGAGTATGAAGGAACTCATTTTCTATGAGCTTTATTTCAGTCAACCTCGAATTGTTTGTGATTCTGTTGGGGATTTTTTTACCACAAGAACAGGCAGACCAGTCACTGCAGGTTCTTGTTTAGTAAACTCAGGTTCTGTTAAATAAGAAGAAATTTCTCAGGTGCGCTTCTGGCAGGGTCCTTTGTATGGAGAGGGCAGGCACTGTGTGCTCTTGTATAGTGAACTCTGCTTTTAAAGGCAATGCCAGATCCTTTAGAGGCACCTGGAGTTGTGGGGTGTCCAAGACACATCAGCTGCTCACAGGAGTTCCACAGGGTTCAGTTCTGGGTCCTCTACTCTTCTTGACCCACCTCCCATCATCCACAGGCACGACTTCTCCTACCATTGTTATGCCCACTATACTCAACTCCACCTGTCTGTTACAACCTGCATAACAGACTGTCTCATTTAAACATGACTGTCTCATTTAAAAATGGATGAAGGCCTATCATCTACAACTCAATATGACACAGCTGCTGGTTATCCCTGTAAATCCCACTGTCCAGCATGATTTCACCATGCAATTAAAGTCCCCAACAATCTCCCCCTCTACCTTAGTCTAGAACCTTGGAGTCATCTTTGATGAGCAACTAACATTCATAGAGCACATCGCTAATACTCCTCGATCATGCAGATTTGCTCTGGTTAACATCAGAAATATCAGACACCTCTTTATAGAGCATTCGACTCACCTTCTAGTCCAGGCACTGGTCATTTCAAGACTTGACTACTACAATGCTTTTCCCGCTGGACTTCCATCCTGTGCAGTCAGACCCCTTCAAATTATACAGAAGCAGCGACCTGACTGATCTTCATGGAACCTAGAAGAGCCCAAGTCATTCCACTCTTCATCTCTCTCTCCACTGGCTCCCCACTGCAGCCTGTGTCAAGTTCAAAACACTGATGCTTGCACACAAAACATTCTCAAGGTCAGCACTATCCTATATTCACAAACTCTTGCAGTCCTACAGCTGCCTCCATTCAGGAAATAAACGTCTATTGGTTCCATCTCAGAGCAGTGGAAAATCTCTTACCAGAACTTTCTCCTTCACCGTTCCCAGCTGGAGGAATTCTCTTCCAGTCAAAGTACGAAAAGCAGAGTCTCTCACAACTATAAATAAAACAACTAAATTCTCTTCTTTTCTGCGAGGACTTCCTAACATAAAATGTAAATCTAGGTTTCTTTAGTTCTTTAGATCTCAGGTTTGGCTAATGCACGCTATGATTTTCAGGTGCGGTACTGGAGAGATTCGCTGGATGGCGAGGCTTCAGCACTGCGGGTTCTGGTGTCTGGCCGGGAGAATCACACTCGTCTAGATCACTTAAGGCCAGACTCGCAGTATCTAGTTGAGGTTCGAGCATATAACGCTGCAGGTTTTGGACCAGCTGGGCCACGCAGCCGTATTACCACCAAAAGAGCACGTGAGAAACTTGCACACATGATCATTAGCCAATCAGAATCAAGTGTAGTATATGGAACCAGAGTTAAGATTATGCTACTGTGCATCGAACTGCAATACTTGCTTTTCATCAAGAGGTGGCGACAGAGAGGCGAAACAACATACTCCATATTTAATACCAGAATCGTACTTATTTTAAAAACTAACCACATAGATGTTTGTTCTTAGCTCCAAGTCGCCCTCCGAAGATCATTGGCACGAAGATGCACTACAGTGGTGGCTCCATCAACGTCGCCTGGGAAAGGGTGGAGGCTTTAGCAAACGAGTCGTCAGTGGCTGGATACAAGGTACAACAGCTTATAATCTTATACAGTTGTAAAAAAAATATTAACATATTCCCTGGTCTCCTTTAGGTCTTGTACCGTCCCGAGGGCCAACCGAGTGGGAATCTGTATACGACAGAGAAGCACTCGATTGACCTGCCCTTGATGAAAGGCTTGTACTTGGTGGAGGTGAGGGCGCACAGTGAGGGAGGTGATGGCGCTGTGGCACAAGTTCGTATCACAGGTGCGTTTGAATGATTGAATCCTTTAATGTGATTGTGCTCAACTGATTCATATTGATACTTTATTACAAACCGGTTTAAATCAAGCTTTAGTTTTCTGAAAAATACCGGTTTTAGTCTTCCGTGTTTCCGTGTTTGTCCCCCTAGTGGCTGTTAATGGAAGTTGTGTTTGTGTGTACTTTAAAAAAGGTGATGTAGTGAGTGATTTGCATTTATCTTGCTTCCTGCAGGATCCTCATCTCTGGCATCTCCAACCCTTGGTTTCTTCTCTACGGTTTTTCTGGGGCTTTTATTGCGTTTCCTTCTATGATTGATGCCCCTCATCGGATTCAGCCAAACACACACTCCGCAGGACTCAAGAGTGTTTCTTTTAGTGTGTATGAGTGAGTGTGTTTGAGCTCGATTTGCCTTACAGCAGCTCACTCTGTTCCTTCGCTGGGCTCTGATGGGTCCAAAAGTCACTCAGACGGGACTTCCTGTTTGGATTGGATTTGACAGGAAGTGATGCAGCTGGACTTCCTGTGATGGATCTAACAGGAAGTGATGCGGCTGAACGTCTCGTTTTCATCTTTGTTTCTCCATCAGTGGCTTCTATGACTCAGATATGTTAGATTCGGTCACTTTTACACGATTAATATGATATATGCAATAATTTATTATTCGCTTCAGCTTCTATTTTATATATTAGCATATCTCTGATATCTGGTTTATATATCACAACCCATATTCCATAAACAGTGGGACACTTTTAAAGGGGACCTCAGATGAAAATAAAATAATCAAGCATCTCTCATAGAAATTTGTATCTGGCCCAAATCTGGCTTTTGCATGGCCAACGTACCTCAATAAATTACCATACACGCCTGGACCAAGGATTCCGGAAAAAGACCACACTGGCCCCAGTAGCATTACCCCGCCTCAAATCCATTTTACCCATGCAGTCTATTATGTCTTCTTAAATATAGTGGTGTGCTGTTGTTGGGTGTAAAGACTGTTATTGAATATTAATTCATAACCCAAGTAGAAGACTCAGGAAGCAGGGTTTAAGAGAAAATGCGGCTTTATTTAGCTTAACATTATAGAAGAGAGGGCCAGAAAAGGCATGCTGTCCTGAGAGGAAAGCTAAAGGAAAGGAGAAAGCAGTCGATGGGGGAAGACCAAAAGCAGCAACTTGATTTAAATCTCGGTTGCGATGTAACTTCCTGTTTGTGGTGTAACTGCCTGTTCTCAGAAAAATAGAATTCTACATATTTTTTTCTATTTCAAGACAAGCATAACATTTAATCAAAACAACTCTGTTAGAATGCAGTGACAATGAATTATGTAAGGAGGCGGAGTCAGCAGTAGCTCAGAATCATCCAAAAGGAATTGAGCCGTTTTCGACAGAAAGAGGTTGTTTTAATGTACAAATCTAACTCAAGTATGTTTGGTTTTTTCATTAAAATAACTTAAAAGGGTCTGACACCTGTGGTGCAGTGGTGAACAAGCCAGACTACATTTGCGGTTGTGCGCGGGTTTGATTCCCTGTTCAGACATCTTTCCCATCCCTCCCCGTCTCTCTTTATGGTCCTACCCGGTATTAATAACACTTCTTTAAATACCCTTAAAGCATAAAGATATTGGCATCTGATGTCCCCTTTAAATGAGAATGCCAAGTATGTTAATAACACATGAGCCAATATTTAATTCACAATTCAATCTCAAGGACAAAACATTTTTTTAACCTTAAAAAATCCATCATTTTCATACAGAAAATTCACTGATTTTAGACTCAGTTCTGCTCTGGGTCCCACAATGCTTAAAATGGACACATGTTTGCCATAGGTTCCTTTTCCTCTCATAGGAGAGAGGTGAGTATATCTTATCTGAAGGATTTTTCATGGTGGAGCTCTAGTTGGGATTTCAATTAGTAATTTCAGTTTAAGAATCTCTGATCTGAAGACCTCTTAACTCTGGCTCTCTAGGATCATTTTAATTCTGGGTCATTTTTTCCTTTTTGGGCCCCCTTTTCCCCCCATTTCAACTATTCTGAGGTTTCTGCTGCCATCAGATCCGAAACTCATTGAATGTTTTGTATTAACAAAGTTCGGGGGGAGCACATAAGGTCATTCGGCTAACAACCAGGTGAATCCCTTTCCTTCTAATCAATGATGTGCTACAAGAGCTTCCACTCATTAATGACTAGCAAAACCTGCTTTTCCAAATCTAGTATGCTTGCAATCCCCACCAAATCGTAAAGTTCTCACTTTCTCTGCGTTCAGTTGTGAATAAAATATTGGCTCTGTCATTTGAAATTCTTGTTGTTTTCATTTTACAGAGATTGGGTTTGTAACTCGGATTGATAGATTTATTTACATTTTGATTTGCGGCTGTATGGTGAGGACCATGGTGTTTGTGTTCATGATGAGCTTGAGGACTGAGGTATGATCAACTGTGTGTTTTTGCTTGAGTGTTCGAGGATGATTCGCTGATAAAGCAGGATGTGATTTGAGCCCGTCTGGATCAGATGAGATCTGTGCCACTGCTGATGAATGTCCTTAAACTCTTTATCTTCAGGATCATGTGTACGACTGGCAGATTCACTTCTAAAAAGACAGTTCCCTCTGAAATGAGCTTTCACTCATTAATTAACCTTCCGCTCAACCTCAAAAGGCTATTAAAGGTATCCGAGCTCACATCTGAGAGATTCTGTGTCGCTATCGGAGAAGTGCAGGAACACATTATTGAATCAGTGTATCTGACTCCAGTGGTTAAACGTTTGTTTTATAAATATATAAGGAACATTTAAACTTTTTAGCTGTTTTGTCTCCTAAGCGTCTCTGTTTGGGCTCAAGCACTAAATTTATGTGCATTTTTTTTGCAACTAAACATCCTCGAAAAGTCACAGAATTTCACACACACTCATCAGAACTCAAGAAAATGTATGTCTAATTGGGGTTTGAAAAGTGGGTGTGGCAAAATGGCTCTATTGCATCACCAAGACTTAAATATAAGTATTAAGAAACGTGTGACAGGATTTTGGTTGATATACATTCATACTCCTCCTAAAGACTGTATTTGTCCATCTCTAAACTCCTTCAATCGTATCCAAAAGCATATGGGATGTTAAAATTGCGATGCCTTTTTCACTTGGATAAACCATTTGCGTATGGAACTTCCTGCTTATTTAGCCATAAACAGGAAGTTGTTAATAACTCAACTATACAATGTCTGATTTGGTTCTAATTTGCCACGCATGTTAACATTCCCCATCTGAACAAATCTGAATCTACAGTGTCACTTATAGCGCCACCTAGTGGCAATGTGGAATATACCTTCTTCTGCTGTTTTATACTGCTATTTCAGAATGGGTTTGAAGGACATGCTTGAAATTTGGAAAACTTTTGTAAGGGTCAAAGCTTAACAAAAGTAATGTAGCGACATTTACTTGTAATATTTGGTACATTACCAGTCAACGCAAACACTTTCTAGAGATTTCATGTGATCAATGCCTCTGAAATGTTAAATTATGAAGCTTTTTTTGAATTTGTTAAATGTGATTGGCGGTCTGCTTAATTTCCACGAATTTCCACGATGTTGTTAATACCTCAGCAACTCAATGTCTGATCGGGATGAAACTTGTCACGTGTCTTAAGAGTCACATCGAAATTACAGTCTACATTATCAGTTATAGCACCAACGAGGTGGCCACAAGAAATAAAGCTTTAACCTTGATAAGGTATTTCTCTCACCAATATTGAGAAAAAAAAGATTCGTTACAATAACAGAACAATTATATTAAATTCAAAGCGCCTCCTGGTGGCAATGACGTTTTAGATTCTAGTTTTAATTGTTTAATTAACCAGCTTCTTTTTAAAGCTTAACCAGTCCTCACTTGAATACATCTCGCACATTAGGATTGGTCGTTGGTCTTGCAGCTTTGTTTTTTTTTTCTCTCTGATTACTTATTGTTTATGTAGACAACAATTAATCACGTTTACACTTACATTTATGTGAAGACATATTTGAAATTGATTTCACAGATTTCACTCCATGTAATAATTTAAACCTACAGGAGTCACATGCACTGATTCTGAGGAACTTTCCCTCCATTATCTTTGAATCAAAGGTGATGGTTATCATTGAGGCCTCAATTACTGATATATCTTCAGCTTTTTTCAGAGGTTGAACTTTGGTGGAGGTGAAACATTGATGAGAGAATGTTCGGGTGGAAAAAAACCTATTGAGGGTGGAATGAATGCTCTGTGTTCATTGGTTGAAGAAGATATAGACATATTATATATATTTAACACATCTGGCAGCTCTCTACAACAAGGTTCTTGAGACTATACAAATTTATTTATTTTTATTTAATATATTTGATCAATAATTTCAAAAATTCATTTGTCAATTAAATGACAGTTTCTTTGTTGTAGTTATTCTTTCAATTACCAACATTAAAGGTACAATATGTACTTTTTAAAATCAGAATTTCAGATTTATTATCTTCATTGTAGCCGTCATGGTCATGTGACATGTGATGTAATTACGTAGCACTGCTGCCCCACTCATTGGTTGACAACACATTCAATAAATCATGGTTTGTTTTGGAAATGCTATCTCTTAGTTCTGCATAGTGTACCTTAAATTTAGACATCGTAACGTAAACTTAACTTAAAGGATCCTTGCTGTGGGGAGAGCCAATTAAGACATGGAATTGGCTGTGGTGGTGGACAATGAAACTGAAACACCTAGTACACATAGTTCCCACATGGCATCACAACACACGGGCATTTCCCAGAGACCTCGCCACATTTAGGGTTAGTCTAGTCAGTTGTACTTTTTGTAAAGCACAAAATGGACCAAATATTTGCTTAGCTGCTCTGAGATGAATGGAGAGGGTGCTTGTGCTGAATGACAGGCAGAAGCTGCTCCTGTCATGACTCTTCAACTCGAAGGGCTCTCATTTGTTCATCCAGCCAATATGACACTAAACATGTTAAAGAAGTGTATAGTTACTCTTCCGGATTCACATAGAGAGATCGTTTTGCTAATCCATACTTAAGTCTGCAGCTAAACCTTCCTGGAGGATATACACTTTATGGCATTGGCTGGGGAGGTCACATGACACAAATGCCTAGTGGAAACTATTTACAGAAATGTACTTGTAATTCCTATGATATGAATCTGGGTATGAATCTAAGCATAACACCAAACTGATCTAAAATCTGCTGTTTCAGTTTCACTGTCCAATAAGGAGCATCATCTGTCTAATAGACTAGTGCTGCAGTGTGTTCCTCCTGAGCCTCAGAGTTTCTAGATGAATGGATGTATGGATGCATGGCTGCTTGAGCTTTAGTTCTTCAGAGGACTGGTGCATGCTGGGATTGAACGCTGATCTCTAAGCTGATTGGCTGAGCTCAGACAGGTGAGAATATACTAATGAACTCTAACCTGTGCATTAAACCTGCTTTGTTCATCTCAGTCTCAGATTAAAGTTTATACTGTACAAACACGTCCGACTCTGCCTCCAGTTTTTTCCCTCGTGCGCAGTGAATGACCTCAAATGGTCCTTACGAGAATTTTTTTTTTAGGGATTGGTTTGTCATTGTTTTTTGTTGATCAGATTTTAATCACAGATTGATCTAAAAACATCGTGACGCATATCTGAAACCTAGAGGATGCATTTTGAGGGGCAAGAAGGAATCAAGGCACATTCTAAATGCAGTTCTGATTCCAAAGTTTCTTTTTTTGATGGTAACCATCAACCATAGTTATTTTCAACACAACTCCTGGAATTGTGTGCATATAAGAGTGAATATTTTTGTCAACCACATTTTCTGACGCTTCCTCACCAAGTTATAAACCTCTTACACAGCTGTTTCTGTTTCAGTTCACAACTGGGTTTCCAACTTTTGCACAAAGCTGCCTCTATGATGTTATCCTTGATTAAACCCTTCTGCTGCCTCAGAAATCTTCTCAAACCAGTTTCTTGCAGGGCCGTCACTCCCAAAAGCTGCCCCTAGTGCCACTTACTGATAAGCGGTCTTCTGAATGCCTCACATCTCTAAATGTACAACACTGATAACAGCACGTGAAGTTTTGAAGTCCGCTCAAAGCTCAGCCTCCTATAATGCATCATTCGTGTATGTGGAAACGTGAGGAATACTTCGCTTAGTAACAGCAGCATCACTGTTGCTGTGGAGACAAGATCATCCTCTTAAGGCTGTCCTCAAGGCCCATCCCCTCTTAAGGTCCATCCCCACTCATCTCTCTGTTCATGCTCTAGGGAAATCTTTAGAATCAGAAGGATCTACACCTCTTATTGGGACATAGCCAAAGATTTAAGAGCCACGCTGAGTGCAGAGCGCCACCTCGAGGTTTCTGTAAAAAATCTGTGCAAATGATTTAAAGGACATCTTCAAAATCATGTAAGGTATGACAAGAGGGTAAAAGATGAGGGTTAATTTAACTCCCGGAGAGTTGATTTCAGCACTTGCTTGGAGTTACATAGCCACCCGCAGATACATTTTGCAATGTGTGGGAGTTCCTTTTTTGATTATCATGTAAATAACTGCACTAAACATTAGTAAATGATGATTAAAGATGTGAGAGGAGTGTAATAGTATATTTGAATAAGTTATTTTTACACATTTGAATTAACTTAGTAAAATAACTCCTGTGCAGATCAACACTTTACAAGACAATAAAGTTACAATATCTCTCTGGATTTTAAAAATCTGCTTTAAATTAATTAGCACCACAACTCTAATTTTGCTGGTTGTATAACCTTAATCAATCGGTTTTTGTTGTTGTTGTTGCTTCAAATTCATTCTCAAGCAAATATCAGAATGCCAATATCTCATCGTTTGTTTGCTTCATTTCTTCAACTCGACAACAGAGTTATTAAAGTTTGGTTTTATATATTAATGTCATTTTACATTTAATTTATTAATTTATTTTGTTTATGACAGTCTCCACTCGCATCGGTGGGGGAGGGATCCGTGTCCCCCTGCGTCTGACGTCATCACGCAGCCCCTCAGAGCCGAAGCTGAAGCTGTAAACAATAACCGAGCCCGTTCCTCCGAGCTCCGAGCGCTAACGATGCGTTTGTCCGGTTCCAGCACCCGGCTCCCGGTTATTCTGGGTCTTATGTGTACTATCACGGTCGCCCAAGGTGAGTGCGAACACGGTTCCGCCGGTTCCGGAGACGGTTGAGCCGCGGGCCGCGATGCTAACGCTACACAGAGACCGTTAGCTGTTATGTTAACCGTCATCCAGAGCAGACGTTCATTCTCCTCAACCGCAAACCCGATAAACCTGGGGAAAATGTGGGAATTCCTGTGCCCTGTGAGGAGAGGGATAAGGGGGCACAGCTGAGCTAACACACACTCGTTCATAGACGTGTACACAATGTAATACACACAAGTATCTGATGATGATGAGGAGGAGGTAGAGAGGCGGTTGTTCACCATCGCAATCAAGTGTGTTTGCATCTGTCAATCATCTGTGTGCACAGTTTTGGCCGTATATTATTATAATATATTTTATTTTTTTAATTACTTTTTTTAAAAATTCGATGTAGTGTAGTTGCTCTCTAGGGCACTTTTCTGAATTGAGTTTGCAGGTTCTGTCTTTGTGTGGGTCAAGCAAACCCCTGTGTGTTCATAGAGGATATTTAATCTGTTTTGAGCATTCAATTTATCTGGATGAGCTCCAGTACTAGATACGGGTCATGGGGACCTTCTGAAACCTATTAGAATCCACAAAGTGGAGAGAACAGTTTGATGGCACCACAATATATTTTTTAGGGTTTATTACGTTAAAAGGGTTTATAATGTTGAAAATATCATATTTAGGGCCATCAAATTCTCTAGAAATGTAGATAATATGAATGTGTCTGAATACCAATGTGCAGGGGTATTCAACTAAACTGTAAAGAGCCCCGGTTTAATAATTAGTCTGAAAATAAAGGTCCAGAAGATGGTTATGTCTATTTACTGCAGTATATTTTTAAGTTAATTCTCGAAAGCCAAATCAAATTTATTCAATAAACAAATGTGTTGTAACATCGAACTGGTACTATATTTACAACATTTTCCAATTTATGAAATGAAACCTGGGCTTCTTTTCTGAATAAGTTAGAATATAAATATTCAAATAGATTGGAATACAACATATAGAGAATAAAAATAACCTGTGGTGTTGTCTTGGCTATAAACAAAGAATCAAATATATTTATGTTCAAAACGATATTAAAGTTACATTTTGGCAGATTTCTGGTTTGATCCAAGTTGGTTATTGTGCTCCCAAGTATATTTCAGTAATAAAAACATGATAAAAAAGATAAATTAATTTGTATGAAGAAGCTTAGCTAACAGTAGCATTTATATATGGGTTACATTTCTAATATTTACTAAGTACATGTTTACTAAAGCAACTAATGTGTTGCCATTTATTTCTGTAAAGTTGAGTTTGAACACTGTGGATAGGGGATAAAGTTCTTTTTTGTTTGTCTTGAAATGTTTGATTTAAGTTTATTTTTGTGTAGCTCACGATGGCTCCAATAGGCGGAGCCATGTGATAGACAGATATGATTGACAGCTACACTGAACACTGCATATTCAGCCTCCCTCTGACTGTCATGGCGGCTTCCATCTCATGCTTGCGGTTGCCTCATATTAGCCCAATGGTTGTAGGTTTTGTCACGTCATCCATATTTTTTTTTAAAATACGATTCACCTTAGCAAGCGTTTTCAAAAAATGTACGAAAGCAATACTGCGGCTACATGCGTACGAATTGCGTAACCGCCCAGAAAAAGACACGTTTTTAAAATAACCTTGTACATATGAACAGGACTTTAATGACTTCTGAATTCCTACTGCATGATAGATCTGCGTTAAAACCACATTCGCGTCGAAAAACTCTCAATGAGCTGCTCACTTCAGAGACGAATTCTGTTTACACACAAGACAGATGGGGGCGGCATATATCTTCTACACAAAAAAATCTGATTTCTCCAAAAAAAAATTAGAAATTGAGCATCAAAGACCCCCAATTTGAAGGTATTTTTGGAGTTAGCACTTAGTAAAGCCCTCCTTTTCCACTGTTATCAGGCTTATTTGATCTATAGTATCTCTCTTGTTTTACAGTTTGCCGCTTTTCCACTTCTTTTGAGGACAGTTCCACTGCGATCTGTACCATTTAGTGGTACTTTTTATACCCATTTGAATTAGGCTAAGTTGGGTCATGGGGAAATGCTATTTCACCGATATACTCTAGGTAATAAAATGCTAAAAATCCAGCGTATCTGTTGCTATTTAGTTTTTTTCCCAGTTTCATAGGTTGTTATTGGTTTTCTTCCGCTTTTTTTGAATAATTGGTGTCATTGTTTTGTTTCAGTTCATTTTAAGATTAGACATGTCTTTGGGTTTGAGTTCATTTTGCATTTTTATTCCCTTCTAAACGTTTCTTTCTACATAATGTTTTTACTTGGAGCTCTTTGTAGATAAAGGGTCATTTTTCAAAATAATGCAATGATTCACATGTTTTGCAAATCCAGCTTATTCCTTGCTCCAAAGGTCAAACACTGGTTTAATTTGGTTCTGAAAACACGGCAGGGTTTTGTTCCATCGTTTTCTGTTCAGAATGAGACCATTCTTGTTTCAGGAGAAAGCAGTTGCTTCAGAACAGAAGTGAATGGTCTTGCCTCAAACACAGTGTGGTCTGAGATCACTGTACATTGGGCAGTGAGTGGGAGTGCTGGAAACCAGTGCCCATTGGCTCGCTTTTCTCTGAGCTGAATGATCACCCCTGGCCCAATCACTGCCATCTAATGGTGGTTGTGTCTAATGAACAGGTTACTATGGAAACCCCTTGAACAAGTACATCCGGCACTACGAGGGTCTGTCATATGACACAGAACAGCTCCATAAGTACCACCAGAGAGCAAAGAGAGCAACGGCACACTCAGAAAGAGAGCTGGAGCTGCAGTTTAGTGCTCATGGCAGGTCAGATTAAAAGTTTTGACCATTCCTAGAGAAATTCTGTTTTCTTTGTGTGTTAAACCCTTCGATGTCTGCATCCAGGCACTTCCACCTGCGGATGAAGCGCGACACAAAACTTTTCTCTGAGGACTTCAAACTGGATGTTTCTGGAGAGGAGACAGAGTATGACACGTCACATATCTACAGCGGGGAGATTCACGGTGAGACTACTTGCAGAGACACCATTAGGAGACACCAAGCTTTTTTCCTTGGGGGTTCATGTGTTCACCCTTACTCTGTCTACTGATCCTTTTCTGTTGAGCCACACATCTATACTGTAGATAAGCCAATCATAGTTGAATATCATGCTTGATTAATTGTTCTGTACTTTTATTGGTGGTTTGTCCTGTAACCAGCCGATCTAAAGAAAGCTGACTGGAAACTATTATTTTTTAAACATCAAACGATAAACACAATCACAAACGAACAGTACCTCCAACGGTGACCTAAATAAAGTTTCTGTTTGGTCCTTGGTGAAAAACAGTCAAATTTTTGCTACCAATGTGAGGTCAAGACAGTTTCTTTACAATATTCATTACAGCAACTAGACCCAAGGTAGTTATACTGCATCAACAAGGTCTATACCAGACAAAGAATTCAAAGCAGAAGGGGGTTCCAAGATGTGCTTTTCATGTTTTGAAGTGGCACAAAGAAACAGGTTGTTCTTGTAAGAAACATCAAGCTGATTATCAAAAACGGAAGATGTCCAGCCGTCAGCTCAGAACTGGCAAAAACCAGTGGGACCCAGGAATACCCATCTACTGCCCAGTCTGGTCATAAGTGGATTTCATAGAAAAGGCCTTTGTTCTGGGAATAAGAATCTCAATTTTGTATCTCTTGTATCTTCTTCTTTTTAATCAAAACATTTGAACTTTATCACAAAATTTTTACTTTCTCTCTCTCCCTCAGGTGAGCCGGGCTCTCTCGCTCATGGCTCAGTGGTGGATGGCCGTTTCGAGGGTTTCATTCAGACACAAAAAGGAAAGTATTATGTGGAACCGGCAGAACGGTACCTGCACCGTAGGAGCGTGCCATTCCACTCCGTCATCTACCATGAAGAGCACATAAGTGAGTTCTAGACACAATGGTACTCTATGTTTGTTTTTTAGGCGCACTAGACTGATGATTTTTCTCATTCTTCTCAGACTATCCACATAAGTACGGTTCTGAAGGCGGCTGCGCAGATGCTTCAGTTTTTGACAGGATGAAGAGGTACCAGGCCACACCTCAGGAGCAGTCGCATGTGAGTGTCTCTCTGAAGAAGCAGAATGAAGATGAGCGTGTGCTGCTGAGGAAGAAGAGGATGACCCAGGTGGAGAAGAACACTTGTCAGCTCTTCATCCAGACCGATCACCTGTTCTTTAAATACTACAAGACCCGTGAGGCTGTCATCGCTCAGGTGACACGAGGAGGAGGAGAAGGCTTAGAGTAATGTCTCATCGGGTGTTGAGTGTTGATCCTGTGTTTGTTCCTCACGCAGATCTCAAGTCACGTGAAGGCCATAGATGCTATCTACCAGGGCACAGACTTTATGGGAATCCGCAACATTAGCTTCATGGTCAAGAGGATACGGGTGAGGAGCATTACAGAGTGTTTTATTGCAGGGTTAACAGGACAAGAGCAGCTTTTTTTAAGTAAAAGGGATTCACCGCAGATTCACCGGATTATTAACATTTCTATTTATATTAAAAACACTAAAATAAAAATAAACTTTATTTAACGGAAAGACACAATTTTTTATTAAGAATGAATGGCAACATTTTAAAATATAAACCTAATTAGTCCTGTACACCCAACCTTTTAAATTGGAAGCATAGACATGTTTAGTGGAAAGCTCCATGAAATCAGTCGGGTCTACAACACAGATCACTTCGATACAGACGGACCAATCAATAATTACAAGATGTAGGAGTGGACACACCAGATTAACACATGGTCAGCTGCTTGATGAGAAATGAGATAAAGGCTCTCTATTCTCACTGTTAATGTAGATATAGCTGTTAATTTTGGCGTTTTTATCAAAACATTTTCGACTTTATCTCAAAATGTCAACTTTTGTACCTCAAAATTTAAACGTTTTAATCTCAAAATTGACATCTTTAATCTCACAATTTTTACTTTTTAATTTAAAAAATTTGACCTGTATCTTAAAATTGAATTCTTTAGTCTGAGAATTTCGACTTTGGTGTCTCAAAATTTGGATTTTAGGTGTCTAAAATGTCAACTTTGATCTGTCAAAATTTTAACTCTGGTGTCTCAAAATGTCAACTTTGATCTGTCAAAATTTTGACTTTGGTGTCTCAAAATTTGGATTTTAGGTGTCTCAAAATGTCAACTTTGATCTTTCAAAATTTTAACTCTGGTGTCTCAAAATGTCAACTTTGATCTGTCAAATTTTGACTTTGGTGTCTCAAAATTTCACCTTTTGTGTCTCAAAATTTCAAAATTTAGTTTCGACCTTTATATCTTATCATTTTTAAAAATTTTTATCTCTACATTGGCTTTTGTAAGTCAAGGTTTTGACTTTTTGAGCCGTTTTTTTTAACCGGCTGGAAATGGGCCTCTAAAGTTTAATGAACCATGTGTTTATGAACCATGATTTATTTTTAAGAACTTTTTTTAGACTCGTCCATCATTTAGAGATCGTCCATCCTGTACTTCTACGCATCTGGAGGAAAGTGAAAGATTGTATCTTGTTTTTTTCTGAATCAGCTTCTAGTTCTACTGTGTTCAGATTGGAGATGCTTGATTAACCAGGGTTAGTTGGAAGGTGTCAATCCTGACCCCTTTTACTACATCCTTCTCTCAGATCAACACGACGAATGATGAGCGCGACCGCTCAAACCCGTTCCGATTCGCTAACATCGGTGTGGAGAAGTTTCTGGAGCTGAACTCGGAGCAGAATCATGACGATTACTGTCTGGCATACGTCTTCACCGACAGAGACTTTGACGATGGCGTGTTGGGTCTGGCGTGGGTCGGGGCTCCTGCTGGTGAGGAATACGTTCGTGTCTTGAATCTGAGCGTTAGCGCTGACACTGAATCCTGTGTTTTGTTCTACCAGGGAGCTCAGGGGGCATCTGTGAGAAGAACAAGCTCTACTCTGATGGAAAGAAGAAGTCTCTGAACACTGGGATCATCACAGTGCAGAACTACGCCTCGCACGTCCCGCCCAAAGTCTCTCACATCACCTTTGCTCATGAGGTTGGCCATAACTTTGGCTCTCCGGTAAGTTCTCCTCTGACTCTGCTCTCAAGCATCAATCGGTAACCTCAGAGCACTGCAGAGAAACCTCACCATCGCTCCATTTCCATCTATTCAGCATGATTCTGGGTCAGAGTGCACCCCCGGTGAATCCAAGAGCCAGGATAAGAAAGAGCGCGGGAACTACATCATGTATGCCAGAGCCACTTCCGGAGACAAGCTCAACAACAACAAGTTCTCCGTCTGCAGCGTCAAGAACATCAGTCAGGTTCTGGAGAAGAAACGTAGCAGCTGCTTTGTTGGTTAGTTACATGCTCACTGAGATGAGTCTTGTTTGCGCTCACCCCTTGATTCACAAGAGAAATGTCTGGTGTGCCTCTCTGCAGAGTCAGGCCAGCCGATCTGCGGGAATGGTCTGGTGGAGCCCGGGGAACAGTGTGATTGTGGATACAGTGATCAGTGTAAGGACGAGTGCTGCTACGATGCTAACCAGCCCGATAACAAGAAGTGCAAACTCAAACCTGGCAAAGTCTGCAGGTACAGCTTCTCACTCATTCAACACGATTCACTTCAGATCAGCGTGATTCACTTCACTTGAATGTCATTACGTTCAAATCGAAACTTCCCTTACTCAGACGGAATGGCAATCAGAATGGGAGAAACAACAGAGAAATAAGTTATATGAAATTCAGCCTAAAGTTGGAGCACAATATCATAAACCTCTGAGATCAGAAGAGATCAGTCATCTTTACTAGAAGCCGAATAGGTCACACTAGACAGACGCAGAGTTTTTTTACTCAAAGGAGAAACTGCCGCAAAATGTATACAAGGTAAATGCAGACTCTCATCTGCTGATAGAATGCCCTGTATATGATTCCATGAAGAAATCTGACAACTTAAAAGAAATCCTCTCAGTTATTTTCAAAACCGACTTACCGTATTTGTTTTAATAGTTGAGAAAAATATATTTTTAAATAAGTTTTTGAACCTTTTTATACAACATATAGCCATTAAATAACTTTTGCTGTTGTCTTGGCTATAAACAAACAAACAAACAAACAAACATTCAAATTGATTCAGTTGACTCAGTTCTGTTTGATTCATTTAAAATAACTCAGTCGACTGTGATTCATTCCAGATCAATACAATTAAATTCACCTGAATGTTCTTGTTTTGAACTGATTCAGTTGACTGATTCATTTCTGTTAGATTTGTTTAAAATGACTTATTTGAATGTGATTCATTTCAGATTAATACAGCTCAATTCAGAATGTTTCATTTATTTAGTGATTGGTTCAATGTTATTCGGTTCACTATTTTTCCGTCTGCAACTGCTTCAGTTTTTTATGAATCTTACGATGTGATTATGTTTAGTGTCTTGAGATTAGGTTCAGGCCAATTAAGTTCAGAATGTTCCATTTTTTTGTGTGATTCAAATGGTTGTGATTCACTTCAGAATGGTTCAATTGAATCTTCTTCAGTTCTGTGTTGATTTTGATTCAGAACAAAATGTTTCAAGTTGTTTGTGGATCAGTTGAAGATTCAAATGTTTGTGAGTCAGTTGATATCTTAGTAATTTGGTTCTGTATGATTAAGATTCAGAAAAATACGATTCATTCTGTTCAACGAATTTGAATTTGATTTAGATGAGTAGGATTTTGTGTGTTTTTCTTTTAAATGTTATTCGGTCCAATATGTGGAATATGTTATTTGATTCAGCTCAGTTAAGATTCATATTAATATGGTTCAATTCTATACAACAAGGTTCATTATGATTCTGTTGAATGTGATATAGTTGAGAGGAATTAAGGTGAATATGACTCAACTAAGTGTGATTCAGTTGAGTACACTTCAGATCTTCTGTACAACAAAACTTTTCTTAAATGTGATTCAGTTGCATAGTTGAATATGACTCGGTTCAGTGTGAATCAATGGGATATGAAGCATTTCTTCTGTACAGCAATTTATTTTATGATTCTGTTAAATGTGATCAATTCCAGTAGAATCGAGTTGAAAATAAAAAAAAACATTTGATTTTTTTTAGGTTCGTTATGTTTTGGTGAAATCATTCTGTTTAATGTGATTTGTGTTTGTAGAAAGATAGTAGTACGTTTTATGGCGTTTATGTATTTGTTGATCTCTGTTTGATCTACTCGTTAACTAATAGTCTCTCTCGCGCTCGCTTAGTCCAAGCCAGGGCCCGTGCTGTCGAGCGGAGTGCTCATACCGAGGCCGCAATGAGAAGTGCCGAGAGGAGTCCGAGTGTGCTCACCAAGGAGTCTGCAGTGGAACATCGGCACACTGCCCACACTCAGAGCCCAAAGCCAACTTTACTTCCTGTCACGGCGACACTCAAGTCTGTCTGAACGGGGTGAGAGACCACCACACTTTAGCTGCTACGTCCAGACTGACCCTGATGTCTTAAATACTTTAACTAAAGAGTTTCTGTCCATGACAGGGCTGCTCGGGCTCCATCTGTGAGAAGTATGGTCTGGAGGTGTGTACTTGCGCCAGTGTGGAGGGCAAGGATGAGACTGAGCTCTGCCACGTCTGCTGCATGGAGAAAAGTGAGTGCACGCTTGCATTTATTCTCTTAGCAATCACTTTATCCAAAGAGATACGTCTTTAGAGAATTGTCTAATAATTTGACTCTGATTACATTCATTGAATCATAGTTGAATGAAGCTCTGGAAACGACTATAGATATTGTTACTTTTAAACTATTTATTCAGAAGGATGCTGAAAGAGAGTCTGTGCATGTGTTCCTGCAGTGAACCCCGGCACCTGCAGCAGCACCGGCTCCCCGCAGCTCCAGCGCTTCTTTAGTGGCCGTGTCATTACGCTGCAGGCTGGCTCGCCATGCAACGATTTCAGAGGGTACTGCGACGTCTTCATGAAGTGCCGGCTTGTGGATGCTGATGGACCCCTAGCACGACTCAAGAAGGCCATCTTTAACCCAGAGCTCTACGAGAACATTGCTGAGTGGATTGTGGTGAGTGTTTGGGGTCCAAGTGCAATCCCAAGTCTGTCTCAAAATTTGCACATGGGTTAAATCTAATCTTGATGTTTTTGTTTTGTTTTTTTAAATACTTTTAGTATTAAAACTCTTATTTTGGAAGGCTGCCTGTGATTGCAAACGTCATCTGAAATCACTGTTAGCTGTGACACTAACGCTCATGCTAGTGTTAATTGTTATTAGGTTGGTTTAGCTTTTTTTAGCATTATTTTGTAGAGAATAAATAATATACTCATCAATATTTCCAGCATTTTCTGTTATGTAATGAATGAAATGTTGTGTAAGTCAGTAGAGCATTAAAGTTCTGTTTTTTTGCCCGACAAAAAGTTAATTTTACCACGTATTTTCTACAAGCCTTGTGTTTGATAAATAACCAACTGCAGGGCAAAATTGTGTAACGTCTTTGATGTTGGCTCGAAAAGTGTTTAAAAGTATTTTGGTAAACAAAAAGGAGTGGTTGCTATGGAGAAGTCATTGACACCATACGAAGATCCTTGTGTCAAGATGAGTATTTTTAACCAACACCTATATCTCTATCATTTTCCCTAGCTAAGATTGTGATATTTCACAATGGTTGCTATGGTAAACAGTCATGTTGCTATGGAGGGGCTAGTGACATAATCTAATGTTTCCTTTCACTATAAAGTATATAAACCAACCCCCATGTCTATCATTTACCAAAGCTGATGTGTAATCCAGAAATTTTAGTTGATAGGGTAAACAGATTGGTTGCTAGAGAACTGTCAGTAGTCACACAAAATTCAATTTGTTACTATGATTAATTTTGTTGCGCTTAGCATTTTTTTGTCCAAAGCGAAAGACAGCCAACATAAAAATGCACATGAGCTGTTTGTTTTTTTTAAAGGCAGCCGAATCTCAAGGCAAATGCTCCGGAAAAGTGACCAAGATATCTATGTTTTAGTTGTGGCTATAGATGCTTCCTTTGTTATTTTTTCAGTTAGTCGTTATAGAGAGTTACTGTCAAGGATTTGTCTTTAAAATCACAAATAAATGTGTTTGAGCAATTGCTTTACTTTTCACTGTACAGTTTCAAATACATTGAGCTTAGCTAACCACTTTTTAGCCTATTGCAACAATCAAAGAAATCCAGCCTCACATCAAGAATGAGTTTGCAGTAACTTTAATTTTTCATCTGTTAATATCAACAATAACCTTTCTATTTTGTATATTTAACTTGTTATTTTGTATATTTAACATCCTACACTTGCTGCTTTTCTGCACTACTGATTAGACATAAGCTTGTGTTGTGTAAAGACACTGGAAACCTGTACTTGTGTAATGACAATAAAGTTGAATCTAATCTAATCTATAAAAGATAAGGAGCATGAAAAGGGAGCACTGATGTCATGGAGATTACGTTTGTATTAGTATGTAGCAGTAGAAACTCTAGCCAAATAAACTTGGTCGAGTATTCACATAAAATACCTTCAAAAACGACTATTTTAACCCTTTCTTTGCCTTTTCATTTGAATGTTATCATCAAGCCTCCTCTTTGTCTTGCTCAGGCTCACTGGTGGGCTGTTCTCCTGATGGGAATCGCTTTGATCATGCTCATGGCTGGATTCATCAAGATCTGCAGCGTTCACACACCCAGCAGCAACCCCAAACTGCCCCCGCCGAAACCTTTACCAGGTAACATTCTCTCGATTTCTCCTCCCACCCATCTAGAGAATATTCAGAGCTGTCCGTTCTCTGTATTCATGCTCAAACCAGTTCCCATGAGATGTTTAGTAGCGGTGTAACGATTAAAGACAAGGTAAAGAAGTTTCAGAAGTAACTCAAAGCAAATGTACTTCAGCTACAAGACTACGTATTATGACAATATGTTACACCTCTAATGTTTAGTGAGTCACAATTAATTATTTATTTTATCACATAGTATGAAAGTACTATTGTGAAAGTAATCCATGGTCTGCCTCAAAGCTACATTTTTCTGAGATCTCAGGATTGCTAATGAAAACAGAGAGACATCCACTCCAGTTTCATAATTACAGTGATTTTATTCAGCTCTCAAGTTATATTTCAGAGTTGTTGTGTGTTGTTTAAGAACCAAACAACGTTCTTGTCTGAGAAATCATCCGTCATCTTTCCAAGGTCATTGTGACATATAGTGTACTAAGCTGTATTATAGATTTCAATCGTTTTCATTATGTTAAATGGTATTGAATTTCCACATAAACATTAATTTCCTCAAGAGTAAAACGCACTCTGTACACAAAAATAACATAGTGAACAAATTTTTAAAGCCAAAAATGTCAACAATGTGTTTGTAGTAGTGTGATATTTCCTCCTTTTGATTCATTTAAAGATGCACAAACTGCTTGTTTTACTTTAGGTTTACTAGTAGTGTTTTTGCATACAAACTTTGTGTTCTAGGGCCATCTTGAGTTGGTTTTATTGTAGTCTTTTCTAGTGATTCTCGTCTGTCCGCCCAAGAGTTGCTCTGATAAGATATGAAACTACAGCCGGCATACTTGGTTGAGCTATGATTAGCGATGAGTCTGAAGAAAACGACATAATCTTGTGTTATTTTCCTCACAGTTTAACAGTTTTAATGCTGTCTATGCTACATTTATCTCAAGATCACAGAAATGTTGTCTGCTCTTATTTACCATGAAGTAGCGTTACTGTGAAACTCATTTTTATTTAAATAAAGCCTGTACTGGTTATAGGTCTAACTTTGGTTTAGATTTAATCTAACTTTGTCAAACAAGGCAATACAGACATTCTTCTTTTGATCATAGATGACCGGATCTTGGCAGTGACAACATGAAAGTTTTGTGAGGTTCTAGAAGAGACACTTGTGTAATTTGCCTATTTCACACAGCCAGTGTTTTACGAACAAAAGTGAGGCTCTGGTGGGTAAAGACCCAGAAGTAATGTAAAGAAAAGCAACAATAATGATGTCTTTTGGGTGGGATTGGAGACGCAATTAAAGCATACATAACCCAATCCCTCCATACCAACCAAAAATTTTAGAATATTCCCCTCTTTGCATTCCAATATTAGAATGCAAAGAGGGGGCGGGACTAAGAAACAAAGGATTTAAATGACAATGACCTGCATGTTTATCGAGCTGGCTTTAATAAAATTAACCTTTGGGGCTTTCTATGTTCCTTAACCTCTTAAGCCCGAGAGTCCCCGGTACCGGGGACCTGCCCCCTTGTGCGTTACATTTTCACTCATAGCTCACTAACCCTGAGAATAACCCACACATATTAAATACTGTTGTGTTCAGCGGAAACTCCTCTAAAAACGTATCTAATTCAATTTCATATTCGTGAACCACAGCTCGAACGCCATGCAAATAAACAACAACATGTCCGGAGTATAATTCATGACCACGCCTTTGTTTATGTGCGATATGTATCCACAATATAAACGGAAACACCCAAACCATTACATTAAATGAAAGCTAACAACCAGCTGAATCCAGTGATATGCAACTCATTTACATTGCATGAAGTATTTCAGAGCAGGGAGCGAAAGTTCCCCGAAAAAACGCCAGCGAAAACCAAGCAAGCATGTAAATCTTGTCTTACCTTTGCCGTTTTTTCAACAAAAAGTTATTTCCATAGCGATAAAAGTCCGTTTGTTGTTATGTCCGGTCGATAGCTTCGCGAAAAGTCCATTTTGTGTTTTTTCTGTTGCTCCAGTGGTCCTCTTACGTCACCAAATATGGAATGACTCCCCGTGCGTAAGAGCACGTCTCTCCACGCTGCGCGTCGTGTGATTCGTCGGCGATCCCGTCAGTCTCAAAATGGTTGAGCTGATTGGTTTCCTCAGAATCAGAGCTTTCCGGCGATATATAGAGCCACTGGATTGGACAGATGGTCGGGGGGTAGGGACACGCAGAAGCTCGACGTCGAAAGCGTTTGTGAATGAAATGTTCCCAAAAGCGCAGCAAGATGGCGTGAATGAGCTTCTACCCCCCTTTTACAGTGTTTCTTTAGGAGGTTTTTTTGCTGAAATCATGTCCCATAAGCAAGAAAAGAAGACTATGAACGTAGCTGAAGCTTTGGACAAGATTTTTTCCATATTTCAATTATTGTGCCAAATTGTGCCAAACTGTGCCAACATGGATTACGCCTGAACTTTGTTCAATCAAAACCTTTACAGAATATTAGTTTCTTGTAGTATGAACACCAAACTTGCTACAGATGTTCTTGACATGTAGTGGTTACAATTGATTGTGTTTATTTGCTTCGTTATAAGTAAAATAAGGAGATATTGGAGGAAACATGTGTTTTTTTTTAGGCGGAGTTCATTTTTTGGCCATTCCAACATCAATTACTCTTACCCAGTGTTCTTGACTGTCAAATTAACTCATCCACACCACTCCCCAAGAACCTATCTTCATTTTGATACCAAGATTTGCAGTTTAGACCTTGTAAAAGCTGAGAAATGCCTTAAAAAGTAAAAGTATAGGATTTTCGGAAAATAGGCCTCAGGGCTTAAGAGGTTAAGCTGGTAGATATAAAAAAATCTGAGTATTTTCAAATTCTCAGGTTGTGAACGATTTCACACAAAGTACATTGGGACCATTTTTGATCAGATATGGGCTGAACGTGTGCACAACTATGCAATGTGTTTTTGTCAGGTACCCTGAAGCGCCGACGAGCTCAGCAAAACCAGAACCAACAGCAGCAGCATCACCATCACCAAAACCATCAGAACCAGCATCACCAGCACCATCTCAACCAGCAAAACCCCCGTCAGCAGAACCCGCGTCATCAGAACCAGAACCCCCGGCAGCATCAGCACCGCTCGGCTCGAGAGAACTACCAGATGGGTCAGATGAGACGCTGAGAAGCCGGGTCGGAGCTGAACCGGAGCCTAGCCAGAACTGAGCCAGACTGACAGAATCACAGCACAACCACTACATAACATGATGAGGCCAACGGGATACCTAAGCTGATCCGGGATCGTCAATAAAGAACCATCTATCTTGGAAACATTCCAGATCTGGATCATTAGGGAAAAGACTCCTCTGGCTTCTCATTGGGCAGCTTCTCTGGAGGAAGCTCCTGGTTTGCTCCGGGACCCTGGCGCTACTCGGCGTGTGTTTGTTCCGTTGTTGTTTTAATCAGTTTGTTTGTTGGCCGCTCTTGGAGTGCCGTATCTGTAGATAGCCCCTCCCGTTATTCCCAATCAAACTGACTCCTCCTCCGAGGAACCGTTTTAGAAGGACTTTTATTTTGTACAAACAGGAAGTGCACTAGCTTCCAACTGCAGCTAGAGGAATGCTGCCTCCCCCTGAGCACAGAGTGTTCCTCCTGCTGTCCGCTAGAGATCGCTCTCAGGATTGACGCACGCCATTGGACGATCACGAGCTTGTCTGGTTGTCTCTATGTTCATGTAAATAGCTTCACAAACACAAGCCGGAGCATGCTTGAAGAACCACTCTACACTTTTGTGCTCATGTTTTAGCAGAGCAATCAAGAAGGAACCTTCATCTTGTGAATCCCCGATTGTGACAGTGCAGTTAACTCAAATGTGAACATTTGGTCATCGTTTCTGTGGAAAGTTCATTCCTGCTGTTGGACTTGCAAATGATATTTAAGGAACGTACAAAACCAACAGCCTTCAGCGGCTTCTTCTAAATATCTTCTCTCATGTTCAGCAGACGAAAGAAACTCAGCCCAAGTAAATGTTCGATTTAGGTGAACTGTGCCTTTAAGACAAGCATCAGTTTACAGTTGAAACACACAACCGTCATCTTCATCGGTGAGGACTGCGCCAGCTCAGGTGTGAGAGAGTGAATCTGCTCGGAGCTCAGGATCTTCATCGTCGTTCATGACTGCATCTGGGTGGATGGACTGCGCTCCTCTCTGAACTGTACAGTACTTGAGGGTCTTCTGTTTGACAGAGCGAGTGTTTTCTACTCCTCCTGTGTGTCCTAAGGGAGTGGTTTCTCTCACACTGCCATCTGCGATGAGGGGACCCTCTGGAGAGATAATTATCTGCCTGTATTTGATTTTTATTTGATTTTTATCGTAGTCTTGGTGAAACTATAGAGGAACAGTGCACTGAAAAGAGTCTTAATGAAGTTGAAGCGTGGTAGGTGAGAGCACTAAAACTGGAAGTTGGATGAAAAACTTGAAGAAAATCAAAAAAGAAGATGATAGTTCCTGCTGTGTGTCCATGTTGACTGTGTTTTATACAGTACCTGCCGTTTGTTCACTTTGAACATTTTTACGTGACATTGAGAGCGAGGTGTAGTTACTGGAACCATTAATAAACAACTGACTGATGGACTGGTTCTGATCCATGCGTCTTTTCTTTTCGATCCAGATTTTAGTATGTTTTCTGAAGCTCTCCACATCTAGGTTTCTGTTTGAGTTCAGCATTTTCTGGAGAATCGGAGCTCTAGATCCAGGTATGTGTGTCTGATTTCAGCGTTTTCTGGAAAACTCAGCGCTCCCGAAACCTGTTTGTTTGTTATTTCAGCATTTTCTGGAGAACATCAAACCCCAGATCCAGGTTTTTGTTTGATTTCAGCATTTTCTGTGGAACTCTGAGCTCCAGATCTAGATTTCTTGTTTTTTTTTTTTTTCTGGAGAATTCAGAGCTCCAGATCCATGTTTTTGTGTGATTTCAGCTTTTTCTGGGGATTTCAGAGTTCCAAAACCAATTTGCATTTGATTTCAGCATTTTCTGGAGAATCAGAGCTCCAAATCCAGATTTGTTGTGTGATCTCACCATTTTCTGGAAAGCTTAGAGCTCTAAAACTGAGCGCTCCAGATCTGTGTTTGTTATTATAACATTTTCTGGAGAACTCTGAACCCCAGATTCAGGTTTGTGTTTGATTTCAGCATTTCTGGAGTAACTTAGAGATCCCGATTCATGTATATGTGTTTTCAGCATATTCTGGACAACCCAGAGCTCCAGTTCCAAGTGTGTTCGTTAATTCCACATTTCTGGAGAACTCAGAACTCCAGATCCTGGCCTGTATGTGATTTTGGCTTTTTTTTCTGAATAACTGAGCTCTAGATCCAGGTTGGTGTGTGATCCCAGCCATTTCTGAAGAATTCAGAGCTCCAAAACAAGGTTTGTTTCTGATTTTAGTATTTTCTGCAAAACCTAGATCTCCAGATTCATGTTTGTGGGAGGTTTCAGCATTTATCGGGAGAACTCACTGCTGTAGGTCAAGGTTTGTGTATGATTTCTGCATTTTTGGAAGGGCTCAAAGCTCCAGATCCACTTTTGTGATCAAATACACAGAACTTTCTGTAGCATTCAATGTTTCAGTTCAGGGTATCTTCAGTATATTCAGGAGAACTCAGGATATCAGAGCTATGTTTCTGGATGGTTTCAGTATTTTCTGGGAGTTACAGTGTTTTAGGACTATCCGTTCTTTCTATAAGATTCTATGTTTCATTTCTATGTTTCTGGGGGACATCAGTATTTTCTGTAGATTTCAGTGTTTCTCGATGGTTTAGGTACTTTCTGGAGATATCAATGTATCAGCTTTGGGTTTCTCTGTCATTTCAGTGCTTTCTGGAGATTTCTGGGTTTCTCAATGACTTCAATATTTTCTGTAGATTTCAGTGTTTCAGCTCCGTGTCTCTCAGTGGTTTCAGTACTTTCTGGAGATTTCTGTGTTTCAGCTCCGTGTCTCTCAGTGGTTTCAGTACTCTCTGGAGGTTTCAGTGTTTCAGCTCTGGGTTTTTCAATGGTTTCAGTACTTTTTGGAGGTTTCAGTGTTTCAGATTTGGGATTCTCAATGAATTCAGTACTTTCTGGAGATTTCAGTGTTTCAGCTTTGGGTTTCTCAATGGTTTCAGTACTTTCTGGAGTTTTCAGGGTTTGAGCTACGAGTTTCTCAATGGTTTCAGTACTATCTAGAGGTTTCAGTGTTTCAGCTTTGGGTTTCTCAATGGTTTCAGTACTTTCTGGAGATTTCAGTGTTTCAGCTTTGGGTTTCTCAATGGTTTCAGTACTTTCTGGAGTTTTCAGGGTTTGAGCTCCGAGTTTCTCAATGGTTTCAGTACTTTCTGGAGATTTCAGTGTTTCAGCTTTGGGTTTCTCAATGGTTTCAGTACTTTCTGGAGGTTTCTGTGTTTCAGCTCCGGGTTTCTCAACGGTTTCAGTATTTTCTGGAGGTTTTAATGTCCCAGTTAGTTCGAGGTGATTCTGTGTTCCGGCTTTGTTTTTTTGAAGGACATGACAACGTCTGAACTCTTGAGGCTCTGCTATCTTCAGACGTGTCACAGAAGTACCACAGAACCAGTCCCTGCACACACAAACACACCGGGTAAAGGCTAAGATGCTTTTAAATAGGTGTTCTTAAAATGTCAGATTCCTTTATTGAGGCTGATAAACAATCTAAAGAACATATCTCCAGTCATGTTCTGAGGTTAAACTGAAGTACATGTTAAATATCTTTGATGGAGTGTGATTGAGACTCACTTGTGTTGTGTCTCTCCAGCCTTGATACGAATCCTCCAGATACTAAGTTTTGGCGTCTCATTCGACTTGGACCATACTTGATTGAACCAACTCCACCAGACATGCTCACCCTTCCAGAGTAGTTTTAAAGAAAAGAGCTCCCCTGGGTCAGAGGAGAAAGAGAGCAGAGAGGAGAAGAGCTTCTGCTGAGCACCATCTTGGTACCTGCACAGAGATTTTAATGCAGCACAGCTGTCATCAGTCATATATTTAATAGATCACCAAAATATACACTGCTCTACTGAATCTTGTCCATTACTCACAGGGTCAGAGGCTTCTCTGAGGTCTCTCCTCCAGAGCCATTGAGGGTCACAAATACAGAAAGTTCTGGGATCTGCACCGGGAACTTCAACTGCATTCGGATCTGGTAGTGAAACACTGTACAGAGAGAGGGTGGGGGAGTCAGAGTGAGTACATTCACTGCATAAACACCAGCAGGATCACCTCCACCCATTAAACCACAGGAGCTGTTTATAGCCAGCGCCGTCTTGACTGCCCCACACACAGTGTTCCCCATAACTCACGTCACTATTATTCCTACAGTGCTTTTTACAAGTCCCGTGAGCTATTTGCAATAGGAGCGAAGATTTATTATGTTTTTTAAAAGGTCAGTCATCTGTATGAGCACAATCAAAGCTGTGCAGACAATACTGTAGGTATAGCAATTGTGTAACGTTTGTGACGAACACGATCGCTGGATCTCACAACTTTGCTGGAGAGCAATGAAACTACTCTTCAAAGAGCATCTCCAGCATGTCCTTCTAGCATCAGGATGGATGTTTACAATTAACAGAGTTCAAAGATGTTTGGACTGTTTTGCACTTGAGTAATCAACCCTGCAGTAGTTAGCAGTGTTTCAAATTTAATGTCCAAAAGAAGTAATCAACCTCACAGCAGTGTTTTAGTTTCACTGTCCAACTTGAGAAATCAACCTCACAGCAGTGTTTCAGTTTCACTGTCCAACTTGAGAAATCAACATTACAGCAGTGTTTCAGTTTCACTGTGCCAAAAAAAGTAATCAACCCTGCAGTAATTAGCAGTGTTTCAATTTCAATGTCCAAGTACAGTCATCAATCATCCAGCGCTATACCTAACAGTGTTTCAGTTGTAATATCCAAAATAAGTAATCAACCCTACAGCAGTGTTTCAGTTTCACTGTCCATATACAACAATCAATTTCATTGTCCAAGTTGAGTAATCAACCCTGCAGTAATTAGCAGTGTTTCAATTTAAATGTCCAAGTACCGTCATCAATCATCCAGCACTATACTGAACAGCCTTTCAGTTTCACTGTCCAATAGAAGTAACCGTCCTACAGCAGTGTTTCAGTTTCTCTGTCCAAAAAAAGTTATCAACCCTGCAGTAGTTTGCAGTGTTTCAATGTCCAAAAGAAGTAATCAACCCTATAACAGTGTTTCAGTTTCACTGTCTAAATTGAGTAATCAACCCTGCAGTAGTTAACGGTCAAAGTACACTAAGGAATCATCTAGAGCTATATTGAACAGCGTTTCAGTTTCACTGTCCAAAAGAAGTAATCAACCCTACAGCAGTGTACAAATACAACAATCAACAATCTAAATACAACAATCAAACCTTCAGCTCCAACTTTCCATCCCCTGTAATGATCTGAGCAGTGTTTCAAAGTATTTTTCTTTGTGTTCCTTACCCCTGTATGGCGGTAGTGGTCCAGTGTTCAGGAAGAGTCCTCCGGTGTTTCCACCGTTGCGCTGTTTTTGTGCGCTGAGTCCCAGTGGGTTACATCGCTGGCTCCTGCAGTCCAGGCAGCGTCCCCGGGTGAATGACGCCTGATCACGGCAGCGGAAGCCCAGCGCTGGAGCACTACCGTTCTGCACCGACTCAGTGAACAGTCGAACCGAACGCTCATGGGAACACTTAATAGTTCGGGGAACTCCTGAATAGCACGCAAAGCAACCAATCAGATTTCGGTACAGCGGTAAATGTGTGTTATTTCTGCTTTTTTGACTTGCAGATCTTAAGATGTGTGTACCCTGTAAGCCGTAGCGGTAAACGTTAGCGTACACGTCGCTAAACTTGCAGCCTGGCTGGAAAGCTCCTCCATTGGGGTAGAAGTCAAGGTGTGCAACCCGCTGAGTGATGCCCACACCTGGCATCAGCCTGGAACCGGCGGAGGTGTGTATCGCATCGACTAGCTGTGCATCATCTGGAGATAGCCGGTCTGGCGCTAATGCACCCTCAAAATGAGGACCGGCAGGATCCAGACCTCACACAGAACAATCCACATTACCGAAAAAGTTCTAAACCTGAGAAACAAACTTGTTTTTCTCTTTTTTGAACTTTAATAGTCTGTACGAAGTTTCCATTTCCTTTTCTGGAACCACCTTGTTTGATCTGTTCTCGGTCAACCATCATTTTAGTATCCCTTACCAGTAATACGCCCAATCTTCTGGGCTCCTCTGAAATGGCTCCCAGCAAATCCAGCCACATGAGCACCTAGACTATAGCCAATCAGATGCACTTCGTCTAGGGACAGTTGTGCTACGTCCTGTTCATGAACAATATCGCAACACAAACACAAAGAGATGGTGATTGAGAATCGATGCATTTTCAAATTATTTTTTGAAGTTGAATGTGTTACCTGGAGCCACTTGAGCATTGTGGCCAAGTCTCCGCCAACTTGACGGCTGTTCTTGGCCGCGATTGGATATGGCTGAAGTGCCAAGTTTCTCCAATCACTGATCAGAACATTGACGTGTTGCAGGCGGTGCTTTAGTGCAGAGGCCAAAGAGAAGATCCACTTTTCCATCAGTCCATTCATCTGAGAAATAGGATTATTAAAAATCATAATAACGACCATTAAACGTTTTTTCTCGGTTTTAAATTCCAAGAGTTAACGGTTCAAAGGATCAAGTGTTGTTGTTTCAGAGATCTATGATCGAAAATCTTAACTATAGATTACATTTTGTACCAAAATCTGAAGTTCTTTGAATTCTAATCTAATGTTTTGAGTTGTGAGTCCTGAGTTTTAAGTTTGAGATCAGAGTTCTGTGTCAGGGTTAAGGGGTATGTCTAGAGTTATAGCTAAGAGTTTTGAGATCAAAGTCCTAAATCTCGACTTTTGATTTCTAAGTTTAGAGTTTGAGATCATAGTCCTGAGTCTAGAGTTTTGATTTCTAAGTCTAGAGTTTTGAGATCATGGGTCCTAAGTCTAGAGTTTTGATTTCTAAGTCTAGAGATTTGAGATCACGGGTCCTAAGTCTAGAGTTTTGAGTTCCAAGTCTAGAGTTTTGAGTTCTAAGTCTAGAGTTTTGAGTTCTAAGTCTAGAGCTTTGAGTTCTAAGTCTAGAGCTTTGAGTTCTAAGTCTAGAGTTTTGAGTTCTAAGTCTAGAGTTTTGAGTTCTAAGTCTAGAGTTTTGAGTTCTAAGTCTAGAGTTTTGAGATCATGGGTCCTAAGTCTAGAGTTTTGATTTCTAAGTCTAGAGGTTTGAGATCATGGGTCCTAAGTCTAGAGTTTTGAGTTCTAAGTCTAGAGTTTTGAGTTCTAAGTCTAGAGCTTTGAGTTCTAAGTCTAGAGTTTTGAGTTCTAAGTCTAGAGTTTTGAGTTCTAAGTCTAGAGTTTTGAGATCATTGTCCTGAGTCTAGAGTTTTGAGTTCTAAGTCTAGAATTTTGAGGGTGTAGTCTTAAATCTAGACTCTTGAGATTACAGTTCTAAGTTTTGAGATCAAAGTCCCAAGTCTAGTTGAGAGTTCTAAGTCTAGAGTTTTCTAAATCAAAGTTTTTTTTCATCTAGAGTTTAAAGAAGTAAGTCTAGAGTGTATATTTTAGAGTTCTGAGTCTAGAGTTCTAAGTATAGGGTTTCTGATTCTGAGTACTAAACAGTCAAATTGTATTTCTGTGTTGGCCTTGAGTTTAGAGGTTTGAACTCTTAGTCATTTGTTCTCAGATTTTTTTGTTCTTTTCTTTGTTCATCAGTTTCATTTAAAGTTCTTTATCTAGATCTCAAAGATCCCTGTTCTTGCATGTAAATCTAGAGCTTTTGCTTAGAATTGTGAGTCCTGACTGCCAAGTATAGAGATTGAGGTTCTCAGTACTAAATCTTCAGATTTGAGTTCAGTGTCAGTCTTAAGATTAGAGTTCTGAGTTTATCCATGCTTAGAGTTCTTAGTTATAGTTATAGTTCTAGAGTTTAGAGTTCTGTTTTGTTTTTAGGCTACAGATTTGAGATCAGAGGTCTGTATTCAGACTTCTAAGTCTAGATTTTTGCAATCAAAGTTCTGTATTTTGAGATGAAACTTTAGACTTAGAACTCAGAACTCTTATCTCGAAACCCTAAAGCTATAAGTTCTATTTTGTTCTTAGTCGTGAGTTTCGAGATCAAAGTTTTGTTTTGAGTTTTTACAGTCTGAGTAGTTTGTAGTTTTCTATAGTTTGTAGTTTTAAGATCAGAGTTCTGTTTTTCGTTCTAGATCTTGCGTTTTGAGTTCTTTGTTAGTTTCAGGACCATAGTTCTTTGTTCTAAGCTGTAAGCTAGTTTTGGTATCTGAGATTCACATTCCATTTTCTTTTTTTTGTGTTTGGAAACTTAGGATCAAAGCTTTGACGTATGAATTCTAATTGAAAATATTCACTTTGAGGCCTAATTTCCAAGTTCTGAGAGAGTCTTTTGTGAATATTTCACTCAGGAAGGTGTTAATGTGTTATAATATTTTGATTGCTTGAAGAGCACAGGAAATGTTAATGTCTGTGAGCCAGAATGATGTTTGTGGAGAAAACGGTGTTCTTCAAGCCAAACTGATTCAAACTGCTGCACGTGTGGAAGTCGGTACCGTCCAGCCGTGGATGATGATGGTCACTGGTTGGCTCTGGTTGTATCCGCAGGTTTGTAAGCTCTCAGACTGGAATGGAAGCAACACGCATGTGTCCTCAAACAATTCTCCAGAATGATAAAGGTGGAACCGGGACTTCACTGGGATCCTCTGACCATCTGCACACAATAATACCACGCTCTATTCTCAGGACCTGGAAATACAGTTAAACACACACAAGCCTACAGCATGCGGAGTTCCCCTGGCTACGCTTCAGAGACACTTCCAGAGAACGTGCAATTATAACGAGGGAAAGGCGAGCGTGTGAAAGCATGTGTGGGTTTGTGTGAGGTAGATCTCTGCGTGTTGCTGTGTGAATGCATGAGAATGAAGGCGAGTCTCACCGGTGAGGTTGCTTCCTCGTGCCTCAAAGAAATGGCAGTAGAGCAGCAGAAACACTCTTAGAGCAAACATCTTCCACTCTTTTCTGTTCTGCAGGTCTGAGGAGCCTCAACACAACTGTTCACAAGGACTGCAAACTGGGTGGGGCTTGCGGCAGTCTCTGTTCTGATAGGCTGCTGCTTCAGCCCATGCTAGCAGATGGCAACAAGGAAACAGCTTGAAAGTGAAGGTAAGATTTGAAAGTATTCTGGTGAGTGGGAAGATTCCTTTGAATCTTGAGAAGCCTGGAGCAAGTTTTCTGCTCATTTATTAAATGCTCGTCATGAATTAAGTAATTGTTTTAATCTTACTGTGATTTGAAGCTGCAAACACAATCCAACAATTTCGGTGCTTAGATTTTATAACCTTTAGGTGAACTAAATGTATTTGTTGCCTTCTGTTGGGAATTAATACATGTTTCACTCCTCTTTCCCTAATGTTTTTGTTCCCAATAACCACTGGTGAGCTCATCTTTCTCGATCGACAGCAGCAGGTTTGTCCAAACATGATTTCATTACACACAGGAATGATCAAGATAAATTTTCTGTCAACATTCTCTTCTTTATTTCAACAAACACATCCAGTTACGAAACATCTATTACAAAATCAGTTTCAGAAGCAGAAACTCAACCTACAATCTCTAGAACACCAATCATGCCTATCAACAAAACACAGTGAATATGAGTAAAATAAGGTGAAATCAAGTTAAGGGCAGCATAAAACTCAACCATCATCTGCAGAAAACACAGTCTTGGGTCACTGGAGCATTGTTCGCTCGGACGGAACACACCCTTTTTGAAAACAGTTTTTACTTTGAAGTTCATTTTCTGAAATCTAGGCCTTTTATGAGCTATTTTAAGATTCAGAACATGAAATTAGAGCTTTAATAACTGTGCCAGGGTCAGTAAAATCAAAGTGTACTCAGAGAAGCGTGACTACCGACCTAAACAAATTCTACTAAAGCACGTCTCTGAGTAATTCCATTAGACACAGTTTAACATACCTTTTACTAGAACCACGTTAAGTTTTCTTTGTCTCAGCGTACAATAATGAGATAATTTCGTCTGCTGAAAACATGGTAGCTAATGGCATCTCATATTATCTGCTTTTGCCTTGATCAGCACTGAAAATAATAAGCCTTATTCCATGACTTATTCCAGTTGACTCACAAGACTCCAGTAGTGTTTCTAGCTCATGTTGATCATCTCATATTTGTCCTTCAGGCTGCTGTCATCCTCCTCCTCCTCCTCCTCTTCCTCCTCTTCTTCTGGTACTTCCTGAAGGTTCTCGCTCTGAATTGGGTGATGAAGTTCTATCAACAGGAAGTATATCACCGCCCCAACAACACCGCCCACCAATGGCCCAGCAACAGGGATCCACCACCAGTAGTCTCCAGTACTGTTGAAACAACAGAGAAAAAATTCATCATTACCGTAGGTAAAAATATCACAACTGGAGCTGAAATATCCTTACCGGAACTAAACCTTTTCAAATAACCAGCAAAACTAAAACAATCATGAGTCCAGATTTAAAACCCGTCTTAACCAGATAAAAAAAAACATCCTCTTGAGGAAATTACAAAAACTGTCATTGCCAGAACAAAATCATCATTACCAGAACAAAATCCTTTCAAATCCTCAGCAAAACTAAAACAATCATAACCAGAGCAAAAACTTCAGAAGAACTAAACCAAATCACCGTTTGAGCTTAAAAACCTCACTACAACAAAAATATATCACCACACACAATATATGACAATATAATTAAAAAAAAAATCATTACCGGAGCTAAAATTGCCAATATTGACGTAAAACATTACTGTAATGCAAGGCATCAGTACCAGAACAAAAGAACATCATAGCATTAAAATGAAAACCAAAGCTGAAAATACCCCCCCGTAAGCCAAGAATAACTAGAACTATCATCACTACCAACACATCCAACTAAAATCATCTGTTTCTATAACCTCCATAACCGATTTGGGTTTAACTTAAGTAAAAAAAAAAGAAATACATCCATTAGCTGTAGTGGCAAACAAAACAGAGTTCAAAACAATATTAAAATAAAAAGGTTTAAAAAGACCCACATCTCTTCTTCTGTTCGTTTAATGTTAGGGTTTGCACGGATCATTAGACAATCAAATCAATACAACTCTTCACTGTCTGCTGTGTGTGAGCATCCATCACATTTGGAGCTGCAAAGTGCATGTGACATTATGCAATGCCCTGATCAATAGAACCGTGTCTTTTGTGTAGGTCATTAATTAAAGCAGCAGGAAGAGACAGACGATGTGTTTCTGTAACTTAACACTGAATATTTGAAGTTAGACAGCTAATCGGTGCAACATTTGGAATTTAACTAAAGAAGATTTAACTATGTCAGCACTTGGAGTGTTTGGGAATAATTTACTAAATTAAAAGAAAACTTAATTTCTATTCTGTGATTCATTGGTCTTGCTCTGAAGTGATTTGTCTAGTCTGTGATGAATACATACCTGAACACCTCCAGTCCCCACCCTGCAGCAGCAGTGAAGAGCCGGGGACCCAGGTCTCTGGCAGGGTTGATGGGATATCCACAGTTGAGTCCCATGGAGACACTTATCCCCAGCAATGCCAGCCCAATCGCCACAGGCTCCAGGCCTCGGGGAGCGCCGATGTTATGAGCATCCAGGATCGCCAACACGCAAACAACCAGAACACCGGTGCCAACCACCTGGGAGAACACATACAGAGATTATCGGCTATTAACGGGATCCTCTTTTCTGGAGCATCCTTTTTTTAAAAGATTATTTTGTCTTTATTTTGAATGGAGCAGATAGTATTGCTACAGGAAGCAAAGCGAGTAGGAACAGGGAAGGGGGATGATGATGGGCCGGTCATTTCCAGTACACCACCGGGGCCACACCTAGGGCACCCTTCTACAACAGTTTCTTTACCCCCTGCAGTGATCATTGAGTTAATATGACCGTGTGCGATACAATCACGGTTGAGGATGGGAGAGAGTGTTGTGTGTCAACTCAGAAAACTGTTTGGCTTCAACACAATTGGTTAATTAAGTTTCCCATTTAACATAAGTAGCAACAAATTCGATAAACTAGATAGAAAGATTTATTTTAAAGGTTTATTCCTGTGGGTGGGGTTCTGCTTGTCTCGCAATTTTGACTAAAAAGTGACCAATTGTGCCTGAAGATGGAAAAACAGTTGTGTTTTCTAAACACTGGCTCGCTCCTTGCTACAGACTTGTTGGAGCAATTCGGTTAATATTCTTGCTGGCCACTAGGGGCAGTTCCATAAATACTAGCTCTTTCAGAGAACAAGTAAGGCTGGTAATGGCGGAAACCGTTTACTTTTATACATTTGGTGGCATGGTGTGCCTAACAAGTTCAAATCTAAGCAGCCTAATGGTTAGCTGCTACACCATTTTTAGAATAGGTTCTGATTGTTGTTTGTAGCGATGTTTTGTAGCTGTACAACCTGGAACAGAGCATCTTTTGTTAAACGTTCTTGGTTCAAAAATGCATTTAAACTGTGCTGTCCTGGAGTGCCCCTTCTTGTAGGTTTATGGTCCAACCACGATTCTATACACATACCCCTCCAGGTGTGCTTCGTTACGGTTGAAGGTAAGTTGTGCAGATAGTTACATTTGGAACTGTACATAAAGCAGATTTAGATTATTCATAATATTTAAAATTGCACAGAAATAGTCATGTAGGAAAAGCATAGCTTACTTTAAGGTGTAAGGTTGTGTGTCTGTACCCACCTGATCCACAAATCCACCCAAGACAGTCAGGTGTCTCGCTGGGTACGAGCAGAAGATGTGTCCGGTAGCGTTAATCCCAGTGACTGAGAGAACTCCACTGGAGAACTCCATGAACGCATCTGACAAACACAGACACATTATTCAAAGGTAGAGGGACCTTGTGAAAACATCCGACACACTGCTTACCATAGTACAGCCCAAAAACTGCAGCAGCTCCAGCAAATGCTCCGAGCATCTGCGCGAACACATACACAGGAAACTTCCAGACCTTCAACTTTCCTAAGATCACCATGGCCAGGGAGACAGCGGGGTTCAGATGTCCACCTGCCATGCAAACACACATGAATCATCGGCGTGCTGCGTTCAGAAGGTTCGCTTTATTTTTTTGTTTTGTGACTCTGTTTTTTGTAATATTAACAAGAATGTTTTTCTTTGGTTAAGTCCTGAAGGGAAGAGACTAAGCCTCAAGTTGCTAGGGAGGGTTATCCTAGCAGACACCGTGCAATGCTCGTATATGTCGCGTTTTTGAAGATGGCCACCAACGAGACCCACTAGTGTAAGTAGTTTTGTCATTTATACTTTTTGTCTCACACACACACATATATACATAGGTAAATGTGTCCTGTGAAAAGTTTAAATCATTCTTTTTAATCAAGTCAAGAAACCTTTATTTGTCCCACAATGGGGAAATTGCATAGTAATAATAATTTTTTACTATTATTTTTCCAAATTTTTCATATGAAAGTACTCTATTTTGCTCATCCTAAAAGGAAAATGGGCATGTGCCACACTTTCAAATCATCAGCAAAACTAAAGTAAAAGTCTAAGAAATAAAAATCAAGCAGAACCAGAGCATAAAACTAATTCTTGAGCTGAAAACATTTTTTTCTAGAGCTAAAACACCATTACCAGAACGAAACACTTTCAAATGATCAGCAAAACGAAAACAATCACAAGTACAGAAATAAAAATCAACCTTGACCAGAAAAAAAGCTGCCTCTCGAGCTGAAAAACTGGAGATGAAACATCATTACTGGAACTAAGCACTTTCAAATAATCAGTAAAACTAAAACATTTATGTGTCCAGAGATAAAAACCAACCACAAAAAATGCTTTTAAAACCATATTTTCTTCAACCCTTCGTCATGGGGTTTTAAATGAGCTCATGTGTTAGGTCCATTTTTATTTATGTATTTATTTTTAATTCACATCCTCTTTTTTTATTAGGAATAAAGTGTTGGGAATTATGATTTCCGCGCATCTCAATAAGCTTGATGAGAAAGTCACGTTTGAGCCAGAGCAGCACATGGAACGTCTGAATTCGTAGAACCGATCGATCCACATCCGATTGTTAATGTGTGTGACCACGTGTGTCCCTGGAAGACAGAAACTCCAGTCTCTTTGGTTTTGCGGGGACGCGTAATGCCAAATCATAAGCAAAGTGTCCATAAAGAGTCATCAAGAGGCCAACACATGTCACATCTCATCAAACTCACCTGAGATACTGACCACACACTCATGAAAACACACACACAGATCAATGAGGCTGATTATTTCACACACACATTGAGGTCACACACTGCCAGGGGCATCAGGACACGCTCACACACACTGTATTGATCCATCAGCATGTGAAAGACTTACCAGACACTCCCCCAGCTGCAAAAACACCCATCATCAGGCCCGTGGTGAAGCCCAGATGGATAGTGAGTGGCTCCCCAAGAGTGTTTCTGCTCAACACCGTCTGAGCAACTGACCCACAGCCAAACAGCTGAGTGAAAACACAGAAATTACACTTTTATTTCTATTTCTATTCTTTCTGATAGGTGTCAGTAGAGAGCAGACTTCCATTGACTAACATGTTAAAGTGCAGGAAAAAAATATATATTTTTTTCATTTTAACAATGACTGCTATAAGGATCCCCCCCCCCCCAAAAAAAAAAAAAAAAATTAAAAATAAAATTTTTAATTACCCAGGCATGGTGTACTTCCATGGCTGTCAATGTGCAGGTAACTGTTTTTCTACAGTCTATGCTAGGAATCAAACCAGGAGGCTCCTGGCTGAGAGCGGATGGTTCTTTGAATGGTTTTTATTTTATCAACCACAACACACTAGACTGGAAAGTGCAGTGAAAGGAACACCTGACGAACCCAGCAATCAAACTATCAAATTTATATTGTATATAAAAAATATTCATGGTGTATATAACGTGTGATCTGTCTAATCGGTAAACTAGAATGACAGCTGTCAACAAAGTACAAAAAAACATCAAAAAGGACTTAAGTTTTTAAGCTTTTAATTGTCTCTTTATTATTTAGGGGTAGGGTTAAAATTTATAATCAAATTTTTGGGTTTAGTGTACTACACGAAATAGTGATGACAATTGTAGAAATTCACTTTTTGTTTAAAAAAATATTAAAATATTCCCGCTATAACCAGTCTCACCGGTAAACTAGAACGAGAAAAAAAAACATGGAACTTCAAAAAACAAAATACACTTCAGCATTAACATACATTAAAAATAATTTTTTTGCAACTGTTAATCGTAATTTTGGCTGAAAACGTGGCATGGTTGCAGGTTAACCCTAATGCTAACATTGTGGGCTAATTTAACATCTTTATTCTTAAATAAATAAACAATTTAACATCTTTATTAAAATTAAATCTTTAATTTTTGTATATGTTTGGCACATTAAGGAAAACAATCTGGTTGCCGCAAATTGAATTGAACGCAATACAGTTTACTACATTCACTTTTAAACAATTTGTACTTCTCTGTTACGTCTTGGTCAAAAGATAAAAAAAAACATTAGAAGAAGCTTTTCTGATTAATTTTAACTGACGCTGTTTTGGCAACTACTAAAAACGCTACTATGATATAAATTTTGCCGTTTCACTTTAGATGTCTAAACTTTTTTATGGTGATTTTATTTTGAAAAAACAGATAGTGTTGCTAATGTAAAGAAGAGTAGAGAGGAAAGGATTCCAGTTCCGAAGAAACAAAATCAGATTAGAGCCAGTGACTTGCCAGTTTCATATACTGTGTATATATATATATATATATAAAAAAATACTGGTATAACCTGTCTAACCGGTAAACTAGAATCACGGATGTATGACTAGGTCGATTTTCTTCAAAGATGAATGCAGGACCTCGCATGTCTGACTAACTCAACAACGAGAGACTGCGTGTGAAACCTTTAGGAACCAGTCACTACTTTTCAATTCTATTTAAACCTTCAAAAACAGCACATAACGGAGTTCTTTGAACTCACCACAAGTAGGAAGGTCCCCAGCAGCTCGGCCAGAAACTCTCTGAAAATCCTCAGTCGGATCCAGCAGCGCCGTGCCATCATCACCAGAACCACACAGAATTTGAGGGATCAAAAGGGTCTGTGGAGGACTGAATGCACTCTGCACGCTCCGCTAGATTAAAGTGTCTGATGGGACACAGCATCGACCCCACACTCTCACCACTCGTCATTCACAACTCATGTAGTAACACATTCTGACAACGCTGGAGCGAACTGATGGACAGCTCTCCTCTGCATTTAGAAAACATGGAGTTTTTCACCAAAATCATGTCCCTCCAGCTTCTTGTGGAGCTACGGAGATCTGAATTAAATTCTGGTTTCTCACTATCGAACACTAATTTTAAAAATCATTAGTGAATAGAACAGCTCAGAGTTATCAATTACTAGCACAGTACATTTCTGTTAGCATTACTTCGCATGTACGATGAATCCAGTCATGACCTGAAACAGAAACAGCTGTGTAGGAGGTGTCAAACTGGGTGTAGAACAGCAAAACTCTGCTTCAAAGATGAGGTTGAGAAAGATGGCAAGATGGAGTACAGCGGGATTGTCTTTGACCAGCTTTAAGTGGCGTTTAAAAATGTTACTTTTCAGGTTTATCGTGGAAATTATGTTACAATAGGAAGTCATAATATTGAGTTTTTATTAACATTGTTTTATTTAAGCAACTACAAGAAATTAAATCTGAATGTAAAGAATGTTAAAAAATCTAGAAAATGTCAAAACTATGCTCTGTTAAGCATGACTGGGTAAATATTTAAATAAAATTGCAATTTAATTCCTGTTTTCGTCTAGTTAAAGACACACATTAGCTATAAGGTTCATAAAACTGAGTTCAAGTGTTGAAGAAACCTCTGTTATCTGTCAGACAATCTTCACTATTGATCAGCTGATCATTACACTGCCTCAATCTTCAATTTTTCTGCTTATTTCAATCCTCTTCTTCACTCAAGACTCTTGTGGTGCATCTGTGTGCATAACAAAAAGAGCGAGTGTGGGTGAAAGAAGAAAAGAGACCGTGTTCCATAGAAAAACCTGCTGTTTGTGTGAGAGACCCATTGGTCTCCTGCGCTTCAGTTCTTCTCCTCACTTTCTCTCACTCTCCAGATCTTCTGCTCTCTCTCCAGTCTCTGGATCTCATCCTCTGCCTCGTCCAGCTGATGCTTCAGGCTCCTCACACGCAAAGAGAGCTGAAAATTAAGCGAGGCACTTGACACATAATGGTCGCAATACTTTTAAGGTACTTATCACTTTCAAGTAATTAGTGGAGGGTAAATGTATCAATCTTGGCCTTCATGCTCGGGTTTACTAAGAAGGAAATAATGCACGAATGTGTTTCCCAAAGCAAGCGTCATGTATGGCGTCCATTTCTAGTGTTTTTTTTTATTCTTTGGCGACTCCTATAGGTGATGAAGTGAAGTCTTGTTCTGATTCTGGATCTGTGAATGCACAGCATGCGATTGTGCTTGTAAAAATGGTTATAAAGCACTTTAGTAAAAAGTGTATTTTAACCCTTTGTTATGTTTTATAGAATTAGGTTAGAGCCAAAAATAATGTAACTTTTGCAAAAACAAACAAAAATACATTGATAGTCGAGAAAAAAACCCATATGTGCTTCATTTTTGCAGACCATTGCTTATCAAAACATCATTAAAATATTCGTATTCGTCAAAAATAAGTACTTACAACTTAACAATTTAAAAGCTCTATATAAATACACTTGACATCCAGTTGTGAGCTCTTACTAGCCAATAAGAGTGAACCACTGATTTGTAACGGAATAATTAATGCAAATTAGCGAATCTTAAACAATAATGAGAAAAACTAATGATTCGTAGCGCATTTGTGTCTGCGACTAGCAAATGAAAAACGAAACTACTTGCAAACAATGTTCATTTTCCATATTCCCGTTGGTGTGCGTTTCACCATCATTAATTAATTAATTAATTAATTTATTTATTCGTTCAGGTTTAATTTCCACAAAAATCCTTATTACAGATACAATAAAGTGAAAGAACATGAAAATATCACAGTGATTGGACCATGAACCCGAACTCCTGTGTCTGGAGACTGCTGACAGGTTAAGCCCCACCCACTGAACATGCAGCCCCACTTACCTTTTGTCTCATTGGTCGTACTCCCTAACCCTAACCCTAAGTGTAACGCAACCCTGAACAACACGTTGGTAAAAATGATTTATTAATAAATAAACACATCACTATGAAACTCAAAATGTACGTTTGCCGTATCAAGGCGGTATACTTTTATATTGTGACCAGGTGGTAACCCTGTTAAGCAAGGAAGTGATGTCACAATTCACTGTGGGTGGAGCTCCTCATTCTGTATGCGGGGGTACACTATTGTTCTACCACTAGTTCACCTTAGCTTCTAACAAAGAAGTATGACTTTGAATTGATCATATTCCCATCTATTCCACCATAAAATTTAACAATGGTTCAGAACCTTTACAAATAAAATTTCTTCCTTTTTATTATTTACAGCGAAAAGAATTTTCCTTCTTTCCAAACAATGCTAAGACAATTTCTGAAAAGGTGCAATTTTTGTCATGGTCTTGTCATTTGTCATTGAATTGTGCTCCTTAACAAATTAAAATGTATGCAAATTAGGCAGGAGACAGGGTGGGTTTTTTTTTTGCTTTTGTATGTACTCCCAAATAAACATCTAAATGAGCTGAGATTCTTTAGGGGAACCTGCATATATTGAAAAGGTAAAGTATATTTTGTTTTATTAAGAAATGCATCCAAATGTTGGATAAATGACGCCCACAGTCTTTATAGTAATGTTGTTTCCTCAACAGCTACAGCACTTACCTGATCTCTGTGGTCCTTCAGGTTTGACTGCTCCTCCTCATGCTGTACTTTTATCTCAGTCAGAGTGTGCTCCAGCCTCCTCTTGCTACTGCACACACATGAGAGAGAGACAGTGAGCTTGTATGAGAGAGAGAGAGAGAGAGAGAGAGAGAGAGAATACAGACCTCTGCTCCTCTAGCAGCTGTGTGTGCAAAGCATCAATGGTTCTCTGATGTTCTTCCTCCACCTGTAACACTTGCTGACGCAGAACCTTGTTCTGTACACACACACGCACGCACACACACACACTTTCACTTACGAGTGTATTCCTCTTTAAAATATTCTAATCTTTCCATATGTGTTTGTGAGACCTTCCGCTCCAGTCGGGTTCTCTCACAGTCAAGCTGATGGCGAGCTGATCGCTCCTTCAGCAGATCAGATCTCACCTGCTCCAGCTGCACACACAACCACTCTCCCTCATTACATGTTACACACACCGTACATCAGAATGAGTTGAGAGTGTGTTTGTGGGACCTGCTGTCGTCCCCGCTGCAGACTCTCTATCAGTGTGTGTGCATTGTTGCGCTCCTCCAGCACACTCCGCTGCAGCTCACATTCTCGTAGCTGTAGACACAAAACCCAATTTGGGTGTAAATGGAGTGTGATGAAGAAGTGGTTCATAGATAAACCGATAGTTATACTTAAAGCAACAAGTATTCCTCTCTCACACACACACCATTCTTCTGTCAACCCTAAACAAGACCTCAATACATGTACAACCCCCAAAAAAGGCAAGATCTGTAATTCCAGCTACACGATAGACGATCAAGCCACACTTTTCCCTAATTCTTTGTCCAAAATCGGCATACTAATCCTACATGACATATTCACCTAAAATGACTGGAATGCGTACGCGTATTTCATTTTTGTCCAAATTTTTTAATTGCCTGATACTCATAGGGCTGAAAGATTGTATAGGGCTCACACTAACTTTCTATATGTTTAATTTAAACAACTTTGAAATTTTTCAAATTTTAACCAAAATCGACATACTAACTAACCCCTTAGTGTTTTTTTCATTTTTGGCCAAATTTTTAAATTTCCTGATACTCGTAGGGCTGAAAGATTGTGCTTTAAAATGAAGGTGTGTGCAGTTTGTAGCCTGAAATTATCTCCAGAACTTGAGGTCGGCATCCTCCACCAGTGAAGGTGCAGGATCTGCTCCACCCAAAACTAAATCGTCCAGTTCTACATGCGATATCCACCTGAAAAGGACTGGATTGCGTACGTGTTCACACTACCTTTCTATGTGTTTAATTTAAACAACTTTGAATTTTTTTTAATTTTAACCAAAATCGACACACCCTTGGTGTTTTTTCATTTTTGGCCAAATTTTTTAATTTCCTAATACTCGCAGGTCTGAAAGATTGTGCTTTAAAATAAAGGTGTGTGCAGTTTGTAGCCTAAAACTATCTCCAGAATTTGAGATTGACCTCCTCCACCTCTGCATGTCTAGGGTCTGCTCCACCCAAAACTCAGTCGTTCAGATCTCCAGTTCTACATGCGATGTCCACTTAAAAATGACTGGATTGCATACGCGCCCACACTACCTTTCTATATGTTTAATTAAAAACAATTTTGAGAATTTTCAATTTTCACCAAAATCGACATACTAACCACTTAGTGTTTTTTCATTTTTGGTCAAATGTTTAAATCTTTTGAAACTAATAGGGATGAAAGATTGTGCTCTGAAAATAAGGTGTGTGCAGTTTGTAGCCTATAATTATCTCCAGAACTTGAGGTCGTGCCCGTGCAGACCCGTGCAGGCCTTGTGTCTTCTCCACCCAAATTTTAAACCTCTAAATCTTTGATTTTACATGAAATTTCCTCCTGAAAATGACTGGAATGTGTACGCACACACTATACCTTTCTCTGTGTTTAATTTAACCTAATTTGAAATTTTTCAAATTTTCACCAAAATCGACATACTAACCCCTTGGTGTTTTTTCATTTTTGGTCAAATTTTTAAATCGCTTGAAACTGATAGGGATTAAAGATTGTGCTCTAAAAATAAGGTGTGTGCAGTTTTTAGCTTAAAATTAGCTCCAGAACTTGAGATCGAAGTCCTCCACCTTGCAGGACTATGGCGTGCTCCACCTAAAAGTTAAACCTCCAAATCTCCGGTTTTACATGAAATTTCCTCCTGAAAATGACTGGAATGTGTATGCGTGCACACTACCTTTTAATGGCTTAAATTTATGATTAAAATTAGTTTATAATTACCTACAGAATCTGTGGTTGGCGTCCTCCACCCGTGCAGGCCTTGTGTCTGCTCCACCCAAATTTTAAACCTTTAAATCTTTGGTTTTACATGAAATTTCCGCCTGAAAACGACTAGAATGTGTACGCACACACTATACCTTTCTCTGTGTTTAATTTAACCTAATTTGAAATTTTTCAAATTTTCACCAAAATCGACATACTAACCCCTTGGTGTTTTTTCATTTTTGGTCAAATTTTTAAATCACTTGAAACTGATAGGGGTGAAAGATTGTGCTCTTAGAATAATGTGTGTGCAGTTTTAGCTTAAAATTACCTCCAGAACTTGAGATTGAAGTCCTCCAACGTGCAGGACTAGACTCTGCTCCACCCAAAAGTTAAACCTCCAAATCTCAAGTTTTACATGAAATTTCCTCAGAAAACGGCTGGAAAGTGTACGCATGCACATTTTCTTTTAATAGGTTTAATTTATTATTAAAATTTGTTCAAAATTGCCTCCAGAACTTGAGATCGAAGTCCTCCACCCGTGCAGGACTAGTGTCTGCTTCACCCAAAAGTTAAACCTCGAAAACTCTGGTTTTACATGAAATTTCCTCCTGAAAATGACTGGAATGTGTATGCGTGCACACTACCTTTTAATGGCTTAAATTTATTATTAAAATTAGTTTATAATTACCTACAGAACCTGTGGTTGGCGTCCTCCACCCGTGCAGGCCTTGTGTCTGCTCCACCCAAATTTTAAACCTCTAAATCTTTGGTTTTACATTAAATTTCCTCCTGAAAATGACTGGAATGTGTACGCACACACTATACCTTTCTCTGTGTTTAATTTAACCTAATTTGAAATTTTTCAAATTTTCACCAAAATCGACATACTAACCCCTTGGTGTTTTTTCATTTTTGGTCAAATTTTTAAATCGCTTGAAACTGATAGGGATGAAAGATTGTGCTCTAAAAATAAGGTGTGTGCAGTTTTTAGCTTAAAATTAGCTCCAGAACTTGAGATCGAAGTCCTCCACCTTGCAGTACTATGGCGTGCTCCACCTAAAAGTTAAACCTCCAAATCTCCGGTTTTACATGAAATTTCCTCCTGAAAATGACTGGAATGTGTATGCGTGCACACTACCTTTTGATTGCTTAAATTTATTACTAAAATTAGTTTATAATTACCTACAGAATCTGTGGTTGGCGTCCTCCACCCGTGCAGGCCTTGTGTCTGCTCCACCCAAATTTTAAACCTCTAAATCTTTGGTTTTACATTAAATTTCCTCCTGAAAATGACTGGAATGTGTACGCACACACTATACCTTTCTCTGTGTTTAATTTAACCTAATTTGAAATTTTTCAAATTTTCACCAAAATCGACATACTAACCCCTTGGTGTTTTTTAATTTTTGGTCAAATTTTTAAATCGCTTGAAACTGATAGGGGTGAAAGATTGTGCTCTTAGAATAAGGTGTGTGCAGTTTTTAGCTTAAAATTACCTCCAGAACTTGAGATTGAAGTCCTCCAACGTGCAGGACTAGACTCTGCTCCACCCAAAAGTTAAACCTCCAAATCTCAAGTTTTACATGAAATTTCCTCAGAAAACGACTGGAAAGTGTACGCATGCACATTCTCTTTTAATAGGTTTAAGTTATTATTAAAATTTGTTCAAAATTGCCTCCAGAACTTGAGATCGAAGTCCTCCACCCGTGCAGGACTAGTGTCTGCTTCACCCAAAAGTTAAACCTCGAAAACTCCGGTTTTACATGAAATTTTCTTCTTGAAAATGACTGGAATGTGTATGTGTGCACACTACCTTTTAATGGCTTAAATTTATGATTAAAATTAGTTTGTAATTACCTACAGAACTTGAGATCGATGTTCTCTACCCGTGCAGGCCTTGTGTCTGCTCCACCCAAATTTTAAACCTTTAAATCTTTGGTTTTACATGAAATTTCCGCCTGAAAACGACTAGAATGTGTACACACAATATACCTTTCTCTGTGTTTAATTTAACCTAATTTGAAATTTTTCAAATTTTGACCAAAATCGACATACTAACCCCTTGGTGTTTTTTCATTTTTGGTCAAATTTTTAAATCGCTTGAAACTGATAGGGATTAAAGATTGTGCTCTAAAAATAAGGTGTGTGCAGTTTTTAGCTTAAAATTGTCTCTAGAACTTGAGATCGAAGTCCTCCACCCGTGCAGGACTAGTGTCTGCTCCACCCAAAAGTTAAACCTCCAAATCTCCGGTTTTACATGAAATTTCCTCCTGAAAATGACTGGAATGTGTACGCACACACTATACCTTTCTCTGTGTTTAATTTTACCTAATTTGAAATTTTTCAAATTTTCACCAAAATCGACATACTAACCCCTTGGTGTTTTTTCAATTTTGGTCAAATTTTTAAATCGCTTGAAACTGATAGGGATGAAATATTGTGCTCTAAAAATAAGGTGTGTGCAGTTTTTAGCTTAAAATTAGCTCCAGAACTTGAGATCGAAGTCCTCCACCTTGCAGGACTATGGCGTGCTCCACCTAAAAGTTAAACCTCCAAATCTCTGGTTTTACATGAAATTTCCTCCTGAAAATGACTGGAATGTGTATGCGTGCACACTACCTTTTAATGGCTTAAATTTATTATTAAAATTAGTTTATAATTACCTACAGAACCAGTGGCTGGCGTCCTCCACCCGTGCAGGCCTTGTGTCTGCTCCACCCAAATTTTAAACCTTTAAATCTTTGGTTTTACATGAAATTTCCGCCTGAAAACGACTAGAATGTGTACGCACACACTATACCTTTCTCTGTGTTTAATTTAACCTAATTTGAATTTTTTCAAATTTTGACCAAAATCAACATACTAACCCCTTGGTGTTTTTTCATTTTTGGTCAAATTTTTAAATCGCTTGAAACTGATAGGGATTAAAGATTGTGCTCTAAAAATAAGGTGTGTGCAGTTTTTAGCTTAAAATTGTCTCTAGAACTTGAGATCGAAGTCCTCCACCCGTGCAGGACTAGTGTCTGCTCCACCCAAAAGTTAAACCTCCAAATCTCCGGTTTTACAT